>CM040443.1:11426868-12661243 GCA_022749755.1 Azadirachta indica | reverse complement strand
TAGTAAAAAGACGAAACGCTCAACACCCATCCTATATTATAATTATTTTGTTATATAATTTAATTTTACTTCACTCTTTAATTATAAAATATTATTAACTCAACTTAATTTTATGGTGAGACAAATTATAATTGATTCGAATAAATTTTTGAAGTAGAAAAGAAATAAATATGTACGTCTTCTTTGAAACTATCAAGACATATGATGGTAGTGATTTTTTAGTTTAAGAAGAGAAGAAAGGGTTTAGGCACCAAAGATGAATAATTTAGTAAAAGAAAAGCGCTGTCAAACCTATTTTTTCAATTTTATATGAACAAAAGATTCTTGCGGTTAATTTAACCTAATTTTACCTTTCTCTATAATTATTAAATAAAATATTTTAAAAGTACCAAAGATCCTTTTTAATTTCAATCATGACCAATGAAAATTTTTTCTATAGTTCATTGGTGGATTAAAATAAAGACCTGTTAATTCCAAATAGGCGATAAATAAAAAGTCACTAAAAGCATCTGATTATTAAGTGGTTTTTTCTTTTTTAGGATTATACAAAATCAGTCTCCATATCAAATTCAATTGCTTGGTAATATAAAAACTTAAAAACATTATGAAATTCACGAAACAAATTGAAAGTTCAACCCTGTAAATTAGTAATTAAAATGACATCTCATATAGATATGACAATGACGAATTTGATTAATCAAAAAACCGTTAATTAATGCACTCTTATTGACTTTTATCTGCCAACAATATGATCAGCACGTCTAATAAAAGTTTTTATAAGAAATGGATGCCCAATTAGTCAGTTCTGGTAGGTAAGATGCCTCCAACTCGCACCACTCAAATTCAGCCGTCAGTATTACAAATTAAACACATATATATCGCCATTTTAATACAAATTCCCAATAAATTATCACACAAAGAAAACCAAACAAGAAAGAAAAATTGTTGTCTTTGCCTGACTACAGAGTGTTAATACATCCCATTTACTCTAATCATTTAATTAAATATAATACATAAAATGGAAACTTGTCAAATAAATATGCTTAAAACATTAATTATATATGAAGAAAAAAACATAAAAAGTAGTTATTACCCACCAATTATTAAATAAATTTGCCTATATTTATATGTTTATAGACAAACACTCTTCATTCTTCAAGCATTCAAGTATCTTTCCAGGCTAACAATGGTTCGACTACTCCCCGAAAATTCATCTCACAACTGGGATTCGACGCCGATAGCAGTTGGCCTATTCGTCTCTGTATCAGCTCTTGCAGCACTCTGTGCCAAGCACGCACGCCGCAGCCTGCAGAAGTACAAGAACAAGGCAATAACAGACGTTAAACAGGCGCCCAGGCCCAAGTCTCCCTTGGCATCCCCCAGACACCTTCTCGCAACCATCAGCAACAAAGCAATGTCATTCAAGAAGAACGAAAGCGGCGGTGATAGCAAGGAGGAGGCTGCTGAAGTTGAAGCTAAAGAGATGAGATTTGGAGAAGATGGGTTGTGGAAGAAAGCAATCTTGATGGGGGAAAAGTGCAAGCCACCAGAGTTTGCAGGTGTGA
The DNA here is from genome assembly GCA_022749755.1 of Azadirachta indica. NCBI lineage: Eukaryota > Viridiplantae > Streptophyta > Magnoliopsida > Sapindales > Meliaceae > Azadirachta > Azadirachta indica. The sequence goes on along the minus strand of CM040443.1, from coordinate 12,659,678 downwards.
TTTATTATGACAGTTATGGAAATCAGCTTCATGAGCTTCCTCCCAGATCACCGAGGGCCAGTCCACTGTCAAATTTAATGTTACCAGTTACTAGAAATGAAAAATAGAATCATATTTTTGTGAAATTATATTGAATATATTAATAAATTAAAAACAATTAACAGTCTTGTAATATATGTACAGCACCTGTCTTGATGTGGAAGTGGAATTATGAGTTTTATCATGAATTTTTTTTCTTCATTCCACACCCTAATTAAGCTTTGGCCTTGTACTTATCACTTGACTAATGTGTTTTTATAATACTCAAATTGGTAGGGAGTTGCATCCATTAATTTTTAGTATGTGATAATATAAAAAGAAAATATTTAGATACGATTTCACACAACTTAAAAAATATAAATTTGTACTAAAATAAAATTGTTTAAAAATACACATTATTATGTATAATCCATAAATAAAAAATTATCTAATTTAAATTTTACTTTATTTCAACTGTTGTTTTAAAATATTACGGTGTTAAATGATATTCATATATACTCATCACATGTGAAACTTATTGTATTAAAGTGTGGGTAAATTTTTCTTCACACGTGAGGGTAAAATATCACTCAAATTGTTGAAAATATCCGGGTGATGTTATATACGTTTCTATCATAAATTTTTAGTAAATTTCTAATATAATATTGATAGTTTATATATATATGTAATATTAAAATATATATATATTATGGTACAAATATAATAAACAAAGCTACCTGAAAAAAGTTAGAAATATAGTTTAATAAACTCGTATTTAAGGAGAGAGGTGTATTCAAGTCATATTTTAAAGCAAAACTCTTAATGTGAAAATAAAAATTTTAGTGTTAGTTTTTCTTCCAAAAAATGATATTTTTTTTTAATTGAACTTAAAAAATATTGTAAAATTTATTAAATAATCAAAAGTTTTTTCATTTTTATGTTTAATTTTTTAATTTGGATTTGAATTTTTAACCAAAAAATTAAAGAAAAATTTCAAACCATCACTATTTACACTCAAATTTTAATTTTGACTATTAATCAAAATTTTGTTTAAAAATAGTTAACTTCATAAACCTTTGATGAAAATATCATCACCACCAATTAACAAAAATGTATTACAATAATTTTTGGGTACTATACTAATTTTTGAATATGTCTTTATTAAAATTATTTATGAGTTATTTTTATCTAAAATTTATAAAATTGGTCATTTTTTTAATAGATATTTAAATTGTAATCAAAATTAAATTTTAAAAGTAAAATGTAGTCGCTTTAAGAAAAATTCTAAAAATTAAAAAGATTTCTAAAACGTTTTGCTTGTAGAACACGTGTACCCAAAGCAAGAGCCATCCATTTTCCATCCCCCAACGTAGAGAAGGCCGTCCCTCTCCCTGGGCAAAGACGAACCCACTGAACCCAGTGAAAAGTGAAAGACTATCATCAGAAAATGACTGACTTCATCTCTTCTCAACTCCTCCTAACAGACACACTTCCGAATTTCAATCTTTTAAAACATACAAGAAGAAAATTAAACTCGTCAAGACCTCGTGCTTTGCCCATTTCGGCTTCCAACTTGGATGCTAATACCAATAGAGATGATAGATCAACTAGGTTGATTACTTTTTTGGGTAAAGGTGGCTCTGGCAAGACCACCTCCGCCATATTCGCCGCTCAGGTTAGAGCATAACATGACTTTGGGATTATCTATTTCTGACTGGACTTTTCATTTCTGTTCATAAGTTGTGGTTTTTGAGCTCAAAGTTCAGTGCTTTAATAATGTCTTGTCTTTGATGAATCATTGTAATTTAGGAAAGGAAAAACAATGCGCTGTTTAGTTGATGTAGGGAAAGATAAAGATTTATGAACGCAAAGGTAGACAAAAATTCAGTTGAAATATTGTGTGTGTTCTGTTCTTGTGTGCTACCAGGTTATCTAATTTGATCATCAAGTCAAATGTCTGTTTAGAGCTTTTGGAAGAAAGAAAAAAGTGTTCCTTCGTGATAAGTAAGCATGCTATTCAACACCATTCATGCCTTTATAGTTGTGCATGAATGTTTATTTATCTGGTTTTATTCTTGGAGCGGTTATCTCAGCTGATTGCATGAGCTACGAATTATGATGTTTAGTTCATCAATTTTTTTTCCACAGTTTGCAGTAGGTGTCCAATGTCAAAACGTTGTTCATTTAACGACTGTGGATTTATCATAGTGTTTTGAGTAAAGTATTTTCACCCTGTTGTTCAGCATTATGCAATGGCGGGACTTAGTACATGTTTGGTGTTGCAAACTCAGGATCCAACTGCTGAATATATTCTAAACTGCAAGATTGGGACTTCTCCTGTAGTGTGCAACAAAAATCTTTCGGCAGTTAGGGTAGAAACAACTAAGGTGAGAGTTTTGATTTCCTTTTCTGTCATTTTATCTAGTTATTGTTTTCTTGGAATGTTGAACTGAGTGACCCCAGATTGGATCTGGATCATTGATGATAATTACAGATGCTTCTTGAACCTCTCAATCGGCTAAAAGAGGCAGATGCTCGTCTTAATATGACCCAAGGGGTTCTTGGAGGGGTGGGTACGTAATACGTAATATGTTCTCCAGTATCATCGTATGTGTTAGTTACCCTTAAGCTATTTGAATGGAAAGAGCATGGTTATGCATTTTTCTTTTTAATCTAGTTTAGGTGGTTGGAGAAGAGCTTGGGGTGCTTCCTGGAATGGATTCTATATTGTCAGCATTTGCACTTGAGAGGTTTGTCGGATTCTTTGGAACTGTTGCCCAAAGGAACCACCAAAAAGAAAATTTTGATTTAATAATATATGATGGTATCAGCCCTGAGGAAACTCTACGGATCATTGGTGTAAGCAGTAAAGCAAGGTTAGCACATTTCGGTTTTCTCTCTTCCCAGAAGTAGTGTTTTCCTCACAATGATCTGTATGTACAACATACATGTGCTCAGGTTGTACTTGAAATACTTGCGGAACTTATCTGAGAAGACTGATCTTGGGAGATTGGCTGGACCTTCACTCCTCAGACTTGTAGATGAAGCCTTGAGTATAAGCGGCCGCCGGCCTCTTCTCAACGGAAATACGAGTGCAGAGATATGGGATGCTATTGATCGCATGTTGGAGGTAAATATGAAATTACCATTTTTTAATTCCACAATTTGGTGCGAATCCCATAGATTATGTATTGCGTTTGCCATGCAGAGAGGATCTTCTGCCTTGACAGACCCACGCAAATTTGGCTGTTTTCTTGTAGTGGACCCAAAAATCCAATCTCTGTGAATTCTGCATTACGTTATTGGGGTTGTACAATCCAAGCTGGTGCACAGGTTACTGGCGCATTAGGTATTGCTTCTCCACATTTGAACGAATCATCAGTGCAAAGAGTCAGGACGCACTTTTCACCCTTACCTTTTGCTTTTGTTCCACATCTGCCAATTGATGGATCTCTAGACTGGAATGCAGTCATGTTGAACCCAGTCAGTAAAGATGCACAAGATCTCCTTTCACGAGGAAGCCACAGCAGTAGCATAATGTCATCAGTAAAGTTCAATGCCGCCAAAAAGTCAGTAAAACTTCTTATGCCAGGTTTTGACAAGTCAGAGATCAAGCTGTACCAAGTATGTCATGTCATTTCAAGTTTGCTAACTTTGATATCTTTTTCTCTTAGTTCTGAAGCTTTTGGCATTGCTAACCAATCCTGTATGCATAAGAATTTTTCTTGTTGGTGGATTTCTTAAAAAGCATGAAGGAGACGCTACTAGTTGTATGCATCAACAGGAAAAAAGTAAAACATTATAGGAATGTCTTGATTTCGAGTCACCACAAAGCAGTCAAAAGAACATGAAACAATCTTTTCCTAGAGCAAAGGATCTAGCAGATGATAATTTACAACTAACCTTTCTGTGATAATCTGAGCATTCTGCGAGAAAATAGGAAGCAGCTGGGATATAGTATTTTGCAAACAATTGCCCTATTAATAAATTACAGGAATACTAATTTGAACAAAATGATTTGATGCCTTAAGCTTTTATTCGCTTCAATCTGATATCAAATCAAGAAATCTGAATTCGACTTTTGTATTAGTGAAGTTGAGGTGTTCTATTTGATGTTCTAATACTATCATCTGCATTGTATTTGTTATATTTTAAAGGGTTAGCTATATTATGTTGTTATTCTTCCATCTGATTTTAAACTTCTTGGAGTTTTGAGCTAATTAATACGATGGTGGTTCTTCATCTTCTGCAAACTGCAGTATAGGGGAGGGTCTGAGCTGTTGGTGGAAGCAGGGGACCAGAGACGAGTCATTCGGCTGCCACCAGAAATTCAAGGAAAGGTGGGAGGCGCCAAATTCATAGAAAGGAGTCTTATAGTCACAATGCGATAGTATAAATACCAATGATTTAAATCCTGTTTCGGATTTTCATGGTTTCGGTGAAGAGATTGCACATGGAGCTGATATTATCAGTGATCAAGTAAAAGCAATAAGCATTAGGCTTAGAAATGACAATTATTATCAGCATATTCAGTTTTGAGTTTGTAGGAATCTAGGGTATACTTACCAGTGGGACAATATCATAAAGCAGGATTCCTTCAAGACAATGTACAAGAAGCATAAGCTGTCAAAAAAGAAAATGTTTTTTTTTTTTCACCTTTACACGAAGCCAGGATTTTCAGATTTTGAAGTTCCTTTGAAAAGCTTCTAACTTAGGTGAAAGATCTACTTTCCCCTCCTCTCGAGGAAAAACAATAGTTGTACGCTTCTTATAAAGTCTGCAAAAATAATTTATATGAAACTTTGCCAAGTCTGATACATTATGTAGCTAGAAGCACTTGGACACCAGACCCAACTCTGAAATCGAGAGTATGCACGTATTTGTGAAATTTATCTATATATTTATACCAGTACTAATACAAGTTCTTTGCTTATGAATTTATTTTACCATCATCAATAGCGAAACGGTAAAGTTTTTGATAATTTTTCTACGTAACTTTTACCAATTAAATGATGAGAATTAAAGAGTGCAGAAAGTTCCTTTTTAAAAAATGGAATTAAAAGTTAATATAGAAGAAAAGAAAAAGAAATTGTTAAGGAAAAATGGCAACACCAACTTTTTAATCTCAATAAGAGTTTAGGTATCAAAAGCTAAAGTTTAGCCTGGTGAGGAGTGTTGATATTAAACCAAATCTCGGGACGCATGATACTAAGCCAAAACCAGCCAGTTTTCTATAATCTTTTATAAGAACGAAGAATTTTTTATTTTCTTGCATTAGATCTGGATCTAAGGTCCACACAATATGACTCATGTTCAGCTTTTCTATTCCCCCTCAACCCCCAATACAGTAAGTTATTGCTTTCTAGAGCCTGTTTGTACGAGGCATATAAAGGTTGGCTTAAACAGCAAGAGCAAGGTATACACAAGCCTCAAATTGTACTTTTGTATATGCCCTTCCTGGGACTGGAATGGTCGGGTATTCTGCAGTATCCATTCTATAAGATGTTTTATGCAACTTCAAGAAAATAAGATATACAATAGAAAATAGAAGACAATTAACAAGTCAAATAAAACAAAGGAAGAAAACTATCTCATGCTTCGTGCTTATTATTGTCTTCTACAGTTTGTGTATGAACGCGGTTCCTTAGCTCTTCAAATGCCTTCATGCTCTCAGCATCAAAACCTCCGGCAAACTGGAATTTTGTTCCAAGAGTGAAGAAATTTAACATCAAAAATTTTAACATAGTAAAGTTTCACACAAGTGCAGAAGAGAATTACCTGATGAACACGGAAAGCAAAACGGACACCTTGCAGAAGCAAAAATTCTCTGTTTGGTTCCTTCTCAGCTCCACTCATTGCTTCAAGTTCTGTTGAAACACATTTCATGTACTTCCTTGCCAATTGCACGGAGGAAAGCTTTATCTGCAATGAACACAATTGGTAAGCGACCAGTTCAATGTGAACAAATGCACAACCAATTTTCTCTTTTCAGTTGTAAGAAAAACTTTCATGCATCTACAATCAAATGGACACATCGTTGCAATTCTCATGTCAAAAGAACATTTTGATGTCAGAAAAAAAGTTCAAAATGCAACACAAAAAACTTTTCTACGACCTTCTTCCGTAGAATATCCTTTTACAGACAATGATATTATCACTGAATCATTGGCATAAACTGGAGCTGATGAAATAGCTATATCTAACATTGTTATAACAGGGTGCATTTTGGCTAATTATTCCCTGATGAAGATAGCATCTGGCTGAATGGAATTTCTGGCATAAACTAGAGCTGAAGAAATTGCTATATCTAACATTGTTATGACAGGGTGCAATTTGGCTGACTATTCCCTGATGAAGATAGCATCTGGCTGAATGGAATTTCTGTGAACCCAACTACACATATATAAAATATTGAATAGCACTTAAACCAAGCCTGAAAGAAACTGCAATGAAATTTCTAGTTTAGTAACGTACCTTGCCAACAACTCCTGAATCTAGTAACCAATCAACCGGGATTCCAAATTCTCTATATCGTGAAATAGCCATGTCTCTTGTCCGTAAGAGTGCATATACACTCTGTTCCACTCTGGTAAAAAGTAGAAAAACAAAAGAGGGAGCATGATATTTAACATAAAAATGATATTCTGACAGTTTGTAATAATAAAAAGTGGCAAGCAATTCTTCAGTCCTCAAAAGTTAGAAGTGATGATTGAATTTCTCTTATGGAAGAGATGGTCAATTTCAATTGGGTTCTCAAAAGCTTATTTCCAATTTGCCAGCCATCATGCTTTCTATGTGATTAAATTAAAATTCACAAGAAGAAATTACTTACTTTTCAAGCAATTTGTACATCTTCTTTAGTGCAGATTTGCATGGGAGGCTGGGATCATCAACAAAAGATGTCACTTGCTTTTCCAATTTCACTAGGTCCTGGTATTCAAATGCAGCCTCTCTTAATGCATCTGCTTTCCCTTCAGGCCAATCAAAGTGCTTGAGAACTGCCCGCTCATCAACCTAACCAAATGCAGGAATATAAAAAATAAAAAAAAATAAAAAATAGGTATAAATTCTAAGAAGCACATAAAGCTAAGTTGTTAAAGCTCTCAATTCTCATCGTGCTTAAAAGACAAAATTGATCATGAAAAGCAACTTGAAAAAAATACTAAAAATTGTGGTTTTGTTTTGGCATACACATTACACCATATTTCTTCAATATATTTATAGGTACTTGTATGAAATTTCATCTTCTTCTAATTCTAAGATCATATTTCTAATAGACATAAATCACGTTTAGGCCTACTGATATCTAATATGAAATACCAGGAATGAGAGTTCCTCATCGAGCCAGTTTACAAATGCCACCAAATCTTCTATGTTTGTGAAGGAAGCTGCTCGAACTTCGGCTGCCAATGACTGGACAAAATCACCTTGAGTTTCCACATCGGCTTTCACCTGAATCCAGGCCCAATATCTCCTTGTTAGACTTTACGAAACATATAATGAACACCCAAGACAAGGGGATAAATGAAGAAGAGGAAAGATTAACATACAGCTAAAAGGAATGATGATTTGTTCGCAATCTCCCCAATCATGTTGCTCCTAGCATCTGACGCATTAGATGTTGATGAAATCAAAGATGATATATCCTTCTTTGCCTCGCGTTTCATCAATGTCTGATAAAATTCAACAAGTTCAGGAGCTCGTTGAACTTTATCGCCACTTCTGACTCCTGTAGGCAGGCTTCCTGGTGGAGGAGGTGGGCGGGGTGGTCCACCTGCTGGTGGTGGTGGTGGTGGTGGTGGTGGTGGAGCGCCTGGTGGAGGAGGCAGAGATGGGACCACACCACTGGAAGGATTTGCACTTGTACCAGTAGGAGCACCACCAGATGGTTTAGGAGGTGGTCTAAAAGCCCTAGGAGGCCTCTTTTCAATTTGGGCTAGTTTCATTTTGCTTATTGTTTGGGATTCAGCTGCCTTATCATCATGTGATTGATCAGTTGAATCACCAGAAGGAATTGGCTTCTCTTTTATTAGAGCTAGTTTTGGTGGCAAGGTTGGGGGCTTAGACTCAAAATTTGAATTGTCATGAAACCTCTGTGCTCTTGCTTGCTTTGCTTTTTCCTTTATGTGCTTCTCCCTTTCTAAGGCCAGCTTGTGCCGGTCTTTGTATGCAGGATACTTTTCTGTTAGAACTCCCTCAACTGATTTAGACATCAACTGAAATGAATCTCCAACAGTATTCAGTGAGTCACTTGAAGAAACCCGTGTTCTAATACGTGGGAGGGTTCGAGTTTCAGGTGAATCAGTCGGTTCCTGATCCATTTTCCCAAATGTAGTGATGGCAACAGTATCACCTGCATTCCTCAGCATCAAGGCTTCCAGTGGACCCCTTGGTCGATGGCTCATGCTCATCCTGCTTGGAGAGCCTCCTGAGAAGGATCTCGCTGGTGATGTAAGAGCACTTGAATCATCTTTGCTTCTGCCCCATTTCTTCAGCTTCTTCATTAAGCTAGGTTTCTTACTGAGGTTACTATACTTACTAGTGGAACTATCAATTGAAGCATTGTCAAAATCCTCACTTCCAGGTGATGAAGGATGGGAGAAGTTGCTTTCAAGATCTGTGTCCCCTTGCCCCCGTTCTGATCCAGCATATTCCAACATCAGTTGTTTAGCCCTTTCTTGAGATTTGGGGCTTAGGTTCTTGCTGAGATCACGAGCTGAAGTTTTTCCTGCAGGTGCCTGGTAGTTCCGGAGCTCATACCTCAAGCATGCATTGACCCACCGAAGGTACACTAGCTCTTCAACTTCACTGAACCTGTTCATCTGAAGTCCTTCGACTTGCTTTAACAGATCTTCATTTGCATGCCTTAAGTTATTAACCTCCTCCCTTGCCTTGGCAACCATTTCATTCTGCAGCATGCGAAAAAGCATAGTGGGAGTAATTAAAACCAAACCCAAGATCAAAAGCATAATCACAGTTGTCCTTTTACTGAACTATTTGATATATATCTATAAGTTTCTTAGGCATCTGGAAAATGTTTGTACCCACTCAATACCCTTATCCTTGGCGGAAACACAGTCTCTTGAACAGCACAATGAGGACAGGAAATAGAAATAAATCTTAACTACATTGATCACCTGACAAAAGGAAGACGCAACTTCTTCACTGTTCACATAAAAGCAACAGACATATAGCTTGAATATGTGTTGAAGCATTTATCCATAAATATCTGCAGCTATCACTTAACTTTTTCGGTCGGTTAATTTCATTTATTTACTCCAAAAACTAGTCTTACTCTGATGGAACAAAGGAAGTTATTTTTCAACTTGAAGATGCTAACTTAGGAAAGACCAAATTTTTTACAAACAATACTAATTATGGCTAATTGAGCATTACTTGCTGTCCTACAGCAAAATTGTTATGCACCTATTACTCTGAAAGACCAAATGAATTATTTTTCAACTTCAAGACACTAACTTGGGAAAGACCAAATCTTTACAAACAATACTAACTATGGCTATTTCATCATTACTTTCATATTCAGCAAATTATTATGCACCTATGGAGCTCAGTCTTGAAGAGAAATTCTGCATTTTCCCTGTCAGATAGAGTCTAAGATAGCAGAAATCTGACAAAAAGACGTAACTCAACTGCAAACAATCCCTTCCCCTTCCCTTCTCCCACTAAGAAGGAAAAAAAAAAAAGCAACATAAAGACAAGGAAACGAAAACATATACATGAACCATATTATCTAAGAAATCACTAGGCTACCTCTGTCATGTTAGAGAGGGATGCTATTTTTGATTCCGCAGCATCCAGTTTGACAACTAATTCTCTCTTTTCAATTTGAAGTTCTTTATTCTTTCTCTTAAGCTCCACAACTTCCACTTCTAAGTTCTTAACAGATTTCAATTTCTTCTCAAGCTCAAGATCTTTTTTGATGGCTTCTTCCTCTTTTGCCTGAAGACCAGAAACCTGTTGTTTGAGCAACAATAATTGACCCTTTGTCTGGTTAGCATCAAGTTGAATTTGCCTCTGCAGCTCCTTGATCTTGCTCCTCGCCACCTCAAGCTCCTTCCTTACATAAGAACCCTGTGCAACCTCTTCTTGAAGTCTTTTTTTCTCTGACTGCAAGGAGTTTATGGTGATATTGAGCATGTCAATCTCAACAGTCTTGATTTTGAGTTGCCTTTGTAATTCTACAATATCATATTCCTGTTCCTTCAGTCCATAGTATTCAAGCAATTCGTCTTCAAGCTTTACTTCCCTCTCCTGCAATTCCATTACTAGGTTGCGCAAGCGTTCTAGTTCCCTCACATTGTCTGCCATCTCAGCTTCATAAACTTTATTTTTCTCTGCCTCATCAAACTTGTCAGTGGGCAATGGATATTCAATCTCTCCAGATAAAAGGTCTTCAAATTCCGGTAAAATATCTTCATCATCAGTGTAAGGTGGACTACCACAAGCTCGATTAAATACACTGCTAATCAATTTAACCTCTTCTTCCTCCTCTTCTTCTTCCTGCTACAATAAATAGTAAACCTTATTATTCAAATTCAAGAAAATAATTGAACTACTGAAGAACAGTTCTAAGCATCTTTACATAATAGATAGATATAGGGGTATATCATACTTTATATACTGTAATTGAGTCAACAGAAAAATATTGAAATTCAATGAAAGGCTGCTAATATACACTTACGTTCTTCTCTTTGAGGCTATCATCAGGATATGTAAACTGCTTTTTGTCTTTCCCCTGATTTTGTTGTTCCTTGCCATTTTCTGAGTTCCAGTTACCAGATTAAAGATTAGTATAACAAAATGAACTTCAACATCAGTGAAAAAGAAAAAGACAAAAAAGTAATTCTTTTACATGAGACTGTTAAGAATTTAATCGGGAAAAAAAATGAACAGAATCGTCAGTAACGGTAAAGGGACAGAATCTTCAATTAAGGATTGGTCAATAGAAAACTGATAGAATTGAAGTACCTTTGTTAGATGCTTTGAGGTTGAGCTGCTTAATTGCAAAGGCTGCAACTGAAGCGGCAACCAGGAATCCAAACCTGACTATCATGTAGGTATTATTGACAGGAAGAACTTCAGCTCAAACACTTATACGAGAACAAACCAGCACCAAACTACCCCACCACCCATCTCTCCTCGCCTCCATTACTGATAATTTAAATCAAAAGCATCATTGGACATTCAAAAATATGCTGTTCTGGTGCAACTATAAGCAAAACCCAGGTAACAATACTTTAAAACATATTCAAAGAGAACATCTTTATCAAGCTATAAACATTTCTAGACCATCAGCATTTTCATCTTACCGTGTTTATAGACTTCTAAAAGATAAAACTTAGCTTGTATTGTATGCATGAAATTTCCTGATAAGTAGAATTCCAAAACAACTATCATGCTAAGCGCTACAGCAACCACCAATAACTAGTGGCCAGTTTTGCTCCAATAAAATTCACAACTTACATACAAGTTAACCTTAGAACCTTACCGTTTGCTTCAGAGGAATATGTACAGTTAAAAACGAAGACTGAAGACTGAAAGAGACAACCAACAACCATAAATTTGCACAAATGTAAAGACCGAAGAAGTTCCCTTTCATATCTTCCTTTCCTGTTCAAGTATCTGCCGTTAGATTTACGAGGCGAAAAACCAAGGATTTTCGAGAAATAATTTTGTCTCTTGTTATGCCTTTTTTAATTGGCTGTTATTCTGTTTTGTGTTTTATCCAATTAAATTTCTTAATTTAGTGAAATCAATCTCAGACCGTCCGATCAATCTGGGTCCACTTCAAATCAAGTTTTAGCCGTCAGATAGAGGATGGACCCATATAGATAATCTATTATTAAAGGGCTTAGATTGCCTGGCGGGAGAGTAGTACAAGTACTAAGGAACATAAAAGATGAGAGCAGGCGTGCTCTTTTTTGGCATGAGCAAAAGTAAGGCTGAAATTTGATTCTCCAACGAGCCAAGAGGAAAGCTAGTAAACCAAAACTTTATCAATGGTTGATCATGCGCAAAATTCACGTGTAGTAGTAGTAGTAGGCCATATTTGGCCTTTCTTGTTATATTTTATAGGATTATTTGGTGAAAGCAGTGACGTTAAATTATGCTTCTGTTTCCCAAAAAAAAAAAAACAACAAATTTTCCTGTCTCACCTTACTCTTCTCTTGACTCTTCCTCCACTTTCTGTATGTTTTCCGCTGAATTATTGCAATTTTTAATAAATTATTAAAAAAATATTTATATATCCGAATTTTATATTAATAAAATTACAAGCATTCTTTGAAAATCCTCATTAAATAGTTAGATAGGCATCAATTTCAATAGATAATATAGAAAATCTAACAAAACACGGAAGGAGCACATAAGTAGACAGATGGACAAATCAACATGCGTCCAACTGGATTATTTATTGAAGATAACAAATAAATAGACATAAATAAAATCATTTTCTCGATATAAATTCTGCGGTCTCTAATGGCTCTGTAGCATCCAAAGTATTATCCGAAGACCTAAATACTCATAAGTGGTTCACAGCGTCCCTTTAATTCTATCTTTGTTTGCTGCGACGAGATGAACGGATTTAAACATAATGACAAAGAAATAGAAGAAAGACAAGAGCCATTTATATGTTTCAATTTGTGGCCTACCATCCACAAATATGTACATGATATGACCAACGATTCAAAAGACAACAATCTAATTATGTTTGACAAAACTAGAAAAGTTAACAACCTGAGCCTGGATAAGGCTGAATCCTTGGCGGTTTACCAATCTAAGAGTTCCAACTCCCTTTATTTTGTACAAGGGCTTTCATGGAAACAAATTTGTAAGACACAATTGCTCCCTCAAAACACAGAAAATTGTATAAATTTTCTTGATTGCCTTGCTTAATTTAACACCCCGCTTGCATAAACTAGTCATGATGAGAAAAGTACTGATAGAAATTCCCCATCACAAAACAAAATTACAGATGCTGGAAGTTATACAAGGAACCCTAGTGCACACAACACTCAGGCTAGTTTAATTATTTGAAGATACCACTGGACGCTCTATTGACAGAGGACCAAGACAGACAATCAAGCATGATTGTCCCATTTCCACCTTCGGCCCAACTCCTCAAGAACCTTTGCACGGGCTTGGCTTTTCCTTGCTTCATCCTCTACCCAAGATCTGCATTCATAGCTTCCATTAGTGTAATAAAGCTACCAAGTATCAACTCTTTAAATACTAAACTTTGAGAAAATAAAAACGATGAAATTATAATCTTCACCTGAGAATCCGAAGAGCCTCTCTCTCAGCTTCCAGTATAGACTTTGTATCAAGAAGTCCTTCCTGTTTGGCCTGTAAATCATTGAGCATATCTTGTAATTCACACTTCTCAGCCACATACATAGCCCTCTCTGAGACAAGCCTTCCCGACATCTCATCAACCTCTTCCTTTAGATTCAGAAGCAGTTGCCTCTGACAGTCCAAAGCTGCCTTCTCCTTTAGATCCTCGGCATAACTCTTCTCTTGATTGACCAACTCCTGTTCCAAATCGCAACATGCAGCAATATGAAGCTTCTCCACCTCAACACCACGAGATCTCTCTTCTTTGAGCTTCTCATCCCAATACCTCTGTATGTCTCCCCTATCAAGCAACTCAGACCTAATTTCTTCCATCTCAGCTTCCCTCAAAGACCTTTCAGCTTCTAATCTTGATAATTCAGTACTAATAGCTTCTGTCATCCTTCCACTAGTCAATGCCACAGCTGCTTGAGCTTTTGTTGAGGGTTTATGTGGTTGGAACCGCTTGCACTGACCTATCACACAAAGATTCTAGCATTTAGTCACCATCTATGGACATGATTTGCTGGCATGCATTTTTCCTACATTAAAATGCTCAACTCCCCAATACGTTTTCATTATTAGCCTATTATTCAGCCATGGGTATTAGCCTAATATTCAGCCATGGGTTTTCTCAGCGAATGATAAAATAGGTTAGGTGAAGTAATAGCCAATAATTCTACACACCATCTTCTACTTCCCTTTTTGTTTCTCCAGCATCTAGCCATGGGCTACAGCTTGTTATAGGTGTCAGGCAAAAATATTTCCCAAAACTTATAACCAGGGAACAAACTAAGTAAGAACCTTAGAAGAAATTCATTCAGCCATTTTCATGTCACTGAATTCATTAACCAAAAATAAAAACCCTTGAATTTGGTGCAGAAAGAGAGGGAAAGGTAAAGAGGATACCAAAAACTCTTCTGGCTATGCTCTTGTCCCCAGCCAATATGTCCATGAAGAGTCCCAGATATTCATCAGAACTGATCTCCTTCACATCCATATAACCCACTCTTGTTCTTGATATCTGGACTGTAAACAGGTCAGGTTTTAAGACTATGAAAGACTGACCAAGTATCAGTTTATATGATCCCTAAAATTTATCCAAGAAATAAAATTCACGGTAAATAGAAGTTTGGAATTCACCGTACCTGCTGCATAATATTTGGCTTGAATTCATACTCCACTTGGGCTCTCCAATTTATGAGATCCTGTCGAGAAACGAACCTGCAGCACCAGCCACATTTTGCTGAGTGCAAAGGAGTTTAATTTTACTACTAAAATCTGCAGACACAGTACCTCTCAGGTAAAAAATAGATGCCTCCCTGCTCTTCAGAACCATCAGAATCACAATTTTTTCCCAATAGCTTGCTGGGAATGACACCAGCCTCCGCAAGAGCTAAATTGCAAATCCAGAAACAAAAATTAAACATTCCTGTTCATGGTATCCACCCTTAAGCTTGCATGCAAATATCATGATCAAATCCTACCTTGGATAGAAACAAAATCTGGGTCTTCAACATCTACATCATCAAAAGCTGCAACCACAGACCCAGATAGAGATTTGGATGGAACAATCCTTCGCTTTGGATTCCTACAGGTCCAAAAGTATATTTCTGAGACACCTTGAAGAAGCACACATGGCACTTTGAACATTTGGCTTCAAATACTGAGTTTATACCTTTCCAACAATGAGTTAAGACGAACAAGCCATCTGGCATATTCCCTTCTAGTGCACAATTCATCAGCCTTTACATCATCTTCAATGATCTGCATACCTTAGTTACATTTGTGAACCCATGATCAGAACTGGACCCAAATCTCTATTGCCACAAGTAAAATGTATGAAAGGTTATATAAAAGGAAAAAGAAACAAGTCTAATTTTCAGAAATGGTGTTTGACCACAAAAAACTGATGATAACTGCCCAATACAACAGTAACTAGAAAAAATCGTCTTATTCACCCAACTCCAACGGAACAATTGTCAATAGGTAATTAGTATTTAACATTCTCCATATAATCCTTCCTTCAGTCAAGTGTAAGAACTTTGGCAGCTTCAGGACTCACATTATAACACATGCCACTACAGATACTTAGCTATTGCAGTCAATAAAACAATAAGCAAAAAACTCCTTACCACAGCCATGTCATAGAGAGTTTATTTCACAATATAGGTAATGCATTTGAACTCCAGTACACACGAAAAGAATTTAAATAGAAAAAGAATAAGAAAAAAGAGTTAAAGAAAAAAGGTTGTAGAACCAAACCTTCAGTTTCTTCAAAACAGACAAAGCCTTTTGTTGAGTAGAATCTACAGCAACTGGTATAAAAACACGCTCAAGTTTGTCGACAGAACCTAAACCATGAAGAAAGTTAGTTACAAAAGCAATGTCGCATAAGAAAAAGTGGAATTCCTTGAAAGATTTAATCACTGGAAACATATTCAGAGAAGGACTATAGCCTACTCAAAATGCAACACATCAAGTCATCACCAGTTTGAAGATGTTACTCTACTTCCAGATCTCTTCTATTTTAACCACAGCCGGACCACACAGTACAGTATATACCCAAGATGATAGCCAATACCGTAGCAAATACAAACTAATTAGTTTTGTAGCACCCCTCTCCTTCTTCCTCACCTTTGTCCTCTTTTCTCTCTCATCTGCACATGAAGGCTACAAAAACATCTCACAAAGAAAACGTAAATATTTGTACTAATCTGAAGGTGCTCAGACCTTCCTGCAGCTAAAGTTGGAGGAGGAATTACTAGTTTAAAGTTTACCCCAAAAAATGCATCTAAAATCACTGTTTCAAAAAAGGTGAAAACTAAAAAAGGAGTTTGGAGCATAGAAAATGTTATGTTGTACATCTCCAAAACTCTGATTGGGGCCCTAAAACTCATTCAATACTGAAGTTATATGACCAAATAATTATCACAAAATATTAATTAACAACTTCTACATTTAAAAGTTCAATTAAACGTTACACATTCAAAATTGAGCCCATTTCCACTCTATCAATTACAATGGCCTTCCGCCTGCTACAATGCTAACTTTAGCATCAAAATAAAATTCAGAGATTCGCACCATATAGGAAAAGCAAAAACAATCCAGCACTTCAATAAAGACCCAGATTATAGATAGAAAACGAGAGCAACTAATAATAATAGGTAATTAGAAAGTACCTGTCGCAACAGTTTCAGGAGTGTCATGGGATACAGACTCTAAAGCAGGAACGGCGGAGGCATCTGTTTCAATAGAGTCCACAGTTTTTCTTTCACCTGATTCTGTTTCATTCCGATTTAAAATATCATGCAAAGCATTCACAGGACTACCAAATTGAAGCCTAACCCCTGCCAGCCAAGGCACTGTATATTATCAAACCATAACTCAGAGAATTCTCATCTCAATTGAAACAATTCAGAGAATTCCCATCTCAATGAAGACTGCAAATCAATTGAGAAAGTAAATGAATCATAGAAAGCTATCTAAGAAAAAAGAGGACCGACCTTTTCTAGAAACTGAAATGTAAGCAATGGCAGCGAGCAATAGAGCAAGTGAAGAACCGATAACACCTCCAATCACAACTACAGGCAAGCCTGAATTAGAGCGACAAAAACAAAAAAAGGAAGACTGGTCAAATCATTCAAATTGAAAAAATGAAATAATTGTCGAAGAAACGAGAAAAAGAGAAACCTTTCTTGGTTTTGGTTTGAAAAGGAGGAGATTCAACAATGGCCCAACCATTGTAATCGTGGTCGTTATTATTATGGTGAGGTGCAAGCCAGGTGAGTTGAGAGAGAGAAGCTGAGAGGCGTAGTAGTTTAGAGTATTTGGTTCTGAGATAAGAAGGACAGGTGAATACAGAGAAATTGTTAGTACGGCGTCGTAGAAGGAGAAAGGAAGGAGATGCAGTAGTGGTAGTTGATGAGTTCATTTGTATTTACTGTGATTCTCAGAAGACGAAATTGGGGTTAGGTTTTTGGTTTGGGTGACAGGCGAAAATAGCAAGGGCGAGCAAGATCAAAATGAGATGGTCAATTCATCATGGGTTTGCAGCGAAGGAAACTCGATGTTAGGTGGATTCCTAAGAATTTATGATGCGTCTTTTGGGCGAACATTAATGGTAGCATTTTACAGTGATAGACCTTAGAGTATATTATTATACATTTATTTATTTATTTATTTTTCAACTCCTCACAAAAATTATAAATATAATTTATTTTAATATGAATAAAAAATTTATTTAATACAAATAGATAAGTCATGCCTTTAATTATAAAAATATAAAAACTCAAATTCAAATATTGTTAATTTCTCAAAATATCAAATTATTATTTTTAAATAATTTTATTGAAAAGGATTTTTCTTTAATATACAATATTAGGACATAATTTAACATATCCCATTACTATGGACATTTCATAGTCTAAATAATTTTATGTAAAGTTTATAGAAAGTAAGATTGAAAACAAATAATGTTTGAAGTCCAGAGCTATTTCAAACCACCATCCCATTTCGGCTCCTACTAAGTAACGAGCTTTGGGGCTACTGATGGTCCATGCGTGCGACAATCGAACAAATAGTCATGGCCCAGACCCAACAACCCAATGTTTCTTCATATGTACGGCGATCTAAAATTGAATCTTATTACATCAGTCACTCAGTTCTTTAACATTCTGGGATCAAGAAGACAAGCACTTGAGTTTAGTTTGAGGGGGGTGTAACTTTGGAGAAACGGCAGCGAATATTACAATGCCGCTAAGCAAAGCTAATCCAAGTCCTAAAGTGTTGACAACCATTGATTCGGGACACCGTTTAGATACAGTGAGTCTCCTTGTTTGCAAGAACGTAAGCTTCTCTAAAAGCCCCGTTTCCGCAGTCGCCACCGCCAGGCCGTACGTGTAGAGACCGAGGAAAATGTGCCACGGCAAAACCCTAACTCTTGTGGTTCTCACCTCAGCTCGATGCCAAAAGCTCATAAATCCCATCATCCACTGCATTCAAATGAAGCTCAAATATTGTTACGACATTATTGCGACGCTAACAAACAGCCAGAAAAAGGGACGCAGAATGATGTTTTGTAGCCCATTGGGCCTCCTTCCGGCCCATCTTTTCGAATAATTTGATGGGGGTCGATTGGAATGGATTCTTTTCAGTGAGAATGATGTCCTACATGTCACCCAACCTCTATAAACATCCAAAAGCATTTTCTTAATCGTTCTGTTGAAGTGGACAGAATTTTGTAATGGATTATTAAAGATTAAAATACTTACATCTCTGATTAATAATTCAAAAGACAATATAATGTGCGTTGCTTCTCAACTTAAACTTGCAGACAGAATATCTAAGGGACCACAATGTGCACTGTAATAACACAGCATTGCCATTCCCCATAGCATAAGAAACCCATTAATTATTAGTTTCTCAACAAAGTAAAAGGTCTTGTAAATTGCATTTAGCAAAAGATTTATAGGGTTAAGAGAAAAATTAATGAGTAAAAGAAAGGAGATTAAGGGAATGAAGAGCAAAACCTGAGCACCAAACAAGCAGACGCAGATTAAACCCATCCAGGAATGCAGACTGTAGAAATTAGCCACAACTCCATCTTTGCCATGAAACTTTGTCCAAATTCCAAAAACCCCACAAGCTAAAGCCACTCCTTGAAGACACAAATGCACTGATTTCTTCAAATTCCTTGAACCAGGCAACCATCTATGTACCAAAATAGCTGAAAACACATAAGAAAAAAAAATACTATTATTCAATTCCCCCATTTGCTCAACCAAAATATAGCAGTATATATGCATTCTGATTTTCTGGGTTGCCCAGCAGACTACCTTCTCCACTGATGATAATGAAACCAATCACCATTAATAGAGGATGAAGAACCTGTTAAAAGTTAACCAGAAAACCCATCATTACAAAAATCCGACTTTTTCTGTAATCAAAGAAAGCACATGCAAACAGGGAGAAGGGGAGAGCATTTACTGCATAGATGAGGTCTTCTTGGGAGGAAGAGTGGGGGAGAAAGCTAGACCTGAAAGCAAGAGCCCAAGAGAGAACTAAAGCTGCAACTATAAGGCCTGATACTCTGGCAAAGAAGAGGAGCGGAAGTGGAACTAGTGAAGAAGAGACTGCAGCCATGACTCTGGTCGGAGCTCCAATTTTCAGTTTCAGACAAGTCAGTGAGCTCAGTGGAGTTGCACAAAAGTCACCGACAACTGATCTCTAGATCTACCATTGTATAATACGACTGCTGAATGTAATTGAGTAAAGATAGTCTTTTTTATCTAGTTCTTTATTTAGAAAGGCTTAGGATGCATAGATTTCCCTTTATTTAATAAGTTCAATAGGGTATTTCGGGTAAAATAATCGCCTGTCAGCCAATATGAAATTCCCATTTGAATAAAATTAGCTTTGATAATTGATTAAAAAAAGCAATGTGACGAGATCAAGATGGTTAGTGGAGCACCGTGAGAAGATTTTTCTCCATTTTACAACCGTTGGATTAAGGATCATCTAATTCAATGAGATCAAAGCTTATTAGAAATTTCATTGCCATTATATTGTAACTACGAAAAAGATCTACCGTACCTTTTGTTCTATGGACTACAGTGGAAAGCAGGGTAGGACAGCGCTCAATTCCAATGTGCAATCATAGTGCTTAACAGACAAACGACTCTCTTCTTTTTTGGCCTTTTGTTTTTCTCTCCTTATTATGGATGGAATTGTTGGAAAATAAAAAGGTTAATTAATAAATTAGCATCTAAAGCGTCAATATTAATTTTTAAATGCAAGTTTTCTTTAAATTTTTTAAGGCGAGTACAAGGTCTAATTCATTAATTTGGGCGTCGTTTGACGATGGCTGCTCAGGTCTCGTGAGTCGAGTGCTGGTTTGCAGATTAATTTAAGGGTTGTGTGCTTCAAGGTTTTATATTTATTGTTTATATCCATATCCAAATCATGTCAGCATGCAACATTACACGTTAACTTGTGTAGAGGAGAAAGATGGAAAACGATATTTCATAATGTAATATATTGAATTATATGAATTTCGAACGGTTTGTATTGTGTGAAGAATTCAACTCTTGTTTTAGAAGAGACACACATCATTTATATTTGCATGAATATTATAATAAAAATTTATTGTTTAGCCATAAAAACAGTCTAAAACTTTCTGACCAATATTACAACAAACTCGTTAGTGCAGAGGATGAAAACTGACCGAGCACTTATATGTGTTGGGCTATCAGTAGAATTGTTCAGTGTATCAGATCGAGTAGATTTGATTAAATTCATATCTAAATTGAGTAACAGGAGAATTGAAACTTTTTTAATTCAATCTCATCTATTATATGATAAAAGTCAATCCAATTAAATTTATTAAAAAAAATTTTAAGCTCAAATTCAATCCAATCCAATCCAAATAAATTAAAATTATTTTAATTTTAATATTAGTTATATTTTATTAACGAAAAATAATTGAAATAATAATATATAATATATTTAAACTTTCAAAAAAATATTGAAATATATCAATTCAAAAATTAATAACAAAAAATAAATTATATAAAAAAAATTTTAAATTAGTCTCCAACATTAAGTTTGGAGAAATTTTATTAAAAAGGAAAACAAAATAATATAAAATTTAGTAAGAGAATTATGAGGAGTACAAAAAGAAAATTATATTATGTATAACATGATAAAGAAATAGCAGAAGTAAACAAAAGAAAATAAACCAGTAAATCTAAGAAATTAGCATATTCAGACCAATACAACATGGCAAACTACCTAATAGCAACATAGGTAGTAGCAATACAACATGGCATTAACTAAAATGAGACATAAATTGCATAATTTAGCGCGATAGCAGGGACGTTATAAAATATGAAAATTAATCACAATTTTCTTTGTCCTTAGCAAAAGCAAGGTTATAGCAAGACAAGCAACCAGCAACCATACTAAAAAACAAGCATAAAATTTATATAATTAGTAGAAAATTTGAATATGTAAATAATTATAATTATTTTTTAATAAATAAAAATAATAATAAATCTAATAGAAAAATAATGAATCCATTTACTTACAATCTTAAAATAAGATATTAAATACCATCAAATGTAATCTTCTCATCACTTAAAATCTCTATAAAAAAAAAAAGAAAAACGTAGATAATATATAATTTTAACAAAATTATAACAATAAATATATAATTTATTTATTTACTTGTCTCAATATGTTTAATCTCGTCCATTGCTTCATGAAAATTTATTGAGGAAGAACGCATGCAATTTTGTGTGCAAATAAATAAGTGTCTCCAAAATTATTGTATACAAATTGAATATTAATAAAATAATAAGGACAGATATAATTGTATAAATCGAATAATATAAAAATTATATATAATTGTAAAAGAAAACCTCATTAGAATGAAAGATTAGGGATAAATTATTTTTTATTTTATTTTATTTCATTTTATAATTTTAATAATCATTGCGTTGGCACTTGGTCCTACAAAATTATAACAACACTATTTTTTTCTTTTTTTTTTTTACTTTATTTTTTTATTTTTATTATTTTTATTTTCTTTATTTTCTTTTATTTTTTAATACTAATAATTATAATTATTAGATTTGTACTATACATTTATTTTTTATTTAAAATATTTATTATATTATTTTTAATAGATCAGATATTTTTGAATCCAACCGATCCACGGATTCACCTAACCCATTAAATATGGATTAGATTGGATAGATTAAATGGATTAAACGGATTGAATTGGGTTTTGACCACCCCTAGCTAGCAGTGCTTCTGCTCACGCATGCCTCTATAAAGGAAATGCCCGAATGTGATGCATATATGTTCTATAAAATCCGACTCTGATCCCACTTCCCATTTCTGTAGATGCGTCGGACGCAACAGTTATAAACTATAGGAGAGACAAATAAGTTGATATTTATTGTTCTAATACTATCAAAACTTATATATGAAAACTATTTATAGGTGTAGTGCTACTCAACAATTATACCAAGCTAATGCATACGCATTATAATTTGTAATCCTCAGTTTTGCATTTGGAGTACCAACCTTATCCTCATCATCAAGCAAACGCCAATCGACCATCCTCTTTTCTGTCGTTTTCTTTTGTACACTCTATACGATGTACAAACGAAATTTCTTAAACAGAGCTAATCCATCTTCTTCCCAAACATGAAGATTGTTTTCTTCTCAGGTACTCTGTTTTATGCTTTCCTCTTTGCTATGCACACAGCAGGTGCAGCGGAGACAATTGGCTGCAACAACGAGAAAACCTGCAACGGTGAGTTTGAGTTTGATACGGGTGGGCTGAGCAGAAAAAGCTTTCCAAATGGATTTGTGTTTGGAACAGCAACTTCTGCGTATCAAGTTGAAGGAATGACTGATGAGGACGGGAGAGGACCCAGCATTTGGGATGTTTACATCAAGGTCCCAGGTACAATAACGAAATGATGGATACATATATTATTCCTTCAAAATGTTTTTGATGTAAAGAGTTCATATTTTCGCATGTAACTTTTCAATATTAGGACATGTTGCAAACAATGCTACTGCTGATGTCACTGTTGATCAGTATCACCGGTATAAGGTATGCCCTAATCTTGTACACCCTGATGATTAATTATGAGATAACTTGAGGCTGATAAGTACTATTCTCTTGTTGTTACAGGAAGATGTTGATCTCATGGCTAAGTTAAACTTTGATGGTTATCGATTTTCAATTTCCTGGTCCAGGATTTTCCCAAGTATGATACATTGTTAGCATTTCCTATTTCCTTTCATTAATTCATTCATTGTGTCTTTAATTGGCAATTGATTTTTGTAGATGGAACCGGAGAAGTGAATTGGAAGGGAGTTGCTTATTACAACAGACTGATTGATTACCTGCTTGAAAATGGTAAGCAAAGTGAAGGCTTCTAATTCACCAAAATAATAAATGATACTTGAATTACCTAGTATAGTAGGTCGCTAGTTTTAACTAATTACATCAAAATAACAATTTCAAACTTTTTTTTTCCTTCAACCATAAAATAAGAGAAAAGATATTGATATATGTTGTTATAATATCATTTGCAGGCATTACTCCATATGCAAATCTGTATCATTATGACCTCCCAGAAGCACTACAAGAAAGACATAATGGGTTGTTGAGTTTCCAAGTTGTGTGAGTGGAATACTTCTCTGCTTAAATTTTGTATGCATCTGTGATTTAAGTACTTATTCTCTAAATATAATCCATAGAACATTAGATTTCCAAAAGCTAACAGATGGCCTTAGGATTGATCTTCGTACAAATTGATGATTCATTTTGATTTGTGATGAAAATTTCAGGAAAGATTTTGCAGATTATGCAGACTTCTGCTTCAAGACATTTGGTGATAGAGTTAAAAACTGGTTCACATTCAATGAACCAAGGGTGGTAGCTGCTTCAGGATTTGATAATGGCAGCAATCCTCCTTGCAGGTGTTCTAAAGAAATTGGAAATTGTACTGCTGGAAATTCAGCAACTGAGCCATATATTGCTGCTCATAATATGATTTTATCTCATGCACTAGCAGTCAAAAGATACCGTCAAAAATACAAAGTAAGGATCTAATTCATCCTTCAAATTTTATTTACCATCCCACCTTTAGTAAGCATTGTATCATTTCAAGATACACTTCTATTTCAGGAAAAACAGAAAGGGAGGATTGGAATTGTTCTGGATTTTGTTTGGTATGAACCTCTTACCCAATCAAAAGCTGACAATTATGCAGCTCAAAGAGCAAGAGATTTTCACATTGGATGGTAAAAACTTATTCTTATTGTAAGTTTTTAGACAAATTTGAGAGTGCATTGACACAAAAAGTTAATTTTGACTCCTATTTTGCAGGTTTCTGCATCCCATTACATATGGCGAGTATCCAAAAACAATGCAAGAAATTGTTGGAGAAAGGCTTCCAAAATTTACAGGAGAAGAAATAGAGATGGTGAAAGGGTCAATAGATTATTTGGGTATCAATCAGTATACCAGTTCCTACATGTTTGATCCTGCACAGCCTAAGTCCAATATCACAGGCTACCAAAATGATTGGAATGTTGGTTTCGCTTGTAAGTTTCTTGACATCCACGTACATATTTCACTTATTTGTGAGTCGGGTATAACCTAATTTGAGATCAAATTTTGCAGATGAGCGTAATGGTGTGCCAATTGGTCCTAAGGTAAACCTATAAGAAGAAAAATATACAACAAAATTCATGGATTATAGATTAGACATCAGTGAAGAAAGAATCACAGTTGTTCCAAACTTTTGCAGGCAAATTCTGGGTGGCTTTACATTGTCCCCTGGGGCATGTATAATGCTGTGACATATGTGAAAGAGCATTATGCAAACTCGATCATAATTATCACAGAAAACGGTATCATGTACAACTCTTTGTATCAAGCTTTATCTTCTTCTCAAAGAGTTCGTGTGATGGTGTACTGAATGTTATGAATGATAACAGGCATGGATGATCCTGGCAATGTAACACTTCCAAACGCATTGCAAGATACCACAAGAACAAATTACTTCAGAGAATACTTAAAGCAGTTGAAGAAGGCAATTGACGACGGGGCAAATGTGATTGGTTATTTTGCATGGTCGTTGCTGGACAATTTTGAATGGTCATTGGGATATACATCAAGGTTTGGCATAGTTTATGTCAATTACACTAATCTACAAAGATATCCCAAGATGTCCGCCTACTGGTTTAAGCAGTTATTGACAAGGGATTAAGAAGATTATAACACCAATAAGCTATGAAAATGTGAGGTAGTAGGGAGGCCATGCATAAGAATATACAAAGAATGGACAAAGCTTACTGCCAAAGCCCCGTAAGTCCAATATACAGCTAATAACAGTACAATGACAAAGTGTTTGAGCCTATTACTATTGTCGTCGCAATCAACTTTCTTGTTTATCGAGATAAGTCTATAAAAATGCTTTGTGCAATCTGCAAGAAAGTCTTTGTTTTATCCATACAATATTTATTTAATTTTTTTTATAAATTAATTGTTGGACAAAAATGCTAAACACATAAGCACATTCGAGTAGATTCTTGAGCGGGAGGAAAACATCATATTAATTATTTGCTTATTCGCTAAAATGGCAAAGCTTTGAACTCAAAACTTCATTGAGGGTCAAGCTTGAGCTACATGACTAAACATTAAAAGATCAATTTCACAAGCTCTTTTCAGAGAAATTTAATGAAAATGACCCGAGATAAATTTTCGTGAATGTTCACTGTTTAAAATTTGTTTAAAAAATGACCCACTTAAATTTTTTTACACAAAAATACTCTTACCTAAAATTGTATGTTGATTATTTTTTAAATATTTTTATAAGAATATTTTAATTCAAATTAATCATTTTTTAAACATATTTTAAATAGTGGTCATTTGAAAAAATTAGTATCAAAATTTGGTTATTGTTAAAAATCTTCCCTCATTTTAAACACAACCTTTTTTAAAATATTGAGGTGGGTATATTAATTATTACCTCCATACCAGTAAATAATGTCATTATATTTGTTGTTACATAATGAATCATTAATTTATAAATGTATATTTTCCTGAGAAAATTTTGAAATATCGCTGGGGCGTTAATTGGGTCCGTCTCTAGTGAAAATCGAAGCACACAGTCATTAACCCATTTGGCATGTAATGAATCTCTCTGGCCGATTAATAGCCGTCTTGATCCCACTTTCTTCAACACAAAGAAACCAAAACCACCTGAATCCACAATAATAAACTTATATAGATGTCCTGGCCATGGTGATCCATTTGACTCTTGGCGGTCAAGTTCCACAAATATTTCTTTTTATTCATTGCAAATTTGCAAATATATGATCACAGGTAATACAATTAATTCTGAAGCACCAGAGCCAAAATGATTTTGAACCATTTGAATACGACAAACAAAGAATCTCCAAATCGCCTAGAAAATGTCAACCATTTGGGTATTACCATGCATTGAAAATTCCGATCACAACTCCACTTTGCAGTATAAAATGCCCACCGAAATGGAAACTTACAACCAAGTCTTCATCGCAACCAGAGAGAGAGAGAAAGAGACCAGAGATGGAGTTTTCTTGCAAGGATTTCAAGGTGGGAAAATGCGAAGGAGAAAAAGTGGTAGATGGAGAGACTATGCCGCTAGTGCTACAACCACCAGAGGCCAACAAGAGCGATTTAGACTCACTTCTCTTGGCTCTTAAGACCAACAACGACTGGTTCGAGCAGATGATTATAAAAAACAGTGCTGTGTTGCTACGAGGTTTCGATGTTAAAAATGCTCAAGAATTCAACGAGATCATCGAAGCCTTTGATTGGGATGATATTCGTTATGTAGGGCCAGCACCTCGAACCCATGTTCATAAACGAGTGTGGACGGCCAATGAAGGTCCCCTCTCTGAATTCATTTACTATCATCATGAAATGGTTTTGGTAAGTTGTTTACGTATCTTGTATCATAATTTTAATTACAGAATGTGAAGCTAGAATTAATTAGAGTTTACTATACATTTGATCAATGACCAGATAAGAGAATATCCGAAAAAAGTCATACTATTCTGTGAGGTGCCGCCGCCAGAAGGAGGACAAACACCCTTTGTTCCAAGCTTTAAAGTGACAGAGAGGATGCTAGAAGAGTTCCCAGAAGCTGTGGAAGAAATGGAGACCAAGGGATTAAAATACACTTTCAGTGCTGTCAGCAAAAATGATACTTCCTCCATGAGAGGCAGAGGTTGGGAGGACACTTTTGGGACATCAGACCGTGCAGAAGCAGAAAAAAGGTACATATACATGTAGCTTTGCTTTATTTATTATCATAATTTTTTGTATTAATGAATTAAGTTTTCAATTTAATATTTTCATGCAGGGCTAAAGCTCTGGGGATGGAGTTGGAGTGGCTACCAAATGGTTCTGTGAAGGCAATATTGCGGCCGCGAGCTTTAACCAAAGTGTTTGAGGGAAGAAAAGGGAGAAGAATGTGGTTCAATACTGTTGTTGGCATGTATGGGAAAGAGATTAGCTCGGCGTCCATGGCAGATGGGACAGAGATACCTGAAAATGTAGTGAAGAGATGCGAAGAGATCATCGAAGAAGAGAGCATTCAGTTCAAGTGGGAGAAGGGCGATGTTCTTTTCTTAGATAACTTGGCTTTGCTCCATGGACGAAGGCCTTCTTTGCCTCCAAGAAAAGTCCTCGTCGCCACGTGCAAGTAGTGTACTTGCTCTATCTTATATTGGATCAAGAATCTAACTGTACGTGCAAGCTCATGCTTACGCAAATGCCGAGTACTTTCAACTAGAGAATTAAAACAAAGGAGATCATGAGTTCTATTCCATTTAGTAGTTTGAAGATAACAAGAAAAATGCGTGTAATAAAAATATTTGGAAAGAAGCAATAAATTGAAATTATCAATCGAATGTCATAATGCTTTTATTTTCATTACATGTGTAAGTATTTTACTAACCAAATAAAAATCTACATATTCAAGCCCATGAGTTACACAACCCAACATTCACCCAGTCAAAACTCTTTCTTAATTATTATTAACCAAATTTATCCTTGGAGTGGAAATTCAAAATTTAAACCTATTAAAAATTTTACCAATTTAATATTTCCCATTCCAAAAACAAACTTTGTAACTAAAAACTTTATGTAAGCAAAGTATTCAGATTCACCATCTAACCAGCAGACGAACGACGGACCCATTCAATCCACATTCCACAATCAGAGACAGACACGTCATTTCAACGGATCACCGCACACACTGCTTTCTTCGGGTGACTTATCGATACAATTACTATAATACCCTCCCATTAAACATTGTTCATTGGCAGAACTTGCTAGGGATATTAAAGTAAAATTGGACTGATAAACATAAAGCAAAGGACGCGAGTCATCTTCGCTCGATATTACACACTATATCTCAGTTAAAATTACCAGATACCACGGATGGTTTGGGTTTCAAAATTTTTTAAAAATAAATAAATAAAAAATAAATTGCTAGTTCTCTGATAAAATGCTCTGTTAATCCCCGTCTGGTTTCTTCTGTTACATCGCAATCTATGGAACATAGAAGAAATTAGGGTTTTTGCTCCGGGAAAGTAGATTATTGTTCAAGAAAGCGATGTTCACTCCACAGAGAAGGCCGATTCCGGCAATGACGTTGACGCCGCGAGGCACCGAAGCGCAGAGGAGCGTCGCCGTTTCTAACCCTAGGAGTAAGACCTCTGTGGGAAAAGGGAAGGCCGTTGTATTCGATGAAACGGCGCCACCACCGCCGCCGGTGAATTCATTGTTGGATAATGACGGTGTTTTACAGAGAGTTGCGCCAGGAGAATCGGAGGATGATTGGAGGAGGTTCAGGGAGGCCGGGTTGCTGGACGAGGCGGCTATGGAGCGGAAAGACCGCCAGGCTCTTATGGAGAAAGTCTCCAAGCTTGAACAGGAGGTTAGTTCTTTGGCTTTCTTATATTTAAATCATTGCAGTTGCTTCTTCTTTTTCCTTTTCTTTTCAATGTGGTTCGTAGATTGATATAAACTTATTAAATAGAACTTTTTATCCATAAATGTTGAGGCTTTTTTTTATTTCAGTGCCTTGTATAAGATATCGCTTTCTTGATCTAGTGATGTGGCTTATACTTCTTTTCAGAAAGTCTGGTCTTGTGCCTAGTAACAAATGATATTCGAGTAAGAGTTTTAGGACTTCTGCTGGAGCTTGTAACAGATGGAACTTCTTGCATGCTTTACTTAAACTTTTGGAACATGATTTGACAATTTTTAAAAGTCTTAAGACCCCTTTTTTCCCTTTTGTGGTATGAGTTGCTGTTGAACTATTGTCTTTGTTGAAGAACCAAAATTTATAGCTGAAATTATTATTATAGTTCCCTTGACTGTTGTTGTGTCTTTTACTCCCGACTTATCTGTCAACGATTCTGGCACTGATCAGGAGAAATACTCCAAAACTCACAATCAAGCTGTGCAATGGCTTAATAACTTGTCATTAGTAATTTCATAGATGTATGCTCATAATCAAGTTACATGCTGGGGTTGAGTCAGCTATGCTTCATGAGGCCTTAATTTAAGTGCAAAATCTTGTGTCTATGGCTTTAGGCTTTGTTGTTAATTCACTGAGCGTGGTCTAAGTTGTCCCATTTTTGGTTATTTGATGGTAGGCTAGTAATTTTGTGTAGTTTGTTCAATAATCAAGCATAACAAAGAAAGAAAGACTGGCAGGGAAAGAAGGAAGTTGTTTTTCCAACAATTATGCAGTGTAGAGTCTATTCTGAGATAGCAATTTAATCTTGTGGTGGTAGGTTGATTGCCGGATTGCTTAAGCAACTCTTATGAGCATATTGCAATGGAGATCTAATTTGGTACATTCACGGGTATTCTTTTGGTACCCTTGATCTATGGTGCCTAGATTGCTTATTGAACTGGGAATCCTGCTCAGTCCCCAGGCAGTTTGAGATTAAGGATTGTTGAGTTTGGTTTTGGTGTGGTCCTCTAGAGTATAGAACAACTCTTTTGTTATTAACCTGGTAATCAAATTTTTACCATTTTATAATGCCATCTCTAAATTGTTGTGGGGTTTGCGGAGGCTGACTTGGTGAATGCTGATTACTTATGATGGATTACTCCCTTCTTCTTTGGTGCATGTAATTTGATGAGAGGATGGACTTTCTCCATCATTAATCAAAAGAAATTGTTAGATTTTTCCTAATAAATAGTTATTGCTGTGGGATTTTTTTTTTTTAATTGGTGGAAGGAGTCTAGTTTAACTTTTCATGTCATCAATTAGTGGTTTGAAGCCTCTCTCCTTTTCATTTTTGGCTGCTAATAAAATAAAAGAAGAGAATTAAAATCAGTGTGAAGGGACTAAAAGATCACGAAGACAAGGATGATGAGCCGCAAAGAGCAAAAAGAAACCACAAAAACTCTGCAATGAAGAATCTCAAATTGAGCAAACATATCCACAGACTTCACATTGGAATACCCCATCGCCACATTCTATATAAGATGGAGGGATTCGAAGTAGTGTCACAATTTATCTTGTTCAACAGCTAGGTGTATGGTGTAATTTTTTGTATGTTTGGTGCCTGGCAGTGCAGGGGAATGTATTTTGCTTAGTGTTTTAAATTTGGTTTACAATGGGATGGTTCCTCGCATTAATATCAATGAAACTTAAGCTTCTTCTTTTCTTTTCTTTTCTTTTCTTCATCTTCTCTCTCTCTCTCTCTCTCTCTCTCTTATAAATTCCCCACTAGCATGCATTGGTTTCTTTGCGAGTTAGACAGGGTAGGAACTGCTCTGTTGGTGAAGCTTCTATGGTTTCCTCTTGCCATGTGGAAGCTATTTTTTTGTAATTAATTCTCTTGTAATGTCTTCTAATCTTCTTTATATTCTTATTTTGCTTTGTTGTCTGCTATACCTGCTTTTTATATGTTTATAATGTTCGATGGCATTGACTTCCTGGTTGAAGCCTTAAAAATTCAGATTTGTGCAACTTTCTTGCACCCCTGATACACTATTGCTTTTGCAGCTGTTTGATTACCAATATAATATGGGTCTTCTCCTAATTGAGAAGAAAGATTGGACTTCAAAGATTGAAGAGCTAAGGCAAGGGCTAGAGGAAACTCAGGAGATTCTGAAACGTGAACAATCAGCCAATTTGATTGCATTATCTGAGGTTGAGAAGCGTGAGGAAAATTTGAGAAGAGCCTTGAGCATGGAGAAGCATTGTGTAGTTGATGTATGTTTTCACTTTACGCTTTACGCTTTATGCTTTTATTCTTTGACAATAATCATGGACATTTATAATGCTTATTTGCTTATACTTCTTGCTTTTAGATTATTTTGCTGTATTTATTCCAATGCTTTTCTTTGTGGTTACCTTCTAAGTTTACAGCTAAAATATTTTCAGGTTTTCTGATATATGCATTGTGTTAATCTTACCATAAATGTTGCCATACTGAACTCATTCTAGGTACCATAATCTATTGCTAATTCCTGAGCATTTTGAAGTGTTGAAAAGTGGAATACTTAATGTCATTGAGAAATATTGGAAGGGGCTGGGAAATAAATATACAATTGTGTTTGCTATATGATTTGGGATTTTCCTTTAGGGTGCTTGGTATGAGTAACACAAAAGAAATTATGCTATTCTTTTTTCCAATGTAACAAAGTGCTAAACTAATGGTTCTGTTGGCTTTATTTGAGTTGCTACAAGTTGATCCTTATTTTTGGCTCTGCTAAAGAGTCTGCACATCTTTGAATGATATTAAGAAATTCCAGTTATTTGATGCATAGATTTTTGCTCTGCAAAAGTTTTGTTTATACACTCAGTTGCATGCTTACATAATGCATATCAGTGAAGCTGCTGACTCACCTGAACTGAATTCATGATGGTTATTGAGTTCATAGTTGTGATTGAAATGTACTTTCATACATATTTATACGTGTATTGATATCAAATAATTAGGTTAGAATATCAAAGTGAAGATAAAAATGCTTTTATGATTGTTAATGATAATTTAAATGTTAATCTTTGTATGATTGTTGGACATGTGATCATATCATATGGTTGAGATGACTGGCATTATTCATTTCTGATTTATTATCTTCAGGAAAGAACAACCTCAAAATCTCTTTCCATCTTTTACTGTCGTGTTTTTGTAGTCTCTTGTCTCTACCATTAAGTTACAAATATTTGATCAGATACTTAGGTGTGTGGCTATTTTTAGAACTCATTTAGATACTTTAACAATCGACTTTGTGCCATTTAGCTGATTGGGTTTGTTATATCGGTTGTGAGATTTTCTTTGTTGACATTGCTATTTATATCATTGTCATGGTCATGGCTTTGTCCCTGCAGCTTGAAAGGGCTTTGCGTGATGCGGAAGAGGACCGTACACAAATCAAGCTGTCTTCTGAGAAGAAAATGACTGATGCAAATACGTTGGTTGTTGGAATCAAGGAGAAATCTTTGGATGTGGAGGCGAAGCTGCTTGCTGCTGAAGCAAAACTGGCAGAGGTAAATAGAAAGAGCTCTGAGTTGGAGATGAAATTGCAAGAGTTGGAGTCTCGTGAAAGTGTGCTTAAGAGGGAACGGCTTTCCTTAGTTACAGAGTATGCTTCATGTTCAGTCCTTTTAATATCTATGATAATGATTTACCTTAAAACTTTTTTGAGCATGCGAATTACTTGAGATGGCATTGGCATTAATTTTACATTTTGTTCTGTTGCTCTTAGGCGAGAAGCACACATGGCAGCTTTCTATAAACAGAGAGAAGACTTAAGGGAGTGGGAGACAAAACTACAGAGTGGTGAGGAAAAGTTGTCTGAGCTGAGGAGAACTCTTAATCAGAGAGAGGAACAAGTAAAGGAAAATGACAGGATTCTTAAGCAGAAAGAGAGAGACCTTGAAGATATGGAAAAGAAAATTGATTTGTCCAGCTCAGAGTTGAAAGATAGGGATGATTATATAAATAGTCGACTGGCCCAGTTAGTTGCAAAAGAAAGAGTGGGTTTTCTGGCCTATCTGATCTGTTTGATGTATTTTATTTGTGTTCATATTTCCTTTTTTTTTTTTCTTATAATATTTTTTCATAAATTTTGCTTCAGGATGCTGACTCTGTAAGAAGCATCTTAGAAGTCAAAGAGAAGGAACTACTGACATTGGAAGAAAAACTTGGTGCAAGGGAAAGAGTGAGTCTCAGTGCTTGATGTTCTTTTGGCTAAGTAACTTAAATGTTTTCTGTAGAAAATATAATATGGTTTACTTTTTGTTTGCATTGATCCAATATATACAACACGGGGCATTTTTCAACTATCATTCACCAGAATTAAAAACCAACATTTATCGATGTAGTTTGAAGTTTCTGCAACATCACTGGTTTTCTGCTTATTGGTGTTGAAATCATGCAAGCTCATCAGATGCAGAACTTGCCAGTTTGGAGCTTGCATGAATTAGCATACCTGTACATGAAGAGCTAGTTGGTCTTCTTCTTTTATTAACTTTAATTTGCTTATGATTCAGTATGTTGAGCTAGTATGTTATTAACATGATATTTGATGCAGCATGCTTATCAAATAGTTATTGACATATTTGTTTTTTGTCTATTTTTTGTTTGTTTGTATAAATACTGTTTCAGCCTGAATTCATACCCACGCTGTTGAAATTTAAAGTTCTTACCTGAACCTTTTTTTGTTTGGTAAATGTGCTGGTTATGGATTTCCTTCTCTACTCTTCTCCTCTCTTCCTTCTCTCTTGTTCCTTTCTTCTAACTCATGGTTTAGGTCAACACTTAGTTTGCGTACTGTCTAATTGACATACGTGGCAGTGGCAAGCCTTGTAAAACTTAATTTTCACATGCTGTAGTTCCCAACCTGATGATAATTTTTCATAAATTGAAACTCATACCGAATTTATGCCAATTGAATAAGAAATTTATGTGGACCGATTGGAACTCTGTTGATGGACTCATAATAATGTTATTTGGTATTTAGAGTGGTTAGGATGTGTTTTCAGTCCAAAGTGGTCTAATGATATTTTGTGTTAGTTGGAACTTGTAACAGCTCAGGCTTAAAGATGAGTAAATATTCTCTGCTTGACACACAACCTGTCATCGGTTTCTGTTCGGCTTTACAACCCAAAAGGTGTATCCTTAATTAGACCCGGAGCTTCTAACTTAGTTCAGTCACATCCACATTGGTAATGATTAAGCCGGGTGCTGTAGACCTTGCATCCTTGTGAGGGGACCAATACAGTAACACTTATCACAAAACATTCACACACACTGTAGCGAGCCCTCTTTAATATCAAATGTAACATTTTGGGTCCAAAACGAAGTAGATATTATTCATTTTTTGCACACAGCCCGTCGGCTTTACAACTCAAAATGTGTCTCCTCAGTTAGGAGAATCCGAAGTTTATAGTCTATTCTAGTCTAAGCGATGTGGGCGTGACAGAACTCATGCTGCAAATATGCTGAGCAAGTGATAGTGCCTCTAGCAAGGCAATTTCAACCTTCTTCATTATATTTTTGCAATGTTTTCTAGTAACGTATTAGAAATGGTGGGGCAAATATTTTTGACCATTGAGTTTTGTGTGGATAAGATAGTAATGATAAATTACACACTTTCATTTAGTTTGTGTGTGCATGTTTAGAACTTGTTTTCGTGCTTTTCAAATTTCAGCCTTCTGTTTCTGTTCGTTTATTGATTAAGCCGGGTGCTGGTTGGAGTAGTTTTGTTAGTTGGCATATGGAGAGTAAATGATGATTTTTGTTTTTTCAAGAGGAATTGCATATATATATATATATATAGTTGTTTGTTAGGTGTGTTAAGATTTGGTTATGTAATTAAGTTGGCATTCAAAAACTTCTGTATTTATGGTCAGGTGGAGATTCAGAAGCTACTTGATGATCAAAGGGCCATTCTGGACGCTAAGCAGCAGGAGTTTGAGTTGGAACTGGAAACAAAGCGGAAATCTCTTGATGAAGAAATGAGAAGTAAGGTAAGTGCACTGGAGCAGCAGGAATTTGAAATTAACCACAGGGAAGAGAAGTTAGGAAAACGAGAGCAGGCATTGGATAAGAAGTCAGAGAGAGTGAAGGAGAAAGAAAAAGATCTTGAAGCAAGGTTGAAGTCTGCAAAAGAGAGAGAAAAGTTTGTGAAAGCAGAGGAGAAAAAGTTGGCGTTGGAAAAGCAACAATTACTTGCTGATAAAGAAAGCGTGCAGCTTCTCAAAGTTGAGATTGGTAAGATAGAGGCTGAAACTGCTCAGCAGGGGTCGCAGATTCAAGAGGAGTCTCAGAAGCTTAAAATAATTGAAGAAGAGAGGTCAGAACACCTGCGTTTGCAGTCAGAGTTGAGACAACAGATAGAAAAGTACAGATGTCAGGAGGAGTTACTTCTGAAGGAACATAAAGATTTGAAACAGGAACGGGAGAAGTTAGAGAAAGAATGGGAAGTGCTGGATGAGAAAAGAGAGGACATTAATAAAGAGCAAAAGAAAATTGCTGAAGAAAAAGAAAAGTTTGAAAAAGTGCGGCACTCAGAAGCAGAAAGGTTAAAGAAAGAGGAATGTGCCGTGCGGGATTACGTTCAGAGAGAGTTGGAAGTTATCAGACTCGAGAAAGAATCATTTGAAGCCACAACAAGACATGAGCACTTGGTTTTATCTGAAAAAGCTAACAATGATCACAAGAAGATGCTTGAAGATTTTGAAATGCAGAGGATGAATTATGAGACGGACCTGCTGAATAGGCAGGACAAAATGGAGAAAGAACTGCAGGAAAGAAAGATGGGATTTGAGGAGAAGAGAGAGAGAGTACTTAATGATATTAGTTACTTGAAGGATGTTGCTCAGAGAGAGATGCAAGAAATAAGGTCTGAAAGGGATGAACTAGAAAAGGAGAAGCAGGAAGTTAAAATTAACAAGGAGAAGCTGCTGGAACAACAACTGGGAATTCGGAAGGACATTAATGAGCTTGATATTCTTTGCAGGAGACTTTATGCTGATCGAGAACAATTTAAATGTGAAAAAAGATGCTTTCTTGAGTTTGTTGACAAGCAAACGAGTTGCAGGAACTGTGGAGAAATGACAAGGGAATTTGTTCTTTCAAACCTGCAACTACCTAATGCTGAAGCTGGGAATGCTCTTTCTGTACCAGCGGTGGCTAACAGGTCCTTGGGGAACCTTCAAGCGGATGTAGTTGTTCCTTTTGATTCAAATACCAAGAAAGCTGATGGTGCAGATTCTGGAGGTCGCTTGTCATGGCTACGTAAATGCACTTCAAAGATACTTAGCATTTCTCCAACTAAAAAGAGAGAACATATTTCTGATTCAGTCTTGGGAGAGGAACTATCACTGTCAGCTATGCCGACTCATATGCAAGAAAAGGCCCAGGGGCCTGATGGACTTGTCAGTGAAGAACCAATAGGGTGCAATATTCCTGAAGATGAACCTCAATCATCTTTCAGGATGGCGAATGATTCTGCAATCAAAGAGGTGGATGATGGATATGCTCCATCTGTAGATGATCAGAGCTACATGGATAGTAAAGTACAAGAAATTACTGAAGATTCCCAGCAATCTGAAATGAGGAGTGGGCGCAGGAAACCCGGTAGGAAGCGCAAGTCTGGATTGAATAGGACACGCTCAGTTAGGGCTGTGGTTGAGGACGCAAAATTGTTTCTAGGGGAAAGACCAGAAGGTGAAAAACTGAGTGCGAATTTTCAGCCACATGAGGACAGTCAAGGCATTTCTGGTCGTGTACAGGAAGCAACCAGTGATCCTGCAAAGAAGCGGCGGCGAGCACAAACCTCCAAAATTACGGAGAGTGAGCAAGATGGTGCTGAGAGCGAGGGACATTCTGAAAGTGTCACAGCTGGTGGTGGATCCAGGAAGAGGCGACAGACTGTTGCTCGAGCCCTACAAACTCCAGGGGAGAAGCGATACAATCTCAGGCGACACAAGACGTAAGTCCTTAATGGTTTTTTATGAGTGGATTGTGTTTTGTGATAACAACAATGTAGTAGTTCTACACTTAGGATGATGCTTCTTTTATTAAGGGTGCATTGATTTGATGGATTCATTTGGTGAGTGGTTTGTGTAGTAGTTCTGCTCTTAGGATGATGCTTTTTTCATTGAGGGTGAACCAATTTGATGGATTTGTTTGGTGAAACTATTCAAAGATAACAACAATTTTGAGGGAAAATAATGTCTTTTTTGTTGTTCCATTTGATTTCTTATTTTTAGAAGTCTTCCATGGACTTTGTTTATATCTCTCACGTTACAAGACTAAAATAGCAAAATCTTGTATGCGTTCTAT
Organism: Azadirachta indica; assembly: GCA_022749755.1. Classification (NCBI taxonomy): domain Eukaryota; kingdom Viridiplantae; phylum Streptophyta; class Magnoliopsida; order Sapindales; family Meliaceae; genus Azadirachta; species Azadirachta indica. The sequence continues at coordinate 12,622,403 of CM040443.1, read as the reverse complement.
TGGTCTTGAAATGTAGGTTCCTTTCTTGTGTATCCTGATGAGGGTAAGAATTTTGATAGTGCTTGATAACTTTCAGCTTATTTGGATGGTTTAGCGGACTTGTAATCCATTTAGTACTTTACACTATTAATATACTTTTTTTTTTTCCTGTTTCTTGTCTAAAAACTTGGATATCTAAGAGAGCTCTGTGTAGTTAGGTTTCTAAGTCATTATAGTTATAATTGTCAAGCTACCAAAAGGGAGGATCAAGAATTTGCGTTCGGTTTACAAGATCAAATGGAATGAGGATTGAGTTCTGAAAGGAAATAATATAAGATAACGAAATTCAAAGAGGTAAAATATCTTCTCACAGAAAATTATTCTGTGGTCCGACCGAGCTTCTAATTTTAGTCATTACTGATGTGGTCACATAAAATTTTTTTATGAAGGTAGCTAATAAGCTAGATTGATCAAAAACAAACACATTTCAATCTAATATTTTATTTAACACTAATCAGTGGCGACGCAGTCTTGGCGTTAGAAGCCTCGTCCAGCCTGAACAAGACACGGAAGGAAACTGAAGGTACTAGTGCAGTGGAAGTGGCATCAAATCCAAGAACTGCTTCTAGGTTGGCGCCGGCAGTTCCTAGTGAGAATGGAAAATCTTCCCACTTGGTGCAGGTTACTTCGGTAAAAAGTGGGGAGCTCTCGCAGGGCAGGATTGTTAGGGTAAACTCCTTTTCTTTTTGAAGTTTTGGCTAGTTAAACATTTTGGGCTAATGTTCCTGCACGCTCTCTTTGTTGTGTTTGTTTTTCATTTGTTGTTATGTCATGCAGTTCAAGTCAACTACAGATGCAGTTGACAAGAATGCTGATGCTCCTAAGTCAATTGAAGATATGGTGCTGAGTGAGGAAGTTAATGGTACATCAGAAAATGTAGACGAGGATGAGAATGGTAGCACAGTCCTTGAGGACGAAGACGAAGACGATGACGATGATGACGATTCAGATGATCCTGGTGAAGCATCAATAGGGAAGAAGCTCTGGAACTTTTTTACATCATGAAGGGTTCTCCCCCACCAATTTCTTTTTCTTTACCTTTAATTCTTTAACCCCAGTATTGGAAGGTGCTCTCGCACTCTAGGTATTGGAAATTACTATAACTGGAAAATTTTAGCTTCTGTGGTAAATTTCTTGGGCTTTTTTGCTTAAAATTTGGGAGGCTATTTTGTTCACCGCATGGATGCCACACGCTCTTATTTGATTTTGTGCACTTGTAATTTCACGGTGCAATTCTTTTACTTTTTCGCTTTCTGATGAAACTTAATCTCAAGAATGATTCTCCAATTCCCTATTGTGACCAAAAGCCCCGGAAACATAAAAGCATAGACTCTTTCAGAGTGATTATGAAGTTGGTTGATGTTGTTTTCTAGAAGTAACAAGCAGGTTCATGAATTTCTGTCACGGGTCTGAATTTTGTATGCCATCCACTGTGAGGTTATTCCGTCACCACACAGTAAATAGAAGTAACAAGCAGGGTCATGAATGTATATCGCTGGTCTGAATTTTATTCATGCCATCCAATGCGAGAGATATATTCTGTCATCACACTCCAAATGACATGGACAAGGAGATAGACAAGTAAATAGTAAATACTGATCTCATCTTCATAGAGAGGAAAGGCAACCAGATTGGATTGGATGCCTTTCTTCTTTTTGGTCTTATGCCCTGGTAACAATTTCTTGGAAATATAAGCCACATATCGGCGTGGTGGGTGGGAGAGAGGGAAGATGTCCGTCCGGTGCATAGTTTCTGCTTCTGCTTCTGCTTCTGCTTCTGCATGAGACTTGAATTTTTAGTGCTTGTACCTTAGTAGACTCGTGGTAGTACATATTCATATTGGACGCCCTACTTAATTGATTCCAATGATGCGCAATTATCAAAGTATTGACTGCTGAATTCATTTTGATGAAATTAGTGCCCCTTTGGCCTGCTTCCCTAAATGCTTTATTCAGTCTGCATCATTACATTATCTTCTCGTATCTCTATGCTTTGATTTCTTTTGTTAATGTGTGTACTGAACTGATGTCATCCAAACTTTAAAGAGTTTAGTATTCAAGAACAGAATGGTTGAGCATATACCAAAATGTCAGTAAACACATTTCCTCAACCTGTGTAGCGGAATGATGTGATGCATCTAGTTAAATTCCGACACCAAGAAGATTTTTATCCACAGAAGATATACAATAACTATCTACCCATTTTCCACACGCTTGTCAACACATTATATTTCACCTCACAAATTGCCCAGCAACTTGTTAGCAATAAAGCAACAAGTACACACTACAAAAACCAATGAACAGACCAGGATAAGAAAAAAAAGAGGAGTATAGGAATCAATGAAAGTTAAATGTTAGGGATTCTATGATTAACTGAAAAAGCTAAAGCAAAGGAGCCCCGTATCTTTCAGATCTCAATGTGTTAAAAATGGGATCACCCCTAAAAGGTAGAACAGAAAGAGACCTGTCAGTTTGAATTAGCCATTAGGCTAGGCCTGCCAACAATAATTTAAGTACTGCGTGGGCTACTCTTAGTACCTTATCGTCTGAGCCCTATAACTCAAAACAAAACTGTGTTTTGTGGTCCAAATTTACTATTTAATTTCTCTTTTTTTGACGCCCTTTTCTCTAGTAGGTTAAATGGGGACTAGGATGAACTGGTTTCGTTACAAACCTGTTAAGAGTTTTGGGCTTTATTGCTCTGTATGTGCCCAACCTAGGAAGCCATATGCATGAAAAGTCTTGGTTAAATAAAAAACCGGAGTCATGTTCAACTCTTCACTCCGGAGGGAGTTGTACCACAATTGAAATAATTTAGGGCTGGTACCACAATTTGGACAATTTGTGACTGGAATCCAAATTGTGGGACAAATTTTTCTCCAGACAATAAATAATTATTGATGGTAAAAATAACTATTTTGAAGATAAAATTTATATTAGCTATAATCTAAATAATTTTAAAATAAAATTGAATAGATCCTTTACATTAATATTAGTCTTAAAAAAAATTAATATTAGTCTTAGAAAAAAGTTAAAAATTGTCAAATATTATAATTGCAAAATTTTAAAAATCTTAGTAGAACTATTGCTATAAGTAATATCAAATACTCTAAAATTTATTTAGTATAAAAATATTCGTTAAAAAGAAGTTATTAACTAAAGGGTTATGCCACAATTTATGATTTGATTCTTGTAAATTAAGAGACTAAAGTTTTTTTAAAACAATAAATAAAAAGTAGATATAAAAATTATCTAATTTGAATACAAAATTTTCGGTTGCGTTACAACCAACATAATTTAGAGACTAATTAAAAAGATTTGTGACAAGACTATCAATGTTAAAAAAATAAAAAATCAAGATTGTAATATATTTTAATTACAAGATTATAGAAAGTTTGAATAGAGCAATTTTTATGAAATTTATTAGATACCCTAAAATTCCTTTAACATATTTTTTAAAAGTGTTTCTTAATATCTATAGTGTGTCATCAATGAAGAAGATTGTAATAGACTAATCACAATAACATTGTAGATTTATCCGGTTTAGACATTGTGTATTGTAACTCTATTATTAGGTTTCAACTCAAAATGTGCTTATTTAGTTAAGCAAACTCAAGAATTATAATTTACCACAAACCTATCTTTCTTAATGATAAGGTCAAGTGTAATAATTTTCTTCTTACTCAAATTCAGGTTTGTTAGTTACGTAGAATGTGATAATTTTTTTCTTATAACATTAAGTTTTTATGACAGTGATATGAGAGTCAATTATCAGTAACATGGGAGGTAACAATATCCTCTAGAGGAATATGTGTCTTTATTAGAGTAATGCGAAAATTGATAGAATAGTAACAAAATATCATATCTTAAGTCATGAGTTGTTTCTTATAATGTCATTAGTAGTGGAGCCACATAAGAGTTTGCAGTGGCCCCAATCTTGCAAGCCCTAAGAAAAATTTGAAATTTATGTATAAAAATTATTAATTTAGTTTTTTAAATTATATTTTTATTAATTCGGCCCTTAAATTATTATATTTTAACCTTGATACTATTAATCCTAACTCCGCCCTCGAATATCATATATTCTATTTAATTAAGAGAATTCAAAAAGTATATTGCTTATTTCAAACTCGTCTTCTCTAAAAATTGGGATGCGACAAAGATTATGAAATAGATTTAGAATATATTTCAAATTAAGTTATAATTTTAGTCATAACCATTATGAAACACTACATATCAAATATAAATAAAGGGTAAGAAATAAAAATTAATTCCCATAAAAAAATTAATATTTATCAAATATTTTAATTACTATACTTTAAAATTAAAATAAAATCACAATAATCTCGAGCATACTGATAATCAATATTAAAATAGACTATCTTTTATATATAGAAGATGGCCAAACCAATATTGAAACGGAGAATATAATAAACAAATTTTATAATTCATATCATGATGTCGATTTATTTGTGATCATATTACTTATCCCCGATTAATTATACTATTACAGCTTTCAAATATCATATAGGTAAGGTACAACCATTGGATATAACAAATTTCCGCTATGTTTGTTCCATAATCTTAGCTGAATAAGCAAAGCAAAATACGAGCGGAATAAATTGAATTTAGACAATATCGAAAGCCATAACTCCTCTGGACAATCCTAAGCACAAATGCAACAATGGCAGGCACAGACATAACAGTAACCCCACATTACATACAATTTGACAACCTCAATGCTCTTTTGTCTTTTTCTATCTGTATTCTGTATCTGTTAAGAACCAAAACCAAATATCCAAAAAGAAAGAACCAGAAAAGCAGCCCCCCGCCAGCAGCAGAGTGAGCAAGAGACTAAAAAACCAACTTTGTCTTGCATGCATTTACACTAGACTACATGCATCTCTCTCCTTTCTCTGCATGGACAAGGACAACGGTCCCCCCTCCCAACCTTAACCCTAACTAATCTCTATATCCTTAGACCTTAACCAACTCATCCAGCATTAAATCTCTCAACAACCACTTCCTTTTTACCATCTCTGATAAACACATTAATGTAAATAATAACAATAATTGATTACAAATGATATTAAAATGTGGTAAGCAAATCACAAGTCTGATGAGAGAAACACAATTGACAAAGGGTCACACTTGGCTTTCCTTTCGCTTTCATTTCTCTAAGGCCAACCCTTCAGTCTACCACTACTCTCATCTTATTATTATTGTCATTACCACTACTACTTTCTCAGCTTTGAGAACTGTGCATAGATCTTGTATTCTGTTGTCTATCTGCTGTATACTTCCTAAACTTCCTTAGCTTTTCTATAAACATGAGAAACAGACCTCAATTTTCTTGCCTTTCCTTTCTGCTCTCCCTATTTTCATTTCCTTTTCTCTGTTGACTGTTCTCTTCTTCTATCTTACCCTCCCCAATACTTTTCTAAAACGAAGATATCACTGGTTTTGAAGACGGTCCCTTTTTCGCACGTATTTTCTCAAGACTTATTGCACCTATGTTGATGATTTTAAGTCCTCATTTCCTCTGTTTCGGTTTGTTCATTGTCTTACTATGATATTAAAGCTCGGAAATTAAATTAGAAAAAAAAAGGGTGCATGCACATTTACATTCTCCCGCTATTCAATTTTCATTTGTCAAAATCTGAAAGAACCCATCTTGTTCAATTACCAGAATGTTGACGTGGGTTCAACCCCAGCTACTTCACTCTGATTTTCCTCTGCTTCTACTTAATTAATTACCTTTTTTAGTTTTCTTATTCCTTCTTCAACTTTAAGAACAACAGACTTTCTTATTTGCTGATGAAGAGCTACATGAACATCAATCGGTTCATCATTGCTCTACTTTTAGGCCTTAATTTGGGTGCATGGTGCAATGGAGAAGGAGATATTGATGCAGCTCCGATGGAGAAAGCAGAGCAAGAAGCACTTTACACAGCCATACAAGGCTTTGTTGGTAATTGGTGGAATGGCTCAGATCTATATCCAGATCCCTGTGGATGGACTCCAATAGAGGTACTACCTTTTACTTCTAAATCTCTCATTGGCCCATGCAGCTTTCGTTCCGGTTTGCTTGTTATAGCTATTAAAGATAGGCCAGTTCATTTTTATTGCAACAGTATACTTTTTGGACATTTATTCAATCTTTCCAAATTCTTTTTATGGAAAATAGAGAATGTTTTAAACATAATAACACAGCTTAAATACCAGTGACGCTGTGTGCAACAGTATACTTTGCTAAAAAGAAATTTTTTCTTAAGTAATACTATGTTACGCTGTGTATCATTCTTGCTCATATCAAATTTTAGAATCACCTGTCATTCTGAAACCAGAGAAAGCCAATTTAATTTTTTTTGTTACAATTTGATTTGAGCGGTAGGTTTTCAACTGATTCTAAAAGTTTTAGAATTTTCAGTAATCAATTTAAAATGAATTTTCTTATTTTTCCATGTGGTTGTCTGAGCTTTGTTGAGGAATAGCAGAATCAAGTGATGTCACAGCCAACTGTTATTAGTAAGCATTCACGACTATCCACCAAACTGGGAAATTGAAGATTTGAATCCTTATTGCACCTTTTAGCTAAAATCCTTAATCAGACTTTCTAGTGGAACTTCTTACACAAAATGACAAATTCTAAGCTTCCCATAACTCTTATTTTGGACAGCATTTCCATCAATTCCCCAGTTGTCAAAGAAAAGTCACTATTTATTTTATTCACATTGGTGTTGATCAACACAATATATTCCTATATAGACCAGATAAAACTGTGCTTAATTCTGCTGTAAGGACATCATTTGAAATTTATTGCTTTGATTTTCTTCGTGCAGGGTGTCTCTTGTGATATTTATGATGGCCTTTGGTATGTCACTGCCTTAAGCATTGGACCAGTACACGATAACTCTCTTGGTTGCGCCACAAATGTGAAATTTAGACAACAATTATTTGAGCTTAAGTATTTGAAATCAGTTTCCTTCTTCAACTGCTTCATGTCCTCGCGACAACATCCAATCACCATCCCTGACAATGGCTGGGAAAATCTTTCTGGCAGCCTTGAATCGCTAGAGTTTCGATCAAACCCTGGTCTCATTGGGCAAATTCCTACCGGCTTTGGCCGCCTGATGAAGCTTCAATCCCTAGTACTACTTGAAAATGGATTATCTGGAGAACTACCAACAAATATTGGCTACTTAACCAACTTGAAGAAACTAGTCATATCTGGAAATTGGTTGAACGGTCACGTTCCGGATATTTTTGGTGGGTTAAGTGAACTACTAATTCTGGATTTAAGTGGAAATTCACTATCTGGTTCTTTGCCTTTGACTTTCAGAGGTCTCACTTCACTCTTGAAGCTTGATTTTAGTAACAATCAATTGGAAGGAAATATACCAAAAGAGATTGGTTATCTGAAGAATATGACGCTTTTAGATCTTAGAAACAACAAGTTATCAGGTGGCTTGACTCAGTCACTTCAAGAGCTGCATTCATTGGAAGAGATGGTCTTGTCAAACAACCCAATAGGAGGAGATCTCAAAAGCTTAGAGTGGAAAAACCTACAAAACTTAGTTATTTTGGACCTTTCTAGCATGGGCTTAACTGGTGAAATTCCTGAGTCCATGGCTGAGTTGAAGAGGCTGAGATTTTTGGGTCTTAATAACAACAAGCTTACAGGCAATCTCTCACCAAAGCTAGCAACTATGCCTTGCGTTAATGCACTCTACATAAATGGAAACAACCTGTCTGGAGAGCTTCAATTCTCTGCTTGGTTTTATGAGAAAATGGGGAGGCGTTTTGGAGCTTGGAACAACCCAAGTCTTTGTTACCCATTTGGTTTAGTATCAACAAGTCATATTCCATATGGGATAAAACCATGCCAACAAGAGGTCGCATTGCTTGAAACTAATTCAAAAACCATGTTGGTTGGTGGGGATCTGAACCAAAATTCCGATTTCGTGGCCTCATTGGGATTCTCAAACTATGTTATTAATGAGTTTTGGTGGGTTTTACTGTTGGAGTCACTCATGGTGGTTATCTTCTTGAGTTGTTTCACATAGGCCCCTCTGTAGAGCAGAGATGCTCGCTCTATAAATTTACCTGTTTAGATGTTTCAGTTCCTTCTTTTCCCTGTTTGCTGTCCTTATGTCACTTAACACAAAGCTGATAGCTTTATCTGTAATCTAATTTCTCATAGTGATATTCATTTGCTGAAATGTGTTCTCAGTTCTTTGACAAAATATGGCACAGTATGGTTAATTGCTTATATCCCAATAACGTTAGCAATCTATAGGAAAATGTCCAAGAAATTATCTTTCCTTCATTGATGGAATTTCTATATTAATTTCTTTTTTTCGTCTTCTGAAAAGTTTCTAAATAATGTACCTTCTCTTGCATTCAAGTCTCAAACTCTTTTCCTGTAAATTTTCTTTCAGGTATGTGTGGAACAAACAAATCAAAACCCAACTCCCAAGTCCGTATCCGACTTTAAAAGCTGGGAATTTTAGTAATTGGTGAAGGAATGACTTAAATTGGGATCCGAGTCTATATTTAAAAAAAAAATAATATTGGATTTTCAAGACAGTAGCAGTTATGAACTTTTAATACATAGAAAGTGAAGCGTAGAGATGATTTAGAGCTGTAGGTCTTAGCCTGAGGCTGGGCCTGAACCTGCGTGCTGCATGCATGGTCTGGTCTGTACTTTGGTAGCCTATAGCTTTCCCTCGCTCTGGACCTTGATGTTCAAAGACGACGACGACGACGGGCAGCTGGTTCCATTTAAAGAAGACTGCAAAGCCAAATGTGAGTGTGTTTCTGTCAGCTGATGATCCTGGACTCCTCACTTTGTTCTAGGTTTGGTTGGCTTCTACTATTGTTCTTGGGGCATTAAAGAACCTCTGAGATCTGATATAATCTCTGCAAAACAAATTAAATGCCCATCACTCCTTTCGCCTCCATCTTCATCTTCATCTCCATCTTGATATTGGTTGATTTAAAATCATCCTATTACAGTTTTGAATATCCATGACCTTCCGTGATATTTGCCCACTCATTACTTATTTCATTTTCCCTATTTTAAATTAAATATGCGTGTATTTTTAAGTAAATGCAGAATGAAAATCATTTAATTAATATTTATTGATTTTTATCATAGTTTATTAAAATAAAATGAAGTAATTACAAAAAATGTATCACAATCCCAAAATTGGAATGCTGGCCCTGGATGTTATGTAATATGAATTATGAAATAGTGAGGCCCGAAGTTGACAATGAACCATGTAGTTAGTACGTTCATTATGGGCTTGTAGTTGGAGTTGGCCCGGCTCGCGAATGGTCTTAATTTAATGACTACACATACAAAAATGCATACTATTACTATGCAATATGCATCGCATTTACAAGATAAGATCGTTGAGTCAGAATTAGAAATTTGGGGGCTCGCAAATGGTCTTAATTTAATGACTACACGTACAAAAATGCATACTATTACTATGCAATATGCATCGCATTTTATAAGATAAGATCGTTGAGTCAGAATTAGAAATTTGGGGGCTAAAATATCACACTAATAATCTTAAGTTTTTTGTAGAAATATGAAATTCAAAATATTAAAGATTTAAATGTAAAAGATAAAATATAAAAATATTTATTTTATAAGTCTAAATTCTAAATATATCTTGTAATTTTTTAAAAAGGGGTCGTAGTTTTATCCTTTAACAGATTCATAAAATTCTTAACTAAAAAAATAAAGCTGTATTAATAAGATTATGATATAAAATTAAAATTTATATTTTAATTGAAATAACAATGTATTTCTAACATTTATTAATATAATTTGATAAATATAAAGAGATAAGATAAATAATTATTAAATATATGATACTTTTTAAGAGGAACTTATTTTATCCCACGCCATATCTCAACTTAATAAATCTATTCAATAACTTGTAATGATTGTACATGCATACTATTATCATTATTAGTGTATTTGTCAACTTCACATTTGCTTCAAATTTCTTTGAATTTCTCACACATATACAGCTGAGTTAGCATTAGAAGCGATGAAGTAAACAATTACATGTAAAATAAGAAACGCCTGTGAATAATTAAAGTGCTCTCTAAAATTTGGAATTAATTATTATAGTTTTAAATTAGAGCAGCCTCTGCCTAGCTAGTTCATATAATCTTAATTTGCTCATGCCAATTGCCAAGTTAATGATTAAAGCAAATAGAAATGATAGTACAAAATTTACTTTTACAAATTAACGTTACCAACATGATCATCATCTAATTGGCATACATATAATAATATATATTATATAGTACTGATGTACATTTGTTAATATATAGTAATGTAACAATACATGTATATATACACGCATATATATGTATTGTACGTAGTTAATAAGAAGATATCATGACGAAACGGTTGGGTTGTATTAATGGTAATATATATATGTTGGTGTAATTGGTCCAGACAAGTCAATGCATTTGATGCACGCATATATATATATATATATATATATATATAAGTTGAATGTGTAACGTAGATTGATAATGATATCTGGGTTGCTCTTCCTCATCAGTCATCAATCAAAATTATATTTGTAACGGGTAGTATTAATTATGAGTTTAGGTATTGTAAATCAACATCGTCATCATTTTCTTTCGTTTAATATCTTGGTCAATATTATAATTATTTACATGTTCCCTTCATTGTATTTCTATAGTAACAGTAATATGTAGCAGCGTGATGTTGCAATCGTATATACCAACTATACAACTATCGTGACAAACATACATAAATATGTATAAATAATAATATAATCTCAAATCCAACAGTCAATTTGCAGATTTTGCGGAGACAGCTAGAGAGATAATATTCCAAGTCAATCAAATTCATTGCTCAAAACTTGTAATAGATAAAGAGGATTAATTATTACAAATTAGTTTCAAGAATGTTTAGGAGAAATTGAGGGTTGATTTCGAAGAAAATACCGGGAAATGAAAGTTGGACCACAGAGTTAAATCGTGATGATAAGTGATAACAGAAGCTATGTGATTTGATTTTTACATACACATCACATCATATAATTGCAGTAGCATCGTCGTGTTTTCCACGCCGCCTCCCCGGCTGCATGCATGATAATTCCCTTTCCCAAATTTCTCACCAAGCCCACCACATTATTTGACCAATTAATTTTATTACAATTTTGATTTATTTATCACAGAATTTCATACTATTCATCCCTTCATATCCGGTTCTACTCTGCCAAGAATGTCGGTCCAATCGGTCATTCTCATTTTCTCCGCTTAATAATAAGAAAGCTTCTTCTTACTCGTTAAGCTTTTAATGCAAACGGTTGAGATCCCTATAATGCAATTGTGATTTAATTCAAAAGTCTTTGTTTTACAATTACACCACTTTATTTAATTATTTGTTTATTGTCCATCTCTATTGATTTTCAATTACTTCTTAATTATTTGGTCAATTTATTAGTTAAACAAAATTTTAGTTGAAATTCTTAGTGTACGACTTTAATTGTCTTCATAACAGGATACATAATTACTGTTAGGTATTATAATTTAATTTAATTTAATTTAATTTAATTTAATTCAAAATAACGTAAGAAAGTATACCATTACTGAGATTTTCTACTAATATATATACAGATGTCTATCAATTTCATGTTGAAAGTTATGCAAGAATTAATGGACCCCAAGTTGTTCCTTATAACACCTTTACACGCAAAGGATACTGTCAACATATATTTTTAAAATAAATAAAGAAATATTTACTGTTTTCTTTTATCTAAATTCTTTTTTATTGCCTATTATTTTCTATTATATTACTTATCTCTATTATATTAATACAGCTAATTATGACCGCAAACAATAACAAAATAATTAACAAAAACATATAGCAATAACTACTTATAAATATTAAAATATAATAAGATTTCGGATAGAAAAAACAAACACATACTCGAAGATAATTTTAAACATAACACTCATTATTATTGTGTCTATTTAGAGAGTTTTTCCTTGCTAAGTTCTCCAATTTTGACCTTTTATTTTAGTTTAATTATAAAATTAGAAAACAAGTTGCTAATATTGCTCATCCTTTCCTTTTATTTTCAAAACAGAGTATCTATAGCCTACACTACGAGCTTAAATTCATAACGTATCAACAGCCGTAATTTGTTAATTAAAATATTAATTATAAAGAATTTTGTTAGTCCACTACATACAACATTAATTTATGTATATATACTATAAATATAAATACCCACATACGTCGTTTATGGAAAATCTCAATCGTGCATCTGCTAAACTACATCGATTACTTATTGTAGACGAACAAAGAAAAAAAAAATGCCAATAAATAAAAAAGAAAATGGATTTGATTAATATCATTTTCTAGTCTGCCAAACAGCGGAAGGGGGTTAAATTGAAGTGGGGAATTGTGATTGGATGTGTTCGCACAGGCGGATAACTCCATTACTATGCGCCTAAATTTAATGTCACGTAACAACACGTTAGCATAATTTCATGGAAATTAAATCAAAATGAAAAGAAAAGGAAATTAGTGTGAAATTGTTTTTGTTAAAAAAAATAAAAAGTAAAGTCTAAGCCGGCACCAAATACTTGTAATTTTTAATTTCAAGCGTTGACATTTGAGAAATATAAAAATTCAATAGTCGTTAGCGTGCAATTCTCTTCCATCTCTCTAACCTTCCCTTCCGTTTCCTATGCATTCCTTCCGATTTGCCAAACTCAATCCTTTTTTTGTTTTCCTCTTTTCCCATGCATTATATAATGTATATAAAAGCACACCTTGGCGCCCTCAGTAAAAAAAAAAAATAAATATAAACTCTCTCCCAGTCCCTCTCTCTCCCTCTCTGTCTCTCTTGTTCTCCTTACCCGACTTCAATGGCTTCTTCTTGTTCTTTTTCTGTTTCTAAATCTATGCGTCGGTCGTGGAAGGTTATGTATATTTTAGTTCTCATTCTGCTTCTGATCGTGGGTTCTTGTTCTGCTGGTCGACCCGGTTTGAGAATGCTTGCAGAGGAATCACAGACGCAGAACATGAGGCTTCAGAAAAGAAAGTACGACACTGGTTTTAAATATAAAGGGATGATGTTCAACTTTCTTCCCAAAGGAACTCCAGTACCACCTTCTGGTCCTTCTAAGAGGCACAACGCAGTCGTCGATTCTATTCCTCAAAATTGATCATCAGTAAATTTAAAGGATCTTCTCTGTTTGTATAATCTGCAGGGGAGGATTATTATTAATTGGCTGCAGCCAAAAGGTTTTTGAAATTGTATATGAAAAAGTCTGATGAGAAGAGACGAGAATCAGATTACAGTTTATATTAAGGCTTATTTTTTTGTTTTTCTTTTTGTTTCTGGGTTTTCGGTTTGTGAGATTCTTAGATGCTGTATAGAATGATTTAGAGACGACAACACAGAGTATTGTTATTATTATCATGAATACTATTCATTTTGATCGTATCAAGTAATTTAGTTGTATACTTAATTTTGAAAGTTATTATAATTTATGGTTTTGTGATTGATCATTTTAATAATCTTGATTAAATTCTGCTACGAGAGTTTCAAAGATGTTACAGAACAGATTAAGTTCAGATTAAATTAGGCAATTCTGTTATTTTGACTGTCTAGTTCAGAAAAGCCAGCGTTTGAAACCACTCTCTCATTACTGTAGATGAGAAGCCTAAAACGGTTAGCCAAAAATTCAATTCAAGTGTGTTCCCGTCGATTTAGAGTAGACTCGGCTGTTTTGGCCCACCTCTCCTTCTCAGTCTCCCATTGGATTTTCGATCTTCCTTTCTTCACAAAAAGGCCACTGATGGGATTCTTAACAAAGCGTGTTCATAAAGTTCATATGCATACCCTTTTTAAGTATTGTCATGAATGCCAGGTACAATTCACTCATAAAATTCAAACTTTCAGAAGAAAAATAGTATGCAAAAATTTACTGTTTTTAGTAGAGGGTATGATTCAGTTGTGAGTCATGTCATCAGGGGTGCTTTGTGAACACATTTTTCACAGTTATATTTTCTTATTTGATTGCATTTAATGCATTCCACATGGTAGACAACTACTAAGATTAATTGCAACATCAATATGAAAGCATGATATTCAAATTAGAGCAACAATATTATTAACATAATTATTATTTCTTTTGAAAGAAACAATGACGATATTATGATCACAATATATTAAAAATTTAAAATAAATAATTAAGCCATGAAACTCATGCATCAAAAGTCGCCCCACAAGGAATGTTAAAATTTCAACATCTGTGTTCGAATTTCGCATTCAGGACTGAGAGTGCTGTCTCCTAATTAGCTAAGCATATTTGTCCTTCGGGCAATCGCAATTGCCTAAAGAACCAAGTCCTTAATATGAATTAATTATTCAAATAAATTAATTTCATAGTCGATACAAGAAATATTTAAAATAATTGTACGGAATGCCACCGTCACCAAAGTTTTATATTAGTTTAATGGAACTGGTAAGATATGATCGACTCTTCATACCATACATACAGATGCAATTGTAAAGTATTAACTATATTAAGCATGCATATATATGATAGTCATTCTGCAAAATTATGAGAAAAAAATAGTCCAAATGGAGGGTTAATATTATAAGGCAATTGGCTTATAGTAAATTAAATAAATTAATGTACACATATTATATAGTACATATAAGAAGGGAGCGAAATCAAATATAATTCTGAAGTGTCACAGGGCTGACTTTTTTCGTGGGACAATTGCATGCATTGCGGTAAGAAAATTTAACGTTTGTCAATGCCTTCATCGTACAAAAGATTGAAGTCATTGAGTTGAAGAGGTCGCAATTTATTTGTTTAATGGAGCAAGAGTAAGTTAGTCAGAATAAAACCCAAAATTTAAGATCAAATTTTCACCCACGTACCATGCAGCTAGCAGCTCTCGCAAATGAGAGCAGAGCCTCTCTTTTTTGACTCTCGTGCCTTCTCTTTGTCCATGAGCAATGCGACACCATTTTCTTTTTTGTTAATCTAATTTAGACTTTTTTTCAAACACTAGTCGGGCAACCTTTGAGTGTTGTAGAAAAATCTAACGGAAAACGTATTGTAGAGAAAACTAAAAAGAAGAACAAAAAGTGTTGTCTATCTCGAAAATTATTTTGATATATGAAGTGGTGGGTACTAGGAATAGAAAGGCGGGAGAAGAAAGTTAATTATTTGGGAATTAATATATATAATAGTTAATAATAAATTAGAAATGTGTGGAATATTCTCTTTCGATGAAAATCCAAATCTCAAAAGAATTAAAGTTAATTATAAATAATCTCGGTTCAGCTTAAACGGCTATAGTCCATTCCCATAAGGTGGGAATGCATTCCAACCCGATGGGTATTCTCACAAGATTTTTTACATATATTGTATGTCTTATTCTTAGGGATCCTTGGATATCAGTTTCTGCTCTCATGAAAGCAGCTTCTTTGAACATTAAGTGTGTTATAACTGTAAATTGTCTTTTTAATAAAAGTTATAGTAAAATCTCTGGTTAAATATCTAATTAGATCCTAATAAATTTGTAATATTAAAAAAAAAATTTAATTATAAATAATAGTTGTAATTTGTTAGAGTGTAACAAGAAAGAGGTAGGCGCAGCAACAATCATATATAAAGTTTATTTCAGCTGTCCATCAATGCGTGTAAAACATGTACAAGCAGTAGCACAAGGATTTGGACTCATCACTCACACCATCGAATTCGGATTAAATTTAATTAGTGAATGTGACAAGAAGAGAATCAATAAATAGTGTGTGGGATGTTTGTTCTAATTTCAGTCTCGATAGATCTAAAAGTACTACTTGACGAGGATATATACGTATGTAGAGAGCAGAAGAACCACATATATAAATAAAAATGCGGCTGGGTAGGCTTCAATTGTCAATAGGATACCACAAAAAAAAAAAAAAAAAATTTAACCAATTAAACTATGCAAATGTAAGGTTAGGAGACGATGGGGAAAGTTCGGGGACACTATTTTTGTACATTTATAGCATAATGTAGAAGAATATTTCACTAATTGATGGCTGCTGTTAATGCCAGGGTACGAGGGATACCAATAAAACTAAAGGCCGATTTATAAATACTTACAGACATAGCGATGTCAATTAGTAATTTAATATTGGGTACTACCAACTTTTGATGAGATTCACTTATTTTTTAATTAATATTCGAAGTACTAGTAAATAAAATTTTAACCTAAGATTTGGTCGTATAATTTTAAATATTAATATATATATATATATATATAAATTAAATTAAAAAATTATTTTATGTTCCATAAATTAAATTAAAAAAATGTTATGATATTTTGTCATCAATGGACGGTGCCTAAAACTCATAATTAATTAGCATTAGAGGGTGGTAATGTTTTCCTAACATTTTACCCTCTTCTGTGTCCCAATTCTCACTTTGATATTAGGTAGATGTAAAGGGTTTGGTGACAAGCAGCTATCTTCAATTGAGATAACTCAAGTCAAAAATATCAAATTCCGTAAATAAAGATACCATACAATCAACAAAACAAAATTAATATATAAATATAAATATAAAGACTGAAAAATAAAAATTATTTCCCAAATTTCGGCACTGATTTTGCTGCTCAATTTGAGTACGTTGTGTTTAATAATTTAACTAACATTTCTTCAACCGAACTCTTCCAATTAAATAAGACCAAAATTTTGTAGATGAAGTAAATGTCTCCTCATATATAGCGATGGGAATGTTAGAAATCCCACAATCTGCCTAGGTGATAGTAACGCTCAATAAATATTTTTTTTTTCTCTAAAACACAAGTCAGTATTATAAAATCATAATTAGAGGTATAAACTTCAGTCCACTTTCAAAATAAAATACAAAATGTGTTTAAGAAATATCAATTTGTTGTGAAATTTATTTATTTATTTATTTATTTATTTATTTGACATATAATATTTTATAGTCGTAATAACACCTCAATCTTGAACATGTGGTAAGCAGAATACCTTGCTTTTATTAGTTTAAATTTGTGCTTTCTTGTTATGCGGCTCCATACTCCCTCTCTATGTGGAGAGTCTTAGGTTAAAACAGCTAGAGTAAGAAGTTTGGCTTACCAGAAAGCTTGTATTTTTATAGCCACTAAGCATAATTATGTCGCTGTATACTGTTCAGCCAATCAACCAAAATTCAAAGTTTATTTCAACTGGACAAATGAAGAAGTGGGAAGCAATTTCAAACTTATTTACAATTTCCTGAAACTAACGAACCCAATCTTCTCGGCTTAGTGGAACTTTGAAATTTTGAGAGTAAAAGAGAATTAATAGCTGGTTTGGATGAACAACTTTCGTGGGCTACGGCAAAACTGGGTCTTAATGGGCTCAACTTCAACCCATATTAGTTCACTGTGTTTTTTCATGCACTTTTGATATTAGCTCACACCAGTCCATCAATTTCTCAAATTCACAAAACAAAATAATAGCCTCTTGCTTGGAAAAGCAAAATTTCTTTCAAACACAGAAAGAAAATCAAAGTTTTTGAAAATCTGTAGATACCAAAAGAGAAAAAACAATATTTTCCCGAATGCAGACAAATTCAAAACATATTCCTTTATTTAAATAAACGATATATATATATTTATATAAAAGGAAGTTGGCCAACCCAGAAAGAACTGAACACAAACTTGTGCATATGTAATATTTGGTAAATTAAAAAAATGAACGATTACTAGCTCCCAGAATTTTTATAATGGTTTCTGATAAATTAATTTAATTTGTTTAATAACTTAGAATCTTTTTAGAGTTTAGTAGGTAGTCTACTGGATTTAGAGGCAGAACATTTTCAAATTTTGTGTTAATCTAAGTGGAATTTTCAGTAGACATATATAAAGAAATAAATCACAAGTTGTAGTAAGATGTGTAATTCTCTAAAACCAAAGATGCTGGTCATGTTTTTTCTATTTAATCACTTAAGGACAAAGATATGAGTATTGGGAATTTGGGATAATACTACTTTCAAGAACAAACGTTTTTAATGATATGGAGACAAAATTGATCTAACATCAGTGAAGCATTAAATTAACGGATGGAGCTAAAAACATGAAATAGGGACTGCACAAATTCGGAACTTGCAGATATGATCTGATCTTATCATTAGTGTAAAATTAAAAACTAAAGGAGGATGATAAAGCAATAACTTGGACTTATGTCCATGGAAAAACACAAGGCCAGAATCTTTGAAACTTAGATTCAGTCAAAATAGCTTTTGTTTGCCTGAGCTGTATTCAACTGCATGTTGCTCTATATATTCTATTTTATGAGAGACACGATGAAACACGCTTAACAATGTATCAAATAAATTGTTTATTTATTTGAATTTTAATTTTGAATGCATTATGGGTGGGGGTGTAAATATATTCTATCTTGTGATTCCTAGATGATGTTATGCAACAATGTGAAGCCAGAAAAGGTAATGCAAAATAACTTTATGAATGACAAATTACAAAGTGTTCAACTTAACCGAGGGGTTTATACGAACATATCACAGATGATTCATGATGGGTAGCACTCAGCAGGCCCAGGAAAAATAAAAAGGGTTTCTGAAAGGAAAGACATTTGCTTCTTGTTATCACTTCCCAAAAAGAGAGATTACATATACATGGATATATATTATCATATGATCATGGTTTTCATCCCCACTAGCTACCTAAGATCAAAAAAGGAAACTGCAAAATACATGGAGAAGGAGAACCCTTGCTTCATTTCTGTTTCTGTTTTTTACCACTGGGTTGATTAATACTTGACAGCTGCATGCTAAACCCTTAGCAAATAAAAACTAAGTTCAGGACCTCCACTGCAATCAGGATTCATCATGTAAAATGCCTCTGAATCTTTAGATCCCACTACTCTCTCGAATCTTGCTCTCATGTACATGAGCTCTCCTTGAGACCCACCTCCGCTCCCATCACCGTTTTCATTTCCTGGTAGAACACCTGCTCCCATTGAAATAGGCTCAACAGCTTTCAGAATCTTTAATTCTTCAGGCCCGCATTCACGCCTCATTGCATACCCGCATTTCTTTCCATTGCAGTATGTCCTCCAGATAGGCTCTTCTAGCAGCTTCAAGCCTTTCTTTTCGGTCTTCTTTTCGCATTCCAGGGCAATCCGGACCAGCCCTGAGGCCATTTCTCGAACCAAAACGCTTGTTGGAGTTGCAAGTTCTATCAAAAAGGCTGGAGCTAACTTGGCATCTTCCTGAAATGCAAAATGGACATGGCCACGTCGGTACCCGAAAAGGGTACCGATCACTCTACTACCTAAACCTGAGTGACAGGATGATCGGCTCTTACCAAAAATAGTAAGAGCTGATCGGAGCTTTGAAACTGCAACAACCGGAAACTTTTTCTTTCGTGTAGGAATGGAAGTAATTTGAGTGGCGACTGAAATCGTAAGCTCCTCATCTTTCTCCTCCTCACATAAATGCAGAGAGGAGGAGTTGGTTAAGATTTCTTCCATGTCCTCTTCATCTTCAACCTTCTTTTTCCAGTTGAAGTACCTCCTGGAGAAAGAGAAAGAAGAGTCATGGGGGGTCTTGGCCATGATTGTCCTCATCTGGGAAAGCCAAGGAAGAAAGTGCGAAGAGTCTTTAGAGATTGGTGAGACTGAGAGTAGGAAAGAAAATAAAGATAGAGAGATTTTAATTAGTTTAATTTCTTGAATACAGAGGCTATATAATATGATATGGGGTAAATTTATTCTCGGTAGTGTCTGTTTTTATCAGCCGCTGTAAGACTTAGATGGTCTTCTGTAAGAGAATCCTGACAAAAAGAAGGTGAACAGCCCCACCTAACTGAAACAAGAAACAGAGAAAGAACTGGGGAGCTTAGAGACAACAAAAGAAAGTAGACAAGAGAAGTTGATTTGAAATGAGAATAGGCAGCAAAGAATCTGAGGAGACAATGGGCCTCTGTTATTTCTTAATCAAAATGGTGTGGTGTGGGGGCTGAAGCTGAAAATAAGGGGAGTGTGGGGTAGACAAGAGAAGAGAAAGTGAAAATGAGAGATAGAGGCTTGACTGTCTAGTCTCTGATTTGCATTGGAAACAATTTTAATAGCAGGGAAGGCCACACCAACCGTACCACAAGAGGACTATCATCCTACTCCTATCCCAAGGCTGTCTTTTAAACCCTTCATGCTCCCACCACCACCACCACCAATTTCACATATTCCCATGAGCCAACATTAGCCACCTTTGTGTTTTGTATCCTAAGTCCTAACCTCTCTGTCTATTGTTTTATCTCTTTGGACTTTGGGTATATAGAATGATTACTTGATTGCGACTTATGTTCGCCAGCACCAGCAGCACAGATTTTTGGTAAATTTAGAAGGACCTTGATTCAGAGATCCTTAAAGCCTATAATATTTAAGGGGCATTGCCTGCAAACTACTGTTTATTTCCCTCTTTTAATACACTTTTCTTACATAAAATTGTGTAAACTGTAAAGGGCAAAATCACAATCCTTATGGGCATAAATTGTCTAACTTTCCAAGCTGTATCACCTATTAGAAAACAAAACGTACAAAATTAGCTTAATTGATTATTAAAAAAAAAGTCCACAAATAACCCAATAAGAAGGTTAACGGCCGAGACCAAGAGGATGCATAAATGTCAAAAAGTGAAGCAATGACTAATCATGATGGCTACAATCATCGAGCCAATAAACTTATTCTTCCTACACAAGCTGAAGAATGTGTTAGCTGGCTAGATAGCCCAGCTTGAGCTTCTATTATTGTCTACTCATTTCATTAGTTTTATGATCCCTAGGAAATTAGAGATTTTTCCATTCAGGATTTTGCTCTCCAGACAACACGTGCTCCGCATGTGCTGCGGAGTGAGTGCTTTTATTCAGAGTCAAACCTTGTTGAATTATGGGGCAGCAAGTAGGATGATAAAGTCCATGAATCCACATGAAACCACTGCTTAATACAATTTTTTTCTTTGTTTATTTTAGTTTATACGACCGACCAAAACCGTAGATCACCAACCAGGATCCATTACCAACGACTTAATCACAAGGGATTAGATTTATATATAGTTAGAAATATTAGTTATAAATTAAAAATGTTAGTAATGCAAGCAAATAGATAGCTCCAAATTGTTGTCAAGCAGGAATGACTCAACACAGTACAGTTGATTTGCTCGTGAAGTCAAAAATGAAGAACAGACAGCCAGCTAGCTAGCTAGCTAGGCTCACAAATGAAACCGAAATAAAGACCACATCAATGATATCCTTGTCATAAATAGAATTAATTAATTTTATGAGAAGGAATTGGTCTACAACTCATGAGTGATCGGCAAGAGAAAGCAAAACAATTGCTTCGTCTGAGTAACGGTTTAATATAAATAAGCCAAGTTGATAAGCTTTGATCAACACCTTCTATCTACAAATGACCTAATGCACATAAAATAAACTCTAATTGTGTCATCGATCGTCTTGTGGTTTTTAAAATGTTTGAATACGATGATTATGTCACTCATTGCATTGCTTTACCAGTAATACTTTAAGTTTCGCAATAGATTAATTAAAGTCATTTTTTCAATTTCCATCAACTCTAGACGGGTGAATATATATGTTGATTTCTTAAGGCAGAGTGCTATATAGACAGGAAAATCTTGGGCAAAGACAAGCTACAGGTCCTCCAACTAACATTGCTAGAGATTGCAATACTTCAAAGTAGGTATCTTCATAATTAATATTTATTAAGTATTAAAGTTCTAATTTTACTAAATACATTTTAATTAAGTACTATATTGTAAAGATTTATGTACATTATTTATATATGAATGTTCGCATTAAAAAATTATTATTTTACAATAAATAAGATATCGATGTATACTTGTATAAGAATGTGTTACGTAAATTCTTATTAAATAAAATATAAAAATGACAAAATTTTATTTTTAAACGCTAAAAGTTTTCTTTAACAAATATCCTTAAAATCTTAGTGGTAAATATGAATAAATATGAAATTAGAGTATACTAAAATTTTAAAACTAATTAAGATGTTTGAAGATGGTGGTAAGTCTATAAATCCATTTCAACCATCATTTTTAATAGTTAGTCATATAATTTGAAACTCTTAACAGTCTCTTTATCATTAAACTATGATAAAATATTTGATTAATGAAATTCTTTCTTTAAGCATATCAGAACACGAGACAAAAAATATTTTCGGAAGTCAATGAAGAAAGTAATAATTGTAAAATAAGACGGCCTCCGTTAAAGACAGATTTTATGCCCAAAATAATAATTGAAAATGGGTGAATGATCAACCCTAAATAGAGAAAAAGCAAAATGCATTAACAAAACTGCAGGTTGGCCTCAGAAGAAAAATAATAGTGGGCTGACTTCAGCCTTACAGAAATTAGGGCCAGGTCTACGAACTGAATGATTCATGGGCCGGCGCTGCTAATATAAGAATTACCGATTGAATGCAATTTCACCTCGCAACAATGTAACCTTCGTTTGAATGTTGTGCCAATTGTCATGCCATCAATCCTTTCTCTAATTATAATAGGACGGATAATTGTATTTTACCTTGTAAATTTTAAATTATCTTTAAATATTGGATAAATAATATTTGGACCTCCATTTTATTATATAAACGACGGCTACACCTTTTTTTAGGAATAATTGTATAACACATCCCGTTAATTTTTTTTTTTCCGTTACTTTTAACATGCAAAAGGATAAAATAATAGTAACATAATATAAAGAATGTTAAGAAGACTCGCTTCCTCTTCTTCTCTTTCTCTTTCTCTTTGTCGTTCATTGGTCCTGATTCAAGAAAAAGTAAAAATGATAATGGCAAAGATCGTCATAATCAAGAATATTATATTAGGCGGGCTAGGATTTCTCTTCTTTTGTGACAAAAAAGAAATCACTGGGGGTATCACGAGATCATGTGGCTGATATTGTTTTCAAGAGATGCAAGTCCACTACAACTACAACTACAACTCCTATGATTGATGGATCGTAGGGTTTGAGAGAAACGCAAGAGAGAGGGAGAGAGAGTAATTTATTTATTTATTTTATTTTTTAAAGGGAGAGGGACAGTATCTTGTCCTTTGGAGAGGTACACTTCAAATTCATTCATTTTCTGCCCCAAGGAAAAGCAACAACAGTAGCACTTGACACCGTGGTCATTGCCTGGCATACGCCCAGTTTCTCCAGTATTTCTCTTACTTTGCACTTCGTTCAACATATGAATGCCTGATGCAGCTCGTTTATTTCTATCAAACGACCAACCGCTGAGCTCGACAGAATCAGAATAGCAATAACTCGTGTCAGTACTGTCAGTTGTTGAAGACTGATCACCTCCCTTGTCCGGTACTGTTACCCTCCCAGTTCCTCCAATTTCCCTATTTTGCACTTCGTTAAAAAGCATATGAATATTTGATGCTCGTTTATTTCCATCAAAAGACCAACTGCGTGTTACCGCTCTTACGCCGGAAGATTTATATCCAGAAGCTGATGCGGGGTAATCCTCCTCATCTTCCTGATCGCCAAATTTAGGAACTTCAGGTACCTTTTCATCAAGACTTTCATGGCCTCTTGGAGTCGACCTCATTCGAGAGCCTCCAGGACCAGGAGTACCAATATCATCGACACTTTTATCCGATACATTTGAACCTTGTTCCATGTCTCTGATCTGATCCCCACCCCACCAGACAAAACTAGCAATTATGGGGAATGGCAAAACCTTGAATATATATGAAATTGAACAATAATATATATTATTCTTCAACCCAAATCCAATTTAATTTGGTGAAAGGTCAGATGCTCCGCAAATTCCTTCAAACTACCCATAAAAAAAAATAAATAAAAAAAAGACTGAGACCTTAAAGACAGTAAATTTCACAGAATTCACTTTGAGAGTTCGGAGAAAGGGGATGTTATCAACCATTGACTTGTAAACTTTGACCTTCACCCGAGGGCCCCACAGACTGAACACGTCATTTCTGCAATTAAAAAATGATTAAACAATTAAGATTAAAATAATCATAAAAGCAACAGACAAAATCACAAAAATTCCACCTCTATGGTTATTCTCCCAAATTTACTCAATCACACTCCACTATTTAATTTGACTCTTTCCAATATTTATTTTAGGCTTTCTTTAATTAAAAGATTTAAACTTTTAATTTAGGATGTAAAGTCACAAGGTAATATAAATAAAGACTTACAATGAATAGTTAAAAATAGTACTAAAAACAATGAACAAGCAAGATTAAGTGCTGTAGTTGGATCGTGCTCTAGTTGGATCGTGCTCATGAAAATAATAGAAGATGATATATTAAAATCTTCCAAAAAAAAATTGACATAAGTTCATCCTGAAATTTAAAAAAAAACCAAAAATATAAATTTGGAATTAATAGATATGCATAAAATTTTAAGAATGGATGGACAGTACCCTTTGATTTAAATGTCCATTCAATTGACTTGTTAAATTATTATTAATTTTTATTGTTAAAATTTAGTGAAATAATAAAATGAGATATATTTTTTTAATTATAATAATTTTAAAACACTAAAAAAATTTCTTAATGAATATCCTTAAAAATCTGATTAGTAAATGTGAAATTAATATATACTAAAATTTTAAATTAAGATGTTGGAAGATCGATGACTTTTTGTCAAATATCACAATTAAAAATCTTTACTTTAAAGGAATGTGTTTATAATAAATCTTCAAAACTATTCAAAATCATTTTTAGTAGTAATCATATAATTTGAAACTCTTAACAGTCTCTTTGCCATTAAATTATGATAAAACACTTGATTAGTAGAATTTTTTATCTAAGCATATCACAACACGAACAAAAAATATTTTCCGAAGTCTAAGATGAAAGTAAAATTGTAAAATAGTAAGGCCTCAATTAGCGATTGAGTGGGCTGACTTGAGCCTTTCAGATATGAAGACCTGGCCCACAACCCGATTGATTCCGGTTGTGGTATATTGGATTTACCGAGTGAATGCAGTCGCTCCTTAGTCCAGTCCACATAAAAATTAATTAAGTTTTAATTTTTATATGTGCTCTAATCAAATTCTAAAAGTTGAATTGTTATTGATAAACAAATTTTTAAAATTTAACCATGTAAATATATTTTCTACCGCAAAATAATCATTGAAGAATTTATATTTTATACGCATCTCTTATTTTATTTAAAATTCATGATTTGAATTATATATAAATTTTGATGGATAATTTGATTTTGGACACAATTTTAGTTTGATATTCATATATCTAAGTTTCTTCAACTTAATATTATCTCTAAATTTCTATTAAAATTGCCAATAATAAATATGAGTTGTCCTAAAACGAGGAGATAAAATTAAATTATAAATGAATATAAAGAACAAAACATAAGATACAAATAATTAATTTAATTATAAAAATAGTAAAATTGAAAGATCAAATATTTGGAGGGGTGTAATAGTTATATTAATTGAAGGAAGTTGTGTTTTTAGGATTCTTTTCCATTCCGGGTGGGCATTTTCAGTTTTGCATGAACTTGAAATCCGAATACAACTGTTCGGGTTTATGGAAACGCATCCGAAATGAATCAAAGTGTAGAACAAATCTAAAGTAAATCGGTGGGGATTGATTTAGTTCTGTCTTGCTCAAATCAAAATCTTTTTTATTTAAGTTTAGAGATCATTTAAACATATTTTACGAGTTTATTTTAAGGTCCATTAGCGTTTTATCTAAATTAATTTCATAAATTAAAATACAAATAAAAAATTAAAGTATATTTCACCAAAAATATAAAAAAAATTCCAAAATCATAAACTATGTTATCAAAAACTCTAGTATTGACAGAATTAATCAAAATTCATATAATCATCAAAATAGAAAATCATAAATTATAACCAAATAAAATAAAATCTTTTAAGATTCCTAATAATTTCTGCATTTCCAAACTCTAAAATTAATCATCTAAAACTCTCCACGGTTGATGGATCTAATAATACTAGTATAGATTTTTTGAGTTCTACGTAAAAAATTGCAAATTAATTTAACGAGGGATAAATCAACTTACATAAATTGTATTAATAAAGTTTACGTTAGTATTCTAACTGAGTTTTGTAATTTGATGTATATTAGAAGTAGAATAGAAAATAAAATTTTAGAATTAGGATATTTGTTTTTATATATATGACGATAGTATTTTCTCCTAATAATACTTCTGTCCAAAAGCACATTGTTTTATTACATGCAAACGAAAATTCACACCATTAAAGTTCATATAACAATTAATCTAAGTTTAAAATAGGAATCACAACATTAGAGTTCATATAAGAAAAAATTTGCTTTAAAATGAAAATCATATCATACAATGAACTTGAAAAAGGAAAGGAAATTATTGTCATTAAGATATGCTTCAAATTCGCTCATTTTCTGCCCCAAGGAAAGCAGCACCAGCAGCAACTGATCTCGACACTATCAGCCGCAGTTGTTGACTGGGACTGACTTGGGTTCTTACCTGCAGGTACACTCCCATTCCCAGTTACTCCATTTCCAATTCCCGTATGATTCACTTGGCTAAGTATATCAACATGTGATGGAGGTTTATTTCTGTCAAACGACCAACCGGACTCTGTGGGAACGACGTCGCGCCGCCTAACAGTAAGTGGATCACCATCCTTCGAACCAGCAAATCTATGAAGTTCAGAAGTTTTGAGAGGAAACTCAGAGTCTCTTAGAGAGGGAGGACCACGAGTAGTATCATTATCAATACCATCGATACTTTTATAACCTTCTTCATTTGAATGTTGTGCAGCCATTTCTGTGATCCCCAACAACAGCTAGCACACACCACACTAGGAATGGCGAGATTTTTCAACTCGCTTCAACTTTGCAAGCTCATCAAACAAAAGCAGGAGACACAGATAAAGCTACTAACTCAACTTCTGCGAAGCTACTTATGAAGTTTCGAGAAAGAGGATTTCATCAAGTCTCATTGACTGGTAGACTTTTACCTCTCTCTCCATTTCTACGTGATTGGTTTTATTTTCATTTTTTTCAATTATTTTATTGTTATTATTTTGTCAATGCGGTCGTCTGTTTTGGTTTACTGGTCAAAGGCCCATCGACTGAACAGATCATCACTGCAATTATAAAATGTTTCTAAAAATTTTATGATTTAAGAAGTCATAAACATGGAAATTCTATAATGATGGGTTAAAAATCTTGGTGTCGGCAACTTATCAGTTAATCATTCTTTAAATTAAAAGAAAAAATGTTATAATTAATTGGTAATTAAAGTAATAGGTAATATTTATCAAGTAATGAAATGACAGATTACTTATTTATCCATTAATATATTTTAATTTATTTGTTTAACTTATTAAAGCTAATTTTTTTTTTATAATTTACGATAAAAATATTAAAATAATTTATTCATATCTGACCATATAAGTTACCAGTTAAATTTAGAGTTATGCATATTAAGAATAAATTATTTTTAAATTTGGTTATAATATTATTCTGGTGATTATAAAATCTAGTGGTTAATGAGAGGTAATTTTAAAATAAGAGCTTGTCATCATCTTAGAAGAGATAAGCACATAATTTTGAATTAGGACATTTTATTTTGTACTAGGATACTTTTAAAGACAAAAAGGGATAAATATTTTCCTATGACGCCTCATTTTATCTCAGCACGTTCTTAAAAGAATAGGGAATAAATTTTGTTCTAGAATACCGTATTTTGTCCGAGGATGTTTTTGAATGAAAAATAAACTAATTTTGTCAAAATTACGTATTTAGCTGCCAAGTTCAAGAGTTCATCAAATAAGTCCGACAAGTTTAATCCCAGCCCTGCAACCTTAAAGACATGTCTAGCACGTCCAACCCAAATCCACCAAGGCCCAATCAACATCTGAAAGTCTATTTTAAAGAAAAAGTACTAGTTAGGTATAATATGTAGACAATATCTTTATTTTTTGAGAATTTTGTGTAAACTTTAAAAGATAAGCTAATCAATTTCTACTTAGTTGAAACTCTACAAAGTAAAGTGGGTGGTTGAGAGATAGAGGAGGGAGATGCAAAACAAGAGAGAGAAGAAACAAGAGAATAATAGAGCGAGAGAAAAAAGATCAAAAGAGAAGAGAGAGGACTTTGTTTAGTATTGCGACAACCTTACATATTTATTCATTAATAAAATCTCCTCAACCATTCTACCTATGAACGTAGGCAATTCACACTGAACCATATCATTTATTTGATATTTGTTTTTTTTTTATCCTTACATATTATATCTCAAGTTACTATCAAGTTATTGTTTTATATTGTTAATCAGATTTCTTCGTCAACAACAATTGTAATTAAACATATATTTTGAGTGCATCTTCTTTTTTGATTTTTTTTAAAAATTGAACGTAAAATACAAAAGTACATAAAAAAATTTATCTCATTTCTTCTAAAACATACAAATTTCTTTAAATGTATAGTTATATGTACTTCATATATTCTTTTTAATGATTTTAAAATATATTTAATTTTATAATAAATTATCATTCAACATAAAAAGATATATAATTGCTTAAATTTAAAATTTATTTTAACATTGCCGTAGTTTGTTTTATTTTATATTAAAAATAGGCAAATATTTTATTACCCCTCAAAATTTTTGCAAATACCTTACTATCCTCAAAGTTTAAATATTTACCCATTACATAACAGTGAAATCAATTTTTTGGCATGTTTTCATTATAATACTACAGAATGTTTGGCAATAGAAATGGTGGGGCCATTACAAAATAAAAATAAAAATAATAATAATAATAATAATTTTTAAAATAAAATTAAATATGTATTTTTTTTAAAATAATCTCCAAGCAATTCAGTATTCCAAAATCTAGTATTCCAACCAAGATACAAGAAAAATAACCCAAAATGTCCTCCTTTTATAAACAAAATTCAAATATACCCTTCCAACATAAATTCATTCAAAAATGTCCTAAATTCATTTATTTGAACCAAAAAGCCCTTATACCGATAGCAAAGTTAGACTTCCTCTCTTTCCTTTACATTTAAGCGTGTACTTCCTTTCGAGCGAATAGTGAATTTTGATTATCACCGGAGAGCGATGGTGTTTGACAGTGGCAATTGACGGTGGTGCACACGATACATATAATATTGGTTCTTTGATTTGCTTTGAAACAGGTTAGGGTTCAAACATATTATGTAAATTCTAAAAATCATTAGTATGAAAATTTAAGGAATTTGAACGAAATAGGTGTTAGAAGTAATGTGTTTTGAAATTTGGGAGTTTGTGAATAAAACTTGTTGATAATTGGACTCAATTTGTGTGAAAATCGCAGAAATTTTGGCCGAGATGAACCTATCATCCTGATCCTTGCACTTTCGAGTGTCTTTCGAGTGTCATTTTTACTCGAAAGTCAAATAAATATTTAACTCGAAAGTGCCGAAGAACTTTCGAGTACAAACGTTGTTTGAAGGAGAGTCGTTATTTCACTTTCGAGTAAAAATGATGCTTGAAAGTATGCATGCAACATCACTCAAAACTACAATCTGGACATAATTCAAAGTTTTGAGCAATGTTGCATACATACTTTTGAGTCAATGGTATTTGAAATTTCAACTTAGCTATTATCAGTGGTTTCGAGTAAGGAAAATTTTTACTTTCAAGTCAAATATTTTGAGTTTCGAGTAATGTATATTTAGTAGTTTTGAGTAGCAAGTATTTTCACTTTCGAATACGTTATATTTGTAGTTTCGTGTTTACCCACAGTTTTAAGTGAAACAGAATGTACGCAAATAATGATTTATTGTTTGATTTTGACACATATTTTTTTTTTGGAAATTGGTAAAATTAATTTATTTTATTTTATTTATAAGCAGGGAGATATGGTTACTATCACGAGCACGTTGAAGACAAAGAAAGTCGATCACTTTTCTGCCGTAGTCACATCGTTATCGAAATATAAAGTTTTGGAGACAATACGACAAAAGTTGACTGCAAGACAACGGCATTGTTTAGAGATACATGCTTCAGCCATTTTTTAGACCTCCAATTTTGGCACTTTTTGGACAACCTAGTACATACGATTCTTCTACACGTGGTTGAGACAGTTGGGGCTAATCAGGTGTTATGGTATCTTATTAGAGACATACACACCCGATTCTCTTGTATGAAGTTCGCATTGATTACCAGGTTGACGTTTGGTCCGTATCCAAAAGTGGAGATGGAAGGGCAGAGGCTTAAAAATCTTAATTATTTGATTCCTTCGATGATTCAACCAAGTTTGATTCCTCATCCACTCCTTCTTCCCATTTATTTGATTCCTCAACAAATCCTAAACCAAAACTTTAGAAAAAATCCCCAATTCGATAAATTAAATAAAAGAAAATTTCAATTGATAATTAAATCCAAAAAAAAAAAAATCCCCAATTCAATGTGGAGCAATGAGGGAACTTGGTATAGTTGACACTAGTGGGAAGGTGGTGGAGTCAAAGAAGATGGTGGAGTCAAAGAAGATGACCGCAAGGAGGGAGCTTGGCTATAAATGATGCTAGGTCATTATAATATTTTTATCTCTAAACCTGTGGGTTGCTGTTTTACAAATTTTTTGAAACTATTTAGGACTTAACCAAATTTGTTTATCTTGCAGGGTGTGTGAAATATTTTCAATGGAGGGGGCTCAGTGATAGTTTGTATTCAGGCAGGCAGCAAACAATCTCGCCTGTGTACCATCCTGGTAGCCAAACTCCGCCCGCATCGACTTTTTTTTTTTTTTTTTTTTGCATTTTCGTGAAATATTGTTCAATGTTCTACAAATTATTCATTCAAAACACTGTAAACAATCTTAAATTCAATTCACACTCTACCCACATTCACAACTCGTTAAAAATTCGAGATTATAACAAAAAACTACCTAAAAACTATGCAAAAACTCATCTTTGGTGTATCTCAATTGGAACGGTTAATTTAAAGTCTGTCAATTTAATTACGAGTGAGTTGAGGCACAATTGAGTTTAAGAAAAATTTTGAGTTTATTTAGATAAATCAGTTGGGTAAGTGCCCGTTTGATTTGACTTTTTCATTAGTCAAAAGAAATTTTTTAATGATAAAAACCTTTTTTAAATTTTTTAATGTCGTTTGGTTGACAATGAAAAAGAGTTTTCGGCAATTAAAAAAGCTGTTTTTCTTCTATTGGAAGAAGTCCAAAATTTGAGCTTATGACAGTAGAACTTTCCCAACTTTTTTAAAAGGTGAAATTATCTAAAATACCCTTATTTTATTTTAAAAATTTTACGTAATTTCTTGCAAATAAAATATTAAAAATTTGTCTATTAAAGTAATTATTCAAATTTTTCTCAAAAGTAATTTGTAACGACCAAACGATTAATTAATTTTTACTAAAAGCTCTACTCATAAAAGTTTTACAGGTAAAAGCTTTACTTTGAAAAGTTCTATTTAAAAAGTTATACCAAACGGACCCTAAGAGTATTTAGGATTTTAGGGAAACAAAATTGAGAGCAAATTTTGGATAAAATGGATTAAAGTATTTGATGATGGGCAAAATCGTCCATTGTGTTGAATAGTTTTAAAAAAGAAAATTACTCTCGGATATTTTTGTAATTCTAATTTTATCTTTTGGATATTTTAATAATTTTTTTAATATTATTATGTTAAAATATAATTTTGCTCTCAAAAAATAAAATTTACCATTATCTAAATTAAAAAATAGGCTTCACGGATAAATTTTTAAATTTTGAGAGCTAATCGAGAATTTACCCTATTAAAATATATAAAGTTAACTTTATTAATCACATATTTAATCGAGTTACAATAATAATAAAAGATAATAAAGTAGCATTTATATTTTTGGTAAAATTTTTAATAAATAAATTTATTTTTGATCATCTAATTTATCATTTTATATCCAAAAATAATAATACTCTGTGTAGGTTGGGCCTATGTCAATGGACTAAAATAAGAGACTTGTGACCGTGCAGCACTGAGTTGGGTTTAGGACAATCACTGAACTAAAGTAGGCCTTTTAAATTTGTTAGGATGTATTGCATGCAGTGGAAATTATATAAAAGTCAAAGCTAAAGAACGCGGAAAGAAGACAAAGCAAGAAGATAGACAAACGGTTGCTCAATTTTGGAAAATGGCTGGTGGTTCATGAATCAATAGCTAAGATTGCACCTCTCTTTTAGACAAATAGAGGGCTAAGATTACGTAAGGGCAATTATTTGCAATGAGGTCAAAAATATCTGCCTAAGGCACTTTACAAGAATTGGGCTTTTTGGCATACAACCAACCCAAAGGTTCTTGTGTGCTTAACTTGTCTTACTTGTAGGGAGGATGGGCCAAATCTGATTATACTGTACTAAATTATTTGTAATTTTAATTCAACAGATAATTTTTTTTTTTTTAACCAAACAGGAGATAAAAAAATTTTTAATGCAGACTGGGTCTTAATGTATATACGTACGAGAATGTACTAAGTTGGACTCTAGTTATTGAAATATATAATTGATAGTAAAATATAAAATGCATCATAAGTAAATTGTAAAAAATGTCAAATCTTTAACTGTTATAAACACCAAAAATTTCATTTAACAAGTATCCTTAAAATTTTGTTACTATAAAATTAGTGCATACTAAAATTTTTAAACTAAAATATATTTTAATGCTCTTGACTTTTTTGTCAAATATAACAATTAAAAATTTTTATTTTAATGTGATGATGATAAGTTTATAAAATCATTTCAAATATCATATTTATAGATAATTATATAACTTAAAATTCTAAAAATTTATAAAAATCTCTCAACCATTAAATGCTATTTAAAAATCCATAAAAATTTTTCAAGCATCAAATGTGACAAAAGATTTGATTAATGGAATTATTTATTTAAGCATATCACAACAAAAGAACAAATTAAAGAATCTTTTCTCAAGTCAATGAAGAAAGCAAAAATTATATGATAATAAGGCGTCTATTATCAATTGATTTTATCACCAAAATAATTAGTGAAAATGATTGAAGATCAACTACCAAGATAAAACGACTTCATGGTATGTCAATATTGATTAATAAATGATTTATTCAAGAAATAACAAATAGGGAACAAATAAATACAATTGCGGGTCCGCCTCGGTCGCCGAATGGAAAACTAATCAAACATGCGTAGTGGGTTTTCGTCGGCCTTACACAATTGGGCCAGACCTACGAGCCGAATGATCCATGGGCCGCGGTTGGGTTATAGCAGTTCCCGAATGAATGCGATTACTCCTTAATCCAATTTCCACACCACAGTTAAATTTCAAATTTTATTTCTAAATATGAACTAATTAAATTCTACAAATTTAATAGTTAACTTATTAACAAATATTAAAAATTTTGTTACGTAAAGATATTTTTCATTAGAAAAACTAATCAATAAATTGAAAAATATGTTATATTTTTGTGAGGGTCTCTTACTTTATTCTGAAATTTATTTGTTAAATTGTATATGAATTTTTATGGGTAAGTTAATTTTGAATACAAGTATTGATATTCAAATAACTAAGTCTATTCAATTTTTAATATTATTTTTAAAATTTTATTATAACTACTAATAATATAATTTTTTTTTGTCTTTTGATTTGGTGTGGTAGTCAATTATTTTTACAAAAAATAAAAAAAAAAATATTAATAACAATTTTTCATATAACAAAAATTAAAATTATAAATAAATATAATTAGTAGTATAAATGAAAAAATTACGAGATATAGGTTAAAATTGTAAATTAAAATGGAGAATGAAACATAAAATAACAATTAGTTAATTGAATAATAAAAATTATTTAATTTAATATAAAGGATTATGGAAGTCCATAGCATGAACTTGAAAAGAAATTACTGTGGTGAGAGACAGCCTAACAAATTCAGTAATTATTTTCTGCCGCCAGGAAGAGGAAGGCAACCACTCTTGACACAGTCATTGGCAATGGTTGACGACTGATCACTTCCCTTTGCCAGTTCCCCCAATTCTCTCGTTTGATGCTTCAGGTTTATTTCTATCAAAGGACCAACTGCTGCACGTGTTAGATCTTAAATTTAGGAACTTCAGATACTCTATCAGGAGTTTCATCATGGAGTCGACCTCGTTCGAGACGCTCCAGGACCAGAAGTACCTTTATACCATACGTTTGAACCCCATATCTATACAATTGTATTTATTGAACATGCAAGAAAGTTTAAAGAAAGCCGATTTAGAGAGAGGCGATGACTTCCAAGTTGACCATCCAATGGACAATTGTACTTTTCTACCTTTTTATATGTTTCATACTACCGCCGGGAACCCCAACGTCCTTGCAAAGAAATTAGGCTTTACAAATTATATATATATATATATATATATATACATAAAATAAATATTATATAATTATGAATAATATTTATGAAAAGAAATCAAAATATAAAAAAGAAAAAGAAAAAGGAATCATACAATATAAGAACGTTATTGTAGTTAAAAGGAAAAACATGACTCCATACAATATAATGAACTTGCAAAGAAATTACTGTGCCTTGGCATATAAAAAGCATTCAAATTCAATCATTTTTTGCCCCAAGGAAAACAACAAATCTCGACACTGCCGTTGGCATTGGTTGACGACTGATCACTTTTATTATTGCCCGTTACAGCTCCAGTAATTCCTCCGGTTGTCTTATATGATGCAGCAAGTTTATTTCCATTAAACGGCCAACAGCTACCAATCGTCGGAAAAGTATCAGGATCACTTGGTGCAAGGAATTTCTTAACGATACCATAGACAAATTTAGGAATTTCAGATAATCTATGAGGATTTTTCATCATGGCCTCCTGGAGTCGAACTCATTCCAGATCCTCCAGGATCAGGAGTAGTTTCAGACGATAAAAGTGGATGTTTTTCCATGTAGAACGATCACTAATAGGAATGGTGAATATGAAATTGAACAACAATGTTTTTCAACTCAAATTTAACCTATGGTTACGAGACAGATACAGCTACTACTCAAACTTCCGAGATGTTACTTTAAGTTAGAAAAAGAACACTTGAGCAATATTTAAAAAAAAAATTTGATTAATCCGATCCATTATTTTAATTTTAAAAATACTAATAATTTTTTTTTAGTTGAAAATTGAATAACTTGGTCTCATTTTTAGTATTTATGTATGAAATATTCGATTTAAAATAAACCAAAGTAAAAATTATAGTTAAATATATAAATTTTTAAAATTTTAAATTTAAAAAGATATGTGACACATTGTAATAGGTTGATGATCCGAATTATTATAGATTTATTAACATGAGATTAATTCTAACTCTAAATATATGTATTTTTTTTAAATTAGATTTTACAAAAGTGCAAACTCAATCCTTAGTTGTAAAGTGGAATGAATTAAAACTTTTTAGTTTAATCATATTCTAATATTTAATTCAATTTAATTTGCTATTACGAACTAAAGAATAGAATTTTGATTCAATTTAATTTGAAATATCAATCAAACCAAATGGAATCAAATCGTGAACCTCCGTAATTTAGAGTAAGTTAAGTATGATAAGGTTATTTTCATCTTTAAAATAAGCATAATATGTATAGCGATATACTTATATCATCTTATGCAAAGAACATAATTTTTTTCTTATTTAAGTTTTTACATGGATTGCAGATCTTAAATTTTCATTCTGATTAAAAGGATTTACGTTCGATGGCTCAAAAGAACTCACATCAAGTCATCATCTTAAGAGTTCAAGTCATCTCATTTGGTATAGAATTAGTTTATTAAGAAACAAATATTCTAAATTTTATTCGAACGTCATTCAAATTAATAGTTTATGTTGAATTACTGAAATTAAATAACTTTTTTTTGGGACAAATGATGAATTCAACAATACAACAAAATAAGCTACATAAATGAAATGAACCGTAACACTAATTACTATATAACTTCTGATGATGATGGAAAGTTACCCATATTTTAGTAGTTAAGTGCTATTAACCATCAAAATAACCGTGGCCTGGTAAGACAAGAAAATTGCCCTCAATTGTATCTTCAAAAATCTATATAATAGAAGTTATGAAAGCTAAAATAGGATATAACATTCTACTTTTGCTATTGATACGCCACGAAGTTGCTACCATAAATATTTTGTGAGACAAAAAACTCGTTTTCTTCACTCCTCCTATTTATCACTCAAATTAGAGCAATTTCTTTATGACTTAAGCTTCGCCAATAGCATTCCCATATCCTCATCTTTGTGAGTGGTGAACAGTATGAAGCAAACAAATTTATAAGTGAGATATATAACAAATATATCCAATTGAAGCTTACCAAGCTTGCTTTGACTAGACCACAGATCCAATAATTCCTTAACGGTGAACATCAAATATCAACTTGAACCAATAATTTAGTTTTACAAAAATTTTATAACGAGTTAATATTTTTGTAAAAATAAAGTAATTAATTTTTCAATGAATTCAAAGTAGACGAGATTCCCAATTCCTTGCACGAGTAATGCTGATTAACACAAGGCAAATACTTGGGAAAATAAAAGGCGTATCGATCTTTAAATGTAAAAGCACTTAAAGCCGAGGTCTGGTTAAGCTCCTTATATTGGGTTTTCTGTTTTAATAGGGCTTGAATACCAGCGAAAATTGTGGATGGGTCAAAGACTCTTATATTGGGCCCGTCCATTGAGGCGGTCGAAGGTCACAAAGGCCATATACGGAGAAAACGCATTGGCATTTCATCAAAAATGGAATCAGAAGAGCAGAGCGGCAGCCATTCCCCACCACGGCAGGGCCGCCAGATGTGCGGCAACTGCGACCGTCCAATCGCAGTTTGTCTCTGCCACGTCATACCCAAAACCCCAATTAAACCTCCACAAGAATCATGATCATTCACCACCCCCACGAGTCTCAACACAAGCTTAACACCGCTCGTCTCCTACCCAAATCCCTCCGCCACGTCACAACACATCTCTCCCGCAAACTCCTCCATTCCCACCTCACAGACCAATCCCCTTCCACCACGATCTACCTCTTCCCGCCCTCCCCAACCGCACCTGCCGTTCCACTATCAGAGCTCAAGCAGTCGCTAAACACGAATGACAATTTGCTTTTAATAGTGTTTGATGCGACGTGGAAGCACGCAAAAGAGATGGTGAAGGCGAGCGACGGGATGTTGGAGAGTGTAGGAGCTATAAGGGCGTGTTTGGATGTGGATGAGAGTGTAACCGGTGGGAGTATTTACGACGATGAGTTGGTGTTAAGGAAAGAGCCGTTTAAGGGCTGTGTTAGTACATTAGAGGCAGTTGCTAGGTGCTTGAGAGTCATTGAAGATGAAGGAGAAGACATTGAGAGGGTTTTGATTGGGGTTCTGAGAGAAATGGTCAGGTTACAATCTGGATTTTTAAAGCCTGTTAAACCAAGGCCGAAGCTGCTGAAAAAGTGTAAACAAAATGAATACAAAATGAATTGAACTAGCTGAATGCATGTTTCTTCTTTTGATTTCAGATTTTTTTTCCCCTGCAGCTTGTTTGAATGAATGATAATGCATTTATTATAATCATAACCAGGAACCTTGAAATTATGGGTATTATGATGCCGCTCTATGTATTAGTGTGTGCAAAACTGGAATGTATGTAGTAGCTATTTTAACACATGAAGAACATTCAAGGAAAACCAATAAACATGGCAGAGATGTTAAATTAGAATTCATTTTGTTACTACAACTACATATATAATCAAATCCGTGGTCACAGATAGTTGCCAAAGCTAGAATATAAAAATGTCCAGTCCTTGAAATGCTATTCTAGTTAGTTGGAAAGGGATTGAAGCCGCTTTGCACCATTTTCTCTAAAGGCCAGAACAATGGTTGAGGAAGGTTGTCCCAATCATACCAATCCCATCCATAACACTTTTCTGGTTCAACATTTTGGGGCACTTGAAGAGGATCAGCTAAGACTGCCCTCACAAATATGGCGACATAATGTGATGGTTTCGGTCTCTCCCGGATCACATTGTTTGTCACTGTTAGAAACTCTATTTTCTTAATATCCAGCCCTGTTTCCTCTTTCAATTCTCTTACTGCACAATCCTCAAAGCTCTCTCCTAAAATAGTTAAAACAAAGTTAAAAGGTGGAAAAATATACTTTCTTCCATTAGTCTAGAACTAGCATATCCCAAAACCTTCTATTAATCTCCTGACATTTCTCTGCAATCAACAAATTGGAACCTTGGGCAACGATACAAATGAATTAAATCCAAATGAAAATCGAACCATATTTTCTTTTGGATTTATGATAATATATTTAGGTTCAGATTCGACAATAATCATAAACATAGTTTGAGAATAGTGAGAGAAAATCAAACAAAAAAAGGGTAAAAGAAATAAAATTTAGTGAGAAAGTGAGACTGACCAAACTCGAGGTGGCCACCAGGAAGAGCGTAGGTAGAGTCGCCGAGGGAGGATCTGCGCCGCCCCAACAGCACCGATTTCCCACGCAACACGAATACGACGATCGCAACCCTCGGCACGTTTTCCATTATCGTTTTGACCACCAGGGCGCACCACCCAGACCTTCTTTCTTTCAAAAGAGAAGAGAGGAGCGTCCTTTTTGTACTCGCAAACGGCGTCGTCCTCTCTCTCGCGTCTTAAACAAATCTGATGTTATTGATTACAGCTAATCACCTTGTTGCTGTCAAGTCGCAGCGAGCCACGTAATACTGGAAAACACATTTTATCTTGATGAGCGACGTAATAGCGAAGCCGGAGTTTTATTACGTGGCACCTTACAACTGAAAGCTATTTTATATATCTTATATTTGAGTTTTGATAAATCTTTTTAAATAAAATTTTTTAAAATAAATCTTTTATCCATAAAAATTTTACTTATAAAATTTTTAATAAAAATTTATTAATATTTGATTATTATAAATAATTTTTAAAAATTTTAAATAATTATTTTAATAGATAAATATTTAATTAAAATTTTTTTTAATTTTTAAAAATTTTTTTTTCTTAATATTAGTTAAATGACATTTAAAAATAAAAAAAAAAAATTTATTAAAATTTTTTTTAATTAATAAAAAAATCGAATTAAACAAATATTAATTTTAATAAAGGTAGATCATTTACGTCTACGTTTGAATTGATGTAGATAACAAGCAAATAGCTTGACTTTGAAGTTCATGGGTTAACTTAAATAAAAATTAATGTAATTTCACAATTCAGGATTAAGGATTTATTTTTCTTTATATTTAAATAAAAATTAACACTTAATTTTGCTATTAAAATATTATTTTAAATGTCACATTGACTGATCTAAAGAGGTGGAAATGTACAATAGTTTTTTGTTTTATTATATTTTTTAATGAACGCAAGTTACGCAACAAGGTAGGAGAGATTTTTTTTTTTAAAAAAAAAATCTTCTAGTTACATTTTGATTTGGACAAAATAACAAGCCTGTTAATAAGAATTATTTTGAAACCCACTCTATTTAATTTGTTATAATCATATGGATGATTAGTAATTTAGCAAGCCAACAACAAGCAACTAGCCTGGTTGTAGAAGGAAAATAAATATATAATATATATTTATTATTTTAAGAAAAATTAGATAAACATATCTACTCTATTATCACCTCTTGTTAATATTCGTTATCACCTCTCCTTTTATTCTTGCGAATTTTGCAAACTTTTGCGATATTATCATAGGTATAATTTAGGTATACTTAATACTTTTATGTTTTACTTAAAAGATTAAAGACAAAAAAAAAAGAAATACATTTTAGAGCATGTATCATATCATTTTCTAATTGATGTTTACTTAAAATAGAAATACGAACGAAAATGAAAATTTTGATATATTATTTTGTCGATTTAAGAATGCATTTGCAATCTTTTATCGTTTCGTGTCCACAAAATAAAAGCAAGCATAAAAGAATTTGATATAAATTAAAAATGAGAAAAATTAGGGATACCTTGCTTGATGGAAATTTTAGAAAAAAAACTTTAATAATATAATAATTGATACTTATATTTTATTTTTAATTCATAATATAATCGTTCCAATTCTTTTTTAATTAGATAAATAATTCAATAACATAAACTTCTTCATTGTAAAATTAAATTTAACCAAAACATTTTTTTCACAAAAATATTGTACATTATTTTTAAAGTTACTACGAAAATATATATCAAAAAATATTTTATTGTAATATACATAAATATCATTCATTATCTTTATTTCATTAATATTAATATCATCAATCAAAATAAATTATAAGTATATAAATTAGAGAAGAAGTAAAGACAACCATTTTAAAAAAACACCCAAAACATCTTTTAGGCTCAATTTGACAGTGATAAAGAATAGGTACTAATATAATTATTGTTTATATTCTTTAACACTTTTTCTTTTGACAATTTATAAAAAAGCACTTAAGTGTTTAGTTAACAATCTTTAAAAATACTTATTTGATACTACATTAGATGTTTGGAGGTGCAATTAAAAAAGAACTTTTATATTGACAAATTACTAAAAAACATATATTAAAATAAATAATACATATATATAACAATTTTGTTTTATAAACATTTTTAGAAAATTGAATGAAAAATTTTTTCATGAAAATAACTACAGGTTTAATAATCTAAAATAATATTTTTTTGGTTGTAAAAGAACTATAATTTTAATAATACTAATTATCTAATAAACATTAAAATATAAATAAAATTATAAATGTCATGAACACAAATAATATATTAATTTTACTAATTTATTCATTTATAAACGAAAAATATAATAAATAATATATCATCAAATATATAATATAATCCATCATATGGTCAAATATATAATCATCTAAATTAAAAAATGTTTCCTAACAAAATCAAATATTTGAAATATGTAATTTTCAATTTTGTTTAGGGATATTTTAGAAAAGATAAAAATTTTCATTAATTGTACAAGTGTTACCCTCTCAAGCACTTGAAGTGCTAATTTGAGAAAGCACCAAATTTGTACCAAATAATTACTTCAAGTACTAAACTTTTTTCAATAAACAATTTTATCAAAATTTATCAAACACATAATTTAACACTTTACAAGTACTAACTAGCACTTATGGAGTGCTAATAAGGACTACCAAACTCACCCTTAGTTGTGCTCTCCTAACTAAGTTATAAACATGAATATTTGTTGTGCATGTTTTTTGCTTTTGTGTCTTTTTTTTTTTTTTGGTATATTCTCAAAACAAAAATATAACAAGTTTACACATATATTAGATCTAAAGAACTTTGGATAATATATTTTTTTTATCCATTATATCTAAGTAGTGTTATTAGATAATATCTAATATTAGTAGGTAAATATTTCCAAGTTATATCTAAAAAAGTTTATCTAATTACAGTTTTAAAATATCTCTACAATTTGTATTTATTTTCTAATACATTAGATTTATCTAATTATTTATGAGTCAAATAACTAATTTTCAAATATTTATATTCAAGTATTAATAAACAAATACTACCTTAAGCTGAAATACAAATATTCGTATACCATTTCAAATTTGAGACAATAGTGTCTTAATATTTTCCTATTAACAAATTAAAATGTCATAATTAAGATGTTCTAAATTTAGAGATAAAAATATTATTACATGATAAGATAACTTATATATTAGCAAAGTGCAGGGACTAATGACATTTTCATCGTTAAATTTTAGAACAAATAATAATTTATAATTTAGGACATAATTTTTTTAATTTTAATATTTTATTATTAAAATTGTGAAAATTATATCAATTTATTATTTCTTAAAAATGCAGGGGCAGAAATATGATTATTTATAACTGTCGGCTGCTGAGCTTCAGCAACAATGAGGAAGCTAGCGGCTCCAAACAATACCTTCGGTTGGACAATATACACTGTATGTGAACTAAGAAATGTATATTTTATTTATTTGATTGAAGGCTGATATGTACTGCAACTAAGTTATCATAAACATCACTTCTGCGTATAATTATGTAGACCGTTAATTATTTTTACCAATAATAAAAAGACAACTTTTCCCCTTCTTTTTGAAAATAAAACAGTTATTGACATAGTACTTTGATTACAATGTATGAATCAACTTGTTCCTGTGTAGTTATACAAGTGAATGGGCTACGGGTTCTTAATATAAACCATAAATAGATAGTTGATTTGAAAGGCATTCCCAAACTTCAAAATTGCAACAAGATAGAATGCCTCCAGAGAAGACCCAAGAGACCAAAGTTATAGGCCAATAATTTGACATCCACAATCACAAATGAATGACGAGTAGATATACATATCATCTTATGGGTATCCTTATAGATAATAAGAATATTAGCGTATTTATAAGAGATGTATGATTTTGGCTCTATTCCTATGTTGTTTTTGTTCGAGGACACAATTACTTATTAAATTAAAATTCAATATGGGCAGGCAACAAATTAAGTCGATGGTGGGGACAGGTGCTTGCTTTTCTGCGTCATGACTCGTGATTGATTGAGACTCTCACAGGTGTGGTTCGATTGTATACGCAGTCCTGCCTTCGTCGCCTTTGTCCACAACCTATGCCCAATGGGACCCTAATTAGGTGGCCTCACGTTACCTAAAACAATTGGCAACCCCGGTCCACTATATGTCGTATCATCATCATTTTTTTCTAATAGAAAAATTATTTTCAATAAAAAATTTAAAAATATGTAATAATAATTATTACTCTTTTCATTTTTTGACCAAGTTAACAAACTAACTGCACTGCCTGTATAAGCGGGATGCCAA
The DNA here is from genome assembly GCA_022749755.1 of Azadirachta indica. Lineage (NCBI taxonomy): Eukaryota > Viridiplantae > Streptophyta > Magnoliopsida > Sapindales > Meliaceae > Azadirachta > Azadirachta indica. The sequence continues at coordinate 12,579,408 of CM040443.1, read as the reverse complement.
ATCATAGTCACAGAGTTAGCGTATTAGCCACATAAAGTGAAAAGGCAGCAGCCAATATCACGCTCGCTCTCTCTTTTTAACCAAATTTTCACGGACATGACTTCCTCGATTCTTCCCTTTTAACCTAAATTTCACGGATATAACTCCTTAATCTATTTAAGGTAAAATTTAACTATTTTTTTATTTGTTATTTACGCTTTAAATTTATGAATTTTATTAGTTAATTTTTATTTTTTTTCTTTATAGCCGGATATAATAAGAAAAATATTTAAAAGTAATCCATTTTCTTAATTAAATATGTTTAATTTATTGGTATTTGTTTTTTAAATAATATAAATATATTAATAATTTTATCTAATTGTAATTTTTTAAAAAAATTATAAATTTTGTTTATTTTTCTTAGTATGTACAGTTTAGATGATTTTATTTATTTTTTTTAATACATAGAGTTTATCCAATGATCTAATAATGATAAATCAAAATATTTAAGTAAAAAATATTATCTTTTTTTTCTTTTTTACTAAACACTTAATATAAACAAAATTATTTAAATAAATTTATTTAATATGTACTATCATTAGTTTTTAAATATTTATGTTGACATGTTATAAATAAAAAAAAAAAATCTCTTTCACAATCATTGATTTGAAATCCGTTTAAATTTCACATAAAAAATCAAACACAGTGTTAAATAGGGATTAATACTCCATTTCTTGAATGAGAAATTTAATAACAACAATAGCTACGCTAATTATGAATTGATCCGTGCTCTTATACTATAACTCTTAATTATTAGTCATTACTAAAGAATAAAAGTATTATATTGTATCTAGAATATAACTAGAATTATATTAAGACAAATGTTAGGGATTAACAAGATTGTGTCAAGCTACGTAACGAGGCAACATGGCAATTGTAAAATACATGAGCATACTTTGAAGTTTGAAATGTCTTCGCAATTTTGATAACGTGGTCATCAGAGAGTGTCATCAAAAACCTTCTTTTTGCAAAATTACATTTTTATCCTGAAATTATTAGAATCTGATTAGGATATCCTCAGAGAATCTGCTGCATTGATCCCTCTATAATATAGAACTAACATGGGACGAACTTATCTTCAATTTCGAATAATCAGTTTTTATTTTATTTCGTTGAATCAAAAGGTTGACAGAATCAGGTGATGAGTGCTGCAGATGCAATCCCAGTGAGAGAACAAAACGTCCCACCAAATCCTGAATGGACGCCACGTGTATAATTGTCATTCGAAGTGGCAATATAAAAATTAAAAAATTGTTATAAGGCCAAAAGAATAAGGACCCACGTTAACGGAAATACTATTCATTAAGTTCGTACAGAGTCCTTCTCCTTCACCACCACTACTACTACAGCCAAACCACACCAGTGTTTCTGTTCTCTCTCAAATTACTATAAAACAAACACACACTCTTTCTCTCTCTATTTTCGTTCCATCTTCCGTGTTATTTTATTTGTGCTGCGGATTTTCTGTTGTTCTCATCGGCGTCGTTTTGACACAATGACGGACACCACGGACGACATAGCAGAGGAGATATCGTTCCAGAGCTTTGAGGATGACTGTAAGCTGCTTGGAAATCTCCTAAACGATGTGTTGCAAAGAGAAGTTGGTACTGAGTCCATGGAAAAAGTCGACCGCACACGAATCCTCGCTCAGGTTTCTTTCTTTCTTCAAGGAACTTGTTGTGATTTCTTTCCTTTTTGGGACGGACTACGAAAGGCTTTCTTTTAAAAGGAGTGATCGATATTATGATGCTGTAAATAGTCTGCGATTTATATATATTTTGGTTTGATGTTAATCAATATATTTTTATATTTTCTTCTGGTTTGAGATTATTAGTGTTCTCTGTTTTTGTGTGGTATTGTTTTGTGATTCTGCTCTCAAACAAGGGACTATATAAATATATACATATTTTATCTTCATTTTTATTTTCTAAATAAAGCGTGAAAACATTGTCAACCTAGCCAAATGGTTAATTTGGTTATCAGATGATTAATTGGGTTTTTAAATAATACATATTATATTTTTTATTTATTCTGCTCTACTCTGTTGTTTGCATGTAGTTTCATTTGTTTCTGTTTGATCGCGGAGATAATAAAAAGATGAAATAGGTGTTATATCTTTATCATTTATTTACTATTTTTCATGGATGATTTTTTTTTTCTGGAAATTATTGGAAAAAATCTATGTCTTCCCGTTTTCTTATTTTCTTGCCGAGCAAAGAGAGTACAATAATAATACTGGTGCTATTTTTAATCTTTTCAACTTCATTTAATTCTATTTTTTCTTATAGAGTGCTTGTACTATGCGGTTGTCGGGGATTGAGGACGTTGCAGAGGTGCTCGAGAAGCAGCTTGCATTGGAAATATCCAAAATGACATTAGAAGAAGCATTAACGCTTGCTCGTGCATTCAGTCATTACCTTAATTTGATGGGAATTGCTGAGACCCATCACCGGTAAATGTGGATTTTATTACCATTATTTAAATTTAGGATTCCATTTAATCTGTTAGTTTCAACAATTTTGAGCTACTATAAACTCCCAAGGTTAAGAAAATGACCATGTTTTGCTTTATTAGTGACTCTTGTTTTTATAGTTCTTTGGTTCTGATATGAAAATGTGAAAGACTTAGGTCCATTTTGGTTTCTGCAATTTACAGAGAAAAAGTACTTATCTTGGGAACTTAATTCATGCTCTAGGAATTCTTTCTACACGTTGAATTTTTATGTCAAAACTAAAAGAATCTGAGCAAGTGCTCTTGAAATCTATGATTCTTTGTACCTTTTAGAGGAAAATTGCTCTTCTTCAGTTTTGACGCTTGATGCTTTTTGCAGGGTTCGTAAGTCAAAAAATGATGCTCATCTGTCGAAATCTTGTGATGACATTTTCAGTAAGCTAGTGCAGTCTGGAGTTTCTCCAGATGAGCTTTATGACACAGTCTGCAAGCAGGTTTCTTTTTTGCGTAAATCCTATTTTTCGCCAATGTTTCATTTGCTTGCTGAGACCAACAATTAAGGAAGTCAACACTTTTTTGCTGCATACTCATATTTTTTGGGGTTTCCAGAAAATCTACAGCTCACCTCAGCTAAGTTAGATGGTTAATGGTTTCCTTGATTGCTTCACTAAAATGAAAAACTTTATTTGTATATATATTTGCTTTATACATTTTCTTCTCAGCAATCAAATGGAGCATTGGTAACTGAAAGTTCCAATTGTTGGCACATGATCTATTTATTGGATTTTCTATATTCTGTTCTTCTATTTCTTGTTGCTGTAGGAGGTTGAAATTGTTCTTACAGCTCATCCCACCCAAATAAATAGACGTACCTTACAATACAAACATATTAGACTTGCGGTAAGTTTTTGATCACTTTTGTACACGTGTGTATATATATATGTTTTGATTGACATTTTAAATTTTTGAATGTGCTAACAGTACATCTCTAAATTTGAAATGATCTTTTCATGCAGCATCTTTTAGATTATAATGATCGACCCGATCTTGGTCATGAAGATCGAGAAATGCTAATTGAAGACATGGTATTGTCTATCCACCCAATCAAATTCTCAACTTCCTCTTCTGAAAAGCTTCAGTAGACAACTTTTCTTTCAGATTTTGTGGGGGAGGGGGTTTGGTGTTAATGTACAGTCAAGATGAAATATTCCTTCTCTTTTTGTGACACATGATTTCATTCTGGCCGGCCTTTGTAGGTGAGAGAGATGACCTCAATATGGCAGACAGATGAGCTTAGACGCCAGAAACCTACACCAGTAGATGAAGCTAGGGCTGGTGATCTATTTTACTTGTGGATATGCTTCAAAATGTGTGCTCATCCAGTCTACCACTGTTATTCTATACATACTGAATTTTTTATTTGTTTTTCATCTCAGGCTTGAACATTGTGGAGCAGTCCCTTTGGAAAGCTGTACCTCATTATCTACGCCGGGTCGGCAGTGCTTTAAAAAAGGTTGATTCTTAGTTTTTTGTTGAAAGATGTCAGTTTCTCTCAGTGCATACATGGTATTCAATATCCTTCACATTCTTGCATTGCTTGTACACTTTCAGCATACAGGGAAGCCTCTTCCTTTAACTTGCACACCAATAAAGTTTGGGTCTTGGATGGGAGGTGATAGAGATGGAAATCCAAATGTGACTGCAAAGGTGAGGCTGTTCAAATTTTTTCTTTTACATTGCATCATGTTAAAGTCTTCCCTGTTGATATTTGACATGATGAATAACAAATATTCTTGTCATGAAATAATCCACGACTTCTCTGTCACCTAAACAATACAAGATTCTGGTATGTTCTATAGCCTGTGGAGAATAGGTTCGTTATTGTATTTGACAAATGATAGCTTGGATGCATTATTCATTGGCTTGTCGTATGACATATGGTTATATCATATCTACATTTTAGTAAAGTTGTGTTACTGCCTTTAAACTGGGAAAAATTGGAAAGGATTTCTATTTACTTATACTAGTCCATAAACATGAGTGTTTGTTGCTAGACATGTCCTTATTTCAATGATTATGCACCATTTAAGAACTTTATTTTTGTGACTTATAATCTCAGGTCTATTGTTTTAATGGTTTGCTTGATAGTGATAAACAATTTCAAATGTTGTTCTGCTATCAATTTTCAGAATTTCAGGCAGTTGCATGGGTTACTAAAGCATTTGAATTTTAATGTCTTTGGTTTTAAATTTACAGACTGCTCATGCCTGTGAATGTGCATGTATGTATTAACATGTTTAATGCCCCTTCTTTTGTTGGCTTTGGTGGTGGACTTTTTGACATCAATTCTTGGGCTTGTTCCCTATATTTAACCCTTATTTCCTGAAAACATCCTTCTGCCAGGTTTCTTGTAAATTGATTCACAACCCATTAACTTTCTGCAAATTGATTTATCATAATTGTAAAAAGTTTTGACTTTACCAAAAAGCCTAATATTTAATCTTTGTGTTTATTAAAATATTTCTCTCTCTTTGATGCATTTTTGTGGGAAAAAAACTGGTTAAGAAAATCACTTGTGCTTCTCCCACTTGTTATGTTTCAAAATTGTTACACTGAAATAATATTATAGTTGTGGTGTGCTGTTCCTATTAGTCAGGGAATGTCATCTAGTTGTTAATGTTTACTATTTCAGGTCACAAGGGATGTGTCACTTTTATCTAGGTGGATGGCCATTGATCTCTACATTCGAGAAGTTGATAGCCTTAGATTTGAGCTATCCATGAACCGATGCAGCGACAGCTTGTCAAGAGTGGCACATGACATTATTGAAAGAGGTTTGGGCCATTTGGCATATTAGGTTATTACAGAGCTTTGACAAAATATTCATTGAAATGATTGTTATTTAGTTCATCCTCTTTTTTATGCTAATTGATGGTGGGCTAATACTTATCTTCCAATGATTGGTCATTACAGTGTATTGGGACATATCAATCAGCTTTAGCTTTAAAGTTTAATGGTGACTCTGTATCATTACAGTCTATTTGACTGAGATTGTCTTAAATTCAAAATCCCACGTCCTATTAGCTAAATTGCAACATAGAGTAAGAAGGGGAATCTGTGTTTGAATCCATGTGAAAAAATGTTGGATTAAATATTGCTGTGGGATCGAAGGAAAATGCAGTGTCATGACTGCTGCATATGCATAATCAGAAAATTTGCACCCATACACATCAATTACTTACTTGTATAAGTTATAATGAAAGAATTTAAGCAATAACACGTGAAATTTTGTATGACTTGTAGATTCCATTTACTATTTAAGAAACTTATGTATTGATGACCATGTGCTAATGTCTCTGTAGAAACTTTGTCAGAGGAAAGGCATGAGGGTTTGAATCAAGCTTCGAAGCATCACAGCCAGGCTACATCCCCACCCCTTCCTACTCAACTTCCAGAGAGAGCTGATCTCCCCTCCTGGACTGGTGAGGAAAGCTGCTCTTGGATAGTTTCTGCCCCAAAAGAATGTGATCTAATTCTGGTTTATATAGAGTTTTCTTTTCCAAACATACCTTGTTGGGAAATAGTTTCTTTTTAATCACAACTGTTAATAATTTTTTTCCTTGAAATCATAGTCCATTAGTATGATTTTATTTTTATTCTTTTTGCATTTTTCTATTTTCTATGATCCTCGTAATAATTTGATTGAGAAATTTAATTTGAAAGCTTTAATCAATCACTTATGCTAACAAAATTGTTTATGGGATCTGTAAACTAATTTGAGATTTTGGTGGGATGTTAATTTTTTAAAAATATAGCTTGACATTTTCCTGCCATTCACAACTTTGTCACTTTTTTTTCTCTTATTTTAACATTTGAGTATAGTTGTTATCTTATGCTTTAGGTCAGTTCTTTTGCTGCATATCTAATAATGTAATTGCTAACAAGTGGCAAACATGATTTCTAATTCCTTAAACTTTCCCCTTTGTAGAATGCAATGATGGAGGGTCTCACTATCCCAAACTTGATTTGCCTGGTTCCGATTACATACCATTGAATGGTCAGGTAATGCATGTTGTAGGATATAGATGTTCATCAGAAACTCTTTTGCTTACTTAAAAGTTCTCTATAATTTCTAAATATCTTTATGTTGGATGGTCAGGACTCTCCTGGTTCGGAACCTTTGCGCCAGGATTCTTCTAACAATGCGAGCAAGCCAGTTACTAATGGAAATGCCACTGGTCCTAAAGATTCTCAAGCACGTAATTCTTCTTTCTCCTCTATGCCCCTTGTTGCTCAAAGAAAAATATTTGCAGAATCGAAGATAGGAAGGTCCAGCTTCCAGAAGCTTCTGGAGCCAAGGCCTCCTCAACTTCCTGGAATTGCTCCTTATAGAATTGTTCTTGGCAATGTGAAGGAAAAGGTATTGCTCTCTTCTGATACTGATTATATATGTTTCTAAATTCAGTGGTAGAATAAAATTCACTTTTACACTATGCAAGTAGATTAAGGAAATTGCATTTAGTGAAAGGAAACTAAGTTTAGGGTTTGTATTCTAATGCAACACTTTGATCCACTACGCTCATCATTAACTCAAGGAGACCTGTGATTGATTTTCTTTTTCTACAGCAAGGAAGTAATTTAATGCATGACGTTCTGTGTTTCAGCTTATGAAGACGCGAAGACGGCTTGAACTTCTTCTTGAGGATCTTCCTTGTGATTTTGATCCTTGGGATTACTATGAAACAATGGATCAACTTCTGGAACCACTGCTTCTATGCTATGAGTCATTGGTAATATCTTTATATCTGTTCTTAACAATGGACTTTGTAGAGATCTTATTATATTTTGATGTATAATTGCAGCAATCATGTGGATCTGGGGTTTTGGCTGATGGTCGTCTTGCTGATCTCATTAGGAGAGTTGTTACCTTTGGGATGGTGTTAATGAAGCTTGACTTACGTCAGGTGCATATTTTTTTAAGAATACTTTCTGCAACACTCTGTGAGAAACTGTATTAACTGAAATTTTTAATGTATCAGGAATCTGGTAGACATTCTGAAACGCTAGATGCAATTACCAAGTACTTGGATATGGGTACATATAGTGAATGGGATGAGGAAAAAAAACTGGAATTTCTTACGAGTGAGTTGAAAGGAAAGCGGCCTCTAGTTCCTCCTACCATTCAGGTAAGGCATGCAGAAAGTATTGCAGTTATCAATTGTCCAAAGAAAAAGTTATTATATTCCACATTGCTTTTGCACTTTATGCTTTGTTTTCTAACACCTTTTAGAAAAGTGTATGAAAATGCCTAGTCTTACTTCTGATGCACTCTTAAGTGCTATTTTAATTAGCATGTAAGTGCTAAAGTTAAAATCGCCCCTAATGTCTAATTAAATTGGATAAGTAACTTAAAACGAATAACCAACACATGTATAAGTGATCATATGTCGTAATTTAGTATTAACATAGTGCTAATTAGTATTGCGAAAAGGACCCTAATTCAAATGTTCATATTTAACTATTTGTGTTGTTAGATCAAGGGGATTTATATCATTTGAAGTTAATGATCTACAATTTGAGCCATCAAATCTTATGTGATATTCTTAATGAGCTTTGGGAGATTAGGATAGAGTTGAACCTAGCTTTTAATTCAATAATAACTATAGCTTTTAATTCAATAAAACTATGGCTTACACTGCTTAAGGCATCTATGAAAGAAATTCTTGAATAACCTACTGTTGTTAAGTTCTACCATTGAGTTGAGTTAGGTGGGAATTTGGTATTTCCTTCTAGGATATTTGGACAAGAAGGCATCACCAGTCATGTTTTGCATTTTCCTCTTTTTCTCATTTTAATTTGGTTTAGTGAATCATGCATCCCTAACCTCCATTGGATCATTTCAGGTTCCTCCTGATGTTAAAGAAGTCTTAGATACTTTTCGTGTTGCTGCTGAGCTAGGGAGTGATTCACTTGGGGCCTATGTCATTTCTATGGCTTCAAATGTATGATCAACTTTTGCTAATTTTCATTATTTCAGTTTGTGAAATCGAAAAATACATGTATAGAATGAACAGTATTGTTAACTTGTGCTTGTTAATTGGCAGGCAAGTGATGTCCTTGCTGTGGAGCTTTTGCAAAAAGATGCTCGACTTTCTGTAAGTGGGGAGTTGGGCAGACCATGTCCTGGTGGAACGTAAGTTTGCATGCATCTCTTTTATAGTAATACAACCAAATGGAAAACCCCTATGTTCCTTCATCTATTGCAGGTTATTGCTGGTCGAGGACGACTCTTTCCTCTTCCACTTCTTTGTCCCATTTTGTATGATATCTAAGGGATTCCTTTGGTTTGAATAAGAAAGAACTACATGAGGAAGAAAAAATTGTGAATAATGCGGGTTATGATTTATTTTAGCTTGTCCTTCTGAAAACCCTCACATGATAGATATATAATGTCGAGTGATTGCATATTTGGAATAATGTGGGTTATGATTGCTTATTTAGCTTGTCCTTCTAAAAACCTTCACATGATACATATATAATGTCAAGTGATATTTTTTCTTGTAATAGGTTGCGTGTGGTTCCTCTATTTGAAACTGTGAAGGACTTGAGAGGAGCTGGTTCGGTGATCAGGAAATTGTTATCAATTGATTGGTATAGGGAGCATATTATAAAGAACCATAATGGGCATCAGGAGGTATGTATTATAAGAAGCTAATATCAGGCTTGAGTTTATAAACTGCCGTAGATTTTGTGGATGTTATAGAGTTATTATGAACAGGTGATGGTTGGATATTCCGATTCTGGAAAAGATGCTGGGCGCTTCACTGCTGCATGGGAACTTTATAAAGCCCAAGAGGATGTTGTTGCTGCATGCAATGAGTATGGTATTAAAGTTACTCTTTTTCATGGGCGAGGGGGGAGTATTGGTCGTGGTGGTGGCCCTACATATCTTGCCATCCAATCCCAACCACCTGGGTCTGTAATGGTGAGTATACTTTTTATTTAGATCATGCCACTCTGGTATGCTTTTTCTTCATTTTTCGATAAGGTGGGATATGTTTTGGTTTTATATTTCCCGTTTGTTGTAATTGGTTAATAAGCTTTTGTTTTTGAAGCCTGTCTGTAAATTCATAGGAATTTGGTTTGTTCACTAATGCTACTATGTTTTGTAATTAAAGAGTGTCCATATCCATTGATGTGGACGCGTGCATGATAAGTTTTTTCTGGCAACTTCAGTTCTTTATTCCCATATATGTTATCATTAACTTTCTAAAATAAGAAAGCTGTCATTTACTTTCCTGACTTTGCATCTTGCTAAGAAAGTAAATAATGATTGAATTGGTAGGGAACACTTCGATCGACCGAGCAAGGGGAGATGGTGCAGGCCAAGTTTGGATTGCCATTGACAGCTGTTAGACAACTAGAGATATACACAACTGCTGTGTTGCTTGCAACTTTGCAACCTCCTCAACCACCTAGGGAAGAAAAATGGCGTAATCTTATGGAAGAGATTTCGAAAGTTAGTTGTCAAAATTACAGGAGCACAGTTTATGAAAATCCAGAATTTCTTGCGTATTTCCATGAGGCTACACCTCAGGCTGAATTGGGCTTTCTTAACATTGGAAGCCGCCCCACAAGAAGAAAGAGCTCAATAGGGATTGGCCATCTTCGTGCTATACCATGGGTATTTGCATGGACTCAGACTAGGTTTGTTCTTCCAGCTTGGCTTGGAATTGGAGCAGGGCTAAAGAGTGTTTGTGAGAAGGGAAATACTGAAGATTTGAAAGAAATGTACAGGGAATGGCCCTTCCTGCAGTCTACCATAGATCTTATAGAAATGGTTTTGGGAAAGGCAGATATTCCTATAGCCAAGCACTATGATGAAGTTCTTGTTTCCAAGAGCCGGCGAGAGATAGGTGCTCAACTGAGAAGGGAGCTTTTAACTACTGAGAAGTATGTACTTGTGGTTAGTGGGCATGAGAAGTTGCTTGAGAATAATCGGAGTTTAAGGAAGCTAATTGAAAGCAGGCTTCCATATCTCAATCCAATGAACATGTTGCAGGTGGAGATATTGAAGAGGTTGCGATGTGATGATGATAATGTCAAGCTCAGGGATGCATTGCTTATCACCATAAATGGCATAGCAGCTGGAATGAGGAACACAGGTTAAGTCAAATCGATTGACATTTACCGTATGTATGACTTTAATTTATACCTTTTTATTTCTTGTTTTGAATCTTTGTTTTGGTTTGGATGTTTTGAGTTTATGAATATTTTATAAACGTATTCTTTGTGGATTATGGGAGAAATTTGTCTTTTCATTTAGCAGTAAAAGTTGATCTCATTGAAATTTGACAAGATCTCAATAAAATCAGAAGAGTGATCTCATTGAAATTTGACAAGATCTCAATAAAATCAGAAGAGTGGCTTGCAAAGTAAACATAGATCTCAAGATACTCATCACATTAATGCAAATAATAAAGGATAAAGGACAATAAATTAAACAATAATTAGTGTAGTATTAATTAACAACTTTCAAAGAATGGAAATATTTACTAATAAAAACGAAAACTGAAAATATATAGGAATACAGAAGAAATAAAAAAATTGTATGTATATACATATGTGTGTGTGTGAAGTGTGTAAACAAATTTCGGTGAAGTAGGGAGAGGATATTCTTGTAATCTCCACGATGCATGGAATCCGATGTGAAAATCCCTGTTTACCCATTTGAATTTTGATGACGATCTTCTTTCTGAGCACTACACTTTTGAACAAGATGCCAAATGCTGCGTAAAGAAGATACCATGCCAGTAGTCGTGGAAGGGGGGCAGCTCCCAGGACCCTTAGATCTTGTTAGTGGTTTCCAGCTTTAAATTATATGCATTTTGAAACTTGAACCAACAACTAAGCTCGATCTCTCTCAGTGCCACTCATTTCAATTCATGCTGACGCACTCACATGCATCTAGCTAGCTAGCTAGCAGATTAACTGATATTACCGGATCACTGTCTGCAGCTGCAATATGATCCCAATTCTAGTTGTGTTTTTGAGTGGGAAGTCACTTAAGGGATTCTGACTTCCATACGTTTTTTACTCATTTGATCATGTTTTTAGGTGGAGATGCATGATTGAACACACAAGCATATACATCGATTCAGTGCACACTGGCCTAACTTTTCAAATTCAATTCACTTTTAAACTTGAGGTTTTCAGTGGAGAATTAATAACGCCTTAATATTTATTTAATTTGGGGTTATCACTCCAATGAGAAAGTGCCAAGCCATCTTTTTATATAGTGCCTGCATTTGTTAAAACATGATAGGACAGTAGATGGGACAAATTTGGGTCCCTTTGATATCTCGCACAACTCTTAACTCTTTCTTTTTCCATATATAAAAACAATAAAGAAGAATCGGCAGTTTTATATATTTATATTTATTTATAAATTAATAAAATTATATATTTTTAATTATTAATATTAAATATAACATATATATTAATTATATATTAATTACATATTTTATATTTAGTTTTTAACTGTGAAAGTATATAAATTCAATAATATATAAATAAATATAAATATATGTGTAAAAATATTGAACTATCTATCTTTTTTCTCTCTCTATATATATGGAACAGTAACAACAATTTTTTTTTTTATATAAATTTTTATATCAATTATTAGTTCTTATATTAAAAGTATGAGGTGAGAATGGTGTAAATTGAATAAAATAAAAATATACTAAATATTTTATATTCATTAATTAAGATCTTTTATATTTTTTAACTCTCTCTCTCTCTTTTTTTCTAGTAATTTATAAAATCTCTTTACTTTTCTTTCGTTATTACATGTTTTCTTTTTTCATTGTATCCTTTTATTTTAATTATCATTTATAAATTAGAAAACTTAAAAATTTAAATACCTATTTTAATTTTCATTTTAATTATCACTTGTAAATTGAAAAACTTAAAAATTTAAATAAAATTTATTTTAATTAATTAGTTTATCTAACAAACTCATAAATTTTTTAAAAATTATTATAATATATAAATATTCAAAAAAAAAATATTTTATTCATGAATTTTTTAACTTATTAATGATAATTAAAATTAAAAAATGTTTATAAAGAGAGGAGATATAATAAAAAAATTAAAGTAAGAGAGTGATTAATAAATTAGAGATAAAAAAAAAGATATTAAAGATTATATTAAATGAGTTTATAAATTTTTTTTTTATATTTGTTAGATGTAATCTTGGTCTTCCACGTACGTTTAATTTAATGATTAATAATTGATGTTAAAATTTATATAAAAAACGAGGATTGCTAATCATAACCCTTTATATATATATATATATATATAAATTTATGTACTTTTAAAAGTTAGGATTAACATTAATATATATGATAATTATAGTGTATTAATTATATGTATTAAATTCAATTTTAATTATTAAAAATATATCTATAAAAATATAATAAGTTTGATATATATATATATATATATATGAAGTTTCTTCTATTTATCTCGAGAGGACATGATCATCATCTCTACCTTTTAACTATGTCGATAATGCAACACTTACTAAATGGACAGCCTTGCTTGGAATCTTGCAGCCCAGCTTTCATCACTTTTCAAGAGCCAGCTACCATATGCTCCCCACCCCCCACCTGATCCCCAGTGCAAATATGAGTGAAGAGGAATGCTTACTTGCTTCAAAAAGTGGAGTGAAGTTTTTAAAACTTTTTATATTTTAAATTAAGTGGAAATATATTCTAAAAATATTTTGTCGAAGTCACACAACTGATTCTACTTCAATCTCTGACCTTATTAATTTAAATTAATGATCTAACGTACTAAAACTATTTTAATCATTTTTTATTTAAATATTATTCATCAATAATCCCATCTACTATCACCACGTTTATCAAACATCTATATTATTTTTTGGGTTCATTATGATCATCAAAAGAAGTGAGAGCACTAAGACATTAATAAAACGTAGAAAGCAGAAAAAGAATATTAATACAAAATGAAAGATCGTACATAGGTGGCAAAGCAGGAAGATAATGGGGCCAATGAGATTAATGGCTAATGCTGGCAAAAATCATGGCCAAAATGCAATATTAAAGTTGCTTAATAATTAATTATGACGCGTGTTTGCAATTTAATGACAATTACACCCACCTTATCTCATGGTCAACGTTGGGCACCTCGACAGTCAAAAGTTGACCTTCCTTGATTCTAATAATAGCCTCGCTCTTTACACTTAAGCAAATTTTCCATCATCACCATCTGCGTCATCTTATTAATTAATCATCTCATTTTATTAATTAATCATTTTTGACCTTTTTTAATAAAATAATTAATAAAGTTAATCTTAAATGACTTTTTAGCCTTGTAAAATGTCAATTACTAAGAATAAATTACTTTCTAATTCATTTAACCATATCTGAAAAGTCTACAGATATCAATTAATACTTTAACGCTGTATGGACCAAGCTAGGCCAATCCTTATAAGCCATCATTTGATTCCAATAATGAGAAAGCAAATTTTAAAACTTAATAATTAGAACTCAGAAATATTAGTGATGAATAACACCTGTCTATCTCATCAAAACATCGTATCAATTGGACTGATGTCAATTTATGAGTGGATGATCATATTTATATTTTAATATGGTTGAGTAGATGATGACATCGGCCAAATTACTTCTTTCAAAATGTAGAAATTTGAACATTTATTTAAGTTGACACTAGAGGATGTATTAAGAAACCACATGTGGTTGTCTGAACATTTTGGTGCCGAAAGTTTAATTACTTTGGTAGTCAACTTAGAAAAATTAACTGTTAATTCTTTGTCTTATATATTATTGTATGTTATTAATAGTATGTGATGATTAGAATCCCTAATTTGTAAGATAATCAGCAAGGGTTCATATTCATTATTTAGTCCAAGAACCATTCAACTTAATTAATTTTGATCAAATACTTTAATTAACGTATTTTAAAAGTTAAGCATAAACACAGTAGTTTCAAACTTAAGCTATGTTAATTACTCTTTTGATGTTATCTTCGTTCTCTTTTGGCTGCTAACGTATAACCAAGTTTGAAGTGGGATGTGATAAAGATGTTATTGGAAACAGAATTGACAGCATACTTGTGACAAAAGCGAGATATTAGAGGACTTGACACCACCAAAAAGACTTTATGAAGCATTAATTTACGTGTTGGCCGACCGGAATTTCTCATTATATTTGAAGATTTGACTACTCCATTAAACCTAGTGCTTAAACTCTACGGTAGTTAAATTATATTGCAGCGATGAATGTGCCATTACATTCAAAACCACAATGATATCAGTATTCCCACGTCTCCCTCTTGTTAGTTCTTTTTACCAAATTGATAGTCAAGTGCTTGATGATCGCTTTCCCAAGGAAGGATATTAAGCACACTGGTGATTGATAATGACTTGTTAAACATGTTGCACGCACTTACTGAATATGGCATAAGAACAAATATAAGTATTTCAAAACTCAAGATATATAATTGTATAATCCTACAACTAAATTATTTTGGCTTGATCAATTTGTACAACTTGTGTACGTTATTGGTAGAGCTCTAGCTAGTGCAGACTACAGCATGCTAGCTAGAAGATGCACTAAGGTATGTGTATGAAGTAATCACTCAACTTAATATAAGTGGATGCTTCACTTTACTACAACACCAGCTATCAAAATTTGGCATATTGCTAAATACATATCATCTATTTGCTAGCTATAACTTTGATGGGATGATAGGCAATGCAAGGTGATTAATGAGCATAAGATGTCAATAGATCGAAGATGGAGAGGAAAAAGTAATGTAATTTGTGTCTTTTTATATAGATATCTGTCGGTAAAGTAAAATTTGGGCAGTACTACTCAATCCTTCTTTCGTCCTCTCCACTTCTTCCTGCCTCTCTTTACAGTATATTGTGTCTTTCACTTTAGTTGATATATTGCATAGCAAATCAGTTCCATGATATTAAATGATCAAAACAATTGCATTCTCTCAATTTTATTTACATTTGATGACTTGGGTATGACATCAGCCTCAGCACGTTTAAAGCAAGACAACAAATTGATTATATAAATAATGACGCGATTAAAGGTCCATAATGGAGGCAGGTGAGCATCATGAAAAACTATACACACACACACACACACACACATATATATATATATATATAGCTTCCTTCTTTGAACTATACTTTAACGGCTTGAATTAATCTTATATGTTTTTCCTTAAGCATGGTTCATGAGTTTGTTAATCGACATAAAAGAATCATGTTACTCTGAGAGCAAAAAATTAACTTCATCGAGGAATTTCTATCGTAGTGGCTATGCATTCATACATCCATATTCTTAAAATAGATAGGTTTTTCTTATCGTAATTGTCAAAACAAAAACAGACAAGAAAAGAACAGCTGCACAAAATGATAGTATGTAATGAAAGATGTGTGATTCTGAATGGCCACTAAAGTTTTACTGAAAGCAAGCTAAAAATAAATTTAAAGCTGTCTACAGCGAGAAAGCACTATATATCCAAGTATATCTATGCATTTTCCTTATCTTTCTCAGGGCTTTCCCCACATGTTTCCTTCATTGTCCCATACATCTGTATCGTGCACGGTTAATTCATTGTTGATAACTCTCTCGGGGGAAATTCCTCTTCAATTGGAAAAAGCTAGCACCACAACAATCACTTCTTGGGATATCCTCAAAAAGTTGCTCGTCGGCAATTGTATTTATAATACATATATTAGCTAGAGTGGATTTGAATTTGCCTTATTGTATCTGACATGGCACATGCTTAAAGCATTGTCGATGATTTGGTTGTTGTATTAAGAAAATATTAGTCCAATTTGTCCCAAATTGCGCTTGAATTTTCAATCATAATATAACTTTATTAACCTTTCAAACGCAAGCAGATGAGCGCTGGGATTATAATCAATGGCTTTGGCTCTCTTTTCTGTGGCCATAGCGTTGGCGTATGCACCAACTTTTCGTAGGCTTTTTATAAGTCAAAAGCAAAATCAAACAAAACATTTGCAATTCCCTGTTTATCATGCTGTTCAACAGCAGCCGTTGAACAATTAAAATCATTTCTAATGCTTAGGTTTGAAGGCGATTTTGATTTGCATTGATGACAAACGTTACACACAATGCAGATGCGGTAAGTACAGTTCTGTGTATTTAGTCTTCTGTTCTTCATCTATCTCTGGTTTTGATGAGAGATCTTTTCTCTATATAATAGAATAAAATATAGCTAGCTAGCATACATTTAATCGAGTATTATTACTATTTCTAGTTAATAAATTATTAGAGAACATATATAATCTAATTATTAATCCAACGCATAGACAACCATGATTGTCCCACCAAATGTGCATTTTATTCTTTATATATGAAAAATCGACAACTAATTCGTCCTTTTTATGGATGAAATATTCTCCTCGCACAAGCAAATATAATATTGTTATAAAGTGTCAATTCTTAGGGGGCCATGCTGAATTGTTAAGTTGTAATACGCCATATTAGGGCATTATTTTATTTTTTAGGGAACTAATTAATTACCCTTTCTGGGCATTTAAGAAAGCTAGTGATATTGTTAATAATGTTTTGCTGACACCTAAACTAACCATCTTGTATATTTTTCATAATTTTAAAATTGAAAGCATAACAATCTACTTACCTGGAGTCCTTGACGAAACTCATAATAATAATAATAATAATAATAATAATAATAATAATAATAATAATAATAACAATAATAAGCATTAATGCTCTAAATATCTCATGTTAAATTAAAAGACAAATTAATTTGATTCCAAGTTCAGTGAAGGATCTTGTTGAGCCAATCACTTCATACTATTACATGCATTGAAAATTAATTATAAAAAAGAGAAACAAGATAAAGAAGCAAGCACTATCACTAATGTCAGATAACACGTGTAAAAGTTGCATCATCCCTCTTTGATGGCGAAGTGGAAAGAAAGAAAGAAGCAGATCGACGAACCTTCAAGCACGTACACTTGTCACAAAATCACGAACCAAATTTGGTACTAGAGAATCGAATTTACTGTAATATACAGTATAAAGGGAAAATGGAAAGATAAACCATTGTAGATATTTCAGTCTCAGAGAATCCGAGGGAAAAGTTTCAAACTGGGTATGCATGAGATTGTAGGTAGTGTTGCTCACTGTATATATTTGTATGCAGATGGTATATATGATGTATTAATTATTCATCAGAATATATATATATATATATATATAGAAGACATGTTAGACCAAAATTCATGCCCCCAATACCAAAAAATTAGAGGCATCTCATTTTCATAGATTGTGTAACCATGATGGCTACGTTAACATACATGTCAAATAGTGATGATCGATCGATGTCAAAATGTTTATCAGCATTATTAGGTAAGTTGTAAGGAATATGACATTGCAGATGATACCTTGGAATAAAATTTTATTTATTTTTATTATGCTAGATTTCTTCAACAAGTAACATGTTCATATAAAGAAACCCTGATAGCAAATTTTTTTTTTGTTCGTTTTCTTTTATTGGATTTTTTTTGGACCCATGAGCCTTCTAGTAATGGAAGTAGGATGTGATTTGTCTCTTTGTTTAAATTTAAAATTAATTAATGCTGTGGTCACCGAATTATAGTTTAATATATTAGTGAACTTGATGCGTAAAAATTAAAGTTAAAGCATCATGATGGTGCTTATCTTTATATGAATTAATTACAAAGTTAATATAAAGGGGTGATTATACTGATTCCATTCGATTTAATTAAGAGCATGCTTATGTGTTCTCTATATTATATTAAAGGAAACCACTCATAGATTATATATGCTAACTGACACTTTCTTTTTAGAAAGGATCGAGTAAATTAATGATTAAAAAAAATAATATTGAAATTATTCTTGGCATATATAAAGGATAAAAATGTCGAGTTAAACATTCATGTCGGCTAATTTAATTAAAATTTCAAAATATAGGTATATTTACACACGATTGTACATTCAATGAATTAATAAAGTAAATAAACTAATGTAACTTATCTTATTAATGAATAACTACAATCATAAAATCTATTGAAAAATCGTTGACTTTAGATGACTTACTTTGAGAGTGCCTCTATTATAATCCATCACGATCTTACAAGTTCCACTTTTGAACTTTAATGATATACTATTCATATTAAGTGGTTGAATCGCATAAAATAAAATTGAAAGTATTCCATTTCATTATTCTCAGATTTGCAAAAGAAAAAAAAAAATTCAATAATAGACCGTTAGTCAAATTGATGAGTTTGGCATGCTTATTTTATTCTTTTATTTGGTGGAATAATCCATTTACTATTATGGAAAAGTGTTTACTCTAAATTTCTTAAATTAAAATAGTACTTATTTTTTTTTGTCTAAAATCTGAATATAGTTAAATTTTAAATTTAACTGAAATTTGAATATGATTGATATGTTTATTTTTTTTTACTTTAAATACATAAATGTAAATATTAAGTTGTTTATTTTTTTAAAAATAAAAAATTTAAAATTGATATATTAACATATTATTTTAAAAATTTTTGAACTAATATATTAAGTTATTAATTATATAAATATTAAAATAAATTAAGGATATTATTGATCAATAAAATATTTAAATAATTCAAAATTTTACTCATTTAGATTTAAATTAATTTTTTAACATAATTATATTAATATATTTTTAACAAATATTTAAATATAAGTTAAAAATAAATAAATTTTAAATATATAAATAATTTGTATTCAGATTTTAACAAAAAAATGAACAGTCTTAAGCTAAAATATAATAAAATAATAGCTTAAATTTTTTTCATAATTATTTTTAGAAAAGAAGAATTATTAATTAATTACCTTGTTGATAAAAAATTAATATTATAATTAGTATTCCTTCCTCGTGCAAGATCCTTTTGTGGGAATTCCACCGGTCTAGCTAACACGTATTCAATTAGAGGGAGGAGAAAAATTAATATTGAAGAAAAATAAAAAAATAATAGGGAAAAAAACATAGACCTTTCAATGATGGCGACAGAGCTTCTTAGTCCAGCTGCAAACCTTTCGACAGGAAAATTAAAATTAAAAATTAAAACGACACAATCTGAGCCACTATTTCTCTCTATTGAATGGGAATTTGACACCTATAAAGGCACGCAAGAAGAACCCACTTTATTTACTAAGGCAGACTCTTCAAAAAGAAAGAGATACCCTCCTCCTTTTCTTTATTTCTGCTCCATGAAGAAAAAGAGAAGACGATATGATGATAAAAACCAAAAAAAACATAAAAAAAAAATAATAATAAATTAATTAATTGATATTAATATTAGCTAGGGTGGTGTTTGTTTGGTTGCTTGCAGTTGTATTTCAGTTCGACACCCAAGTGGATGATGATCACAACCCCCCTCACTCAATTTTTTTTTTTTTTTTTTTACAAAATTATTGCTGTTCATATCAGAACATATCTTATTTTATGTATATATTCTCTGTACTCAAAGTATATATTGAAGCATAAGCATTATTATTATTTTGATCATGTGTTCATTAATCGGTGGTCAATTCTCTTCTTCCCTTCTTTAGATTATTTGCATATTGGAGGGCTAGGTTACACCATTTTCCCCTTTTTTTTATCAAATACAGGTTGTCTGGGGGTATGGGCTAAATGACCTCACTCGATTTGATTATCTTTTAATGGATATAAATTATTGCATTTCAATCTCTGTATACAGTATTTTACTTTTTAAAATAAAACACAGACACAAAAAATTTTGGGGTATACCCTTTTGTCTAATAAGGCTGTAATTACTTGTACAAAATAGACATGATAAAAAAGTTTTACTAACATTAAATATGCTGCTATTTTAGTTTCGTTCTCTGAGAAATACACTTAAATGTGTCAAATATTAATAATTGAATTGACTTGGTTTATTATATATGAATACAAATATTAATTAGTAAAGTTCTTAATTATAATATTTTAAAAAGCAAGAATAATGATAACAAATATAAAGAAAAAACAAGGAAATGCCACGTAGATAGGTGGAAAAGGAAATTGTATGTAATTCATGAATGCATATTATGCATCTCCCCTAGACCTCATAATCTAAACTCTTTGTCTAATATTTACTGTAGAAGTGATCAAGGCTATATCAACTCTCTCTACTTCTCGTGCCTTCATCACTTTTACAATAACTCACATGACTTGTTCTTGCTTGTGACCGCCCTTTCTCTTCTCTCCATTAACTCTTTGCTCCCATTACTCTCTTCCTTTTTTTCTTCCTCATCCTTCAATTCATTCATTCTCAGTAAGACCCTTTTGAAATGATGCCCCCGGATCAGCAAGAATCTAGCATGACCGGCAACGGTCCATCTCCCGCAGCTACCACCATTCTCTCTAACCGAACTGACAACTTTTTGGTTCATGCTGAACCTTCCTTGTCTGTTAACAATGTCTCTCCACGTTCTGAAGATCGAATCATAGGCCAAATACAAGAGCCAGCACCTGCTAGATTCTCCATTTTACGTGAATCCTTACTCCCCGTAACCCTCAAGGTACCCAACAAAATATTACTTTTTCTTAAGCTAGCTTCACATTTTTGTTACATGGAATTTCCATAAATGTATTAATGTATATATAGTACGCTTATATGTCTTTGCGTGTATGTGTCTCTAATTTTTCTTTATGGAAATTGATATTGCAGTTTGAGGATGTTGCGTATAGTATTAACTTGAATACAGCAAAGGGAAATTGTTTTTCTTCCTATGGGCATAAGTCTACACGAATTTTACTCAATGGCGTTAGCGGTATTGTTGGACCCGGTGAGTTATTAGCAATGCTTGGCCCTTCTGGCAGCGGCAAGACCACCCTCCTGACAGCTCTGGCCGGCCGGCTACCACGAAAAGTCTCTGGCACCATAACCTACAATAGCCAGCCGTTTTCCAGCTCCATGAAACGCAAAACAGGATTTGTTACACAAGATGATGTGTTGTATCCACACTTAACGGTGTTAGAGACACTGACATACGCTGCTTTATTAAGGTTACCAAAGAAACTCTCTAGACAAGAGAAAATTGAACAAGCTGAGCTGGTTATCATGGAGCTTGGCTTAACGAGATGCAGAAATAATGTGGTCGGTGGACCACTTCTTCGCGGCATATCTGGCGGCGAACGTAAAAGGGTCAGTATTGGACAGGAGATGCTGGTTAACCCGAGCTTATTGCTGCTAGACGAGCCCACTTCGGGCCTTGACTCCACAACGGCTCAGCGTATCGTGGCCACATTAAGGGCGCTAGCAAGAGGTGGGAGAACTGTGATTACGACGATTCATCAGCCTTCAAGTCGGCTGTATCGAATGTTTGATAAGGTGGTGGTGTTATCGGAAGGTTCTCCGATATACAGCGGACTTGCTGCTCAAGTTATGGAGTACTTCAGTTCCATAGGTTACGTGCCTGGTTTCAATTTCCTTAACCCTGCTGATTTTCTGCTTGATCTCGCTAATGGTAAGTAATTTCTTCTAATAAAGTTGATTAAAATTTAATAGCCTTTTGCTTTTGTCATGCTTACATCTTTCTTATTCAGTTCATATACAACACGAGATATGATAAGGACTAAATGCATGGAGTAATAATCAGTATTAGATAGATATATCATTGTTACTTCAGCTGTCTGCTGCTTTTGTGAATAATACAGATGGTTTAATATAAAAATCGTTAGGACTTAAAACTCAGTCAATCAACCTCTCAACCAACTCACAACCAACTAATAAACTCCGAAAGCTTTTATATTATAGTTTGTCTTACAGGTGGAGAAATAGAAATAGAAGTGCTTCTCTCCGCTTGAGAAGTGCTGTAAATAAGCAGAATTAAACCTTCCTGACTATCAGTACTTTCAACTCTATACGATTTAAATTTCATTGTTGATTGTGAGCCCTAACGTAATTAGATAGTAGACCTGTTTAATTCCTCATCTGATTAATTAATTGCCACGTATGAGAATATATTAATTCATTCAGAGAATGTGGTGACTGGGCCAGTTGTCAGGTTAAAAAGAGAGTCAATTAAGCAGCGTGTAATGATTTCATGTAGTCTCTTTTATCTTTTTCTTTAGTTTTTTTTTTCTTTTTAATGGTGATGATGTGTTGATTATAAAAACAGCACCAACTTTTTTTAATTATTTTGTTCAACCTTTACTCCTCTTGATGATCCTTCCGAGAAAATTCATCCTGATACATTTTTATGTGAATATAAAAGTCTATAATTTTGCTAATTTTGTAATATATTTAAAGTTCAAATGCTGCAAATATTTTTAATTTGTAAGGGTTGGAAAATGTAATTATTAATGTAATCGTAGTCTTATAGATGAATTGAGTGGTTGATAATTTACTTATTGTACTTCTAAAATGGATTTAAAACACTATAATAATAAATATGTGTTAATAACTTGTGATATTTTGTTATAATTTTTTAAACTATTTGGTGAGCCAGGTATAGCTCCTGATGTGAAACAGGATGATCAGCTGGAGTTTCGGGGCAGGTTAGAACACCATGATGATCAGAATTCAACAAAGCAGTCCCTAATATCATCCTATAAAAGGAATTTATACCCTGCCTTGAAGGCTGAGATTCGCCAAAATCTTCTGGACCCGATTCATTCAGGAACATCAGCTTCAAGAAGTAAGAGAAATTTTCATTCCTGTAATGGCTTGGGTTGGATATTTGCTGTGTATTGTAGCTGTTGTTGAACATTGAGAGCAGTACAATTTTCTGTGTGAGTGCGGGTTCATATAATTAAAGATGATGGTTATTATGTTAATTGTGCAGATTGTGGTAATCAATGGGCCACAAGCTGGTGGGAACAATTCAAAGTTCTTCTGAGGAGGGGTTTACGGGAAAGAAAACATGAATCGTATTCAGGCCTAAGAATTTTTCAGGTCTTGTCTGTTTCAATTCTTTCTGGCCTTATGTGGTGGCATTCTGATACTTCACACGTACAAGATCAGGTATAAACATGATGATCCTGCAATCCCATAATGAGCAACATGTTATTTGTTACAATACAAATCTGGATTTCCTAAATTGCTCTGTTTTGCAACAGGTGGGACTTCTCTTTTTCTTCTCCATCTTCTGGGGGTTCTTTCCCTTAAACAGTGCCATCTTTGTGTTTCCCCAAGAACGACCAATGCTTATTAAAGAACGCTCTTCAGGAATGTACCGTCTTTCCTCCTATTACTTTGCTCGGATGGCCGGTGACTTGCCAATGGAGCTTGTTCTTCCCACCATATTCGTCACTATCACATATTGGATGGGAGGTCTCAAGCCTTCACTCATCACATTCTTACTAACTCTAGCAATCATTCTGTTGAACGTGCTAGTCGCTCAAGGCCTGGGTCTAGTACTTGGTGCCGTTATAATGGATGTAAAACAGGCCACGACCTTAGCTTCTGTAACAATGCTAGTGTTTTTACTCGCTGGTGGGTACTACATTCAACATATTCCACCATTCATAGCTTGGATGAAACACATTTCATTCAGCCATTACTGTTATAAGCTTCTGGTGGAAGTTCAGTACTCGGCAAATGAAGTATACGAGTGTGGATCAGGATTGCATTGCAGCGTAATGGAATTTCCAGCGATTAAGTTGCTTGAGCTTGGCAATAAATGGTGGGATGTTGGCGCTTTGACAATAATGTTGGTGGGATATAGGGTGTTGGCTTATGTGGTTCTGAGAATGAGGCGGCCGCACTGACTACATATATATAAGATATATATGATAAATAAGAAGTTCAGTGACTCAGCGTTATGTTTAATTGAAGGGAAAGAAATTGTTGAAGATCTTTGCTCTCCATTTGGATCATTCTGATGGAAAGTATGAGTTCAGTATCTGTAGAGCAGTTCAAAGTAAATGTAAATTGGATTGAATTATCAGAAAATTTGAAAATTTGTTGTCCAGTTTCATGAAATTACTTTGTGTCACATAGTGGATATTGGTTATTATGAAGCTACTCTGTTCTTAATTTGTGGGATTTCAGTCCAAATTTTCTGATAAATTTTCCAGAGTCTGCGAGACAGCATAGCTCTGGAGAGTGAATTAATTGACAGCAGAGGAACAAATGATAGTCAATGCTATAGGCAGGGGATTAATGAACATTATTTTTCAGATTTCGAAACCAGAAGATCATTACATTTTAGTTTTACTGACACACCTGAAAACCAACTAATCTTGGGAACAGAAAAAGGTTTTCCATCGGTATATTTGTTTTATGCCCTGTCTTTAGAATACTTACACCTGAATTGGTATTATTTTAAAAACTTATCATCTGTTCTATAAATTCAATAGCAAGAAAAAGATTTGATTGTAATTTATAGTTTGAAAAATGTAAACGCATTCTCCATATACAAGGATATAAAAGAAAATATAGTATCCAAAATTATAACTTATCGATTTAATCTCTTGTTGTGCAAGTAAGAGATTAATTCCATAAAAACAAACAATCATTAAGGAGAATTTCTTAGTTTTTGTTTGTACAGTGGAGAGAGGCTTGAGCATGTGAAAACCAGTTTCAACATATATCCATTGTTTCTTCCCCAAAATTAAGTCACATCTTTAATTTCTTGTTACTTGTTCATCATATCCTAAATATTGTTTCATAAACAAATTTATTACTTATCCGATTTTTCTTAAATTTCTGTAGCATGCACCGAAATTTGACAACTTAGTTTAAGAGAATAAAACGCTCAATAATTTTCCTTTAAATAGAATAACGTCACTATAATTGTTAACAATTCACTTTAACACTAATTAAATTGACATTCGAAGGAATACATCTAGAAAAACTGCCGTAAATGTCAGGAATTGTTCTTCGAATGAAATATACCAGTTTTCATTTTAGACTTATGCCTGCAAATATCTTACCCGTTTTAACGAATAAGCATCAAATAAAGCTAGGCATGCAGTAAAATATGCCTGAGCAAAGCATCTCATTATACAGCTGCTGGCAATAGCATATATCTCCATCTCCCAAGAGGACTCCAGTCTAGTTATTCTATTCTCTCCTACGCCACCATCCATCTATCAATACATCAGTTGGTGTGACTGCAGCTGATTCTTTATACAAATTACTCGTCTGCAACTCCACTATAAATATGGACTTATATTGGTGGAGTTTTCACTCGAGGCCAGCAAGGTAGTAGACCCATTTAATTTCTGATCTCTAATTCCTAGAGAATACAGAGAAATTATGGCATCACTCAAGGCTGAGAAACCTGCTGGAACTCAATTGCCTCCCGGCCAGGCCAAGAAAGAGCCTGCGGCCAAGGCGGGTAGCAGTACCACAACAAAACCTTCCAAGCAGGCCCCTACTAAGAAGGCTGCTGAGCAGAAGCCCCGGGAGCCTAAGAAGAAGGTGTGTGTGTGTGTGTATAAAGTTTATAAGAATGTATTAGCATGCATGGAACTTGGATCTTCTTTAATTTCCAAATTAAGTTAATTTTTTTGCTTAATTATTTGAGATTTTGTGTAACTTATACGGCTTACTTTTTGTTTTTTGGTTGGTTAATTTACAGGCATCAGGAGGAAAGGCAGGAACTAAGAATTAATAAGTAGGATGAGGAGGACAAATTAAAAGAGCTTTAGTGAAATATGTGAAGATTTTATGAAGTTTATATGCTTCATGATGTCCTTTATTTTAAAAGCTCTAGCTTTAAATTTATATCAATGTGTCTCTTCTTATGCTTTGCTTAATAAATAAAGATATTGCTTATTAAAATTAAATATCAGTTTGTTTTTAGAGATTCAATATCCCAGAGTGTAAATGAGGACAAATTTTGTTCTGAAATTTGAGATTATATATGACTCAGAATCAGTTTAATTATTGAGACTGTTCTATAACATATTTATCGAAGGAAGGCCTCCTTGAAAAAATTAAAAAAAAAAACTTTCGAAGTTTATTTTCAAGTTCAAATTATGAATATTGTCTATATAAATTTGAAAAATTTTGGTGGGGGCGTAGATTCAAGTCTATTAAGGCCTGATTGTAGATCAGCCCAAAAATGTCTCATTCGTTGCATAATAATATTACCAAACATAATTTAAGACAAATTTTAAGATAAGGGTAATATTATCTTATTATATGAAGTTGGCATAAACTTTTAAAAGTAATTCTCAAGCACATTAAAGGGTATAAAATATAATTTATATAACAATTGCAATTTTAAGAGTATAATGAATATTTATATTTTATTAGGGAACGGATTAACATATCCCTTATACGACATATATATATTTTTTATAATTGTAAATTATTAAATTTATATATTTTTAATGATTAAATTATCTCTCACATATACATTAATTATGCTGTATTAATTTTCTATCAATTATATGTATTAAATTTAAATTTAATAGTGTGTAAATATAACAATTTGTAAATAATATAAAAAAAATTATAAAGTTAAGAGGTCATTGATCTGTCTCATTTTATTAATTAAGAAAGTCACATTAACTTATATTTCATTTAGTATTGAAATAATATATTTTTTAAGTTAAAATTGTTACAAAATAAAAAGGATATTAAGAAAATATAAGTGAATCATACTAAAAATTATTATTATTAAATACTTTTAAACGTTATTTTAAGTGTAAAAGAAGAATAGAGTTATAAGGAAGCCTTAATTTGATTAGGGAGATTTAAGTATAATTTTGTGAAATTAAAGCAATTTATTTGCTTATGATTAGAGATCTCTAATTATTTGTCAAAATTGGAAATAACAGGAATGATTCTGAACAGCAAAAACAGCAAAAATATCTAAAATTAATGGTTGGAATTTTGAAAAAATACCAATGTCACAATATAAAGAATACTACACGCGTGGTTCTCACATGAAATTCAGTTGCATACACAAAGCAAGGAATAAAATTTATTGATGATAACTTCAATTGTTTTGAGAAAAAGAATACGAATCCTTTGAAGTAAATAAGAATTTTACACCACATTCAAGATTAATTTTTGCTTGTGTAAGAGATAATAATATAAACAGTATCATTGATATCAAATTTTATTAGCTCATATCACCAAGTAAATAGGAAAAAAGACCTATTTTTTCTCTTTTTTTCTTATATATTTATTAATTATTTAGATTATTTAGAATCTTAATTTTGAGATTTTAATTGGAGATAATTTAAAATTTGATAGAATTAAAATCGGAGATAATTAAAGATTTAATGAAATTTTAATTATAGATAATTAAAAATTTGTACATATTTTTTTTTAATAAGTTGAGTAAAATAATTAGGAGAATTTTCCTGTAAGATTAAGCTTTTATGGAAGAATACTTCCGCCTATTTTATTATCTTTTAAGTTTTCCTTAGGGTTTGCTTAGACCAATTAAGAATTAGTTGGGCCAAAATCTCACAAAATCCTGGTCCAGTAGGAAGTTGGGGATACTTCCAACAACTTTAATTCGAGTATCAAGTTAATTATTGAATGTTTTGATCTATTCATATATATGTTACTGGTAATTATTACCTAATTATTGTATTAAAATTAAGGAAATTTCAATAATCATGAGTGGTTAATTTTTCTCTAATATTTTGGATATATTATATGGAGATTATAGATCCTTCTGATGTCCAGTCATAGAAAAGAATTATATGCATGAAAGACTTAATATTCTCTTCTAAGAGATAGCATAGAGCAGGCTCACGTGGATATGCTTAGAGAATAGATACTACTAATAATGTCCGTTAAAAATTAAAATGATGCTAAGAATCAGATACTACTGTAACAATTTTATCATCAAATCAAGTGGAGTAGCGTTCTCCATATCATTTATTCCATGCTCTTCAACTGCCCGCCGTCCCACAGTGGTTATTCTAATTCCTTGTCACACTTGTACATCTGTTCACTACATATAGCCCATGATGTTTGGAATTAGAATACAACACCTACCCTAATCACATTCATTTATCGATCTGTTATTATTTTTTTTTCACATTAGCTTGGTGAAATGGCATCATTGAAGGCCGAGAAACCTGTTGGCACCCAACTCTTTGGGCAGGTGAAGAAGGAACCTGCAGCCAAGGCCAGCGAAGGTTCATCCAAAACTGCACCTTCCAAGCCTTCCACTGCTAGTAAGAAATCCGCACAGAAGCCTCAGGAGCCTAAGAAGAAGGTACACATATATATATTCTAGCTATATACATACATACATACATACATACATACATATATATATATATATATATATTCTATTTAACTATGAGTATCATGAATGCTGTCGGAAAAGAAATTAAACTAAAAAATCCATTGTTTTGATTCATACACTTCATTCAATATTCACTAATCAGTAGGTTTCGCAAATTGATTGTTATACTACATAGATATTAATCCATGATAGTATACGTTGGATATTATCGAGTAAATTCACCCATGAAATATCTGCAATAGTAGGATCAGCTTTATCAAAATTCATGCTTATTGACCTTTTTCATTTTCTTTTCTATTCCAATTAATATTTGATAAAACTTTTGGCGGTTTTGTAGGCAAAAGGTGGGAAATCAGCAGCAAAGCACTGATATATATATGGTGTAATAAAAGCAGCTAGCTAAATGAAGGCCATGAACTACTCATTAATCATCTCATAGTAATTAAATGTTTTACTCAAAATTATGTCCCGAGATCGGGGCATCTATTTAAGTCAGCTTGCTAGGCTTGGACTGATTAAAATAAAATTTCTATTTACAAGCAGCTGCCTTGTACGTATATATTAATTATGCAGTCTATCCACGTGTGCGCGTATATGTTTGTAAATTAAAGAGCAAAATATATATTTGCTATTTAAACTTGGGACTACAGTTTTAAAAAATTTTGCGGGATCTAGCTGAACCATAAATCCCATTAGAGTGTGCTAACAGTAACTTTACCACTATTGGTTTCATAAAAGGGTAGAATAACACCTTTAAAACTCATTTGGTATGTAAGATTGAATTGAACTAGACCTTAAAACTAATTTGTAATTGGTGTTGAGACCAAGTGATATTAATTATAAGAAACTTTAAGATTGGAGATGATTTAGGAGGCGGCATTTAGTCTATTAATATGATTATGATAATTACTATTATAAGCAAATTGAAGCTTTACGTAACTTGTAGGGGCGAAGTCAAAAATAGAAAATTGGGAGTCGAGATATTTAAAAAATAAAACTAGTAGGAAAAATTTTTTAAAACAGTAAATAATCTAAGGGGTGAGTTGATAACATTTCATAGATACAGAGGTAAAAATATAAATAAGCATATTAGTAGGGCCTAAATTAAAAATTTTTATATTGAAATCGAAAGTATTTTGTGGGCCTGGAGGCCGAGCTTAAGCCGTTGTAACGTGTACTTCTAAGTTCTGACGCCATGGGAAAGGCCGATTACGGGACTCCCATGCCGTTGAGCTTACGATGCTATCGATATCTTGACTCAACAACGACTTTTTAAAAATCTTTTCACGATTTTACAATCATAACATGCGAGCAGATGTTACCAAGAAAGATTAACGTAAGAGTTTTATTTAAATCGCTTTTAATAAGATTACAAATCAAAACACACAGACTTACACGAAGGAACGTGTTCCCAGGTGCTTGTACTTCTTATTAGCTTACATAAACATAAAAGCACACAAATTCTACATTTAATGCATGATTGAATATGTAAACTAAACCAACAGGATCATCTGCAAGAAATTGCACAAGAAGTCTGCAATCTATGGATCGGTGGAAGGGGAATTTGGGTTCTTATTCTCATACTCTGGAGGTGAGAAGATGGAGCTCCCACACTCTCAAGGAGGGCTATTTGCTTGGCAGTTCTGTCGTCCGCCGCCATTACCAATACCATTACCACCGTTTGTAGCAATACTTCGATTTCCGCTGCCGTTGTTGCCATTGTTTCTATCTATGCTTTGAATTCCATTACCACTGTTTACAGCATTTTGATCTCCATTGCCACTATTGGTAGCAATTCTTTGAACCCCGTTGCCTTGGTTAGACCTAATACTTTGTGCTGAAAGAAAAATAAAAAATAAAGATAGTACTTCCAAATTTAATTGATTAGGTATATTTAAAAATTTAAATTTTCTTCAAATTAAGTATCTTCTATCTTATTCTATTTATAATTCCTTTATAATGAAAAATACTTTATACGTAAGATTGCAAGCTTCTATTAAGTTAGGATAGAAATCGATTTTAAGTAAAAATTTTTCATAATTTAACTACCTATTTTCTCCTTTATTTCTGTCAATAAATAAAGTGAATTTAAAGAACTCTTCAGTAATCCTAAAATTTCAGAGTGAATAATTAAAATTGTCTCCCAATATCTTTAAAATAAGAATGTGATTAATTAAAAAAGGATTTAAATAAACTGTACCACTAATTTTTATTAATTTTACTTTAACTAATAGATACAGTCATGTAATACAAAAAATTCTCACATTAACTTCGTTATCTTGTATTACAACTTGATGTCCATTGTCATCACAAGTGGTAATACTTTCATCCCATTACCATTTTGATAACAGTTTGACTTCCCTTGCCATTGTTTGAAGTAATAAACCCCCATTATTATTACTGTTAATAATTCTTTGATAAGGGGTAGGAGGAGGCATTTTAACCACACCTGAAGGAGGAAAACAATTGGAACATCCGCCCGGGCCCCTTTCTGATATACTAGGGGCAATTTCGCTTTGTATTTGATAATCTTTCTGATTATTAACTCCGCCACGACCATCTGTGACATTCGAAGTTTAAATTCATTATAGAACCAGGAAAACAAATTTTATTCATCAGTTAATGCGATATTGGCCGAAGCAGTTTACCTAAAACAAAGAGAAATAGGAGACTATTTTATACGTACTTTTTTCAGGAAGGTCAGCCAATTTTCTGGCAGCAAGGTAATTCGGAGTGAAGAGCAAGCCGACGAACAAGAGAAAGCAGCAGACGAACAGAGAACTGTTGTTACCCATTTGCCTTTGCTTCTTGCTATAGCTCCTTGTGTGTGGACGAGGTTTTTCCATGTATTTATGGGCCGTGAGAGAATAATATATAATTAATGCTCGTCGTTTAAAATTAAATGAATAGTCCCTTGCTTAGTCATAATAAAAAAAATAATTAATTAATTAATTAATTAATATGCTTTATAATATTAGATTAACTGAAGAAGTAACAGTAACTTCCCTTCCTTATCCTTGAATCATTTGGTTACGAATCGACAATATCTACATATGGTACTATTAATTTATGATACCTTAATTGTAGACCCTAGAGGATGGTCCGCGAAAGTTCAACGGATTCACATAACCTACTAACATATGATGCGAGTCGTTGCACCCTGGACCGGCTTATCCACGTTTCGGCTCCTTTTTCTGCCATCTGTTTTCTAAATTTATCATTTCTTCCCCACGGTGACTCGCTAAAAATGTGACGAAGTATTTAATTCATCCACTGGTGTACGGAACAATTAATTTAATGACCTCCATGTTCGTTGAATTCTTATTAAATTCATATATCATGTCTACGATTACGAATAGATCATCATTTCATAGTCATTTACAGAACAATTAATTTAATGACCTCCTGTTCGTTGAATTCTTATTAAATTGATATATCATGTATACGATTAGGAATAGATCATCATTTCATGGTCATGTAATCTAGTTCAATCAAACGAACCAGAATTTAATTGGTTTTGTTTTTTATTGTACATGATGTGACATATCCTTATTAGAGGGTAAACTTGAGGTAGAACTTGAAAAGAAAAAAAAAAAGGGGAATAGCTTGTGAAGATTACGAGTAAGGATTTGTATCTTGAAGAAAACAAAACTGGTATGCTAAGCTAGGAATCTAAAGAAAATGCTACGTAAGAGATTGCAATGTAAACCAAGAAGTCAAGAACTGCAAGTAGGAGAGGATAGTAAATGTAGGCCATGACATTTTGCCAAAACATTATTTGCCTGTCCAACCAAAACACCTATAAACTATGAACCATGAGCCTTGTACCATAAATGCAACATCTCTTCTGTCCTTCGGTTCCATTCACCCACAATTGCATGATTTCAGCCACTTTCTCTAAGCTACTACGAGACTTTTGTATGTACGTATGTATCTACTTACTTATTTATTAGGTGCGGGTTTACGGTAATGAAATTGTATGGATAGACTACTGGATAATTTTGATTTTGTCGTGAGTTAGGTGTGGTGTCTTTATTTCTTGAAAAATATATATATATTTTTTTTACCAGCATATACGGATTCTGGGTCTGGGGTGGTTTTGAGCTTTAACGAGCAACCACCTTCTTTTTTGCTGCTGTTTTAATGGGCTCTAGTTTTTGGCATTTCTGTTTTTTAATTTTAGATATTTTTCAGCTACTTTTGCATTTAGTTTTAGACTTCTAATTGGCTTTTGTTTTTTTTTTCTTTCTTTATTTTTTGTAATAATATTCCAGTTGACATTAGAATGCCTGATAAAAGTCTATTACGCCAGTAAATATTGTTGAATTCTTTCGAGTTCTCAGTTTCAAGACCCACATGGCCAGATTTTTCCAAAGGGCGAATAATCTCATTTTCTGTCTGCTGAGTACTGACCATTAGATCAGCTAAAATTAATGTTATTTAATGCTTTCTACATGTTGTCTTGTAGACTTTATACTTCAGCATTCAATCTCATTGCACTCATATTTGATGGTAAGTCCGGAAGTTTGTCGATTTATTGCACATATATGAGTTCTGTTAGCATATATACATTTTTATAGATACACCAGAGTTTACTGGCGGGTCATTCGAGACTGTGTTTTTCTTTAGGTGAATGAATGGTTGATAATTTACTTACTGTATGTTAGAAAATTATGGATGGAATTAGTGTATAAATCTAAAGGCAAATTAAAAAAATAATGAAAATAAACTTTTTATGAAACCATTCATCAAATCATAATAATATATAAAAACATAACCTTCCGTAATAAAATAAAATCGAAAAAATATCGATATAATATTTTTATGTGAAAAATTTTTTAAATAAATTAGGATAAAAACTATTTATAAATATAAAAAAATTTTACTATTTCAAAATAGGGATTACAACTCTCTTTCTTTTTAAATATAAAAAGAGAATAACTGTCTAATCATAAATATTTTACACTTTTTCTGATAATAGAAGAAACAATTTTAAGTAAAAAATAAATGTGACAATAGAGAAATAAATATTCTTTCTTTATAGAAATTCCAAAAAATGATTTTAAGATAAGATATAATGAAGAGAGGGATGAGGTATTTTTAGTAATTTTCTCTTATTTTTTCATACATTTTATAATTTATTCTATAAATTTTTTTATCTACTAATCACTATTTAAATTTAAAATTTTTCCATTTAACACCCACCTAATTAGTAAAATAAGTAAAAAAAAAATTGATGCATTTTCGGTATATTTTGATACTCAAATTACTCATAAATATGATACAGTTTATTACCGAAAACTTAAAATTTATGCCTCTTCTAATCAAACAAATAGAGTTTTTTTAATTTTTACAAACTATTCGCTAGTCCCAACGAAACAGTGCAAAAAAATGGAAAAAAATTTAGCATTAAAAAAACTATTTTACTTAACGGAAAAGCTAAACCAAATGAGCAATAACTCTCATTTAATAGTAAAGGGACAATAAAAGTAATTTAATAATATCCACA
The DNA here is from genome assembly GCA_022749755.1 of Azadirachta indica. Lineage (NCBI taxonomy): Eukaryota > Viridiplantae > Streptophyta > Magnoliopsida > Sapindales > Meliaceae > Azadirachta > Azadirachta indica. Next base: position 12,545,109 of record CM040443.1, on the reverse strand, counting down.
CTAGCTCTCACATCAAGTAGTTTTTAATACAAGCCTTATACTATTAGTCATACTGGACTTTATTAATTTCAATAGATTGAATTGGATTGAGTAAAATTTAATACAATATCATATTTGGTGGGTGATTTTAGTAAAAAATATTAAATTTATTTTTATTTAATTATATATTATTACTTTTAATTAAAAATTAAATAATTCAAAAATATATTTGATGATAAAAAAGTTACAATTATCTATCATACTCACTTGCTGTCACTGTTAATCACCACGACTATTGTCCACTATTATTTTTTTGAATTTTTGTGAACGTTATTAGAATATTTGTAAAATGCTTTACGTAATATTACTATTACCATCATCATTTGAGTTACTGTTTATCATACATTTAAAGTTAAATATTTTAATATTAAATATTTAACTTCAAATATACAGTAAATAATTATTTAAATTGTGACGATAATTAAATAATTACATAGTACGTTTGGCAATGATTTTAATGATATTTGTGAAAAATTCATAAGAATAAAAATCTCTAGTGGCCAACGATGGTTGCTAATGGTTGACACGATAGCCTATAGCTATGATAAATAATCGTATATATATTTTTTTGTTATCGTAAATATACTTTTAAATTATTAAATTATTATTATTTTTAATTAATAATTATATAATTTAAAAGTATTAATAACAAAAAATAAAGTAAGAAATTATTTAAAAAATTAAGAGATCAAGTGCAAATCAAACTTGACCCGTGGGGGAAGGCAGGTTAAATCTAATTAGGCTACACTGCATTATTTATAATTTAATGCAATGCAGTTTAACAAATTTCCTTTGCCAAACAAAGGATAAAAGACTTTATTGTAGGCGGGATCATTAATACAGGCCAATCTCGCCTGCCAAACATGATTTTAGTGTTTATCACTTTTTTAAACACTAATTACATTAATTTTAAGATCAATTTCATTAAATAGAGATAGATTTTCAACATTAATTTGAACCGACTTTCACAACATTGACCACGAGAACTTGTTTGATTTAAACCACATGGACTGAACCGAATAATTGGCTGTCATATTAATTTGCGCTTGCACGCTAATCAAACAGGGATATGGATGCATAATTAGTAGTACTTGAATAAAGACCTTACCAAGGTCGGTCAACGGAACAAGAAAAAGTATTTTTCTAATTATTTTAATCAGGATATATACATATATATCTATAGTTAATTAATTTAAAATTTCACACCCAAACATATAAATCAGTTGCAACTCTATATACTCTAATATAATTACTTTAAAAGTGATCAATAATCTAGTTGAGAATAACATCAATGGATTCTTGTAAACTTAATTGGAGTATTGTTCTAGAATTTCACCTTCAATTTTGGAGGATCGAGCAAGATGGCCCTCAATTGTATGTAGTTGCAATCTATGTATATATATTTCTTGTCGTGTGTTAACTAAAAAGAGATTCCACAACTCGTGCTAGCGAATTTTATTTACATGTATAACCAAAAATGACCGTCAATTTTGCAATTATGTGTATTAACTCCGTTGGACAGACATGTTGTATACGCAATTGTATATACATACAGTATAGAGGCAGATAGTCATTAATTACATCTATGAAGTTTATCAGTTGTTAGAGGTCTATAATCAATCAAAATAAATAAAATAAATATAGTGGATTATAAATCTTTAAGCAAGTAAGTCTTATATACAACTAGAATTAATACTTGTATCCAAATTAATTACGTAGGTAATATATTTTTAAAAATATTACATATTATGTGTACAAACTACTAACATTATATTAGAAATATACCTAAATTTTTAGAAAATATTATATATTATGTGTATAAATTACCAATATTACATTAGAAATCTATTCAGATTTTTAGGCTGAATAAGAGCGATGCCTATTTTCATAAAGAGAAAATTTTACCCGCACTCTAATATGATAAGTCTTATATTTTTGTAAGTAATGAACTGTACATTTAGTGAGGGTCTCATCTCATTTGGTGGGAAATAACCTTCGCTAGTTTGAAGTCTAGACTCCTCAACGAAGAGCCGGACCACTTAGACTAAGCTCGAGTGGCACTATTTAGGATAGTTAAGTAACTATATATATGCAAAGGAAAAAGAAATCAGTATTATATAGAGTTTATTTATTATATAAAATGTATGATATATCATAATTTATAAATTAAAGTTCAAAATATTTACTATTTAAACTTTGGACTACATTGTAAGAAAATTCATTTTATATATCTAAATTATAAACGATTTATATAAAAGTTTAAAAGGTTTTATTAGATTTAGGTAAGCATAAATCTCATCAGTCTGTGTTAATAGTAACTTTATCATTTTTGGTCTCATAAAAAGCTAGAATAAGAACTTCAAAGCTTTTTAGTACGTCAGATTGAATTGGACTAGACTTTAAAATCTTAATATGAAGTAATTTGCACTTGATGTTAAGACAAAATAACTTTAATTGTCAGAAATTCTTAAAGTTGGAGATGATTTAGTAGGCGGCATTTGATCTATTAAAGTAAATGGATTCTCATGAGTCATAATTACTATTACAAGCAAAGATGTAAGTAGGTTATGGTTGTTAGAAAATAAAAGGATACTAAGAAAATATAAGTGAATCTTATTAAAAATTATTGTTATTAAATACTTTTAAACTTTATTTTAAAAGTATAAAAGAAGAATCACAGTTACAAGGAAGCCTTTATTTAATTAGGAAGATTAAGTATAATTTTGTGAAATTAAAGGAATTTATTTGCTTACGATTAGAGATCTTTAAATATTTGTCAAAAATAATAGGACTGATTCTGAACAGCAAAAATATCTAAAATTAAGGGTTGGAATTATGAAAAATACCAATGTCACAATATAAAGAATAGTTCACACGTGGTTCTCACATAAAATTCAGTTGCATACACAAAGGCAAGGAATAAAATTTATTGACGATGACTTCAATTCTTCGAGAAAAAGAATCGGATTCCTTTGAAGTAAATAAGAATTTTACACCACTTACAAGATTTTTACTTGTGTAAGAGAATAATATGAACACTTTTGTTGATATTAGATTGCCACCTAATATCAATGAATAAATAGGAAAAAAGACCTATTTTTTTCCTTTTTTACTTTTTTTATATACTTGTTAATTTCTTAATTATGATGGGATTTTAATATTTAATTGGAGATAATTAAAAATTTAGTATGATTCTAATCGGAGATAAAAAAGAATTTGATGAGATTCTAATTATAAAATTAAAGATTTGTGCATATTTTTATCTTTTAATAAGTCGGTTAAAATAATTAAGGAAATTTCTCTATAAGATTCAGTCTTTATAAGAGAATATTTAAACCTATTTTATTATCTTTTAGGTTTTCCTCGTGATATGCTTAGGCCAACTAAGAAGTAGTTGGGTGAGTCCGACAACTTTAACTTGATTATCAAGTTAATTATTGAATGTTTTGATCTGTTCATATATATGTTAATGGTAATTAAATTACCTAGTTGTTGTATTAAAATTAAGAAAATTTCACTAATTATGAGTGGTTAATTTTTCTCTAATGTTTTGGATATAATATATCGAGATTATAGATCCTTATGATGTTCAGTAATTGAAAAGAATTATATGCATGAAAGACTTAATATTCTCTTCTAAGAGATAGCAGAGAACAGGCTCACGTGGATATGCTTAGAGGATGGATACTACTGATAAAGTTAGTTAAAAATTAGAATGATGCTAAGAATTAGATACTACTGTAACGATTTTGATCATCAAATCAAGTGAAGTAGCGTTCTCCATATCATTTATTCCATGCTCTTCAACTGCCGCCGTCCTACAGTGGTTATTCTAATTCCTTGTCACACTTTGTACATCTGTTCACTATATATAGCCCATGATGTTTGGAATTAGAATAAAACACCTACCCTAATCACATTCATTTATCGATCTGTTGTTATTTTTTTTTCACATTAGCTTGGTGAAATGGCATCATTGAAGGCCGAGAAACCTGTTGGCACCCAACTCTTTGGGCAGGTGAAGAAGGAACCTGCAGCCAAGGCCAGCGAAGGTTCATCCAAAACTGCACCTTCCAAGCCTTCCACTGCTAGTAAGAAATCTGCACAGAAGCCTCAGGAGCCTAAGAAGAAGGTACACATATATATATGCTAGCTATATACATACATACATACATATATATATATATATTCTATTTAACTATGAGTATCATGAATGCTGTCGGAAAAGAAATTAAACTAAAAATTCCATTGTTTTGATTCATATACTTCATGCAATATTTACTAATCAGTAGGATTCGGAAATTGATTATTATACTACATATATATTAATCCGTAATAGTATACGCTAGATATTATATATCAAGTAAATTCGCCCATGAAATATCTGAGACAGTAGGATCCGCTTTATCAAAATTCATGCTAAATTATTTACTCTTCTCATTTTTCTTTTCTATTCCAATTAATATTGATCAAACTTTTGACGGTACTTTCGTAGGGAAAAGGTGGGAAATCAGCTGCGAAGCACTAATATATATATATATATATATATATATATAAAATAAAAGCAGTTAGCTAAATGAAGGCCATGACTACGTAGTAATCATCTCATAGTAATTAAATGTTTTACTCAAATTGTGTCCCTGAGATCGTGGCATCTATATGTAAGTCAGCTCGCTAGGCTTGGACTGATTAAATAAAATTTCTATTTACAAACAGCTGCCTTGTACATATTAATTAAGTAATATATCCACGTGTGCGCGTAAATGTTTATAAATTAAAGTACAAAATGTATATTTGCTATTTAAACCTGGGACTACAGTGCAATATATAAAAATTTTAAAAATTTTGTGGGATCTAGGTGAACCATAAATCCCATCAGGGTGTGCTTACAGTAACTTTACCACTATTGGTTTCATAAAAGGGTAGAATAATACCTTAAAAAATCATTTGGTATGTCAGATTGAATTGAACTGACCTTAAAACTAATTTGTAATTGGTGTTGAGACAAGTGACATTGACTATAAGATGATTTAGTAGACGGTATTTGGTCCATTAATCTGATTCTCGTAATTACTATCATAAGCAAATTGAAGCTAGGGGCGGAGACACTCAAAAAATAGAAAATTGGGGGTTGAAATATTTAAAAACATAAAACTAGTAGGTAAAGTTTTTAAAAGCAGTAAATAAGCTGTGGGGTGAATATTTAACGTTTCATAGATACAGAGATAAAAATATTAATAGGTTTTAATTAAAAAATTGTATATAAAAATCGAAAATTTTTTGTGGCCCTGGAGGGCCGAGCTATAAGCCCTTGTAGCGTGCACTTTTAAGTTCTGACGCTGTGGGAAAGGCCGACTTACGGGATTCCCACGCCGTTGAACTTGCGATGCTATTGATATCTTGACTCAACAACGACTTTTTAAAAATCTTTTCACCATATTACAATCATAACATGCCAGCAGAGATGTTACCAAGAAAAATTAAGTAATTAACGTAAAAGCTTTTATTTAAATCGCTATTAATAAGATTACAAATCAAAACACACAGGACTTACACGAAGGGATGTGTGCGATTTAATGAGATTACAAATCAAAACGAAGGGATGTGTTCCCAGGTGCTTGTGCGTCTTATTAGCTTATATAAACATAAAAGCCAAAAAAATCTACACTTAATGCATGATTAAATATGTAAATTAAACCAACAAGATCATCTGCAAGAAGCTGTGCAATCTACGGATCGATGAAAGGGGATTCTTATTCTCATACTCTGGAGGTGAGAAGAAGGAGCTCCCATATACTCTCAAGGAGGGCTATTAACTAGAGGTGATGCCGTCGGTGTTCGGCCTTTTCTGATCTACTAGGGGCGATGCAGCTTTGTATTTGATAATCTTTCTGATTATTAACTCCTCCCCTACCATCTGTGACATTCGAAGTTTAAATGCATATATAGAACCAGGAAAACAAATTTTATTCATCAGTTAATGCGATACTGGCAGAAGTTATTTTTAAAAAGCAGTAATATGTGATTATATTTAACGTGATTTTTAAAATTTTTATAACAACCTCACAACTCCAACCAACAAATAATTTTACTTATATTTTCATAAATCATAATTTTATTATGTCTTCTGTCTTATGATCATTATTGATCATCAAAGTACTTTAATATTAAAATTTATCAAAAATATGCACTCTTCCTTTAAAATTCATGATACTTTCAATAATATATATAATTTGTCAAACACATGGATGTTTCTCTGACAACTTTTTATTTCTTAACATAAAATTACAAATTATTTTATAGTTAAGCAATCCTAAACAATCCCTAAATATTATTGGTCTTTCTTAAAGCATTTCTTATTTTAACAAACATAATCTAAATTGACTAACCTGAAAACATCAATGACTTCAAAATACCAGTGCATTTAAGTTTCTTCTGAAAATTTTAGTTTGAGCCCTATTTTTTGTAAATATCAATTAGTCGAGTAATTTTTTACAATTTTAATTACAAAATTTTCCTATTATTTCTATCAATATCATTTTAAGTCATTTTGAAACTTTTTATGTAATATAACTTTTTAGGTGAAACTTTAGATAGTAGACTTTTTACTAGTAGAGTTTTTAAGAAAACTTTATTAACTATTTGTTTGCTATAAATAGCTTTTAAAAAAAAATTGTGTAATCACCTTATTAGACAGGTTTTCAAGATTATATAATAGGAAAATAACATAAATTCTTTATAATAAAATAATATTATTTTAGATAATTTAACTTTTTAAAAAAGTTTAAAAAGTTTTACAACCAAAATCTAAAATTTATGCTTCTTTTGATAGAAGAAAAAAAGTTTTTTAATTCTTACAAACTCTTGGTTAGTGCCAATCAGATAACATAAAAAAAAAAAAAATTTAACATTAAAAAACTATTTTTTAGCTAATAAATATGCTAAACCAAATGAACAACTCTAATCTAATAGTATAGGGGCAATAAAAGTATTTTAAAAATATCCACACTAGCTCTCGTATCAAGTATTTTTAATATAAGCCTTATACTACTAGTTGCACTGGGCTATATTAATTCTAATGGATTAAATTAGATTAGATTAGATTAGATAAAATTTAATACAATATCATATTTAGTGTGTGATTATACTATAAAATATCAAATTTATTTTTATTTATTTAATTACATATTATTACTTTTAAGTAAAAATTAAATAATTTAAGAGTATTTTTGATGATAAAAAAATTGTAATTATTTACCATAATCACCGGTTGCCACTGTCTACCATCGTTGTCTGTTAGCGACTATTATCTTTTTCAATTTTCATAAACATCATTCAAATCTTTGTAAAATTTTTGACAAAATGATATTATTGTTGTCAACGTTTAAATTATTATTTACTATAAAGATGAAGTTAAATATTTGAATATCAAACATTTAACTTTAGATCTTTTTCGAATAATTATTCAAATGATAATGATAATTACAACATTCTACAAAACTTTCGACCAGAATTATAATAATATTTACAAAAATTTAAAAAGATGAAAGTTTCTTATAATTGTTAGGCAGTGGCTGACACGATAGATGATTGTTATATTAAAAATTATAATTTTTTTTATTATCATACATATATTTTTTAATTATTTAATTAAATATTACTATTAATAATTAACAATTAAATAATTTAAAAGTATAAATAACAAAAAAAAAACATAAAGATTTTTTTTAAAAAAAATTAAGAGACAGTATATTGTATTATTTATAATTTTAATATAGTCAGTGCAGTCAATTTCCTTGGCAAAGGATAGAAGGTTTTTAATGTAGGTGGGGCCATTAATACGGGTCAGTCTCAAAGCCGAACGCGACTTTAGTGTTCATCTTTCTTTCTAAAAGAAAAAAGTGTTGATCCCTATACATTGATTTGCGGATAAATTCCATTGAATAGAGAGAGATTTTTCAACATTAATTAGAACTGACTTTCACAGCATTGATGACCTTAATCTGGGTCGCTCAATGAAACATCATAAGGCATTTTTTTAATTATTTTATCAAAAGATATACATACATATCTATAATTAATTAATTTAAAAATTCACACCCAAACATATAAATCGTTGCAACTCCATATACTCTAATACAATTACCTTAAAAATGATCGATAATCTAACTAAGCAAAACATCAATCGATTCTTCTAAACTTAATTGGAGTATTGTTCTAGAATTTTACCTTTAATTTTGGAGAATTGAGCAAGATGGCCCTCAATTATATGTAGATGCAGTTTATGTATATACATATTTCTTGTCGTGTGTCAAACTAAAAAAGATTCCACAGCACGTGTAGCTAGAGAATTTTGTTTACAAGAATTATGGCAGAGTCTTTGGTTCAGGCAAATAAGCCTTAATATTTGAGAAAAAAAAAAAATAGATGCTGTTTGATATTTGAGAAAAAAGGTGAATACTCTTCTGAAATTAAATTTATATTCTTAAAATGATTTTTTTTTTATCTCGCATATTTTAAAAAATATAAACTAGTTATTTTAATTCTACTACTAATAATCTTATAATTTTAAAATAATAAAATAATAATTATATGCTTAACTTATTTTTTTAAAACAATCCTATAATTTTATCATAAATTATTATCTAATTAGAATATTTTTATTTGATAATTCTATTATTTTTATTTAATTAAAAAATCTTAATTTTATCATAAATATTTTTCTCATTATATTAATTGTATATTTTATAAATCTAATATTTTTATTTTAATAATTTTATCATTTTCTAAAATTATGTTTAATTTTATTATTTTCTTAAATTTTCAAAATAAAATTGTCAAAACAAAATGTAATGAGAAAATAGTAAAATTATTAAAATAAAACTATTAAATTTGTAAAATATACTATTATATAACGAGAAGTATTTTTTGTATTAATATGCTAGAGAATTTTGTTTACATATATAGCCAAAATTGACTGTCAATTTTGTACACGGCGATTATATATACATATCCAGTATAGAGGCAGGCAGTCATTAATTCCATGCATGAAGTTTATCAAATTGATGAAGGAAGTTGTTCCGATGGATGCTGGTTAATTATGATGGTCTTAGATATGTTGGACGATCGAGCAAGCTTGGCCACAAAGAACTGTGTAGTTGTAAAAGGTTTAACGGTGGTCCATCACATTAAATTATGATAGTTTTTTGTGGTGATCCATCACGTTTAACGGTGGGACTCACATTTGAAATTGAAGGAAAAAATAAAAAATTGTTAGGTAAAATTAAATGAATTTTTCATCCCTTTTAACTAAGGTTTGGTGTTGGGGAATTGAAATCGTTCGACTTTGGTTAAGATCAAACTTGAATCGAAAATAGGTTAAAATCAATTGTGAAATCTTATTTAAGTCTTTAAAGTTTATAAAAATTATAAATAAATTATAAAAAAAATTATATAAAGATATATAGAATAGGAGATATTATTAAAAATTTTAAAATTTTTTTTATAATTACTAAAATGTTTAAGAGCTTATATAAAAATATCTTTAAAATTCAAGAACCGAACAGTTGAAGTCAGAGCCAAACCTAAAATTAAACTTTGGAATTGAACTTTGAAACTGAGCTCGAACTAAATCGAATTAATTCGGTTAAGCAATTCTATAATTTAGTTATATTGGATTCGGTTTCTTGAACCCATTGTTAGTAGTATAAGAAACTCTAAGATTGGAGATGATTTAATAGGCGGCATTTGGTCCATTAATGTGATTTTTGTAATTATTATTATAAGTAAATTGAAGATGTAGTAGTTTGTAAAGGTAGAGTCAAAAATAGAAAATTAGAGGTCAAAATATTTAAAAATTAAAATTAGTAGCTTAAACTTTTAGAAACAGTAAATAAAATAATCGGTAAATTGATAACACTCCAAATGTATGAAGATATAAAATAAATAAACCTATTCTATAGGTCTAAACTATAAATCTTGTATATAAAAATAAAAAAATTATAGTGAGCCTGGATGGCCTCGCTTCAGCCCTGGTAGCGTGTCCAACCTACGTGGTTGTTGTTGTTGTTGTTGTTGTTGTTATTGTTATTTTTGTTTCTTTTTTTTTTTTTTTTTGACAAATTCTTCCATAGCTTTCAATTGCCTTCAGTCACTGCGAGAAAGGCCGCATACGGGGCCTCGCATGCCGCTGTACTTCGATGCTATTGATATCTGGACTTAAACAACGACATTTTAAAATTCTATTCACCATAACTACAATCGTAATGCATCTGCTGGTTTTCAAGCAGAACTATTCATTTAATTTTACTTTCCAGGAATCCTGAAAGCCTGTTTTGAGAAAATTATTAAAAGTAATGTTATTAATCTTCTCCGTTAATTCTAAGGTTCAATATTGAAAGAAAATGGCCACTCAGCCCAGAATTTATGTTCGAGAGTCCAGGACTTCTCCACAAAATTATGAGCAGACTTCCCTTTCTCCATTAAGAGTAGATACCTCACTGTGAGTAGACATCTGTTACCGCTGTACTCTACTATACAAGTGTTTGGCCTTGTAATATTTGTAATTCAAAAAATATATATTGAAATAAAATGTTGTCGCTGTAGGCTATTCAAGAAGCGACTAGCTAATTTGAAAATATTTGGAGCAGAGATATTTACCAATTAGAAACATTTCGGTGCAATATTTACATCAAATTTTTTTTTTGCCCGAGTAGTTAGAAGATGTTGCCTCCTTCACTGAGGAGGCACGTCTTCGATTCTTACCGGCAATTTTTCACATTATGTGATTAGGATTTCCTCTCTTTCGCAAGATCAGACATCATCTACTATGAGTGCAAACATCCGAATAATGTTAAATTAAGATTTTATTAAGATTTTCGGTAAATTTCTAATAAAATATTAATAGATTGTATATGTAATATTACAAAAAAAAAAAAAAGGTAAAAGCTTTTGTCTAAATCGCTATTAATAAGATTACAAATCAAAACACAGGGGGCTTATTCGAAGTAATGTGTTCCTAAGTACTACATTTCTCATTAACTTACATAAACATAAAAGGACACAAATTCTACAGTTAATGCATGACTTACACATGTAAATTAAACCAACAAGATCATCTGTAACAAATTGCGTAAGAAATTATGCACTCTACGGATCGGTGAAAGGGGAATCTGGGTTCTAATTCTCATACTCTAGAGGGGAGGTGTGAGAAGGACCTCCAATACTATGAAGAAGGGCTATTCTCTTGGTAGTTCTGTCCTCCGCCTACAAATGATCAAGTGGTTAATTAAAATTGTTTCACCATCATTAAAATAAAGAAGTGCTTCATTAAAAAGAGAATTTAGTAAACTCTACAGGTAACTCTTATTACCGGTGGTGGAGCTCTTTAGGGGTGTGAGGATGAGGAGGGCACACCAAAATTTTTTAAATAAAATATTAATGTTTTGTTTTATATCTTAATTAAAGAACATAAAATATCCATTTGGCCTCCCTCAAATTTTTTTTAGAGATTTGATATTTTTTATATTAAAATTAATATCGTCTTTTTTATATTTTTAATTATTTATTTTTAAATTAGATAATATAAATTAGTTAAACATAATTTTTTTAAAAAAAATTCAAACCTATTTATTAATACTTTATTTATACAATAATTTTTCTTTAAAAAGTTATTTATTTAATTTTATCCTCCATATAATTGAACATCTTTTCTTTATAGGAAAACTATATAATTTTGAAAACTTTTTTCTTATAAAAAAAAATCATATACTTAAAACTTTTCCTTATAGAAAAAGAATTTTTATGACTAACATATATATATATATATATATATCATAAACCTCTACAAAAGAATCAAAAAATAAAATTTGTTAATTTTTTTTAATTTTCTCTCTTCTTTAGTTGCATGTAGAAGTCATTTTTAATTTTGAATAAGTTAGTATATCTTAATAATTTTTTTATTTCTATGTATTATTAATGTTAAATAATAATAATAATAATATTTTAATTTAAATATTTATTTATTAATTTTTTGACTTTAAAAAAAATAAATAAATTATTATTTGGCCCCCAAATCTTAAATTCTCACTCCGCACTTTCTTATTAATTTATTTTGATTAATACGATAACTATATATCATTAACATGTGAATTCTATAATAAGAAAATTCTCAATTACTTGAATGATCCATTACCATTGTGTATAAAAACTTGATGTCCATTGCCATCATATATATAGGTGTAATACTTTCATCCCGTTACCATTGTTGACAACAGTTTGACCTCCCTTGCCATTGCTAGAAGTAATAATCCCGTTACCATTTCTAGTTATTGATTGAACCCCATTATTATCCCTGTTAATTTTCTTTAATTAATATGGGGTTAGGAGGAGGCATTTTAATTAACCACACCTGGAGGAGGAGAGATCCACAAAGACTTGGCGTGGGGATGAATAAGACCCGCCAACGTTGCTCTGGGTTTGATAATCTGACATTCGAAGTTTCATTAGAACCAGGAAAACAAATTTTAGTCAACAGTAAATGCTATATTTGCAACATGCGAGCAGTTTATATACTTAAAACGAACAAAGATAAGAGAGTATTTTATGCGTACTTTTTTGACGAAGGTTAGCCAAATTTCTTTCGGCGAGGGAATTTGGAGTGAAGAGGAAGCCGCAGATGATCAGAGGACAACTGTTGTTCCCCATTTTCCTTTAATTTGGTTCTTTGCTAAGGTTTCTTGCGTGACCAAGGTTTTTGCATGTATTTATAGGCAGTGAGAGAGTACATGCCACAAGTGAAAATGTAACTCTTAGAAGTCCTTTTCCAATGTCCATCAAACAATAAAAATGAAACGAAAAAATTTTTAACATTAAAAAAAATCCTAAGCGTCATTCACGCCTCAGTTATTGCGCCGAAAAAATTGTTGAATTTCAGATTTGTTGAAATCTTTAAGCCGTGTGCACTTATTTTCTTCTTCAAAAGTCCTTAGTCAATCTCATCCATATACACTGAAAAGTTGAATTAAAAAATCTGCATCAATTTGCATGCGCAGACAAAAATGGGTTGAAAATCCATCAATATAGCGAAAATTTTCATTTTCACTGTGACTATGTCAATTTTGTAATTTGCATCGACTCCGTGGGACTGCCGTATTTTATACGGAAATTATATATACATATAGTATAGAGACAGCAGTCATTACATGCATGGACTTTATCAAATTGATTAATTGACTTGAGTTTGACGTCATATGTTGTGTTAGACTTGTAAAATATATGCCACATTATGATCAAATTAAACCAATGATGCAATTCCATTTGACCCAAAAAAACAAAGCACGAAAATTTCTGAACGTCTCCATAATTATCAACTTGCAAATATTTCTTGAAAGCGGAGACATCAATCAATGCAACTTGCTGAAAGTAAGGACGTGTAGAAGAAACTTCGTTGTCTTTCTTTGATTTAAAAGTAGATATAGCAATGGCACCCATGAACATTATACACATAGGTATATATATATATATATATGTATATATCTGTCGAAATTCTACAAGAATCTGCAGTTTGACTGGATATTATCATAAGTGAAATTGTTCGGATTGATGTTGGTTAACTATGATAGTCTTAAATATGCTGGACGATCGAGCAAGCTGGGCCACAAAGAATATGCAGTTGTAATTGTCGTCGTGTGTTAAGAAATTACAAAGCTGCTGATAGCTTTTTGTTCACATCGTTTCTAAGTACTGCTGCCAAAATTTTAATTTTGTTTTCATTTTCGTTTGAACTCGTCAGTTTTGCAATTTATATTTACACAGTCCGACCGTCGTAATGTACACGGCAATCATATTTACTTGATTCTAACGTCAGAGTATTTCAGACCTCTAATAGATATATGTCAAGTTATTATCAAGCTAAATCAATGGTGCAATTTCATTTTTATATCCAAAACAAAACTTGCTGACTGATTCTACATATATCAACTTGCTTGCTCTTCTAGTTTGAAAGTTGATCCAGGTGATTATTTCAAATTCCTTCATCCAGATTCCAGACATCTTACTGTGCACTTGATAAATATCATAATATTAAAAATGGAGAATGTTCGATACCCTATTCTTTAGCCTAATACTCTATTAATCATGTTGTTTAGCTAATATTTCAATATTTCCTTGAGGTTAATTCCATTAACAAAAATTATTATTTTTTAAAAAATTATCAATTTGCATCACTAATTATAGTTAAAAGTCTTAAAAAGGACATGTGTATTTTTTTATTGGACAATTTAAAATTGAATTTAGTTAACTATTACTAACTACCAACGACAGTCATTAGCCACTATTGAAAGTCACCTATTTAGTTTATCATAAATATTATTAAAATATTTATTGAATACTTTATACAATATTATTATTATTGGTATTTGAACTATCGTTAGATATAAATTTAAAGTTGAAGTTTTAGCACCCAAAATTTTAATTTTAAATTTATGATGAATAATTTGAAAAACGGTGATTATGATAAAACCATTGCATAAAGCATTCACTAAAAATTCCAATAACATGTATGGTGATTTAAATAATAAGGTATTTAACAAGTAACGAGAGATATTATGCATTCTCCTTATTTAAAATTATAGAATTTGGTATAAAACTTTTTGAAAATGTATCGTATTTCTTATTTCCTTAGGTACCTATGAGTTATGATACATGAAATTATCAGATGTTAGAGGTTTATATTCAAACAAAATAAATAAAATAAACATAGTGGACTATAAATTTTTGAGTTAGAAGTCTTATAACAACTTAGAATTAATAATCATACACAAATTAACTACTCAGCGTAGTTAACTAGTTATATTATGTGCAAAGGAAAAAGAAATCCTTATTATATAGAGTTTGTTTATTATCTATAACGTATGACATATCAACTAATTTTCATATTATTAAATTTATATATGTGGAGCTTGTATGCAGAGTTGTACATACAACATATGAAAAAAAAACGTAAAAGTTGTTCAGATGATTGAATTTTTCACCACGAGCTTAATTTATCGGCGGATGCACTCTTAACGTACGCCTGGTTAGAGTACTGAGTAAGAATAAATACTAAATCAATTAAAGAGAGAATCTATAGAAATTTTCCTGTTTATACAATATTAGAAAAATAGTAGAGAGCTGACTTTCTCCTCTTACGTCCTTTCTTTTTATTCGTTTTTTTTCTTTGTCCTTCCTTCACTCACCATCGTCTAGTTTTCCCAAAAGATTCAAAGTATTTTCTACGTCTCATCATTTTATTGGTTCGCTTACTTGTCATCTAAGTGCTAATGAAAAATTGATCTTTCCTTGTTAAGTAAATGAATCTTTCCTCTCTGGGTTCGGATCCTTTATTTCTCATCCCGATGAAATCATTATCCTGGTTTTTCATAATACAAGTTTTCATAGTAAGCTTATAACAAAAATTTTAAAAATCACGGTTAATAAAATAATTATTTTTTGGAATTTTTTGGTGATAAAATAATTATTTTTGGTAAAATTTCTTCGGTGAAATATCTGATCAAAATTTTCCGAAAATAAGTAATGAATGTAAGAGCTTTTATTTAAATAGCTATTAATGACATTACAAATCAAAACACTGAGGACTGACACGAAGGAACGTATTTCCAAGTGCTTGTGCTTCTCATTATATAGGTTACATAAACATAAAGGGACACAAATTCTACGGTTAATGTTTGATAAGCATGTAAATTAAACCAACAGATCATCAGCAACAAATTGCACAAGCACTTCTGCAATCTATGGATCGTTGAAAGGGGAACCTGAGTTCTGATTTTGGTTCTGATACTCTGGAGGTGAGAAGTAGTAGCTCCCATAGTCTGGAGGTGGAGGAGCAAAACTCTCTTGGTAGTTCTGTCGTCCACCGCCATTACCATTATCATTATCGTTACCATTACCATTACCACCGTTGGTAGCAATGCTTCGATTTCCGTTGCCGTTGGTCACCACCGATTGATCTCCATTGCCATTGTTTGTAGCTACACTTTGAACTCCATCACCATTGTTTACAACATTTTGATCTCCGTTGCCATTATTTTTAGCAGCACTTTGAACACCTTTACCGTTGTTTTCAACGTTCTGATTTCCATTGCCATTGTTTGTAGAAATACTTTGAACCCCATTCCCATTGTTTTCAACATTTTGATTTCCATTGCCACTATTGGTAGCAATACTTTGAACCCCTTTACCGTTGTTTTGAACATTTTGATTTCCATTGCCCTTGTTTGCAGAAATACTTTGAACCCCATTCCCATTATCCAAAACTGTTTGACGCCCGTTGCCTTGGTTAGACGCAATACTCTGAACTCCATTACCATTGTGTATAACAACCTGATGTCCATTACCATCGTAAGTGGTAACACTTTCATCTCCATTTCCCTTATTGACAACAGTTTGACCTCCCTTGCCATTGCTAGAAGTAATAACCCCGTTACCATTACCATTACTAGTAATTGATTGAACCCCATTATTATCACTGTTAATAATTCTTTGATATGAGGTAGGAGGAGGCATTTTAACCACACCTGAAGGAGAATTGTCACCTGTCGCAGAACCGGCATGGCCCGATACACTACCGTGGACGCCGCTTTTGCTTTGATCATCCTTCTCATTATTAACTCCGCCCGGACCATCTGTGACATTCCAATTGTTTCATAGAACCAGGAAAAAATTTTATATATCATTAAATGCTGCATATATATATATATATATATATTTGCAACAAGCAGTCTACTTGAAACAAAAAATAAATAAATAAATAAGACACTATTTTATACGTACTGTTTTGAGGAAGCTCAGCCAATTTTCTTGCAGCAAGGCAATTCGGAGCGAAGAGCAAGCCGATGATCAAGAGAAAGAAGCAGACGATCAGAGGACAACTGTTGTTCCCCATTTGCCTTTGCTTCTTGATTGCTAAGGCTTATCGTGTGTGAGCGAGGTTTTTGCATGTATTTATAGGCCGTGAGAGAATGCAAGAAGTGAAGAAGTAACTCTCAACTGTTGACTCCAAAAGTTGTCTGATTATTTTCAAATCTGAAATACGTCATGTTATCATAGATTTATCCCGTGGTAAATTCTAATTAATTAAAATATTAATTGTTTTTTTCACCTATCTGATATCAGTTTACTCGAATTATAGCCTTCACTGGAATTTTTTTTTTTTGAAAAAAGTAAATATCTAATTTTATAATAAGTTATTAAATCAGTGTTTAGTAAAAAAAAAAAAATTATTCTGATTATTTGATAATCTAGTTTCTTATAAAAATAATTTTTATAAACGAGGGATGGGTTATTTTTCAATGTGACTTTCCAAATAATATGCAATTATATATATTTAATGTGATTTTTAAAAGTTCTTATATTAACCTTACAACTTGAAAAGACAGTTGTACTTATATTTTTATAAATCTTAATTGCATCATATAATGTGGTATATATTTTACAAGCCTAACCCAGCCTTTAACGTTAGAATCAAGTTAATTAAAAAAAATATGTTGATTTTAGAATAAATTTTATTAAACAGAAATAGATATTGCTTAAATTAATTGGATACAGATTTTCACTATAGACTTTTTATGTATATTCAAAATAATTGTGAATGCAAGGATACGTTACAGTTTTTACAGTCAATACGGCAATCCCCCATTTTCAAAATCAATCTGAACCGTCTTTCACACCACTGATTACGGGAACCTTGCGATTTAAACTACATGGACTGAAGCGAATAAAATTGGTTGTCTTATTTGCCCCTGCATGCTAAGCAAACAGAGACATAAATCTTTTAATATTCAGTAGGCTGGCTAATCTTAATTAGTATTACCTGAATAAAGACCCTGACCTGGGTCAGTCAATGAAACATGACAAAGTATTTTTCTAATTATTTTATCAGAATATATATATATATATACACACACATACATATCATTATAATTAAAGTTATATATTCTATCATTAATTAAGTAACTAATGTACAATTTCACACCCCAACTTATAATTCAGTTACAACTCTATATATTCTAATATAATTACTTTAAAAGTGATCGATATAATCTATAAATAACATCAATGATCGATTCTTCTAAGCTTCTAAACTTAATTTAAGTATTGTTCTAGAATTCTACCTCTAATTTTGGAGGATCGAGCAAGATGACCCACAATTATATGTCTTGTTGTGTGCTAAGTGATTCCACGGCTCGTGCTAGAGACTTTTGTTTATATCGTGTGAAAATATAATACCAAAATTTTCATTTTCAGTTAGTGACTCTTCAATTTTGGCATTTGTATTGACTCCGTCTGGTTGCAGTATTTTCTACGGCACTTATATACGCATACAGTATAGAGACAGGCAATCATCACATGCATATATGCATTTAATCAAACTGATTAATTAATTAACTTGATTCTGACGTCAGAGGGTGTGTTAGACTTCTAATATATATATATATATATATATATATATGCCACGTTAATTATGATCCAATTAAACCAATATTGGTGCAATTTCATTTAAACGAGAAAAAGAAGCACAAAATTAAAATTTTGAATGACTCCTTGTCAACTTAATGTATATGTTGGGATAAGGAGACATCGATCGATCAGTGAACTTGCTGAAAGAAGGGATGTGTAGAACAAGAACCTTCGTTACTTTATTTTTCTAATTTAGAAGTACTAGTAGGGCTAGCAATGGCACCCATCATCACCATTATGTATATATATATATATATACACACACTACTGGAACCAGTTTGACTATATATTATCATATGTGAAATTGCTAGCTACCTAAATATATATGTTGGTTAGTTAATTATAATATTCTTTAATATGTTGGACCATGGAGTAAGCTGGGCCACCAATACATAAAGTTGTAAAAGTAATCTTTTGTGTTAAGAAATTACACAGCTCCTGCCTAGCCTTTTGCAATTTATGTTTACTCCGTCCGACCGTCGAAGTGTACACGGCAATCATATTAACTTGATTCTAACGTCACAGCGCGTTAGACTTCTAATATATATATATATATATATATATATATATCAAGTTATTATCCAGCTATAAATCAATGGTGCAATTTCATTTATATATCGAAAACAAAAATTTGTGAATGATTGTATATATATATATATATCAACTTGCTTGCTCTTCTTGTTTGAAAGCTGGTCAAGGTGATCAACCAACAATGACAAACTCAATGTGGATGTGAATTGTGAGAATAAGGCTAGGCGACATATATTACACGCATGTCTAGAGGAGACTTCCTTAGATATAAACTTGAAGTATACTTCATTATATATATATATATATATATATGTATATATTATTAAATATGTAAAAGTTAAAATGTGAGTTTAACATTAATTTTCCATCTAAGACGTATGAAATGATATATATATCATTTTAACTTTTATATATTTAATAATAGATAATTATCTATCTCTAGCTTAATTAATAGAATTGCTTACTTAAATATCTATTAGAAATGAGGTCTATGTACGTAGGAAGAAAAGGCCAGAGCCTGTACTGTGTGTTACTTAAAAGCATATGTCAAACTTGAATAACAATGATTAGATTTATCATCAGCATAACAGATCTTATAGAATATACAAATATCTAGAATTGCTTATGTATTTACAATTAATTTATATATGGAATTACCATGAATTGAATTTATAATTTGATATATTTACGTGTATCATATATGATTTTCTAATAAATGCTCTAGCATAAGCACAAATATAAAAGATTTTAATTGCATTTAAAATTAATTTATTTACTATTATTTAGTGTTAGAGATACAAAATCTTCATACAGATTATAAGACATATATAAGCAAACTGATATAGTATAATAACATTACTTTTTTTTTTTTCAGTTGCACTGATTGTGTAGTTTTATCAATTAATGCCATCATGTCACAACGTTGATATAAAATTCTTCGATTCTTTTGGGTAATTGTATAATTGGTGTATCATTTCCATTGTTGACAACGTTGATATATATATATATATATATATAGACACATAGTCCTTATAATAATAGATCATTTTCAGCCACATAAAAAAATAAAAAGTAAATCGGATAACATATCCAGAAGGAGTGTGAGCAGCCTCTCGTGTTGCGTACGGGTCAATATTCCAGGCTTTGAAAATACTTATCTTGTTTTTTTTTTTTTTCAATAATAATTGGAGGATATCCCCTCCGTAATTTGAACGGAAGGACAATAATTGATTAACTTTTTTTTTAAAAACGTTGTCACAAATTGAAATTATTTCAAGAATGATCAAATTCTTTCAATTCTTAAATTTATGCATCTCATCATCCATTTATCACCTGAAAAAAATTGTCTCCAAACCGGAAAATTCTCAATTAACTCGCTCATAGGAAAAGTTGTACACGACCGAAAAAAAAAAAAGGATTACCCTTTAGTCATTTATAATACATGATACATCAAATTACTAATTTTTATAAAGTTTATGCGAGGCGAGATTTTTTCTTCTTTAATTTACATGAATTAAATCAAATGAAAAATTATCCTTTTATCTCCTCCTCTTTGACTTTTTTCTACTGAACAAACCTTCTTCAGTCGTCTCTCCGTAAGCCTTGATCTTTAATTCATGTTCTCGTTTATTACGTATATTCTTATTAAATAAATTAACCTTTTTTTCATCTCTCCGTTGTGATGGTAGTCTACCATTGGCAGAATGGAGGAGTTGCTTTTGTTAAAATCTTTTCAGGGAAACTGTCTGCCAGATCCCGATGGTTTGGCCTAACGTCCGTTTTGGTCCCAAAGACTTTTAAAATACCTATAGAACCCATTATGGCCTTATTCCTTATCTATTAACTATTCTTTACACCTTATTAAGGATAAATTGGTATTTCAATGTATTTTAATCGAATAGTACGAGCATGAAGTGACATGTCCAGCCATGTCAGTGTGTCTAATTCATAAATGCCCAAAATTTGGCCACATGTATACTTATGATTGGATATTCCTTTTTTGACACCTAATTCCTCATTTCATCTACTGTGTTCTTTTCTTCTAATCCAAAACCCGACCATCATAAAGGTGGTTTTGGCGACGGCGATGGGGACGACTATTCTGGCAGTGCCAAAGACGGCAACAGGGAGGAAGATGACACAGCAGGCAACGACGAGAACTTGACTTCATAACAATGACTCGATCTATCATCACTACTAGTTGTATTTACAATTTGATATATGCAATTCAGATGAATTGATAATTTTGTAGTTTAATATATTTGCATGTATCGTATATGCTTTTATAATAAATGCTGTGGCATCAATACAAATGTAAAAGATCTTAATCGTATTTATAATCAATTTATTTACTTACTATCATAGAGTATTAGAAATACAAATTCTTCGTACAAATTATAAGACGTACATAAACAAATTAAAATAATAGTGATTGTCACATTATTTAATTATTTTTATTTGTACATTGATTGTGTGTTTTCATCAATTGATCCATCGTATCATGTCAAACTAGTTTGTATATAAAATAGTTTGCACAGAGAATCTATATCCTTATATTATTCAAATTAGTTCTCAATTAACTCATATGTATAGTCGCATATTTATCCGTTGATCATTCACAGTATATCAAATTTCTAATTTTCATAGGTTTATACTTTATATTGAGGCAAATGAATATAAAACAAATATATGATTCAATATTAGAAAAATGCTCAAAAGCACTTATTATTTAGTTGAATTAATGCCCCATCGAAGTACTTACATGCGCCGCTCATTTTAGTTTTGTCAGTATTAATTAAAAACTATTTTTTGAGTACATTTACTAAAATAACCCCGAATGATCACAGTGTCGAGACAAAGAATTGTTCTTCAACTTAAAATCACACCATATATATATATATATATATATATAGAGAGAGAGAGAGAGAGAGAGAGAGAGAGAGAGAGGGGCGGGGGGGCGGCTTTACTGCCTACCCCTTCAAGTGAAAACTGCAAATCACATTGCATGATTTCTACTTTTTTTTTTCTTTTTCCATTCATCTCTAAACCAACAATGACAGAATAAATTAATGTTGCCAACAAAAAAACACAAACCAAAGTTGCTCGTTCAATTGCTGGTGGTGAAATTATAAGGGTGGGGATGCTCTGCTTTCCGAAGATTTCCAACAAGTGTGTTTTCGATTGGGTGGCAGATCAATGAAAATGATGGCTAGAGTTTGGCTGCTATCTGGAGTATATTAATTATGAGTCTGATGGTGTTTCCTAACCGGCGAGTGGTGATGGTAGAATGGTGGTGTGCGACGGTGGAGTTGTTTTTGTAAAAATCTTTAACGGTGGTACTTCTCCCATTGATGAAGATGAAGATGAAGATGAAGTCATATTTCTTTTTTTTCTTTTAATAATTAGTTTTATCTTTAAAGTATAAATTAAAAAAAATAATATTAATTAAATAGATTATGGTATAGTATTAGTTAAATAGATTAGGTT
This sequence comes from Azadirachta indica, assembly GCA_022749755.1. Classification (NCBI taxonomy): domain Eukaryota; kingdom Viridiplantae; phylum Streptophyta; class Magnoliopsida; order Sapindales; family Meliaceae; genus Azadirachta; species Azadirachta indica. Next base: position 12,522,537 of record CM040443.1, on the reverse strand, counting down.
AATTTCTTTTCTTTTCTTTTTTTTTTTTTTCAATAAGAAGATTATGGATGATGTAATTTATGTTATCATTGGATAATTCAACAATACGCAAAAGATTTTAATTAAGAGATATGAGAAATTTTGAAATCAAATTTTAATTGTTCGTTTAATAAAATTTTGGACACATACATATTAATTTTTGCCGCAATACATGACTTCAAATTCAATGGTATCCCTGATCTTGTTTCGATTATGATTACAGAGTAATTAAGAAAATGATAACAACAATTAATTTAATTTCCTGCAGCTTAAACTGCCACTTACTTACTCGATCCTGACCGTTTTTCGGTTATTGAGATCACGGCGATGGCCTGTTATTGTATATACCTTTTCTTGTTTGAGCCGCCCCGGCAATGCAACTACTGTAAGGCCTACCACGACCACAACTCACAGCTGGTTTACCCCGATTATAGGTTGCTGCAGGCTCGAAACGCTTGTCGGTGTCTGAATTCGGAGAACTTTGGGTAGTCGCAGACGGAGCCGAAGTCGAAGAACTTCCGTGAACACCGCTTTTGCTCTGTCCGTTCTCTCCACCGTTTGCATCTTCTGCATGCATGCATGCATGCATGCGTCAAAGTAATTATTGTTACACATATTATTCAACCACCTTAATTGTTTATAAAAAATGATTAGTAAAGAAAATATAAAATATTATATCATATAATTACTCTGAAGGGCGGCCAATTTGCGTGCAACTGTTCCATGTGGAATAACGAGGATGATTGATATCAAGAGAAAGCAGCAGAAGAATACTGAGAGAGAATGAAGAATACTTTTGCTGAGCATTATTTCCGTCGCAACCTAGCTAGTTAATGAAATTTTTTATAAAATTGTTGGCTTCTTTTTGTTTTGGGTAATTGTATAACAACTGATATCTGATTTATATTGGTTAGTGGTCGCTCATGGTTTATTTCTAGCCACCAATATTCCTCCCGTACTGCGTACGGGTCAACGTTCCAAGATGTTTGCTGTTACTCGGGAGTCAGTCAATGAAAGCATTTCTCTGGTTGCTTGATTGATTTTCTTTTTCTCTTTGATAATAAACTGGAGGGTATTCATGCATATCCAACCGTAATTTGAACGGAAGAAGAATCACAATTTAATTCAATGAAAGAATATTCTAAATATACCTAAATTTTCAGAAAACACTAAATATTGTCCGGTAAATTTAGATATTTCTTTATCTTTCGTCAATTTAATTTTTAAAATATTATTTTTTGAGGCCCTAAATTTTAATAAAATAATTAAATGAAATATATTTTTCTCATAATTAATAATTTAGTCTTCATTAGAAGTAATATATTAGGGACTAAAATATCAACTTAAAAAAATATTTTATTTTTACAATTTTAGAAACAAAAATATAATTATTTATATTAAAATGTTAATAGTAAATTTTGTCAAATTGATATGCTAAAATATTCTGATCATAAAAGATTCTAAATAAAATATTTATAATCTTTTATTTGATATGTTTATTTACAAAGTATATTATTTTATTATATTTTCTTAAAAAACATTAAACACATAATTAATATAAATAAAAAGAGAGTGTAACTAAATACTTTAGAAAAATAAAGGTAATCAAAGTTCTCTTTTCAATTTTTTTAATCGAAATTCTCTTTCAAATTTTTTTAATCAAAATTAAATTAACTTATTAGATAAGAATTAAAAAAATTTCTACTCTAAGCATAGGTCATATAATTTGGGACACACTTGAAACCCCAAACTCATCTTGAATTCCAATAAAAATAGGGAACAAAGGTTTGATATTCTGCAAGTAAAGTCTCAGACTTTTTTCTTTTGTTAAAAGAAAGTTAATAATATTTTAACATATTAATTTGTCTAAATTCATTGTTAATATTTTAATTTAAATAAAACAATTTTTTTTAAGTTTTAAGATTTTAGTCTCTGATACATTATAAATAATGAGGTTTAAATTATTAATTATGATAGGTTATATTTTATTTTGTTATTTTACTAACATTTAGAAATTAAAATTATAATAATATAAGAGGTCAAATTGACGGGAGTTAAGTATAATATCTTTCTATTCTCTCCAAATTTAAAGTATCTAACATATTCTATGAACTTAGAAGTATTTATTGTTTTTTTTTCTAAATAAGAAAATTAATCTTCTAAAGAGACTCGAACTTTCAACTAAGAAGGGAGAAAAATAACAACTATGCACTAAATCATTTAAAACATACATTTCAATGTTTTTTACAAGACAGTTAACTTTATTAATGTTAACAAAATATAAATTTAACACAAATAAATAATAATTTAAAAAAAATTAATATTAATAAAAAAAATTATTGTAAATATCCTAATTATTTAATACATTATTTATTTTAAAAATTAATTTTTAAAATAAATGTTATATTAATTATTTTTTTTTAGTTATTTAACTAAAAAATATAAAATGTAAAACCTAATTTTTTATATTGGGAGAATATATATATATATAATTTGTGTCATAAAAAAGAACTAAAGTTTAAGCGGTGTAATGGGTAGTTGATACTATTTACCTTCTTAATCCGGGCTTAACTCCCCTTAAAAACTTAATTTTCTTATTTTTATTAGTATTTAATAGAAATGAAAAGACATTTTTGTCCCTATACAATCTAACAAAAGTGATGAAATATAGTTGATTGTAATAATTTATATATTTGAGTGCTCCAACATTACCTTTCAATACATGTTGTATTACATTAAGAAACTAACAAATATAGGGTAGTGAGACAAAATAGGGAAAATACTAATTTCCCACTTAATTTATTTTGATTTTACTACTTATCTCTCTATTATTTCAAAATTACAATTTATCTCCCTGCCCTCAAAATTTGACTTCTACTTATTAGTAGTTTTGTCATTTGACATGTTTACGCCTAATTACACTAATATCTCTTTATTTTTTTTTCTTTTTTATCTTGTCTGTTTCTCCACATGCTACAAAACAATTCTCTATTTTTTTTTCCTTTTCATTTCTTTTCTTTCTCCACCTCTTACAAAGCAATTTATATTTTCTTCTATTTTTTATTTTCATGACCAAGTAAGAGGAAAAAGATCTAAAATAAAATTAGAGATAAATACAAAACTAATATAATTTGAAAACTCTTAACAAAATTCAAATCCAATTGATCAAACCTGCAATCTAATTTTGGGTGTTAATTATAGAAGTTTTAGATTTAAGGTTGATTTTAGGGATTAATTATGCAATTTTATAATTATTTTATTATGTATTAAATTGAAATGGTCATTGTATTTTGTCATAGATTGCAGGTTTGATCGATTTAGTTTGAATTTTATTAACAGTTTTCAAATTATATTGATGTTATATTTATCTACTTTTCATTTTAAATATTTTTTCTTTTGCTTTACTTGGTCATGAAAATAAATTGATTAAAGCAATTACATGCATGGATTCACGCATAATAAAATCAATTGAACATTTTCATGCGTAGTTAAAGTCAGAGTGAACTCCTCCATGCATGATTAAAGTCAATCCAATGCTCCAAGCTTGGTTTCACATATATGTAAAGACTGTCCATGCCCAAAGAAGCTAAAAAGCCAAAAGAGGAATTGTGATTTCTTAAGCGTAAACTTATATCGGCATGGTCCTCTTTACGGAAGAAATAATATGTTTACCGACATACCGAATAACCGAGATGACGAGCAGGCAACTGTCACCCCAATATAAATTAACAAAGGCTTAGTGAGGAAATTATGACTGCAAATGCGCGGATTCATGTATGCATAATCTATGCACAATGTGTCGATGATGACCGACAGTGGGTGGAAAATCGGATAAGAAGACAAAAATTAATAATTAGTAAAAGAGTTTGGAAAAAATTATCTTTTCAACTTATGAATTCTGTTTTTAAAAAATCGAAAATCGGTAAAAACAAATTTTTACAGGAGGTCGGTCGTAGAATATGCTAGAATAAATGTAATGCCGCCTATTTGAGGTCTCGATTTTCCCGGTGCTCGGAATTGAAACTTAAAAAAATTTAATCAGAGATGTCACACAAATCTTTTTTAAACTTGTGGTCCAATAAAAAAAATCATAAATATTAAATTATTAAATTTTAATTTGATTTAAGTTTTTTCTCTGTCTTTGGGCCAAACATGTTGGACCCAGTAAAACAGAATGTTTCTTTAATCACCGCGGAATCTGGGTCTCGGTCTTCTTCTTCTCCCTATGCAAGGCTTCCTTGAAATGAAAAAGACGTTAGCTGGCTCATTGCGCTCTCAAGCTCCTTACCTTACTCTTTCTGTTTCTTCTTTTCTTTTATCCGTTTTAAGAGCCATTCCCAAGGCGACAAAATATATATAGAAAAGCCTGGGATAAGTTGTAATCTACAGGGGCACACGAATAAGGCATCTCAGTAGAAAATGAATCAATAACATAGAGTCGGTACCTAGTCCTCTGGTAGTAAATTATAAAAGAAACATCATAGAAATCGGGTATTCAGACCCCAAGGATAAAGCTTGAACCGAAGTTTCAGGTAGTATTTGTAAACTAATATTGAAACTGGAGAACTCCATATTTAACCCATGGACCAAGAGTTACGGCTAACCGATTTCTTTAATTTTATTAATATTCAAGCGGGAAAAGGAGATCAAGGTTTCTAAGGTTTGGCTTAAAAGATATATAAGTTTTAGTAGTTGAAAAAATACTCATAAAATTTATTTTTAAAAGACAATTATACTGTTATGAATAAAAATTATTATTAAATAATTAAAATTTGATAATATATAATAAATATTTATCAAAAAATATTAATAAAATATTATTTTATAGTATATTAACTATATAATATTTATTTGTATATTATAAATTTATATATTTTATAAATACTATAAATAATATTTGTTAATATATCATAACTAAAATATAAATTTATTTATTTTACAATATATTAACAATTCAATATTAATTAATTATTAGAAAATAAATAAAATAAATGATAAATAAATTTTAATCTATAGATAAAATATAATATAATAAAAATACTTATGATTATATTATAATTTATATTTATGTATAGTTCAAATATATAAAATATGATCAAAATAAATTTATTATTTATAAAATATAAAAATATGATCAAAATAGATTTGTTATTTATAAAATATATAAGTTTATAATACATTAATAAATTTTACATTATTAATGTACTATTTACTAATGCATTATATTTTGTCAAATTTTAATGATTTAATGATAATGTTTGTAACTAACTGTTTCTAATAAGGATATGATCACATTTTTAAAATAAATTAGAACTTTTATAAGTATATTTAAATTATTAGAATTTATGTGTCCATTAAACAAAAATTGAAAGACCTCCGTATCTTTTTCCCAATCCATGCCAAAACTTAAATCTAAGACAACCAAACTATACTTAAAAAACCCACCAAAATGGGCTCGTAATATCCCTCAACAATGACGCTAGATCCAATAAAACAATAACTTAAGAAGCCCATTCAAAAAGAAACAACCAAATATCAGATCTCAAATTAGTATACATAAACTCCCAAGAATTAGTAATCAAAATCCTATCAAAACGAGTATCCTAATGAATTTAGAAAACCAACAGTATATAAAAAAAAAAAAAATAAAGAGAGGTAGACTTTTCTTACAACCTAAGAAGAAATAAAGAGAGACTTTTTCTACAGGTAGAGACTTTTCCCACAACCTAAGAAAGAAATAAATAGAGGGAGACTTTTCCCACAACCTAAAAAATTTATTAGTTGATATTAGGTGATAAAATCTGATATCAATAATTGCAATTAATTTTTTTATGTTAAAAATTACTATCTTGAATCTCCAATTAATATTTCCCTTCTAAAATTACTATTTTAAATCTTCAACTAATTTTTTCCATTTAAAATTACGATTTTATTTATTATTTCAACCATTTTTAATCTTTCTTTTTAAACTTACTATGTTGTTTTATATTATTATTATTTGAAATTTCATATCTTCTAATGATTTCTTTCATATAATTTTTTGAGGATAATATGTGATTTCATGTGTAATATATATTTTCAAGAGTAATATAATCTTTTTAACAATCGCACTTAACGGTTTAGGAGCGGGATGATGACTTATAATAAATTTAGGGGTGAAGTGATGATTGTTAATAAATAAAAAAGATAAATTAAAGTTACCCGATAAATATATTTAAAAGTGATTTTTAAAATACTCTCGTAATTTTATATTCTCTCTTCTATTAGTTTATCTAATTATATATATGTGAGCAAATAACAACCTAGCTTGTAATTAATTTTTTTATTGTCTAATATATAGTATATTTGAGAACGATGTTACATACCTCGAATTTTTATCCCACATTTCACTTCGCTGGATAGATATGATATTATTATGATTAGAAACTTGGGACATGCAGCTAACTTGTTTATCTAAAGGTATGCTAGCTGGAATTATTATTTATCAGAGCTTTATATTTAGACAAAATAAATAAATATGGTAGACTATAAATCTCTAAACTAAAATTCTTATATATAAGTTAAAATTAGTACTCATCCACAAATTGATTTCTTAGTTAACTTGTACGAGTAGTTGTATGTGCCCCCCGCAAAAAAAAAAAAAAAAAAAAAGAACAATATTCTTATTATATAAAGTTTATTTAATTATGTATATATAGTATATTATATATCAAATTACTATTTTTTCATAGATTTATACTCCAGTATACAAACAAAAAAATAAATATAAATTTTAAATTTACATATTGATTTGTACGCAGAGTAGTACATGCATTATAGTAAACGTGAAAGTTGTTCAGATCGCTGAATTTTTGGTTTATTCTTTTAATAAGATCACGATTAATATGGATTCAGTTTAAGATATCGTTGGTTAATTCAACAATTAAGTAAAAAAAAAAAAAAAAAAAAAAGAGACAATTTAAATTAAAAAAAAAAATATATTGAAGTCAAAACAAATATATTAATTTGTGTGATACCAATATATGACTTCAACGAACGGTTTGCCTTTAAAAATAAATAAATTAAGAAACAAGAAAAACAAAATGTGTGTTGCACTTCAGGTAGGGCGTAATTAATGTTGTTACATCTATAAATTACTTTTGAGTATTACTTATACACAGTAATTGAGAAAATGATAACAACAATTAATTTCGTGCAGCTTCTGCTTCTGATTTAGTCCGACTCTTTTTCAGTTGTTGAGATCACGGCGATGATGACCTGTTGTAAATACCTCTTACTTCAGACCGGCGGCAAAGATTATTATAACTACATGGCCTGACTGAAGTCGGAAGACCTTGGGTAGTCGCAGACGGAGCCGAAGTCGAATGACTTCCATGAACACCGCTTTTGCTCTGTCCGTTCTCTCCACCTTTTGCATCTTCTGCATGCATCAATGTCATTGTTACACTTACACATATTATTCAACCACTTTATTTATAAAAAAAAAAAAAAAAATTAATAAATAAATAAATATAATATATATTATATAATTACTCTGATGATCAGCGGCTAATTTGCGTGCAACTGTTCCATGTGGAATAAACAGGATCATTGATATCAAGAGAAAGCAGTAGAAGAATACGAGAGAATGATGCAGAATTTTGCTTAGCATTTTTCCCTCCCAACCTAGCCAATGATAATTTTGTGTATAAAATTCTTCCCTTCTTTTGGGTAATTGTATAATTGATATATGATTTCTGTTGGTTACAACGTTGATATATATATATATATATATGTGTGTGTATATATTATACTTATTTTTAGCCACATGATAAAATAAAGAAAAGCTGATAACATATTCAGAAAGAGTGTGAGCAGTCGCCTCTCGTGTTGTGTACGGGTCAATATTCCAGGCTTTGACTCGAGAGTCAGCCATTCAAAATATTTCTCTTGTTTCTTTCCAGTAATACTTGGAGAATATTCCTCCGTAATTTGAACGGAAGGAGAATAACTAATTATTTTTTTAAAAAAAATTGTAACAAATTGAAATTATTTCAAGAATGATCAAATTCTTTCAATTCTTGAATTTGCGTATCTCACCATCCATTTATCACATATTTGACGAATGCACGATATTTAGAATTTAAAAAAAAAAAAAAAAAATTGTCTCTAAACTAGAAGAGTTCTCGATTAACTCGCTCATAGGGACAGTTGTATGTGACCAAAAAAAAAAAAATTATCCTTTAATCATTTATAATATATGATATATCAATTTACTAATTTTTATAAAGTTTATATTGAGGCAAATGTGTATAAAACAAATATGATTCAATATAAGAAACATGTTCAATACCCCTTATTATCTAGTTCAATGCTCCATCACTCTTAATCTTTCATGATGTTAATTATTTTTGTCAGTATTATAATTTTTTAATACATTTACTAAAATACCCCCGAATGATGTGCAATGTCAAGTCGCGCGCACTCCGTCTCTCGATTTTTGGTTCTTTAATTTAGATAAATTAAATAAAATAAAAAAAAAATCCTTTTATCTCCTTCTCTTCTCTCTACTGAACAAATCTTCTTCAGTCTCTCTGTAAGCCTTCATCTTTAATTAATGTTCTCGTTTATTACGTATATTCTTATTAAATAAATTAATGTTTTCTTCTTTTTTCATCTCTCTCTTAGAGTTGCCAACGACAAAACGCAAACCAAATAGTTCCTTGTTCAATTGCCGGTGGTGAAATTATAATGGTGGGGTGCTCGGCTTTTGGAAGATTTCGAACAGTTGGGTTTTCGATTTGGTGGCAGATCAGTTAAAATGATGACTAAGTTTTGGCTGCTGGAGTGTTACGCGTCTGATGGTGTTTTTTTTATCGGTGACTGGTGAAGGCAGAACGGTGGAGACTGGAGTTGTTTTTGTTAAAATCTTTAACGGTGGTCCTTCCATTGATGAAGATGACGATGGTATAGTGTTAGTTAAATAGATTTGGTTGGTTTCTTTTTTACAATAAGAAGATTATGGAGTATGTAATTTATGGTCTCATTGGATAACTCAACAAGACGTGAAAGATTTTAATTAAGAAATATGAGAAATTTTGAAATCCAATTGTAATTGCTCGTTTGATCAAATTTAATTTGGACACATACAGATTAATTTGTGCCACAATACATGACTTTAAATTCAATGATATCCCTGATCTTGTTTTGATTATTATTACTACAGAGTAATTAAGAAAATGATAACAACGATTAATTTAATTTCCTGCAGCTTGATCTGCTACTGACTTACTCGATCCCACCTGTTTTTCTGTCATTGAGATCACGGCGATGACCTGTTGTTGGAAGCACCTCCTTTTCCTGGAGCCCCGGGAATGCAACTACTGTAAGGCTTATCACAACTGGTTTACGAGGATTAGTTACAGACACCTAACGGTTGGAGGTGTCTGAATTCGGAGAACTTTGGATAGTCGCAGACGGAGATGAAGTCGAACGACTTCAATGAACACCGCTTTTGTTCTGTCCGTTCTGTCCACCGTCTGCATCTTCTGCATGCATGCATACATACATCAAAGTAATTATTGTTACACATATTATTCAACCAACTTAATTATTTATAAAAAAAGATTAGTAAAGAAAATATAATATATTATATCATATAATTACTCCGAAGAGCGGCCAATTTGCGTGCAACTGTTCCATGTGGAATTACGAGGATGATTGATATCAAGAGAAAACAGCAGAAGATTACTGAGAGAGAACGAAGAATATTTTTGCTGAGCATTATTTCCTTCGCAACCTAGCTAGTTAATGAAAATTTTTACAAAATTGTTGGCTTACTTTTTGCATAAGTGTATGACAACTGATATCTGATTTCTATTGGTTAGTGGTTACCTATTGTTTGATTTCTAGCCACATATATAAAAGCCTCCCGTCTTGCATACGGGTCAATATTCCGGGCTGTTTCTCGAGAGTCGGTCTATGAAAGCACTTCTCCCTCTGCTTACCTTTTTTTTTTTTTTTTTTAATCTTCGATAATAATTAGATGGTATACATATATAGATCCACCCGTAATTCGAACGGAAGAAGAATCACGATTTAATTATTTATTCTAAAAATGACAATCATTTCAATAAAAAAAATTCTTAATATACCTAATTTTTGAGAAACACTAAATATCCTCTATAATTTTAGATATTTCTTTAACTTTCGTAAATTTAACTTATTAAAATATTATCTTTTCAATCTCTAATTTTAGTAAAATAATTGAATGAGATATATTTTCTCATAATTAATAATTTAGTCTACATTAGAAATAATATATTAGTATTAAGGATTAAAATATTCTCTTTAATTTTTTTTTAATCAAATTTCTCCTTCAATATTTTTTAGATAATCAAAATTAAATTAACTTATTAGATAAGAATAGGGGTGATTTCATTTTAATGCCTAATGTTTTTAGAAAATGTCACTTAGGTTTTTATATTCCTCATATTAGATAAAAAAGTTCTTAAATTTTTTTAAAATCATCACTATGGTCCTTAATGTTTCTGTCAATGTCATCTAGGTCTTTTGAACAAACTTCCATCTATTTTTAATTGTTAAGTAATTTTTAGTTTACCTCTCATAATATAATAATATTTAATTTAACCTTAAAATTTAGAAAGTCATCATATTATGCTTATATGTTATTTTTTATCCTTTTTTTTCCTTTTTTTTTAAAAACTAAAAAGATAAAATTATATTTTTATAAAATTAATTAATAAAAAATAATTCTTTATATTTTCTTCTTCCTCACCTTCCTTCTCTTTTTTTTTTTTGATTATTATTCTTCTTCATCGTTTGTTCCTCTTCTTATTTTTTATCAAGGAGAAATTACAATGAGTTTAAAATAAATTAAAATTATTTATTTATTTTTTAATTCAAACAAAAAAATTAATATATAAATAAATTAATTTATGCAAATCACATAATCTTACCAATAAAATCAATTAATTTAATTTAGAGAAAAACCAAAACCAACAAATTTCTCTCCAAAATCTATCCTAAAGATAATTTGTTTATCACTAGACAATTTATTACTTATTTACTCACTAAAAAAATTTAAAATATAGAAATATGTCAAGTATAAAACTTTTACATAATGTTAATTCAAGTAGAAAAATATAAAAATACTCATTATTTTTTTTTTTTTAATATAAAATATTACAAAAAAATATTTATTTTATAATAATAATAATTTTTTAAATTTGAATTCCAATATAATTAGTGTACAAATATGTGTATGTGTTATTTTGAAAAAATTAATAACTTTTTCTTCAAAAGTTATTTTTTATATCTTATGAAATTAGATAAAATCTAATAAAATATATAAAACAAACTAAAATTAAGATTTTTTTTTATTTTTAGATTTTTTTAAGTTCAATTAATTGATTCTATTATTAAGATTATTAGATACGAATAAATTATTTTTATTGTATATTTTTTTTTTTTTTAAATTGAGAGTATAAATAGAGAAGAAGACAAGGAAGAAAAAAGTAAAGAATTATTTTTTATTAATTAAATTTATAAATATATAATTTTATCTTCTTAGTTATTAAACAATAACAAAATTAACATATAAGAGTGATATGATGATGTTCATAAAGTTTATGGTTAAATTAAAAATTATTATATTATGAGAGATAAATTGAAAATTACCTAACAACTAAAAGAGGAAGTTCGGTCAATGGTCCTAGGTGATATTGACTGAATTGTTGGGGATCAAAGTAATAATTTTCAAAAAAATTTAAGGATTTTTCGATCTAATATGAGAAATTAGGAATCTGAGTAATTTTTTTAAAATATTAAGGATTAAAATAAAATTATCCCGCAAAGAATTAAAAAACTTCTGCCTTAGGCATAGCTCATATAGTTGGGGACGTGCTTAAAAATTTGAGTGATCCTAAATTCCTAAATTCAAGTAATAATAGAAAAAGGTATTTGATATTGAACTATTGAAGTTTCAAACTTTCTTTTTAAAAAAAGTTAATAGCATTTGAGCATATTAATTCGTCTAAATTCATTGTTAATATTTTAATTCAAATAAAATAATTTTTTTTAATTTTAAGATTTTAGTCCCTATTATTGTGGGGATGGCAATAGTCGGGGATAGGTCAGAGATCCCTGATCCTATCCTCGACCCCGCCCTTGTCTTGTTGTTGACCCCAATTTGACCTTTTACACTAAAAAAAAAAAAAAATTTACTATTTGCTAAACTTGAACACAAGACTTCAAAGAATAAATTGCTTTACTAGTACTTATCATTGCAACACTGTTAATTATTTGTTAAAATTTTGAGAATGAATTATTTTTAACCAAAACCAACTATCATAATAAAAATTAGATTTTTATGCTTTTTTTCATAATAATAAATTATTTATTTATACTTGAAATAACTATTTCACATATTATTAAAATAATATAATAAAAAAAAATTTTTTAATTTTTTAATTATTCAATTTTTAGTTGTTGATTATTCGAACAAATTTCTTTATTAAGAAAATAAATTTTAAAAATTTTAAAATTGATTAAATTAAAAAAATTATAAAATATTACAAATGATTTATTTGATTAAATTAAAAAATTATAATTTTTTTTTAAAGACTTAATTGACTAAAATGAAAAATATAAAACTTTTGTAATCATAAATTTATATGTTCAGATCGCTGAATTATGCACCTTGAAACTCAACTCTCTCCTTATATATATATAATCTTTCCTTAAATCGTGTGGACGCTCTGACATATACACATGTATGCACGTATAAACTACACATAAAAAATTGGTTTTTTCTTTTAATAAGAAGATTAATATTAATTATCGACGATTTAGTTTATATGTCGTTGGTTAATTCAACAACTAAGTTAAAAAAAACAAAAAAAAAAAAAAAAATGAGACGAAAACAAACTTATTAATTTGCCATAACATAACTTCAACGTATGTATGGTTTGTCTTCAAAAATAAATTAAGAGACAAAATATGTGCCGCAAAATTAGATAGATGTTATTACATCTATTAACTACCTTTGATTATTACACAGAGTAATTAAGAAAATGAAAACAAGCTAGCTAGCAAGAGCAATAATATTTGACTACTTGGGAAAGCAATTAATTTATACATATATGTACATATCATAACATCAAGCATATTTTTACATTTATATTATTTACCACCATCGTAGTTGCTGCTGCCCGCTCTCCTCTCCCCGATCTACTTGCCCGAACACCGGAACTTCCACTATTACCGCCTTTGATATGAAAGTTCACTCTACCGTTTGCATCTTCTGCATGCGTGCATCAAAGTAGTATATATTGTTGCACCACATATTATTAATTCCACCAATTTATTTATTAAATATATAACTACTCTGTGGGGCGGCCAATTTCCGTACAAGTACTGTTCCGTATGGAATAAAGAGGATGATTGATATCAGGAGAAAGTAGCAGAAGAGTAGTGAGAGAGAATGAAGAATATTTTTGCTGAGCATTATTTCCTTCGCAACCCATATAGCTAACGAAATTTTTTATAAAATAACTTCCAACTCATTTTGAATTCGAATAACAATAAAAAATAAAGATATTAGTATTCTATTCTAACATATTAATTCGTCTAAATTCATTCTTCATATTTTAATTTAAATAAAGCAAACTTTTTTAAGTCTTAAGAATGATGAATAAATTAATGTTGCCAACAAAAAAACACAAACCAAAGTTGCTCGCTCAATTGCTGGTGGTGAAATTATGAGGGTGGGGATGCTCTGCTTTCCGAAGATTTCGAACAAGTGTGTTTTCGATTGGGTGGCAGATCAATGAAAATGATGGCTAGAGTTTGGTTGCTACCTGGAGTATATTAATTATGAGTTTTCTTTTATATTATATTTTATAATACGTGATATTATTGATAATTTGAAAATAAATTTACCTTAATTTTTGTTGAATGCAATTTATGAAATTCATTCATTAGGTACTATTTATGAGATAATACTTTGTTTTATTTCGGACGCAATGCTTCTTCAATGTATGTGAAAGTAGAACATGCTATAATATTTTAAATTTGCTACTTTATTGATGATAATTTTGCATCCATTTTATACGAAACTAAAGGGCCATAAATTTGTTCTCATCACAAAAAACAATACAATTTATGTAATTTTTATTTTTATTTTCTAAATTTAATTCAAATTTAACAATTATAATTACCTATATATAGATTAAATTATTGACTTATTGTTAAGTAATAACAATTATAAAAAATAATAATTATATTTAAATAATTTAAAATTGTTGCTGGGTTAATAATAATATTTCATGATAATAATTACTATTAAATTGAATTGTTTTGGATTATGAAATTATTTTAAATCAATAAAATAATTGAAAATTAACATTTTTAATAATATAAATTAAATGTATACTTTCCCTAAATATTTTTTAGAGGTATTTTTAGTCAACTACTCCACTTTAAACAATATTTCGTTATGACATAACATATATTTTAACGCTACACTGCATTTTCAAAGGACACAAAATATATCAATGAGCTAAACATTTTGATGTCCCTAAAAAAAAATTAATGGTGAGAGGATAAATGACCATTATACCCTTAATTTTATAAAAAGTTATAAATGACGATTATAACTTTATGATTGTTAAAAATGACAACACACAAAAAAAAACTCATGTTTCTCTCACATTTTTCTTACAAGAAACTCATCTTTCCCTAAATTTGACTCAAACCGAATCTACACAAATTCATAAAAAAAAATCCGAAACAAGTCATCACAATAGATGGAATCAAGTGTATTAAAATCAAATTAATCAATTCCAACATCAACAGTCATTCTTCATTGTAGGAAATTTTTTCCTCAACCAAAGAAATTATTCAAATTCTAACAACAATCACAAAAAAAAAAACTAAATTAACATGTCAAAAGAGATCGAGAATGACGCCGAATTGTTGTTTTCGTTGATTTGCCTCAAGATGGAAATTGAAAGGTCGAAAGAGATTGAATGATTGTTGATGAAGAATCAAATCGATGACAAGAATCAGTGTTGGACATCATCGCCACAGAAGTTGGCCTAGTTGTGGCCGAATGTACAACATGTAGGAGAAGCTGTATATGTGAAGAACATGGAGGAGGAGAAACTGGAGGAGGCAATAGCGAAGAAGAGGAAGATTAACAAATGCCTTATGACTTACTTTTAGTATAAATTAGGATAATGTCATTTGCATCCTTAAATTTTTTTGTACGCATCCCTAAGCTTTTTCATTTGTATCCCTAAATTTTTTAAAAAAATAATTTATTTTTTATTTTATAGAAAAATAATTTTACCTTCTACCATCGATTTTTTTTTTTAACAGACGTAAGGAATGTGTAGTTTATTGATATATTTATATCCTTTTCAATTGCAGTATAGTGTCAAATACATGTTGTATTACAATGAAATAAAATTATGAGTAACAATGACATGTTAGAAAAATTTCCAGCTTATGCGTAATAAGGTGTTGTGTAGTTCAGTGCAAAGGAGAGAACTAAGTTAAGTGAGGATGTAACACAAAGTAACACAGGCATAAAATCTTTTCTGAATTCCCTAATGGAATATTTATGGAATCCCCATGAATAGGATCAAACTTTATTCCATGGTATTTACATGAGATCCTCTTTCTTATTCTTAAGCAAGTCCTGATATGCTTAGTTGATTCATGATTTATGTTTCATCTTTCGTTTCTCTTTTATTTGTTTTGAAAAATATATCGATCAATTCTTACTCTTTCTTTTTCTATTGATTCTTTCCCCCTCGAGATGTATGGATCTATAGATCTATGTAGACCTTGTTATTGCTTAACAAAAATTTGCAGAAGCTTTATTTGCCTGTATCATTCTATGAGTCTCTTCCTTTTTGCATATGGCATAGTGACTCCCTTTGGTAGCATCCACTTTTCAACCATTTTAAGAAACTTTCATGCAACTTTCATATACTCATAAGTGGCTCTATCAAGTCAAAATGTAAAATGCATTACCAATGTCATAATTTAAAAAAAGATTACATAATGCTAAAATCTTACATTTCCTAATCGGTGAGTAGTGATGGTAGAATGGTGGTGTGCGACGGTGGAGTTGTTTTTGTAAAAATCTTTAACGGTGGTACTTCTCCCATTGATGAAGATGAAGATGAAGTCATATTTCTTTTTTTTTTTTTTTAAATAATTAGTTTTATCTTTAAAGTATAAATTAAAAATAATATTAATTAAATAGATTATGGTATAGTATTAGTTAAATAGATTAGGTTAATTTCTTCTTTTTTTTTTTTCAATAAGAAGATTATGGATGATGTAATTTATGTTTATCATTGGATAATTCAACAATACGCAAAAGATTTTAATTAAGAGATATGAGAAATTTTGAAATCAAATTTTAATTGTTCGTTTAATAAAATTTTGGACGCATACGTATTAATTTGTGCCACAATATATGACTTCAAATTCAATGGTATCCCAGATCTTGTTTCGATTATTATTACAGAGTAATTAAGAAAATGATAACAACAATTAATTTAATTTCCTGCAGCTTGATCTGCTACTGACTTACTCGATCCAGATCGTTTTTCAGTTATTGAGATCACGGTGATGACCTATTGTAGGAAAGACCTCCTCTTCCTGGAGTCCCGGGAATGCAGCTTGTGTAAGGCTTACCGCGACCACAAAACACAGCTGGTTTAGCAGAGCTATTTATATCCACGACGTGGATGGAGGTGTCTGACTTCGGAGAACTTTGGGTACTCGCAGACGGAGACGAAGACGAACGACTTCCATGAACACCGCTCTTGCTCTGTCCGTTCCCTCCACCGTTTGCATCTTCTACACGCATGCATACATCAAAGTAATTATTATCACACATATTATTCAACCACCTTAATTATTTATAAAAAAAAAAAAAAGGGTTAATAAAGAAACTATGATATATTATATTATATAATTGCTCTGCATGCTTACATCAAAGTAATTATTGTCACACATATTATTCAACCACTTTAATTATTTATAGAAAAAAGATTAATAAAGAAAATTTAATATATTATATTATATAATTACTCTGAAAGGCGGCGAATTTGCGTGCAACTGTTCCATGTGGAATAACGAGGGTGATTGATATCAAGAGAAAGCAGCAGAAGAATACTGAGAGAGAATGAAGAATATTTTTGCTGAGCATTATTTCCGTCGCAAACTAGCTCGTTTAATGAAATTTTTTATAAAATTGTTGGCTTCTTTTTGTTTTGGGTAAATTGTATAACAACTGATATCTGATTTATATTCTAGTTTATTTATAGCCACATATATAAAAGCCTCCCGTATTGCGTACGGGTCAATATTCCTAGCTGTTTGCTATTATTCGAAAGTCGGTCAATGAAAGCACTTCTCTGGTTGCTTGCTCTTCTTTTTCTCTTGGATGATAACTAGAGGGTATACATACGTAACCACCCGTAATTTGAACGGAAAAAGAATCAAAATTTAATTCAATGAAAGAATATTCTAAATATACCTAAATTTTCAGAAAACACTGAATATTCACCTGTAAATTTAGATATTTCTTTATCTTTTGTCAATATAACTTGTTAAAATATTATTTTTTGCGTCCTTAAATTTTAATAAAATAATTAAATGAAATATACGTTTCATATAATTAATAATTTAGTCTTCATTAGAAGTAATATGTTAGAGACTAAAACATTAACTTAAAAATTTTATTTTATTTTATAAGTTTAGAAAAAAAAATAAATATTTTATATTAAAATGTTAATAATAAGTTTTTGTCAAATTCATATCCTTAAATACTCTTATCATAAAAGTTTCTAAATAAAACATTTGTAATCTTTTATTTTTTTTGTTTATTTAAAAATTATATTATTTTAATTATATTTTAATAAAAAATATTAGCACATAATTAATACAAACAAAGGGAAGTATAAATAAATACTTTAAAAATAAAAATAATCAAAATTCTCTTTCAAAGTTTTTTAACCAAAATTAAATTAACTTATTAGACAAGCCTTAAGCATAACTTATATAGTTTGGGACACACTTGAAACTTTCTACTCATCCAAAATTCAAGTAATAATAGAAAATAAAGATTTTTAGTATTCTATTCTGCTAGTGAAGTTTCAAAATTTTTTTTCAAAATAATTAATAGATTTTAACATATTAATTCAGGTAAATTCATTGTTAATATTTTAATTTAAATAAAGCAAACTTTTTTAAGTTTTAAGATTTTAGTCCCGGATGTGTTATAGATAAGGAGGTATAAATTATTAATTATGATAAGGTTATATTTTATTTTCTTGTTTTACTAATATTTAGATATTAAATTTATAATAATCTGAGAGGTCAAATGGACAAAAATTAAGTCAGATATCTTCTTATTCTCTTAAAATTTAAAGTACTTAACATGCTCTATAAACCTAGATGTATATAGTGTCTTTCTAAATATTGGGACATGTTTCAAGAATGATCAAATTCTTTTTTAACTCTAGAATCCGTGCAAATCGAAAAAATTAATTTCTATTTCCGTATAGCCACTAACCAGACTTTCATTACCAGGATACAAAGGACGTACAGAAAAGAAAAAAACAAAAAGCAAAAATCGTTCTTTTCTACAAGAGAAAAGAAGAGCGGCAAACCTAAAACAAAATGAAGAAGAAGATGATGTGGTAAATATCATAAGATTGATTAACAAGGAACTGATGGATTTTTTTTTAGCTTAGGAGTTGAAAATAATAATAATTAGATTGGACTGACACTGCACGCCAACTTCAACATGAATTCAGGTACAAGCCGCCTTCTTGGAGGAGCCACTGCATCTTTGGCAAGGGCTTCTTGGTCGTCAGCATGGATGATTGCAACCAAGTCTTCAAACATTTCATCCCTCCCCACTCTCATTGGATCCTGAACCAAACCACATTAACAAACATGTATTTTATTTAATTATTCATTCTATCAAGAAAATAAATAATTGGCCAAGAGAACCAAAACAAGGCATAACATTTACCCGAAGAAATAAATCTGTGTGAGTCTTTCCTTCATACAAAAACTGATTCAGCTTTCCCTCCAACTTTTGAAGAATATTTGCAAAATTCTTACTGCACAAGTCATATCATAGTAAGGCCTTTGGAAGCATTCAAAGCATTTATGTAGCTTATTTATAAGTATAATGTACAAAGCAGCAGCTAATGCTAACAACTTGCAGAAATACCAATTAATCATCATGAACAAGTAATGCAATGTTCAGGAAACTTATGTTATATTAAATTTACGAATTATCAGCAGAAGTGCGGATCACCACGGGACAATGGACCATCCAGTTATGCAATACAGATGAAACTCATTAACTACATCAGCTACTTCGAGGAGGCTGGTCCACGGGCGAAAAACCCCTAAAATGGAATTAAACATAATTTCGTATACCCTGTTTCCAATATTTTTTGGTCATCGGAGTAGCATCATAATTTTGAAGTACCTCTCTGAATCACTTTAATAGTGTTTCTCATAGTCTGTTTTTGAACTATCAGTCCATTGTATAAACTTCAACCTAGTTCATTCTGAAAGGAAAAACAAGTTTTCTCAAAGTATAACTAAAATATCTCCATTTTAACTTACTAGTAATAGAATACTATATCCTGTTACAGGATCCATCTCAATGTCCCCCGTGTAGTATAGTTGCCTCACACAACATGATGTCTTCATTATGCACTATAAAATTCATTATTCAAAAAATTTATGATCAAAGTTAACTTTCTTTAAAAGGAAATGAATAGCTAGAATCAGTGCATAATTCGAAGCAAATGTATAAAATTTAGATACCATAACCACCGAGTGGAACAAATTTTTTGAAGCATGAAACATAGACACATAGATAAATGCAATAAATTACATAATTAGTGAAAGTAGCAAGACAGGGACTCAGAGCAATTTATCATCACTTTTTGATGGTGTACAGTTTACTTGAGCATCTTTATATTCCTTGCTTGACACTTGAATTAGTTAGTGGATTGAGTATACCTAAAACATACGTCCCTAAACAGAGGAACATTTTTACAATATCACCTCAACTAAGAATGAGAAATTGAATAAGAAAATTGTACAACTATGACAAAGAAGAATACTTTTGTAACTCATTATTTAAAAAATAATAGCAATAATAACTTGGAATTAAGAGAATTTCCTGCATAATCACACAGTTCAGTAAAGAGGAGATTTTGAACCTTGCATCTGCTGGAATTGAATAATCTGGCTCTACCATGAAAAAGAATAATAGGAGGTAGAAGACAAAGAACTGCATTTCTAATGTTTGGGTCCGGGACCAGTACTTCGGGAGAATATTGCCGCAAAGATTCTTCTCCTTCCATCATGCTGAAGCCATTGCATTGACAGCTAACAAATATCATGTTAACCGAAGATGACCCATATATACAATACCTAATTATGAAATGAAGAAATAGGTACCTCAAAATGATTTTACGATACAGGCCCCGACCATAGAAGTGATCAACTAGATCAATCAAATTGTATCCGTGTGTAGATTTTCAAAGAAAACGGCAAGAAAATATCGTAGACATTCCTATGCAAGTTCAGGAAACATAAAGCAGACACAAAAAGTGTATGAAAACAAGAGGCAGCAGGGGCAGTTGGTGAGTATCATATTGTAGATAAAAAGCCCAGTATTTTACTATCAAAATATAGATTTCATAGCCAACAACAAATTACAACCATGTCTCTGCAAGTAGATAAAACCATGTTACTATCAGTATTCCACTTAAGTTACTGATGGAACTTATCTTACTCTCACTTTTTCTATTTGAATTGGATTAAGATTTGATTATGCTTTAACTAAAATTTACATGATCAATTATTTTTTTCGTAGATCCGAGAAAAGAGCATAAGCATGAAGCTAGTTTATGTCTGACTTATCTATTGAGAGTATATTAGGTTTATCTTTAAGTCTATCAGTAGGCGTTGATGCTTTGTTCTAAAGAAAAGATGAATAAATATATTTTTTATTGATTATATCTCCTACTCCTCTCCACTCCCCTTCATTATATTCCCTATTTCTGCTCCTCTTACTCTCTTCTTTCTACTGTTCTCTCTCATCTCTTTATCTTTTTTCTTCTCTAACCTCTATTTCTCTCTATTTTCCCGCCTCCCCCTCTTTTTCTACCTTGTCCTACAGGCCACCTCATCCACAATTGCTTTGCAACAGGTATCACATAGAACTCAATGATAAAAAATAAAGGGTATGCAAATGAAATTTAAGCCTGAAAATTACCACATATTACTAACTATAGCAGACCTTGAATAAAACCTGGCATAAGCAACAATGAGTGACAACCAAGAGCAAGAAATCTCATGATCCATCTGTAGCCTACCCTGAATAAAATTAAATGATCAGGAAGCACCTAATAAACCGTGAGAAATCATCTGGAAAAACAATTGAAAAACATATTAACGTAAATTCCAAATTTCCGAAAATGTAAAGACTGGAAAAGGACATGGTACTTTTTGCAAGTATTTACTTTCCCCTATTTTTACAGCGCGAGGGTCTCTCTTGGAGTGGCTAATTGATCTACGTGTTAAAATGTGGAAGGTCTGAATTTAATAGGGGGCTAATTGTCATTTTTTTTTAAACTATTAGAACTGATTATAACCAAATTTTAGGGACCTCACAACTTTAGGGACTCACGTGTTATTATGCTAAATTTTTAAGCTGAAAATTAGCACTTTCATCTAATAGATGAGAATTTGAGTCATTTTCAAAATAGTAGAGAGTGTTGAAATAAGGCTCTTTTTCAACATGGAAACAAGCAGTAAAGCTAAAAAGAATGGAGAGATATGGACAAAAAGAAAGGCTGCAAATTATTGTTAGCTTAAAAAAGGAAACAAGTTGGTAAATTGGCAATTTATTGAAGCTCTTTTGCCTCCCATAAATAGGGCTCTCATTCATTCACAAAATCATCCCAGAGTGAAGAGTGATTGAAAAGAGGAAGAAGAGCAGAAGAAGAGAGAAGTTCATCTCCTTCAATTGGGCTTCTCTTGGCATTTTCAATTAGCTCCTTTTATTTATAATATTTTCATTTTATCTCAATTGTTTATATATTTTACACATTAGTCTAAACCAAATTTGTGGGTATTTACATGTTATACCTAAATTTTGTAATTTTTTCAATTTGATCCTATAAAGTGATTCAAATGCTCGAGGACGTAGGTAACATTTTTGCCAAACTTTATTAAATTCTGATATCCTTTATTTTGCATTTTCACATATCTATCATTTTGTCATTATTTGATTTTTTAATTATTATATTTTACAAGTTTTTATATTTTTGGGGTACTTTTAATTTCCCTAACAATTGGTATCAAAGTCAAAAGTTTACCTGGGGTGAATATGTGTATAAACAAAATTATGTCAAAAGGGTTATAACTGCCTAAAGAATCTGCTTTTTAAGTGAAACTGCTGTAATTCCTCTAGTCTTTTTCTAAGAATTTTCAAGTACATTATTCACATGAAAGTTGAAATTCCACTGTGTAAGTTTGTGAACTATAATAATTGATAGCATAATGGCAGCATTTATCTCAGATACCACTACATCTTCGAATCCACTGGTGGCTTGTACATTGACTAGACTGATGGTAACAAATACAAAAAAATGAAGTAAAAAAGTTTAATAGTAATAACAATTTTAGCATGTGGCAATATGAAGTACTTTATGTTCCTTTCCAACAAAAACTAGACATTACTCTTGAAAAGAAAAGCCAATTGAGATAAATGAGAAAGAATAGGTAAGGATCAATCAATTAGCATGTGGTATAATTCAGTTATGTTTCACAAGGAAGCATAAGTACCTATTCATGAGATAAACATGTGTAAACAAGTTGTGGAAGAAGCTGGAGAATAAGTTCATGAAGAAGAGTAGTTAGAATAAGCTTTACGTGAAAAACTAGGCTATATCACTTCCAATATAAACCAGGTACTACGATGGCTAGTCATACAATAGATTTGATTTGTTGGTGACAGGTTTATTGAATTTAGGTGAGAAATTAGAAGACACTAAATGGCTTTGATACTGTTAACTTCACTTCCTGATGAGTATGATCATCTCATCACCATTTTGCTTTATAGGAGGAAAACTATAACATTTGATAAGGTTACTGCTACACTCAACTCAAATAAAATCATAAAGAAGAGTAAGCAAAAGTACAGGAGGAACACAATAGTAGAGGCTCATATTGTCAGAGTCGTGATCAAAGTCAAAAGCCGGGAAGAAGAGGAAGATCTCAATCTAAAACCATATTGCATAAAGATGAGTGTGCCTTTTGTCATAAGAAAGAGCATTGGAAGAAAGATTGTCCTAAGTTGGGAAAAAAGGATAAAACTGCATTAGATGTATATGTAGCTGAATGTGATGACAAGAAGTTAGATTTTGCATTATCTTGTCTTTTTTCAATAACACATCATCGCAAGTGGTTGTTCAAT
Source organism: Azadirachta indica (assembly GCA_022749755.1). Lineage (NCBI taxonomy): Eukaryota > Viridiplantae > Streptophyta > Magnoliopsida > Sapindales > Meliaceae > Azadirachta > Azadirachta indica. Next base: position 12,498,977 of record CM040443.1, on the reverse strand, counting down.
TCAGCATGTTCTTTCCACATGGTCTCAAGAGGAAATGTTTCTTCAACTTTGAAGAAATTGATAGTAGAATTGTCTACATGGCCAACAACAAAACTTGTAAGCTAGCTAGAATTGGCTAATTTGCTTGAAGAATCATAATGGTTCAACTAGAGTCTTGACATAAGTTTGATATATACCAAAATTTAAGAAGAATCTCATTTCATTAGGAAACTTAGAATCTAAAGGTTTCCCTATGACAATGCAAGATGTGATTTTAAAAGTTTTCTCATAAATACTTGTAGTAATGAAAGAAGTCAGAAGAAGCAATTTGTGTCGCTACCAAGGAAGTACAATTGTTGGCATAGCCATAGTAGCCATAAATAAAGATGCGGGTTCAGAGATGAAGAGATTATGACATATGCACTTGGGACATGCAAGAGAGAAAGGCGCAAAGGCTGGCAAATTAGGTTTTTGTGAAGAATGCATTCTAGGGAAACAAACAATGGTGAAATTTGACATTGAAGATAATAATACCAAAGGTATTATAGATTATATTAACTCAAATGTGTGGGAACCTACCAAGACAACTTCACTTAGGGTAAATATTATTTTGTTACATTTGTTGATGACTTCTCTAAAAGAATTTGGCTATATAACATGAAATTGAAGGATGAAGTGTGTGGAATGTTTCTTATATGAAAGAAGATGATGGAGAATTAGACTGAAAGGAAAATTAAAAAACTCCAATCAAATAACGACATGGAGTATCAAAATGACTCATTTTCCCAAGTCTGCATAAATGAAGGCATCATTCATCATTTCACGACCAAAGATACACTACAACAAAATGAGGTGGCTAAACACATGAATCGAACCTTAGTAGAGAAAGTTCATTGTATATTGTCTAATATTAGGTTAGACAAACAATTTTGGGCTAAAGCTGTGACATATGATGTCATCTCATTAATCATTTGCCATCAGCTATGATTAGGGATAAAACACCCTTAAAAGTATGGTCTGAAAAACTTATAGATGATTATGATTCTTTACATGTATTTGGTTCTACTGCCTACTACTATGTAAAAAAATCTAAGTTAGATCCAAAAGTAAAGAAAGCCCTATTTATGGGCATCACTTTAGCAATAAAAAAATATCATCTAGATGTTCAACCTCAAGGAAAATTGTTTTCAGCAAAGATGTTACCTTTGATGAATTTACCTTACTAAGGAAGGTAACATAAGATGAGAAAGTGACAAATAGTTCTTTGCAACATGTGGAGCATACTCCACAACAAGTGGAGCATACTTTGAAATAGGTGGAGCTTGAGGTAAATACAATTAACCTAGAAAATTTTGTTCAAAAAAATAGAAGCACTCTAAAGGTAGATGAAGATGCTGAAGAAAAAGAAGGACTAGTACAACAAGAAGAGGAAGTTTGAACCCAAGAACCTTTAGATCTTGATTAATCAATTGCACTCCGTAAAGAAAATTGAGAGATTAGAAAGCCTGCTTATTTGAGAGATATAGTGGCATATGCATTTCTTGTGGTAGATGTCAACATCCCGTCTACTTATCATGAAGCAATTAATAGTTTAGAAGTAGAGAAGTAGAAATTAGCTATAATAAGGAAATGCAATCCCTTCGGAAGAATAAAACTTGGGAGCTAGCTCAATTACTGAAGGGTGAGAAGGCAAATGAATGCAAATAAGTATTTGCAAAGAAAGATGGATTTCCCGGTAAGAATGAGGTTCACTACAAATCAAGATTTGTAGCGAAGGGTTATGCTCAAAATGAGGGAGTTAATTACAATGAGATATTTTCTCCAATTATGAAACATTCCTTCATCAGTATTTTGTTGGCTTTGGTAGGATAGTTTGATTTTGAACTAGTTCAATTGGATGTGAAAACAACATTCTTACACGATGATTTAGAAAAAGAATCTACATGACTCAACCAAAGGTTTTTAAGATTACTGGTCAAGAGAATTTGGTTTATAAGCTAAACAAGTCATTGTACGAGCTAAAACAGTCTCCGAGACAGTGGTACAAGCAATTCAATCAGTTTATGGCAAAGCAAAAGTACACACAAAGCAATTTTGATCATTGTGTGTATTTATGCAAGCTAAAAAATGGGTTTTTCATCTACCTCTTGTTGCACGTGGATGATATATTGATAGCTTCAAAGAATAAGGAAGCAATCAACATGTTGAAAGCACAGTTGAATAGAGAGTTTGAAACGAAAGATTTAAGAAGCAAGAAAGATACTTAGAATGCAAATACGCAGGGATCAGAAAAAGGAAAAGCTTTGTCTACCTCAGCAGGAATATTTGAAAACGGTATTACAACGTTTTGGAATGGATAAAAAGTCAAAACCTGTAAGCTGCCTAGCTTTTTGCAATTTATATTCACTCCGTCGGACAGACGTCGTAATGTACACGGCAATCATATTAACTTGATTCTAACTTCAGAGTGTGTTAGACTTCTAATATATATGTCAAGTTATTATACATCAAGCTATAAATCAATGGTGCAATTTCATTTATACATCGAAAACAAAAATTGCTGACTGATTCTACATATCAACTTGCTTGCTCTTCTAGCTAGTTCGAAAGCTGGTCAAGGTGATCAGCCGACAATGACGAACTCAATTTGGATGTCAATTGAGAGAATAAAGCTAGGCGACATATATTACATGCATGTCTAGAGGAGACTTCGTTAAATATAAAATTGAAGTATACTTCGTATATAGATATCATTCCATGCGTCTTAGAAGAAAATTAATGTTAAACTCACATTTTATTTACGAAAATCCCCTTTTTTGAGAATTGATTATATTTTTTATTTTTGAAAAACACAAAATTGTATCTAAATACTATATTAAATGGGTCCTAAAATTTTTGAGAATTTTTTTATTTTGTTAATCTTATATTATTATATTAAAACGAATTAATATATTAATAATAATTATAAATTGATTACTATTATTTTTTTCAAAACTCATTGTTTTAAATATAATTACTGAAAGTTATTCAATTTTTTTAGTTATTGATTATTTCAGTAAATTTTTTTATTAAGAAAATAATTTTAAAAATTTTAAAATCGATTAAATTAAAAAATATAAAATATTACAAGAATTTAATTGATAAATTAAAAAATTCTAAACTTTATTTGAAAGACTTGATTGACTAAAATGAAAAATATAAAACTTTTATAATCATAAATTCATGTGTTCAGACTTCTGATTGCTAAATTTTGCACCCTGAGCTGAACTGTCCCTGTATATATATATATATATATAGATGTATGCACATATAAATTGTACATAAAAAATTGGTTTTTTCTTTTAGTAAGAAGATTAATATTAATTATCAAGGTTAATTCAACAAATAAGTAAAAAAAAAAATAAATAGACAAAATTTAAAAGAAAAATTGAGATAAAAGCAAACATATTAATTTGCCATACCATAACCTCAACCTACGGTTTGTCTTTAAAAATAAATTAAGAAACAAAATATGTGCTGCATAATTAAATAGATGTTATTTCATCTATTAATTACTTGTTTGATTATTACTTACACAGAGTAATTAAGAAAATGAAAACAAGCCAGCTAGCAGGAGCAATAATATTTGACTACTTGAAAACAATTAATTTTGGGCTGTCTTATATATATATATATATATATATTTTTACATTTATATTATTATTTGCGATCGTTGCTGCCGTGCGAATGACCCGAATCACTTCCATGAACACTGGTATCTTCGTGAGCAACGCTTTTGCTCAACAGGATCATTGACATCAAGAGAAAGCAGCAGAAGATCAATACTGAGAGAGAATGAAGAATATTTTTGCTGAGCATTATTTCCTTCGCAACCCATATAGCTAAAGAAAATTTTTATAAAATTGCTGGCTTCTTTTTGTTTTCGGTAAATTGTATAACAACTGATATCTGATTTATATTGATTAGTGGTCGCTCATAGTTCATTACTAGCCACAAATATAAACGCCTCCCGTACTGCGTACGGGTCAATGTTCCAAGATGTTTGCTGTTACTCGAGAGTCAGTCAATGAAAGCACTTCTCTGGTTGCTTGATTTTCTTTTTCTCTTCGATAATAACTAGAGGGTATTCATGCATATACACCCGTAATTTGAACGCACGAAGAATCACAATTGAATTCAGTGAAAGAATATTCTAAATATACCTAAATTTTCAGAAAACACTAAATATTATCCTATAAATTTACATATTTCTTTGACGTTCGTGAATTAGATTTGTTCAAATTTATTATTTTTTGTCCCTAAATTTTAGTAAAATAATTAAATAAAATACATTTTTTCATAATTAATAATTTAGCCTCTATTAAAAATAATATATTACTATTAGGGATTAAAATATTCTCTTTTAAATTTTTTAATCAAAATTAAATTAACTTCGTAGATAAGAATACAAAAACTTTTATCCTACTCATGTAATATGGTACATACTTGGAACTCCATTGTCTTCCGCGAGTGAAGTTTGAAACCTTTTTTAAAATAAGTTAAAGAGTATTTTAAGATATTAATCTATTTAAATTCATTCTTAATATACTAATTTAAATAAAAATAATTTTTTTTTAAAATTTAATATTTTAATCCCCCATATCAATATGCTATAAATAACAAAGTCTAAATTGTTAATTATCACAAGCTTACATTTTATTTTATTACTTTATTAATATTTAGATATTAAAATTATAATAATCTAAGAGGTAAAACCGAGAGAAGTTAAATCAAATACTTTTTTATTCTCTCAAAATTTAAAGTATCTAACGCACTCTATAAATCTAGAGGTATATAGTGTTTTTTTCAAATGTTGGGATACATACGAATATCTCTTTTAAGAATGATCAAATTCTTTTTAACTCTAGAATCCGTCCAAATCCTAAAAAATTAATTTCCTATTTTGATATAACCACTAACCAGACTTTCATTACCAGGATACAAAGCACATACAGAAAAGAAAGTGCGGCAAACCTAACACAAAAGGAAGATGTGGTAAATATCATAAGATTGATTAACGAAGAACTGATGGGTTTTCTGAACCTAGGAGTTGAAAATAATAATAATTAGAATGGACTGACACAGCGCGCCAACTTCAACATGAATTCAGGTACAAGCCGCCTTCTTGGAGGAGCCACTGCATCTTTGGCAAGGGCTTCTTGGTCTTCAGCATGAATGATTGCAACCAAGTCTTCAAACATTTCATCCCTCCCCCCTCTCATTGGATCCTGAACCAAACCACATTGACAAACATTTATTTTATTTAAGAATTCACTATCTCCAGAAAATAAATAATTGGCCAAGAGAACTAGCAACAAGGCATAAGATTGCTTGCTTGCTTTACCTGAAGAAACAAATCTGTGTGAGTCTTTCCTTCATACAAAATTGATTCAGCTTTCCCTCCAACTCTTTGAAGAATATTTGCAAAATTCTTACTGGACAAATCATATCATAGTAAGGCCTTTGGAAGCATTCAAAGCATTTATGTAGCTTATTTATAAGTACAATGTACAAAGCAGGAGTTAACGCTAACAAATTGTAGAAATACCAATTAATCATAATGAATCAAGTAATGCAATGTTCAGGAAACTTATAGTAAATTTGCAAATTATCAGCAGAAGTGCAGATCACCACTGGACAATTGACCATCCAGTTATGCAATATAGATAAAACTCATTAACTACATCAGCAACTTCGAGAAGGTTGGTCCAAGGGTGAAAAACCCCTAAAATGGAATTAAACACACTTTCGTATACCCTGTTTCCATGATTTTTTAAAGTTGATGTTTTAGCACCCAAAATTTTAATTTTAAATTTATGATGAATAATTTGAAAAACGGTGATTATGATAAAACCATTGCATAAAGCATTCACTAAAAATTCCAATAACATGTATGGTGATTTAAATAATAAGGTATTTAACAAGTAACGAGAGATATTATGCATTCTCCTTATTTAAAATTATAGAATTTGGTATAAAACTTTTTGAAAATGTATCGTATTTCTTATTTCCTTAGGTACCTATGAGTTATGATACATGAAATTATCAGATGTTAGAGGTTTATATTCAAACAAAATAAATAAAATAAACATAGTGGACTATAAATTTTTGAGTTAGAAGTCTTATAACAACTTAGAATTAATAATCATACACAAATTAACTACTCAGCGTAGTTAACTAGTTATATTATGTGCAAAGGAAAAAGAAATCCTTATTATATAGAGTTTGTTTATTATCTATAACGTATGACATATCAACTAATTTTCATATTATTAAATTTATATATGTGGAGCTTGTATGCAGAGTTGTACATACAACATATGAAAAAAAAACGTAAAAGTTGTTCAGATGATTGAATTTTTCACCACGAGCTTAATTTATCGGCGGATGCACTCTTAACGTACGCCTGGTTAGAGTACTGAATAAGAATAAATACTAAATCAATTAAAGAGAGAATCTATAGAAATTTTCCTGTTTATACAATATTAGAAAAATAGTAGAGAGCTGACTTTCTCCTCTTACGTCCTTTCTTTTTATTCGTTTTTTTTTTTTTTTCTTTGTCCTTCCTTCACTCACCATCGTCTAGTTTTCCCAAAAGATTCAAAGTATTTTCTACGTCTCATCATTTTATTGGTTCGCTTACTTGTCATCTAAGTGCTAATGAAAAATTGATCTTTCCTTGTTAAGTAAATGAATCTTTCCTCTCTGGGTTCGGATCCTTTATTTCTCATCCCGATGAAATCATTATCCTGGTTTTTCATAATACAAGTTTTCATAGTAAGCTTATAACAAAAATTTTAAAAATCACGGTTAATAAAATAATTATTTTTTGGAATTTTTTGGTGATAAAATAATTATTTTTGGTAAAATTTCTTCGGTGAAATATCTGATCAAAATTTTCCGAAAATAAGTAATGAATGTAAGAGCTTTTATTTAAATAGCTATTAATGACATTACAAATCAAAACACTGAGGACTGACACGAAGGAACGTATTTCCAAGTGCTTGTGCTTCTCATTATATAGGTTACATAAACATAAAGGGACACAAATTCTACGGTTAATGTTTGATAAGCATGTAAATTAAACCAACAGATCATCAGCAACAAATTGCACAAGCACTTCTGCAATCTATGGATCGTTGAAAGGGGAACCTGAGTTCTGATTTGGTCTGATACTCTGGAGGTGAGAAGTAGTAGCTCCCATAGTCTGGAGGTGGAGGAGCAAAACTCTCTTGGTAGTTCTGTCGTCCACCGCCATTACCATTATCATTATCGTTACCATTACCATTACCACCGTTGGTAGCAATGCTTCGATTTCCGTTGCCGTTGGTCACCACCGATTGATCTCCATTGCCATTGTTTGTAGCTACACTTTGAACTCCATCACCATTGTTTACAACATTTTGATCTCCGTTGCCATTATTTTTAGCAGCACTTTGAACACCTTTACCGTTGTTTTCAACGTTCTGATTTCCATTGCCATTGTTTGTAGAAATACTTTGAACCCCATTCCCATTGTTTTCAACATTTTGATTTCCATTGCCACTATTGGTAGCAATACTTTGAACCCCTTTACCGTTGTTTTGAACATTTTGATTTCCATTGCCCTTGTTTGCAGAAATACTTTGAACCCCATTCCCATTATCCAAAACTGTTTGACGCCCGTTGCCTTGGTTAGACGCAATACTCTGAACTCCATTACCATTGTGTATAACAACCTGATGTCCATTACCATCGTAAGTGGTAACACTTTCATCTCCATTTCCCTTATTGACAACAGTTTGACCTCCCTTGCCATTGCTAGAAGTAATAACCCCGTTACCATTACCATTACTAGTAATTGATTGAACCCCATTATTATCACTGTTAATAATTCTTTGATATGAGGTAGGAGGAGGCATTTTAACCACACCTGAAGGAGAATTGTCACCTGTCGCAGAACCGGCATGGCCCGATACACTACCGTGGACGCCGCTTTTGCTTTGATCATCCTTCTCATTATTAACTCCGCCCGGACCATCTGTGACATTCCAATTGTTTCATAGAACCAGGAAAAAATTTTATATATCATTAAATGCTGCATATATATATATATATATTTGCAACAAGCAGTCTACTTGAAACAAAAAATAAATAAATAAATAAGACACTATTTTATACGTACTGTTTTGAGGAAGCTCAGCCAATTTTCTTGCAGCAAGGCAATTCGGAGCGAAGAGCAAGCCGATGATCAAGAGAAAGAAGCAGACGATCAGAGGACAACTGTTGTTCCCCATTTGCCTTTGCTTCTTGATTGCTAAGGCTTATCGTGTGTGAGCGAGGTTTTTGCATGTATTTATAGGCCGTGAGAGAATGCAAGAAGTGAAGAAGTAACTCTCAACTGTTGACTCCAAAAGTTGTCTGATTATTTTCAAATCTGAAATACGTCATGTTATCATAGATTTATCCCGTGGTAAATTCTAATTAATTAAAATATTAATTGTTTTTTTCACCTATCTGATATCAGTTTACTCGAATTATAGCCTTCACTGGAATTTTTTTTTTTGAAAAAAGTAAATATCTAATTTTATAATAAGTTATTAAATCAGTGTTTAGTAAAAAAAAAAAATTATTCTGATTATTTGATAATCTAGTTTCTTATAAAAATAATTTTTATAAACGAGGGATGGGTTATTTTTCAATGTGACTTTCCAAATAATATGCAATTATATATATTTAATGTGATTTTTAAAAGTTCTTATTATAACCTTACAACTTGAAAAGACAGTTGTACTTATATTTTTATAAATCTTAATTGCATCATATAATGTGGTATATATTTTACAAGCCTAACCCAGCCTTTAACGTTAGAATCAAGTTAATTAAAAAAAATATGTTGATTTTAGAATAAATTTTATTAAACAGAAATAGATATTGCTTAAATTAATTGGATACAGATTTTCACTATAGACTTTTTATGTATATTCAAAATAATTGTGAATGCAAGGATACGTTACAGTTTTTACAGTCAATACGGCAATCCCCCATTTTCAAAATCAATCTGAACCGTCTTTCACACCACTGATTACGGGAACCTTGCGATTTAAACTACATGGACTGAAGCGAATAAAATTGGTTGTCTTATTTGCCCCTGCATGCTAAGCAAACAGAGACATAAATCTTTTAATATTCAGTAGGCTGGCTAATCTTAATTAGTATTACCTGAATAAAGACCCTGACCTGGGTCAGTCAATGAAACATGACAAAGTATTTTTCTAATTATTTTATCAGAATATATATATATATATATATACACACACATACATATCATTATAATTAAAGTTATATATTCTATCATTAATTAAGTAACTAATGTACAATTTCACACCCCAACTTATAATTCAGTTACAACTCTATATATTCTAATATAATTACTTTAAAAGTGATCGATATAATCTATAAATAACATCAATGATCGATTCTTCTAAGCTTCTAAACTTAATTTAAGTATTGTTCTAGAATTCTACCTCTAATTTTGGAGGATCGAGCAAGATGACCCACAATTATATGTCTTGTTGTGTGCTAAGTGATTCCACGGCTCGTGCTAGAGACTTTTGTTTATATCGTGTGAAAATATAATACCAAAATTTTCATTTTCAGTTAGTGACTCTTCAATTTTGGCATTTGTATTGACTCCGTCTGGTTGCAGTATTTTCTACGGCACTTATATACGCATACAGTATAGAGACAGGCAATCATCACATGCATATATGCATTTAATCAAACTGATTAATTAATTAACTTGATTCTGACGTCAGAGGGTGTGTTAGACTTCTAATATATATATATATATATATTATATGCCACGTTAATTATGATCCAATTAAACCAATATTGGTGCAATTTCATTTAAACGAGAAAAAGAAGCACAAAATTAAAATTTTGAATGACTCCTTGTCAACTTAATGTATATGTTGGGATAAGGAGACATCGATCGATCAGTGAACTTGCTGAAAGAAGGGATGTGTAGAACAAGAACCTTCGTTACTTTATTTTTCTAATTTAGAAGTACTAGTAGGGCTAGCAATGGCACCCATCATCACCATTATGTATATATATATATATATATACACACACTACTGGAACCAGTTTGACTATATATTATCATATGTGAAATTGCTAGCTACCTAAATATATATGTTGGTTAGTTAATTATAATATTCTTTAATATGTTGGACCATGGAGTAAGCTGGGCCACCAATACATAAAGTTGTAAAAGTAATCTTTTGTGTTAAGAAATTACACAGCTCCTGCCTAGCCTTTTGCAATTTATGTTTACTCCGTCCGACCGTCGAAGTGTACACGGCAATCATATTAACTTGATTCTAACGTCACAGCGCGTTAGACTTCTAATATATATATATATATATATATATATGTCAAGTTATTATCCAGCTATAAATCAATGGTGCAATTTCATTTATATATCGAAAACAAAAATTTGTGAATGATTGTATATATATATATATATCAACTTGCTTGCTCTTCTTGTTTGAAAGCTGGTCAAGGTGATCAACCAACAATGACAAACTCAATGTGGATGTGAATTGTGAGAATAAGGCTAGGCGACATATATTACACGCATGTCTAGAGGAGACTTCCTTAGATATAAACTTGAAGTATACTTCATTATATATATATATATATATATATATGTATATATTATTAAAATATGTAAAAGTTAAAATGTGAGTTTAACATTAATTTTCCATCTAAGACGTATGAAATGATATATATATCATTTTAACTTTTATATATTTAATAATAGATAATTATCTATCTCTAGCTTAATTAATAGAATTGCTTACTTAAATATCTATTAGAAATGAGGTCTATGTACGTAGGAAGAAAAGGCCAGAGCCTGTACTGTGTGTTACTTAAAAGCATATGTCAAACTTGAATAACAATGATTAGATTTATCATCAGCATAACAGATCTTATAGAATATACAAATATCTAGAATTGCTTATGTATTTACAATTAATTTATATATGGAATTACCATGAATTGAATTTATAATTTGATATATTTACGTGTATCATATATGATTTTCTAATAAATGCTCTAGCATAAGCACAAATATAAAAGATTTTAATTGCATTTAAAATTAATTTATTTACTATTATTTATTTAGTGTTAGAGATACAAAATCTTCATACAGATTATAAGACATATATAAGCAAACTGATATAGTATAATAACATTACTTTTTTTTTTTTTCAGTTGCACTGATTGTGTAGTTTTATCAATTAATGCCATCATGTCACAACGTTGATATAAAATTCTTCGATTCTTTTGGGTAATTGTATAATTGGTGTATCATTTCCATTGTTGACAACGTTGATATATATATATATATATATATATATATATAGACACATAGTCCTTATAATAATAGATCATTTTCAGCCACATAAAAAAATAAAAAGTAAATCGGATAACATATCCAGAAGGAGTGTGAGCAGCCTCTCGTGTTGCGTACGGGTCAATATTCCAGGCTTTGAAAATACTTATCTTGTTTTTTTTTTTTTTTTTTTTTCAATAATAATTGGAGGATATCCCCTCCGTAATTTGAACGGAAGGACAATAATTGATTAACTTTTTTTTTAAAAACGTTGTCACAAATTGAAATTATTTCAAGAATGATCAATTTCTTTCAATTCTTAAATTTATGCATCTCATCATCCATTTATCACCTGAAAAAAATTGTCTCCAAACCGGAAAATTCTCAATTAACTCGCTCATAGGAAAAGTTGTACACGACCGAAAAAAAAAAAAAATTACCCTTTAGTCATTTATAATACATGATACATCAAATTACTAATTTTTATAAAGTTTATGCGAGGCGAGATTTTTTCTTCTTTAATTTACATGAATTAAATCAAATGAAAAATTATCCTTTTATCTCCTCCTCTTTGACTTTTTTCTACTGAACAAACCTTCTTCAGTCGTCTCTCCGTAAGCCTTGATCTTTAATTCATGTTCTCGTTTATTACGTATATTCTTATTAAATAAATTAACCTTTTTTTCATCTCTCCGTTGTGATGGTAGTCTACCATTGGCAGAATGGAGGAGTTGCTTTTGTTAAAATCTTTTCAGGGAAACTGTCTGCCAGATCCCGATGGTTTGGCCTAACGTCCGTTTTGGTCCCAAAGACTTTTAAAATACCTATAGAACCCATTATGGCCTTATTCCTTATCTATTAACTATTCTTTTTACACCTTATTAAGGATAAATTGGTATTTCAATGTATTTTAATCGAATAGTACGAGCATGAAGTGACATGTCCAGCCATGTCAGTGTGTCTAATTCATAAATGCCCAAAATTTGGCCACATGTATACTTATGATTGGATATTCCTTTTTTGACACCTAATTCCTCATTTCATCTACTGTGTTCTTTTCTTCTAATCCAAAACCCGACCATCATAAAGGTGGTTTTGGCGACGGCGATGGGGACGACTATTCTGGCAGTGCCAAAGACGGCAACAGGGAGGAAGATGACACAGCAGGCAACGACGAGAACTTGACTTCATAACAATGACTCGATCTATCATCACTACTAGTTGTATTTACAATTTGATATATGCAATTCAGATGAATTGATAATTTTGTAGTTTAATATATTTGCATGTATCGTATATGCTTTTATAATAAATGCTGTGGCATCAATACAAATGTAAAAGATCTTAATCGTATTTATAATCAATTTATTTACTTACTATCATAGAGTATTAGAAATACAAATTCTTCGTACAAATTATAAGACATACATAAACAAATTAAAATAATAGTGATTGTCACATTATTTAATTATTTTTATTTGTACATTGATTGTGTGTTTTCATCAATTGATCCATCGTATCATGTCAAACTAGTTTGTATATAAAATAGTTTGCACAGAGAATCTATATCCTTATATTATTCAAACTAGTTCTCAATTAACTCATACGTATAGTCGCATATTTATCCGTTGATCATTCACAGTATATCAAATTTCTAATTTTCATAGGTTTATACTTTATATTGAGGCAAATGAATATAAAACAAATATATGATTCAATATTAGAAAAATGCTCAAAAGCACTTATTATTTAGTTGAATTAATGCCCCATCGAAGTACTTACATGCGTCGCTCATTTTAGTTTTGTCATATATTAATTAAAAACTATTTTTTGAGTACATTTACTAAAATAACCCCGAATGATCACAGTGTCGAGACAAAGAATTGTTCTTCAACTTAAAATCACACCATATATATATATATATATATATATAGAGAGAGAGAGAGAGAGAGAGAGAGAGAGAGAAGGGGGGGGGGGGCTTTACTGCCTACCCCTTCAAGTGAAAACTGCAAATCACATTGCATGATTTCTACTTTTTTTTTTTTTTTTTCCATTCATCTCTAAACCAACAATGACAGAATAAATTAATGTTGCCAACAAAAAAAACAAAAACCAAAGTTGCTCGTTCAATTGCTGGTGGTGAAATTGTAAGGGTGGGGATGCTCTGCTTTCCGAAGATTTCGAACAAGTGTGTTTTCGATTGGGTGGCAGATCAATGAAAATGATGGCTAGAGTTTGGCTGCTATCTGGAGTATATTAATTATGAGTCTGATGGTGTTTCCTAACCGGCGAGTGGTGATGGTAGAATGGTGGTGTGCGACGGTGGAGTTGTTTTTGTAAAAATCTTTAACGGTGGTACTTCTCCCATTGATGAAGATGAAGATGAAGTCATATTTCTTTTTTTTCTTTTAATAATTAGTTTTATCTTTAAAGTATAAATTAAAAATAATATTAATTAAATAGATTATGGTATAGTATTAGTTAAATAGATTAGGTTAATTTCTTTTCTTTTCTTTTTTTTTCAATAAGAAGATTATGGATGATGTAATTTATGTTATCATTGGATAATTCAACAATACGCAAAAGATTTTAATTAAGAGATATGAGAAATTTTGAAATCAAATTTTAATTGTTCGTTTAATAAAATTTTGGACACATACATATTAATTTGTGCCACAATACATGACTTCAAATTCAATGGTATCCCTGATCTTGTTTCGATTATTATTACAGAGTAATTAAGAAAATGATAACAACAATTAATTTAATTTCCTGCAGCTTAAACTGCCACTTAATTATTCGATCCTGACCGTTTTTCGGTTATTGAGATCACGGCGATGGCCTGTTATTGTATATACCTTTTCTTGTTTGAGCCGCCCCGGCAATGCAACTACTGTAAGGCCTACCACGACCACAACTCACAGCTGGTTTACCCCGATTATAGGTTGCTGCAGGCTCGAAACGCTTGTCGGTGTCTGAATTCGGAGAACTTTGGGTAGTCGCAGACGGAGCCGAAGTCGAAGAACTTCCGTGAACACCGCTTTTGCTCTGTCCGTTCTCTCCACCGTTTGCATCTTCTGCATGCATGCATGCATGCGTCAAAGTAATTATTGTTACACATATTATTCAACCACCTTAATTGTTTATAAAAAATGATTAGTAAAGAAAATATAAAATATTATATCATATAATTACTCTGAAGGGCGGCCAATTTGCGTGCAACTGTTCCATGTGGAATAACGAGGATGATTGATATCAAGAGAAAGCAGCAGAAGAATACTGAGAGAGAATGAAGAATACTTTTGCTGAGCATTATTTCCGTCGCAACCTAGCTAGTTAATGAAATTTTTTATAAAATTGTTGGCTTCTTTTTGTTTTGGGTAATTGTATAACAACTGATATCTGATTTATATTGGTTAGTGGTCGCTCATGGTTTATTTCTAGCCACCAATATTCCTCCCGTACTGCGTACGGGTCAACGTTCCAAGATGTTTGCTGTTACTCGAGAGTCAGTCAATGAAAGCATTTCTCTGGTTGCTTGATTGATTTTCTTTTTCTCTTTGATAATAAACTGGAGGGTATTCATGCATATCCACCCGTAATTTGAACGGAAGAAGAATCACAATTTAATTCAATGAAAGAATATTCTAAATATACCTAAATTTTCAGAAAACACTAAATATTGTCCGGTAAATTTAGATATTTCTTTATCTTTCGTCAATTTAATTTTTAAAATATTATTTTTTGAGGCCCTAAATTTTAATAAAATAATTAAATGAAATATATTTTTTCTCATAATTAATAATTTAGTCTTCATTAGAAGTAATATATTAGGGACTAAAATATCAACGTAAAAAAATATTTTATTTTACAATTTTAGAAACAAAAATATAATTATTTATATTAAAATGTTAATAGTAAATTTTGTCAAATTGATATGCTAAAATATTCTGATCATAAAAGATTCTAAATAAAATATTTATAATCTTTTATTTGATATGTTTATTTACAAAGTATATTATTTTATTATATTTTCTTAAAAAACATTAAACACATAATTAATATAAATAAAAGAGAGTGTAACTAAATACTTTAGAAATAAAGGTAATCAAAGTTCTCTTTTCAATTTTTTTAATCGAAATTCTCTTTCAAATTTTTTTAATCAAAATTAAATTAACTTATTAGATAAGAATTAAAAAAATTTCTACTCTAAGCATAGGTCATATAATTTGGGACACACTTGAAACCCCAAACTCATCTTGAATTCCAATAAAAATAGGGAACAAAGGTTTGATATTCTGCAAGTAAAGTCTCAGACTTTTTTCTTTTGTTAAAAGAAAGTTAATAATATTTTAACATATTAATTTGTCTAAATTCATTGTTAATATTTTAATTTAAATAAAACAATTTTTTTTAAGTTTTAAGATTTTAGTCTCTGATACATTATAAATAACGAGGTTTAAATTATTAATTATGATAGGTTATATTTTATTTTGTTATTTTACTAACATTTAGAAATTAAAATTATAATAATATAAGAGGTCAAATTGACGGGAGTTAAGTATAATATCTTTCTATTCTCTCCAAATTTAAAGTATCTAACATATTCTATGAACTTAGAAGTATTTATTGTTTTTCTAAATAAGAAAATTAATCTTCTAAAGAGACTCGAACTTTCAACTAAGAAGGGAGAAAAATAACAACTATGCACTAAATCATTTAAACATACATTTCAATGTTTTTTACAAGACAGTTAACTTTATTAATGTTAACAAAATATAAATTTAACACAAATAAATAATAATTTAAAAATAATTAATATTAATAAAAAATTATTGTAAATATCCTAATTATTTAATACATTATTTATTTTAAAATTAATTTTTAAAATAAATGTTATATTAATTATTTTTTTTAGTTATTTAACTAAAAAATATAAAATGTAAAACCTAATTTTTTATATTGGGAGAATATATATATATATAATTTGTGTCATAAAAAAGAACTAAAGTTTAAGCGGTGTAATGGGTAGTTGATACTATTTACCTTCTTAATCCGGGCTTAACTCCCCTTAAAAACTTAATTTTCTTATTTTTATTAGTATTTAATAGAAATGAAAAGACATTTTTGTCCCTATACAATCTAACAAAAGTGATGAAATATAGTTGATTGTAATAATTTATATATTTGAGTGCTCCAACATTACCTTTCAATACATGTTGTATTACATTAAGAAACTAACAAATATAGGGTAGTGAGACAAAATAGGGAAAATACTAATTTCCCACTTAATTTATTTTGATTTTACTACTTATCTCTCTATTATTTCAAAATTACAATTTATCTCCCTGCCCTCAAAATTTGACTTCTACTTATTAGTAGTTTTGTCATTTGACATGTTTACGCCTAATTACACTAATATCTCTTTATTTTTTTTCTTTTTTATCTTGTCTGTTTCTCCACATGCTACAAAACAATTCTCTATTTTTTTTTCCTTTTCATTTCTTTTCTTTCTCCACCTCTTACAAAGCAATTTATATTTTCTTCTATTTTTTATTTTCATGACCAAGTAAGAGGAAAAAGATCTAAAATAAAATGTAGATAAATACAAAACTAATATAATTTGAAAACTCTTAACAAAATTCAAATCCAATTGATCAAACCTGCAATCTAATTTTGGGTGTTAATTATAGAAGTTTTAGATTTAAGGTTGATTTTAGGGATTAATTATGCAATTTTATAATTATTTTATTATGTATTAAATTGAAATGGTCATTGTATTTTGTCATAGATTGCAGGTTTGATCGATTTAGTTTGAATTTTATTAACAGTTTTCAAATTATATTGATGTTATATTTATCTACTTTTCATTTTAAATATTTTTTCTTTTGCTTTACTTGGTCATGAAAATAAATTGATTAAAGCAATTACATGCATGGATTCACGCATAATAAAATCAATTGAACATTTTCATGCGTAGTTAAAGTCAGAGTGAACTCCTCCATGCATGATTAAAGTCAATCCAATGCTCCAAGCTTGGTTTCACATATATGTAAAGACTGTCCATGCCCAAAGAAGCTAAAAAGCCAAAAGAGGAATTGTGATTTCTTAAGCGTAAACTTATATCGGCATGGTCCTCTTTACGGAAGAAATAATAATATGTTACCGTTATACCCAATAACCGAGATGACGAGCAGGCAACTGTCACCCCAATATAAATTAACAAAGGCTTAGTGAGGAAATTATGACTGCAAATGCGCGGATTCATGTATGCATAATCTATGCACAATGTGTCGATGATGACCGACAGTGGGTGGAAAATCGGATAAGAAGACAAAAATTAATAATTAGTAAAAGAGTTTGGAAAAAATTATCTTTTCAACTTATGAATTCTGTTTTTAAAATCGAAAATCGGTAAAAACAAATTTTTACAGGAGGTCGGTCGTAGAATATGCTAGAATAAATGTAATGCCGCCTATTTGAGGTCTCGATTTTCCCGGTGCTCGGAATTGAAACTTAAAAAAATTTAATCAGAGATGTCACACAAATCTTTTTTAAACTTGTGGTCCAATAAAAAAAATCATAAATATTAAATTAAATTTTAATTTGATTTAAGTTTTTTCTCTGTCTTTGGGCCAAACATGTTGGACCCAGTAAAACAGAATGTTTCTTTAATCACCGCGGAATCTGGGTCTCGGTCTTCTTCTTCTCCCTATGCAAGGCTTCCTTGAAATGAAAAAGACGTTAGCTGGCTCATTGCGCTCTCAAGCTCCTTACCTTACTCTTTCTGTTTCTTCTTTTCTTTTATCCGTTTTAAGAGCCATTCCCAAGGCGACAAAATATATATAGAAAAGCCTGGGATAAGTTGTAATCTACAGGGGCACACGAATAAGGCATCTCAGTAGAAAATGAATCAATAACATAGAGTCGGTACCTAGTCCTCTGGTAGTAAATTATAAAAGAAACATCATAGAAATCGGGTATTCAGACCCCAAGGATAAAGCTTGAACCGAAGTTTCAGGTAGTATTTGTAAACTAATATTGAAACTGGAGAACTCCATATTTAACCCATGGACCAAGAGTTACGGCTAACCGATTTCTTTAATTTTATTAATATTCAAGCGGGAAAAGGAGATCAAGGTTTCTAAGGTTTGGCTTAAAAGATATATAAGTTTTAGTAGTTGAAAAAAAATACTCATAAAATTTATTTTTAAAAGACAATTATACTGTTATGAATAAAAATTATTATTAAATAATTAAAATTTGATAATATATAATAAATATTTATCAAAAATATATTAATAAAAAATATATTTTTTTATAGTATATTAACTATATAATATTTATTTGTATATTATAAATTTATATATTTTATAAATACTATAAATAATATTTGTTAATATATCATAACTAAAATATAAATTTATTTATTTTACAATATATTAACAATTCAATATTAATTAATTATTAGAAAATAAATAAAATAAATGATAAATAAATTTTAATCTATAGATAAAATATAATATAATAAAATACTTATGATTATATTATAATTTATATTTATGTATAGTTCAAATATATAAAATATGATCAAAATAAATTTATTATTTATAAAATATAAAAATATGATCAAAATAGATTTGTTATTTATAAAATATATAAGTTTATAATACATTAATAAATTTTACATTATTAATGTACTATTTACTAATGCATTATATTTTGTCAAATTTTAATGATTTAATGATAATGTTTGTAACTAACTGTTTCTAATAAGGATATGATCACATTTTTAAAATAAATTAGAACTTTTATAAGTATATTTAAATTATTAGAATTTATGTGTCCATTAAACAAAAATTGAAAGACCTCCGTATCTTTTTCCCAATCCATGCCAAAACTTAAATCTAAGACAACCAAACTATACTTAAAAAACCCACCAAAATGGGCTCGTAATATCCCTCAACAATGACGCTAGATCCAATAAAACAATAACTTAAGAAGCCCATTCAAAAAGAAACAACCAAATATCAGATCTCAAATTAGTATACATAAACTCCCAAGAATTAGTAATCAAAATCCTATCAAAACGAGTATCCTAATGATATTAGAAAACCAACAGTATATAAAAAAAAAAAAATAAAGAGAGGTAGACTTTTCTTACAACCTAAGAAGAAATAAAGAGAGACAGACTTTTTCTACAGGTAGACTTTTCCCACAACCTAAGAAAGAAATAAATAGAGGGAGACTTTTCCCACAACCTAAAAAATTTATTAGTTGATATTAGGTGATAAAATCTGATATCAATAATTGCAATTAATTTTTTTATGTTAAAATTACTATCTTGAATCTCCAATTAATATTTCCCTTCTAAAATTACTATTTTAAATCTTCAACTAATTTTTTCCATTTAAAATTACGATTTTATTTATTATTTCAACCATTTTTAATCTTTCTTTTTAAACTTACTATGTTGTTTTATATTATTATTATTTGAAATTTCATATCTTCTAATGATTTCTTTCATATAATTTTTTGAGGATAATATGTGATTTCATGTGTAATATATATTTTCAAGAGTAATATAATCTTTTTAACAATCGCACTTAACGGTTTAGGAGCGGGATGATGACTTATAATAAATTTAGGGGTGAAGTGATGATTGTTAATAAATAAAAAAAAGATAAATTAAAGTTACCCGATAAATATATTTAAAAGTGATTTTTAAAATACTCTCGTAATTTTATATTCTCTCTTCTATTAGTTTATCTAATTATATATATGTGAGCAAATAACAACCTAGCTTGTAATTAATTTTTTTTTTGTCTAATATATAGTATATTTGAGAACGATGTTACATACCTCGAATTTTTATCCCACATTTCACTTCGCTGGATAGATATGATATTATTATGATTAGAAACTTGGGACATGCAGCTAACTTGTTTATCTAAAGGTATGCTAGCTGGAATTATTATTTATCAGAGCTTTATATTTAGACAAAATAAATAAATATGGTAGACTATAAATCTCTAAACTAAAATTCTTATATATAAGTTAAAATTAGTACTCATCCACAAATTGATTTCTTAGTTAACTTGTACGAGTAGTTGTATGTGCCCCCCGCAAAAAAAAAAAAAAAAAGAACAATATTCTTATTATATAAAGTTTATTTAATTATGTATATATAGTATATTATATATCAAATTACTATTTTCATAGATTTATACTCCAGTATACAAACAAAAAAATAAATATAAATTTTAAATTTACATATTGATTTGTACGCAGAGTAGTACATGCATTATAGTAAACGTGAAAGTTGTTCAGATCGCTGAATTTTTGGTTTATTCTTTTAATAAGATCACGATTAATATGGATTCAGTTTAAGATATCGTTGGTTAATTCAACAATTAAGTAAAAAAAAAAAAAAGTTAAAGAGACAATTTAAATTAAAAAAAATATATTGAAGTCAAAACAAATATATTAATTTGTGTGATACCAATATATGACTTCAACGAACGGTTTGCCTTTAAAAATAAATAAATTAAGAAACAAGAAAAACAAAATGTGTGTTGCACTTCAGGTAGGGCGTAATTAATGTTGTTACATCTATAAATTACTTTTGAGTATTACTTATACACAGTAATTGAGAAAATGATAACAACAATTAATTTCGTGCAGCTTCTGCTTCTGATTTAGTCCGACTCTTTTTCAGTTGTTGAGATCACGGCGATGATGACCTGTTGTAAATACCTCTTTACTTCAGACCGGCGGCAAAGATTATTATAACTACATGGCCTGACTGAAGTCGGAAGACCTTGGGTAGTCGCAGACGGAGCCGAAGTCGAATGACTTCCATGAACACGGCTTTTGCTCTGTCCGTTCTCTCCACCTTTTGCATCTTCTGCATGCATCAATGTCATTGTTACACTTACACATATTATTCAACCACTTTATTTATAAAAAAAAAAAAAAAAAAAAATAAATAAATAAATAAATATATATATATATATAATTACTGATGATCAGCCGCTAATTTGCGTGCAACTGTTCCATGTGGAATAAACAGGATCATTGATATCAAGAGAAAGCAGTAGAAGAATACGAGAGAATGATGCAGAATTTTGCTTAGCATTTTTCCCTCCCAACCTAGCCAATGATAATTTTGTGTATAAAATTCTTCCCTTCTTTTGGGTAATTGTATAATTGATATATGATTTCTGTTGGTTACAACGTTGATATATATATATATATGTGTGTGTATATATTATACTTATTTTTAGCCACATGATAAAATAAAGAAAAGCTGATAACATATTCAGAAAGAGTGTGAGCAGTCGCCTCTCGTGTTGTGTACGGGTCAATATTCCAGGCTTTGACTCGAGAGTCAGCCATTCAAAATATTTCTCTTGTTTCTTTCCAGTAATACTTGGAGAATATTCCTCCGTAATTTGAACGGAAGGAGAATAACTAATTATTTTTTTAAAAAAAATTGTAACAAATTGAAATTATTTCAAGAATGATCAAATTCTTTCAATTCTTGAATTTGCGTATCTCACCATCCATTTATCACATATTTGACGAATGCACGATATTTAGAATTTAAAAAAAGAAAAAATTGTCTCTAAACTAGAAGAGTTCTCGATTAACTCGCTCATAGGGACAGTTGTATGTGACCAAAAAAAAAAATTATCCTTTAATCATTTATAATATATGATATATCAATTTACTAATTTTTATAAAGTTTATATTGAGGCAAATGTGTATAAAACAAATATGATTCAATATAAGAAACATGTTCAATACCCCTTATTATCTAGTTCAATGCTCCATCACTCTTAATCTTTCATGATGTTAATTAT
Source organism: Azadirachta indica (assembly GCA_022749755.1). Taxonomy (NCBI): domain Eukaryota; kingdom Viridiplantae; phylum Streptophyta; class Magnoliopsida; order Sapindales; family Meliaceae; genus Azadirachta; species Azadirachta indica. The sequence continues at coordinate 12,476,711 of CM040443.1, read as the reverse complement.
TTTTGTCAGTATTATAATTTTTTTAATACATTTACTAAAATACCCCCGAATGATGTGCAATGTCAAGTCACGCGCACTCCGTCTCTCGAATTTTGGTTCTTTAATTTAGATAAATTAAATAAAATAAAAAATTATCCTTTTATCTCCTTCTCTTCTCTCTACTGAACAAATCTTCTTCAGTCTCTCTGTAAGCCTTCATCTTTAATTAATGTTCTCGTTTATTACGTATATTCTTATTAAATAAATTAATGTTTTCTTCTTTTTTCATCTCTCTCTTAGAGTTGCCAACGACAAAACGCAAACCAAATAGTTCCTTGTTCAATTGCCGGTGGTGAAATTATAATGGTGGGGTGCTCGGCTTTTGGAAGATTTCGAACAGTTGGGTTTTCGATTTGGTGGCAGATCAGTTAAAATGATGACTAAGTTTTGGCTGCTGGAGTGTTACGCGTCTGATGGTGTTTTTTAATCGGTGACTGGTGAAGGCAGAACGGTGGAGACTGGAGTTGTTTTTGTTAAAATCTTTAACGGTGGTCCTTCCATTGATGAAGATGACGATGGTATAGTGTTAGTTAAATAGATTTGGTTGGTTTCTTTTTTACAATAAGAAGATTATGGAGTATGTAATTTATGGTCTCATTGGATAACTCAACAAGACGTGAAAGATTTTAATTAAGAAATATGAGAAATTTTGAAATCCAATTGTAATTGCTCGTTTGATCAAATTTAATTTGGACACATACAGATTAATTTGTGCCACAATACATGACTTTAAATTCAATGATATCCCTGATCTTGTTTTGATTATTATTACTACAGAGTAATTAAGAAAATGATAACAACGATTAATTTAATTTCCTGCAGCTTGATCTGCTACTGACTTACTCGATCCCACCTGTTTTTCTGTCATTGAGATCACGGCGATGACCTGTTGTTGGAAGCACCTCCTTTTCCTGGAGCCCCCCGAATGCAACTACTGTAAGGCTTATCACAACTGGTTTACGAGGATTAGTTACAGACACCTAACGGTTGGAGGTGTCTGAATTCGGAGAACTTTGGATAGTCGCAGACGGAGATGAAGTCGAACGACTTCAATGAACACCGCTTTTGTTCTGTCCGTTCTGTCCACCGTCTGCATCTTCTGCATGCATGCATACATACATCAAAGTAATTATTGTTACACATATTATTCAACCAACTTAATTATTTATAAAAAAAGATTAGTAAAGAAAATATAATATATATATATCATATAATTACTCCGAAGAGCGGCCAATTTGCGTGCAACTGTTCCATGTGGAATTACGAGGATGATTGATATCAAGAGAAAACAGCAGAAGATTACTGAGAGAGAACGAAGAATATTTTTTTTGCTGAGCATTATTTCCTTCGCAACCTAGCTAGTTAATGAAAATTTTTACAAAATTGTTGGCTTACTTTTTGCATAAGTGTATGACAACTGATATCTGGATTTCTATTGGTTAGTGGTTACCTATTGTTTGATTTCTAGCCACATATATAAAAGCCTCCCGTCTTGCATACGGGTCAATATTCCGGGCTGTTTCTCGAGAGTCGGTCTATGAAAGCACTTCTCCCTCTGCTTACCTTTTTTTTTTTTTTTTTTAATCTTCGATAATAATTAGATGGTATACATATATAGATCCACCCGTAATTCGAACGGAAGAAGAATCACGATTTAATTATTTATTCTAAAAATGACAATCATTTCAATAAAAAAAATTCTTAATATACCTAATTTTTGAGAAACACTAAATATCCTCTATAATTTTAGATATTTCTTTAACTTTCGTAAATTTAACTTATTAAAATATTATCTTTTCAATCTCTAATTTTAGTAAAATAATTGAATGAGATATATTTTCTCATAATTAATAATTTAGTCTACATTAGAAATAATATATTAGTATTAAGGATTAAAATATTCTCTTTAATTTTTTTTTTTTTATCAAATTTTCTCCTTCAATATTTTTTAGATAATCAAAATTAAATTAACTTATTAGATAAGAATAGGGGTGATTTCATTTTAATGCCTAATGTTTTTAGAAAATGTCACTTAGGTTTTTATATTCCTCATATTAGATAAAAAAGTTCTTAAATTTTTTTAAAATCATCACTATGGTCCTTAATGTTTCTGTCAATGTCATCTAGGTCTTTTGAACAAACTTCCATCTATTTTTAATTGTTAAGTAATTTTTAGTTTACCTCTCATAATATAATAATATTTAATTTAACCTTAAAATTTAGAAAGTCATCATATTATGCTTATATGTTATTTTTTATCCTTTTTTTATTTTTAAAAACTAAAAAGATAAAATTATATTTTTATAAAATTAATTAATAAAAAATAATTCTTTATATTTTCTTCTTCCTCACCTTCCTTCTCTTTTTTTTCTTTTGATTATTATTCTTCTTCATCGTTTGTTCCTCTTCTTATTTTTTTTATCAAGGAGAAATTCAATGAGTTTAAAATAAATTAAAATTATTTATTTATTTTTTAATTCAAACAAAAAAATTAATATATAAATAAATTAATTTATGCAAATCACATAATCTTACCAATAAAATCAATTAATTTAATTTAGAGAAAAACCAAAACCAACAAATTTCTCTCCAAAATCTATCCTAAAGATAATTTGTTTATCACTAGACAATTTATTACTTATTTACTCACTAAAAAAATTTAAAATATAGAAATATGTCAAGTATAAAACTTTTACATAATGTTAATTCAAGTAGAAAAATATAAAAATACTCATTATTTTATTTTTTAATATAAAATATTACAAAAAATATTTATTTTATAATAATAATAATTTTTTAAATTTGAATTCCAATATAATTAGTGTACAAATATGTGTATGTGTTATTTTGAAAAAATTAATAACTTTTTCTTCAAAAGTTATTTTTTATATCTTATGAAATTAGATAAAATCTAATAAAATATATAAAAAAAATAAAATTAAGATTTTTTTATTTTTAGATTTTTTTAAGTTCAATTAATTGATTCTATTATTAAGATTATTAGATACGAATAAATTATTTTTATTGTATATATTTTTTTTTATTTAAATTGAGAGTATAAATAGAGAAGAAGACAAGGAAGAAAAAAGTAAAGAATTATTTTTTATTAATTAAATTTATAAATATATAATTTTTATCTTCTTAGTTATTAAACAATAACAAAATTAACATATAAGAGTGATATGATGATGTTCATAAAGTTTATGGTTAAATTAAAAATTATTATATTATGAGAGATAAATTGAAAATTACCTAACAACTAAAAGAGGAAGTTCGGTCAATGGTCCTAGGTGATATTGACTGAATTGTTGGGGATCAAAGTAATAATTTTCAAAAAAATTTAAGGATTTTTCGATCTAATATGAGAAATTAGGAATCTGAGTAATTTTTTTAAAATATTAAGGATTAAAATAAAATTATCCCGCAAAGAATTAAAAAACTTCTGCCTTAGGCATAGCTCATATAGTTGGGGACGTGCTTAAAAATTTGAGTGATCCTAAATTCCTAAATTCAAGTAATAATAGAAAAAGGTATTTGATATTGAACTATTGAAGTTTCAAACTTTCTTTTTAAAAAAAGTTAATAGCATTTGAGCATATTAATTCGTCTAAATTCATTGTTAATATTTTAATTCAAATAAAATAATTTTTTTTAATTTTAAGATTTTAGTCCCTATTATTGTGGGGATGGCAATAGTCGGGGATAGGTCAGAGATCCCTGATCCTATCCTCGACCCTGCCCTTGTCTCGTTGTTGACCCCAATTTGACCTTTTACACTAAAAATAAAAAATTTACTATTTGCTAAACTTGAACACAAGACTTCAAAGAATAAATTGCTTTACTAGTACTTATCATTGCAACACTGTTAATTATTTGTTAAAATTTTGAGAATGAATTATTTTTAACCAAAACCAACTATCATAATAAAAATTAGATTTTTATGCTTTTTTTCATAATAATAAATTATTTATTTATACTTGAAATAACTATTTCACATATTATTAAAATAATATAATAAAAATAATTTTTTTTAATTTTTTAATTATTCAATTTTTAGTTGTTGATTATTCGAACAAATTTCTTTATTAAGAAAATAAATTTTAAAAATTTTAAAATTGATTAAATTAAAAAAATTATAAAATATTACAAATGATTTATTTGATTAAATTAAAAAATTATAATTTTTTTTTAAAGACTTAATTGACTAAAATGAAAAATATAAAACTTTTGTAATCATAAATTTATATGTTCAGATCGCTGAATTATGCACCTTGACCTCAACTCTCTCCTTATATATATATAATCTTTCCTTAAATCGTGTGGACGCTCTGACATATACACATGTATGCACGTATAAACTACACATAAAAAATTGGTTTTTTCTTTTAATAAGAAGATTAATATTAATTATCGACGATTTAGTTTATATGTCGTTGGTTAATTCAACAACTAAGTTAAAAAAAACAAAAAAAAAATTGAGACGAAAACAAACTTATTAATTTGCCATAACATAACTTCAACGTATGTATGGTTTGTCTTCAAAAATAAATTAAGAGACAAAATATGTGCCGCAAAATTAGATAGATGTTATTACATCTATTAACTACCTTTGATTATTACACAGAGTAATTAAGAAAATGAAAACAAGCTAGCTAGCAAGAGCAATAATATTTGACTACTTGGGAAAGCAATTAATTTATACATATATGTACATATCATAACATCAAGCATATTTTTACATTTATATTATTTACCACCATCGTAGTTGCTGCTGCCCGCTCTCCCCGATCTACTTGCCCGAACACCGGAACTTCCACTATTACCGCCTTTGATATGAAAGTTCACTCTACCGTTTGCATCTTCTGCATGCGTGCATCAAAGTAGTATATATTGTTGCACCACATATTATTAATTCCACCAATTTATTTATTAAATATATAACTACTCTGTGGGGCGGCCAATTTCCGTACAAGTACTGTTCCGTATGGAATAAAGAGGATGATTGATATCAGGAGAAAGTAGCAGAAGAGTAGTGAGAGAGAATGAAGAATATTTTTTTGCTGAGCATTATTTCCTTCGCAACCCATATAGCTAACGAAATTTTTTATAAAATAACTTCCAACTCATTTTGAATTCGAATAACAATAAAAAATAAAGATATTAGTATTCTATTCTAACATATTAATTCGTCTAAATTCATTCTTCATATTTTAATTTAAATAAAGCAAACTTTTTTAAGTCTTAAGAATGATGAATAAATTAATGTTGCCAACAAAAAAACACAAACCAAAGTTGCTCGCTCAATTGCTGGTGGTGAAATTATGAGGGTGGGGATGCTCTGCTTTCCGAAGATTTCGAACAAGTGTGTTTTCGATTGGGTGGCAGATCAATGAAAATGATGGCTAGAGTTTGGTTGCTACCTGGAGTATATTAATTATGAGTTTTCTTTTATATTATATTTTATAATACGTGATATTATTGATAATTTGAAAATAAATTTACCTTAATTTTTGTTGAATGCAATTTATGAAATTCATTCATTAGGTACTATTTATGAGATAATACTTTGTTTTATTTCGGACGCAATGCTTCTTCAATGTATGTGAAAGTAGAACATGCTATAATATTTTAAATTTGCTACTTTATTGATGATAATTTTGCATCCATTTTATACGAAACTAAAGGGCCATAAATTTGTTCTCATCACAAAAAACAATACAATTTATGTAATTTTTATTTTTATTTTCTAAATTTAATTCAAATTTAACAATTATAATTACCTATATATAGATTAAATTATTGACTTATTGTTAAGTAATAACAATTATAAAAAATAATAATTATATTTAAATAATTTAAAATTGTTGCTGGGTTAATAATAATATTTCATGATAATAATTACTATTAAATTGAATTGTTTTGGATTATGAAAAATTATTTTTTTAAATCAATAAAAAATAATTGAAAATTAACATTTTTAATAATATAAATTAAATGTATACTTTCCCTAAATATTTTTTAGAGGTATTTTTAGTCAACTACTCCACTTTAAACGATATTTCGTTATGACATAACATATATTTTAACGCTACACTGCATTTTCAAAGGACACAAAATATATCAATGAGCTAAACATTTTGATGTCCCTAAAAAAAAATTAATGGTGAGAGGATAAATGACCATTATACCCTTAATTTTATAAAAAGTTATAAATGACGATTATAACCTTATGATTGTTAAAAATGACAACACACAAAAAAAACTCATGTTTCTCTCACATTTTTCTTACAAGAAACTCATCTTTCCCTAAATTTGACTCAAACCGAATCTACACAAATTCATAAAAAAAAATCCGAAACAAGTCATCACAATAGATGGAATCAAGTGTATTAAAATCAAATTAAGCAATTCCAACATCAACAGTCATTCTTCATTGTAGGAAATTTTTTCCTCAACCAAAGAAATTATTCAAATTCTAACAACAATCACAAAAAAAAAAAACTAAATTAACATGTCAAAAGAGATCGAGAATGACGCCGAATTGTTGTTTTCGTTGATTTGCCTCAAGATGGAAATTGAAAGGTCGAAAGAGATTGAATGATTGTTGATGAAGAATCAAATCGATGACAAGAATCAGTGTTGGACATCATCGCCACAGAAGTTGGCCTAGTTGTGGCCGAATGTACAACATGTAGGAGAAGCTGTATATGTGAAGAACATGGAGGAGGAGAAACTGGAGGAGGCAATAGCGAAGAAGAGGAAGATTAACAAATGCCTTATGACTTACTTTTAGTATAAATTAGGATAATGTCATTTGCATCCTTAAATTTTTTTGTACGCATCCCTAAGCTTTTTCATTTGTATCCCTAAATTTTTTAAAAAAATAATTTATTTTTTTTTTTATAGAAAAATAATTTTACCTTCTACCATCGATTTTTTTTTTTTTAACAGACGTAAGGAATGTGTAGTTTATTGATATATTTATATCCTTTTCAATTGCAGTATAGTGTCAAATACATGTTGTATTACAATGAAATAAAATTATGAGTAACAATGACATGTTAGAAAAATTTCCAGCTTATGCGTAATAAGGTGTTGTGTAGTTCAGTGCAAAGGAGAGAACTAAGTTAAGTGAGGATGTAACACAAAGTAACACAGGCATAAAATCTTTTCTGAATTCCCTAATGGAATATTTATGGAATCCCCATGAATAGGATCAAACTTTATTCCATGGTATTTACATGAGATCCTCTTTCTTATTCTTAAGCAAGTCCTGATATGCTTAGTTGATTCATGATTTATGTTTCATCTTTCGTTTCTTTTTTATTTGTTTTGAAAAATATATCGATCAATTCTTACTCTTTCTTTTTCTATTGATTCTTTCCCCCTCGAGATGTATGGATCTATAGATCTATGTAGACCTTGTTATTGCTTAACAAAAATTTGCAGAAGCTTTATTTGCCTGTATCATTCTATGAGTCTCTTCCTTTTTGCATATGGCATAGTGACTCCCTTTGGTAGCATCCACTTTTCAACCATTTTAAGAAACTTTCATGCAACTTTCATATACTCATAAGTGGCTCTATCAAGTCAAAATGTAAAATGCATTACCAATGTCATAATTTAAAAAAAGATTACATAATGCTAAAATCTTACATTTCCTAATCGGTGAGTAGTGATGGTAGAATGGTGGTGTGCGACGGTGGAGTTGTTTTTGTAAAAATCTTTAACGGTGGTACTTCTCCCATTGATGAAGATGAAGATGAAGTCATATTTCTTTTTTTTTTTTAAATAATTAGTTTTATCTTTAAAGTATAAATTAAAAATAATATTAATTAAATAGATTATGGTATAGTATTAGTTAAATAGATTAGGTTAATTTCTTCTTTTTTTTTTTCAATAAGAAGATTATGGATGATGTAATTTATGTTTATCATTGGATAATTCAACAATACGCAAAAGATTTTAATTAAGAGATATGAGAAATTTTGAAATCAAATTTTAATTGTTCGTTTAATAAAATTTTGGACGCATACGTATTAATTTGTGCCACAATATATGACTTCAAATTCAATGGTATCCCAGATCTTGTTTCGATTATTATTACAGAGTAATTAAGAAAATGATAACAACAATTAATTTAATTTCCTGCAGCTTGATCTGCTACTGACTTACTCGATCCAGATCGTTTTTCAGTTATTGAGATCACGGTGATGACCTATTGTAGGAAAGACCTCCTCTTCCTGGAGTCCCGGGAATGCAGCTTGTGTAAGGCTTACCGCGACCACAAAACACAGCTGGTTTAGCAGAGCTATTTATATCCACGACGTGGATGGAGGTGTCTGACTTCGGAGAACTTTGGGTACTCGCAGACGGAGACGAAGACGAACGACTTCCATGAACACCGCTCTTGCTCTGTCCGTTCCCTCCACCGTTTGCATCTTCTACACGCATGCATACATCAAAGTAATTATTATCACACATATTATTCAACCACCTTAATTATTTATAAAAAAAAAGGGTTAATAAAGAAACTATGATATATTATATTATATAATTGCTCTGCATGCTTACATCAAAGTAATTATTGTCACACATATTATTCAACCACTTTAATTATTTATAGAAAAAAGATTAATAAAGAAAATTTAATATATTATATTATATAATTACTCTGAAAGGCGGCGAATTTGCGTGCAACTGTTCCATGTGGAATAACGAGGGTGATTGATATCAAGAGAAAGCAGCAGAAGAATACTGAGAGAGAATGAAGAATATTTTTGCTGAGCATTATTTCCGTCGCAAACTAGCTCGTTTAATGAAATTTTTTATAAAATTGTTGGCTTCTTTTTGTTTTGGGTAAATTGTATAACAACTGATATCTGATTTATATTCTAGTTTATTTATAGCCACATATATAAAAGCCTCCCGTATTGCGTACGGGTCAATATTCCTAGCTGTTTGCTATTATTCGAAAGTCGGTCAATGAAAGCACTTCTCTGGTTGCTTGCTCTTCTTTTTCTCTTGGATGATAACTAGAGGGTATACATACGTAACCACCCGTAATTTGAACGGAAAAAGAATCAAAATTTAATTCAATGAAAGAATATTCTAAATATACCTAAATTTTCAGAAAACACTGAATATTCACCTGTAAATTTAGATATTTCTTTATCTTTTGTCAATATAACTTGTTAAAATATTATTTTTTGCGTCCTTAAATTTTAATAAAATAATTAAATGAAATATACGTTTCATATAATTAATAATTTAGTCTTCATTAGAAGTAATATGTTAGAGACTAAAACATTAACTTAAAAATTTTATTTTATTTTATAAGTTTAGAAAAAAAAAATATAAATATTTATATTAAAATGTTAATAATAAGTTTTTGTCAAATTCATATCCTTAAATACTCTTATCATAAAAGTTTCTAAATAAAACATTTGTATCTTTTATTTTTTTTGTTTATTTAAAAATTATATTATTTTAATTATATTTTAATAAAAAATATTAGCACATAATTAATACAAACAAAGGGAAGTATAAATAAATACTTTAAAAATAAAAATAATCAAAATTCTCTTTCAAAGTTTTTTAACCAAAATTAAATTAACTTATTAGACAAGCCTTAAGCATAACTTATATAGTTTGGGACACACTTGAAACTTTCTACTCATCCAAAATTCAAGTAATAATAGAAAATAAAGATTTTTAGTATTCTATTCTGCTAGTGAAGTTTCAAAATTTTTTTTCAAAATAATTAATAGATTTTAACATATTAATTCAGGTAAATTCATTGTTAATATTTTAATTTAAATAAAGCAAACTTTTTTAAGTTTTAAGATTTTAGTCCCGGATGTGTTATAGATAAGGAGGTATAAATTATTAATTATGATAAGGTTATATTTTATTTTCTTGTTTTACTAATATTTAGATATTAAATTTATAATAATCTGAGAGGTCAAATGGACAAAAATTAAGTCAGATATCTTCTTATTCTCTTAAAATTTAAAGTACTTAACATGCTCTATAAACCTAGATGTATATAGTGTCTTTCTAAATATTGGGACATGTTTCAAGAATGATCAAATTCTTTTTTAACTCTAGAATCCGTGCAAATCGAAAAAATTAATTTCTATTTCCGTATAGCCACTAACCAGACTTTCATTACCAGGATACAAAGGACGTACAGAAAAGAAAAAAACAAAAAGCAAAAATCGTTCTTTTCTACAAGAGAAAAGAAGAGCGGCAAACCTAAAACAAAATGAAGAAGAAGATGTGGTAAATATCATAAGATTGATTAACAAGGAACTGATGGATTTTTTTTAGCTTAGGAGTTGAAAATAATAATAATTAGATTGGACTGACACTGCACGCCAACTTCAACATGAATTCAGGTACAAGCCGCCTTCTTGGAGGAGCCACTGCATCTTTGGCAAGGGCTTCTTGGTCGTCAGCATGGATGATTGCAACCAAGTCTTCAAACATTTCATCCCTCCCCACTCTCATTGGATCCTGAACCAAACCACATTAACAAACATGTATTTTATTTAATTATTCATTCTATCAAGAAAATAAATAATTGGCCAAGAGAACCAGAAACAAGGCATAACATTTACCCGAAGAAATAAATCTGTGTGAGTCTTTCCTTCATACAAAAACTGATTCAGCTTTCCCTCCAACTTTTGAAGAATATTTGCAAAATTCTTACTGCACAAGTCATATCATAGTAAGGCCTTTGGAAGCATTCAAAGCATTTATGTAGCTTATTTATAAGTATAATGTACAAAGCAGCAGCTAATGCTAACAACTTGCAGAAATACCAATTAATCATCATGAACAAGTAATGCAATGTTCAGGAAACTTATGTTATATTAAATTTACGAATTATCAGCAGAAGTGCGGATGACCACGGGACAATGGACCATCCAGTTATGCAATACAGATGAAACTCATTAACTACATCAGCTACTTCGAGGAGGCTGGTCCACGGGCGAAAAACCCCTAAAATGGAATTAAACATAATTTCGTATACCCTGTTTCCAATATTTTTTGGTCATCGGAGCAGCATCATAATTTTGAAGTACCTCTCTGAATCACTTTAATAGTGTTTCTCATAGTCTGTTTTTGAACTATCAGTCCATTGTATAAACTTCAACCTAGTTCATTCTGAAAGGAAAAACAAGTTTTCTCAAAGTATAACTAAAATATCTCCATTTTAACTTACTAGTAATAGAATACTATATCCTGTTACAGGATCCATCTCAATGTCCCCCGTGTAGTATAGTTGCCTCACACAACATGATGTCTTCATTATGCACTATAAAATTCATTATTCAAAAAATTTATGATCAAAGTTAACTTTCTTTAAAAGGAAATGAATAGCTAGAATCAGTGCATAATTCGAAGCAAATGTATAAAATTTAGATACCATAACCACCGAGTGGAGTGCAAATTTTTTGAAGCATGAAACATAGACACATAGATAAATGCAATAAATTACATAATTAGTGAAAGTAGCAAGACAGGGACTCAGAGCAATTTATCATCACTTTTTGATGGTGTACAGTTTACTTGAGCATCTTTATATTCCTTGCTTGACACTTGAATTAGTTAGTGGATTGAGTATACCTAAAACATACGTCCCTAAACAGAGGAACATTTTTACAATATCACCTCAACTAAGAATGAGAAATTGAATAAGAAAATTGTACAACTATGACAAAGAAGAATACTTTTGTAACTCATTATTTAAAAAATAATAGCAATAATAACTTGGAATTAAGAGAATTTCCTGCATAATCACACAGTTCAGTAAAGAGGAGATTTTGAACCTTGCATCTGCTGGAATTGAATAATCTGGCTCTACCATGAAAAAGAATAATAGGAGGTAGAAGACAAAGAACTGCATTTCTAATGTTTGGGTCCGGGACCAGTACTTCGGGAGAATTTATTGCCGCAAAGATTCTTCTCCTTCCATCATGCTGAAGCCATTGCATTGACAGCTAACAAATATCATGTTAACCGAAGATGACCCATATATACAATACCTAATTATGAAATGAAGAAATAGGTACCTCAAAATGATTTTACGATACAGGCCCCGACCATAGAAGTGATCAACTAGATCAATCAAATTGTATCCGTGTGTAGATTTTCAAAGAAAACGGCAAGAAAATATCGTAGACATTCCTATGCAAGTTCAGGAAACATAAAGCAGACACAAAAAGTGTATGAAAACAAGAGGCAGCAGGGGCAGTTGGTGAGTATCATATTGTAGATAAAAAGCCCAGTATTTTACTATCAAAATATAGATTTCATAGCCAACAACAAATTACAACCATGTCTCTGCAAGTAGATAAAACCATGTTACTATCAGTATTCCACTTAAGTTACTGATGGAACTTATCTTACTCTCACTTTTTCTATTTGAATTGGATTAAGATTTGATTATGCTTTAACTAAAATTTACATGATCAATTATTTTTTTCGTAGATCCGAGAAAAGAGCATAAGCATGAAGCTAGTTTATGTCTGACTTATCTATTGAGAGTATATTAGGTTTATCTTTAAGTCTATCAGTAGGCGTTGATGCTTTGTTCTAAAGAAAAGATGAATAAATATATTTTTTATTTGATTATATCTCCTACTCCTCTCCACTCCCCCTTCATTATATTCCCTATTTCTGCTCCTCTTACTCTCTTCTTTCTACTGTTCTCTCTCATCTCTTTATCTTTTTTCTTCTCTAACCTCTATTTCTCTCTATTTTCCCGCCTCCCCCTCTTTTTTTCTACCTTGTCCTACAGGCCACCTCATCCACAATTGCTTTGCAACAGGTATCACATAGAACTCAATGATAAAAAATAAAAGGGTATGCAAATGAAATTTAAGCCTGAAAATTACCACATATTACTAACTATAGCAGACCTTGAATAAAACCTGGCATAAGCAACAATGAGTGACAACCAAGAGCAAGAAATCTCATGATCCATCTGTAGCCTACCCTGAATAAAATTAAATGATCAGGAAGCACCTAATAAACCGTGAGAAATCATCTGGAAAAACAATTGAAAAACATATTAACGTAAATTCCAAATTTCCGAAAATGTAAAGACTGGAAAAGGACATGGTACTTTTTGCAAGTATTTACTTTCCCCTATTTTTACAGCGCGAGGGTCTCTCTTGGAGTGGCTAATTGATCTACGTGTTAAAATGTGGAAGGTCTGAATTTAATAGGGGGCTAATTGTCATTTTTTTTAAACTATTAGAACTGATTATAACCAAATTTTAGGGACCTCACAACTTTAGGGACTCACGTGTTATTATGCTAAATTTTTAAGCTGAAAATTAGCACTTTCATCTAATAGATGAGAATTTGAGTCATTTTCAAAATAGTAGAGAGTGTTGAAATAAGGCTCTTTTTCAACATGGAAACAAGCAGTAAAGCTAAAAAGAATGGAGAGATATGGACAAAAAGAAAGGCTGCAAATTATTGTTAGCTTAAAAAAGGAAACAAGTTGGTAAATTGGCAATTTATTGAAGCTCTTTTGCCTCCCATAAATAGGGCTCTCATTCATTCACAAAATCATCCCAGAGTGAAGAGTGATTGAAAAGAGGAAGAAGAGCAGAAGAAGAGAGAAGTTCATCTCCTTCAATTGGGCTTCTCTTGGCATTTTCAATTAGCTCCTTTTATTTATAATATTTTCATTTTATCTCAATTGTTTATATATTTTACACATTAGTCTAAACCAAATTTGTGGGTATTTACATGTTATACCTAAATTTTGTAATTTTTTCAATTTGATCCTATAAAGTGATTCAAATGCTCGAGGACGTAGGTAACATTTTTGCCAAACTTTATTAAATTCTGATATCCTTTATTTTGCATTTTCACATATCTATCATTTTGTCATTATTTGATTTTTTAATTATTATATTTTACAAGTTTTTATATTTTTGGGGTACTTTTAATTTCCCTAACAATTGGTATCAAAGTCAAAAGTTTACCTGGGGTGAATATGTGTATAAACAAAATTATGTCAAAAGGGTTATAACTGCCTAAAGAATCTGCTTTTTAAGTGAAACTGCTGTAATTCCTCTAGTCTTTTTCTAAGAATTTTCAAGTACATTATTCACATGAAAGTTGAAATTCCACTGTGTAAGTTTGTGAACTATAATAATTGATAGCATAATGGCAGCATTTATCTCAGATACCACTACATCTTCGAATCCACTGGTGGCTTGTACATTGACTAGACTGATGGTAACAAATACAAAATATGAAGTAAAAAAGTTTAATAGTAATAACAATTTTAGCATGTGGCAATATGAAGTACTTTATGTTCCTTTCCAACAAAAACTAGACATTACTCTTGAAAAGAAAAGCCAATTGAGATAAATGAGAAAGAATAGGTAAGGATCAATCAATTAGCATGTGGTATAATTCAGTTATGTTTCACAAGGAAGCATAAGTACCTATTCATGAGATAAACATGTGTAAACAAGTTGTGGAAGAAGCTGGAGAATAAGTTCATGAAGAAGAGTAGTTAGAATAAGCTTTACGTGAAAACTAGGCTATATCACTTCCAATATAAACCAGGTACTACGATGGCTAGTCATACAATAGATTTGATTTGTTGGTGACAGGTTTATTGAATTTAGGTGAGAAATTAGAAGACACTAAATGGCTTTGATACTGTTAACTTCACTTCCTGATGAGTATGATCATCTCATCACCATTTTGCTTTATAGGAGGAAAACTATAACATTTGATAAGGTTACTGCTACACTCAACTCAAATAAAATCATAAAGAAGAGTAAGCAAAAGTACAGGAGGAACACAATAGTAGAGGCTCATATTGTCAGAGTCGTGATCAAAGTCAAAAGCCGGGAAGAAGAGGAAGATCTCAATCTAAAACCATATTGCATAAAGATGAGTGTGCCTTTTGTCATAAGAAAGAGCATTGGAAGAAAGATTGTCCTAAGTTGGGAAAAAAGGATAAAACTGCATTAGATGTATATGTAGCTGAATGTGATGACAAGAAGTTAGATTTTGCATTATCTTGTCTTTTTTCAATAACACATCATCGCAAGTGGTTGTTCAATTCAGCATGTTCTTTCCACATGGTCTCAAGAGGAAATGTTTCTTCAACTTTGAAGAAATTGATAGTAGAATTGTCTACATGGCCAACAACAAAACTTGTAAGCTAGCTAGAATTGGCTAATTTGCTTGAAGAATCATAATGGTTCAACTAGAGTCTTGACATAAGTTTGATATATACCAAAATTTAAGAAGAATCTCATTTCATTAGGAAACTTAGAATCTAAAGGTTTCCCTATGACAATGCAAGATGTGATTTTAAAAGTTTTCTCATAAATACTTGTAGTAATGAAAGAAGTCAGAAGAAGCAATTTGTGTCGCTACCAAGGAAGTACAATTGTTGGCATAGCCATAGTAGCCATAAATAAAGATGCGGGTTCAGAGATGAAGAGATTATGACATATGCACTTGGGACATGCAAGAGAGAAAGGCGCAAAGGCTGGCAAATTAGGTTTTTGTGAAGAATGCATTCTAGGGAAACAAACAATGGTGAAATTTGACATTGAAGATAATAATACCAAAGGTATTATAGATTATATTAACTCAAATGTGTGGGAACCTACCAAGACAACTTCACTTAGGGTAAATATTATTTTGTTACATTTGTTGATGACTTCTCTAAAAGAATTTGGCTATATAACATGAAATTGAAGGATGAAGTGTGTGGAATGTTTCTTATATGAAAGAAGATGATGGAGAATTAGACTGAAAGGAAAATTAAAAAACTCCAATCAAATAACGACATGGAGTATCAAAATGACTCATTTTCCCAAGTCTGCATAAATGAAGGCATCATTCATCATTTCACGACCAAAGATACACTACAACAAAATGAGGTGGCTAAACACATGAATCGAACCTTAGTAGAGAAAGTTCATTGTATATTGTCTAATATTAGGTTAGACAAACAATTTTGGGCTAAAGCTGTGACATATGATGTCATCTCATTAATCATTTGCCATCAGCTATGATTAGGGATAAAACACCCTTAAAAGTATGGTCTGAAAAACTTATAGATGATTATGATTCTTTACATGTATTTGGTTCTACTGCCTACTACTATGTAAAAAAAATCTAAGTTAGATCCAAAAGTAAAGAAAGCCCTATTTATGGGCATCACTTTAGCAATAAAAAAATATCATCTAGATGTTCAACCTCAAGGAAAATTGTTTTCAGCAAAGATGTTACCTTTGATGAATTTACCTTACTAAGGAAGGTAACATAAGATGAGAAAGTGACAAATAGTTCTTTGCAACATGTGGAGCATACTCCACAACAAGTGGAGCATACTTTGAAATAGGTGGAGCTTGAGGTAAATACAATTAACCTAGAAAATTTTGTTCAAAAAAATAGAAGCACTCTAAAGGTAGATGAAGATGCTGAAGAAAAAGAAGGACTAGTACAACAAGAAGAGGAAGTTTGAACCCAAGAACCTTTAGATCTTGATTAATCAATTGCACTCCGTAAAGAAAATTGAGAGATTAGAAAGCCTGCTTATTTGAGAGATATAGTGGCATATGCATTTCTTGTGGTAGATGTCAACATCCCGTCTACTTATCATGAAGCAATTAATAGTTTAGAAGTAGAGAAGTAGAAATTAGCTATAATAAGGAAATGCAATCCCTTCGGAAGAATAAAACTTGGGAGCTAGCTCAATTACTGAAGGGTGAGAAGGCAATTGAATGCAAATAAGTATTTGCAAAGAAAGATGGATTTCCCGGTAAGAATGAGGTTCACTACAAATCAAGATTTGTAGCGAAGGGTTATGCTCAAAATGAGGGAGTTAATTACAATGAGATATTTTCTCCAATTATGAAACATTCCTTCATCAGTATTTTGTTGGCTTTGGTAGGATAGTTTGATTTTGAACTAGTTCAATTGGATGTGAAAACAACATTCTTACACGATGATTTAGAAAAAGAATCTACATGACTCAACCAAAGGTTTTTAAGATTACTGGTCAAGAGAATTTGGTTTATAAGCTAAACAAGTCATTGTACGAGCTAAAACAGTCTCCGAGACAGTGGTACAAGCAATTCAATCAGTTTATGGCAAAGCAAAAGTACACACAAAGCAATTTTGATCATTGTGTGTATTTATGCAAGCTAAAAAATGGGTTTTTCATCTACCTCTTGTTGCACGTGGATGATATATTGATAGCTTCAAAGAATAAGGAAGCAATCAACATGTTGAAAGCACAGTTGAATAGAGAGTTTGAAACGAAAGATTTAAGAAGCAAGAAAGATACTTAGAATGCAAATACGCAGGGATCAGAAAAAGGAAAAGCTTTGTCTACCTCAGCAGGAATATTTGAAAACGGTATTACAACGTTTTGGAATGGATAAAAAGTCAAAACCTGTAAGCTGCCTAGCTTTTTGCAATTTATATTCACTCCGTCGGACAGACGTCGTAATGTACACGGCAATCATATTAACTTGATTCTAACTTCAGAGTGTGTTAGACTTCTAATATATATGTCAAGTTATTATACATCAAGCTATAAATCAATGGTGCAATTTCATTTATACATCGAAAACAAAAATTGCTGACTGATTCTACATATCAACTTGCTTGCTCTTCTAGCTAGTTCGAAAGCTGGTCAAGGTGATCAGCCGACAATGACGAACTCAATTTGGATGTCAATTGAGAGAATAAAGCTAGGCGACATATATTACATGCATGTCTAGAGGAGACTTCGTTAAATATAAAATTGAAGTATACTTCGTATATAGATATCATTCCATGCGTCTTAGAAGAAAATTAATGTTAAACTCACATTTTATTTACGAAAATCCCCTTTTTTGAGAATTGATTATATTTTTTATTTTTGAAAAACACAAAATTGTATCTAAATACTATATTAAATGGGTCCTAAAATTTTTGAGAATTTTTTTATTTTGTTAATCTTATATTATTATATTAAAAACGAATTAATATATTAATTAATTATAAAATTGATTACTATTATTTTTTTTTTCAAAACTCATTGTTTTAAATATAATTACTGAAAGTTATTCAATTTTTTTAGTTATTGATTATTTCAGTAAATTTTTTTATTAAGAAAATAATTTTAAAAATTTTAAAATCGATTAAATTAAAAAAATATAAAATATTACAAGAATTTAATTGATAAATTAAAAAATTCTAAACTTTATTTGAAAGACTTGATTGACTAAAATGAAAAATATAAAACTTTTATAATCATAAATTCATGTGTTCAGACTTCTGATTGCTAAATTTTGCACCCTGAGCTGAACTGTCCCTGTATATATATATATATATAGATGTATGCACATATAAATTGTACATAAAAAATTGGTTTTTTCTTTTAGTAAGAAGATTAATATTAATTATCAAGGTTAATTCAACAAATAAGTAAAAAAAAAAATAAATAGACAAAATTTAAAAGAAAAATTGAGATAAAAGCAAACATATTAATTTGCCATACCATAACCTCAACCTACGGTTTGTCTTTAAAAATAAATTAAGAAACAAAATATGTGCTGCATAATTAAATAGATGTTATTTCATCTATTAATTACTTGTTTGATTATTACTTACACAGAGTAATTAAGAAAATGAAAACAAGCCAGCTAGCAGGAGCAATAATATTTGACTACTTGAAAACAATTAATTTTGGGCTGTCTTATATATATATATATATATATATATTTACATTTATATTATTTGCGATCGTTGCTGCCGTGCGAATGACCCGAATCACTTCCATGAACACTGGTATCTTCGTGAGCAACGCTTTTGCTCAACAGGATCATTGACATCAAGAGAAAGCAGCAGAAGATCAATACTGAGAGAGAATGAAGAATATTTTTGCTGAGCATTATTTCCTTCGCAACCCATATAGCTAAAGAAAATTTTTATAAAATTGCTGGCTTCTTTTTGTTTTCGGTAAATTGTATAACAACTGATATCTGATTTATATTGATTAGTGGTCGCTCATAGTTCATTACTAGCCACAAATATAAACGCCTCCCGTACTGCGTACGGGTCAATGTTCCAAGATGTTTGCTGTTACTCGAGAGTCAGTCAATGAAAGCACTTCTCTGGTTGCTTGATTTTCTTTTTCTCTTCGATAATAACTAGAGGGTATTCATGCATATACACCCGTAATTTGAACGCACGAAGAATCACAATTGAATTCAGTGAAAGAATATTCTAAATATACCTAAATTTTCAGAAAACACTAAATATTATCCTATAAATTTACATATTTCTTTGACGTTCGTGAATTAGATTTGTTCAAATTTATTATTTTTTGTCCCTAAATTTTAGTAAAATAATTAAATAAAATACATTTTTTCATAATTAATAATTTAGCCTCTATTAAAAATAATATATTACTATTACTATTAGGGATTAAAATATTCTCTTTTAAATTTTTTTAATCAAAATTAAATTAACTTCGTAGATAAGAATACAAAAACTTTTATCCTACTCATGTAATATGGTACATACTTGGAACTCCATTGTCTTCCGCGAGTGAAGTTTGAAACCTTTTTTAAAATAAGTTAAAGAGTATTTTAAGATATTAATCTATTTAAATTCATTCTTAATATACTAATTTAAATAAAAATAATTTTTTTTTTTTAAATTTAATATTTTAATCCCCCATATCAATATGCTATAAATAACAAAGTCTAAATTGTTAATTATCACAAGCTTACATTTTATTTTATTACTTTATTAATATTTAGATATTAAAATATAATAATCTAAGAGGTAAAACCGAGAGAAGTTAAATCAAATACTTTTTTATTCTCTCAAAATTTAAAGTATCTAACGCACTCTATAAATCTAGAGGTATATAGTGTTTTTTTCAAATGTTGGGATACATAGGAATATCTCTTTTAGAATGATCAAATTCTTTTTAACTCTAGAATCCGTCCAAATCCTAAAAAATTAATTTCCTATTTTGATATAACCACTAACCAGACTTTCATTACCAGGATACAAAGCACATACAGAAAAGAAAGTGCGGCAAACCTAACACAAAAGGAAGATGTGGTAAATATCATAAGATTGATTAACGAAGAACTGATGGGTTTTCTGAACCTAGGAGTTGAAAATAATAATAATTAGAATGGACTGACACAGCGCGCCAACTTCAACATGAATTCAGGTACAAGCCGCCTTCTTGGAGGAGCCACTGCATCTTTGGCAAGGGCTTCTTGGTCTTCAGCATGAATGATTGCAACCAAGTCTTCAAACATTTCATCCCTCCCCCCTCTCATTGGATCCTGAACCAAACCACATTGACAAACATTTATTTTATTTAAGAATTCACTATCTCCAGGAAATAAATAATTGGCCAAGAGAACTAGCAACAAGGCATAAGATTGCTTGCTTGCTTTACCTGAAGAAACAAATCTGTGTGAGTCTTTCCTTCATACAAAATTGATTCAGCTTTCCCTCCAACTCTTTGAAGAATATTTGCAAAATTCTTACTGGACAAATCATATCATAGTAAGGCCTTTGGAAGCATTCAAAGCATTTATGTAGCTTATTTATAAGTACAATGTACAAAGCAGGAGTTAACGCTAACAAATTGTAGAAATACCAATTAATCATAATGAATCAAGTAATGCAATGTTCAGGAAACTTATAGTAAATTTGCAAATTATCAGCAGAAGTGCAGATCACCACTGGACAATTGACCATCCAGTTATGCAATATAGATAAAACTCATTAACTACTTCAGCAACTTCGAGAAGGTTGGTCCAAGGGTGAAAAACCCCTAAAATGGAATTAAACACACTTTCGTATACCCTGTTTCCATGATTTTTTGGTCACCGGAGCAGCATCATAATTTTGAAGTACTTATCTGAATCACTTTAATAGTTTTCCCATAGTCTGTTTTTGACCTATCATTCCACTTGTATAAACTTTCAACCTAATTTATTCTGGAAGGGAAAACAAGTTTTCCTAAAATATAACTGAAATATCTACCTTTCATCTTATTAGTAATCGAATACTATATCCTCTTATAGGATCCATCTCAATGTAAATGCCTCACACAAAATGATGTCTTCATTATGCACCATAAAATTCATTATGAATGTTCGAAGTTAACTTTCTTTAAAAGGAAATGAATAGCTAGAATCAGCACATGATTCAAAGCAAAGGTATAAAGTTTAGATATCATAACCACCAAGTGGAACAAATTTTTTTAAGCATGAAATGTGGACACATAGATAAATGCAATAAATTACATAATTGATGAAGGTAGCAAGACGGTTACTAAGAGCAATTTATCATCACTTTTTGATGGTGAACAGTTTACTTGAGCATCTTTATAATCATTGCTTAGCACTTTTAACTAGTTAGCGGATCGAGTATACCTGAAACATACGTCCCTATACAGAGGAACATTTTACAATATCACCTCAACTAAGAATGAGAAATTCAATAAGAAAATTGTACAACTATCACAAAGAAGAATACTTCTGTAACTCAATATTTAAAAAATAATAGCAATAATAACTTGGAATTAAGAGAATTCCATGCATGATCACACAGTTATATTAAGAGGAGATTCAAACCTTGCATCTGCTGGAATTGAGTAATCTGCAGTACCATGAAAAAGAATAATAGGAGGTAGAAGAGAAACTGCATTTCTAATGTTTGGGTCCTGGACTAGTACTTCAGGAGAATATTGCCGCAAAGATTCTTCCCCTTCCATTATGCTAGAGCCATTGCATTGACAGCCAACAAATATCATGTTAACCAAAGATAATGCAGATATACCAATACCTAATTATGAAATGAAGAAATAGGTACCTCAAAAAGATTTTACGATACAGGCCCCGACTATGGAAGTGATCAACTAGGTCAAACAAATTATATCTGTGTGTAGATTTTCAAAGAAAACAGTAAGAAAATATTGTAGACATTCCTACACAAGTTCAGGAAACATAAAACAGACACAAAAAATGTATGAAAACAGAGGCAGCAGGGGTGGTTGATGAGTATCATATTGTAAATAAAATGCCCAGTAATTTACTATCAAAATATAGATTTCATAGCCAACAACAAATTACAACCATGGTTCTGCAACTAGATAAAACCATGTCACTATCCGTATTCCACTTAAGTTACTGATGGAATTTATAATTGGGTAAGGAGACTTCAATATTGTCATCAAACTGTAGTTGCATTACACAGGCAGGTTTACACTAAGGAACAAAAACAATATCAGCCAAATTGATTTAGCTAAATCAATACCACAACACAATCACATTACGACTTGACAATCAGAATCTTAGTAATTTAGAAAATTTATTGATCAAAAGACAAACGGAGGATCTTAGTCAGAAAAACTGATATTGAAGTCTTAAATTGCAAGCATTCCATGTAAAACTAAAAGCCCCGCATTCACCAAGATCTCCCCTAAGAGATCTGCTAAACACTTAACCACTTTTATCATCTTGTTCAGGAAGAAAAGAGAATAAATAAATAATACACATACACAATTAGTCTCAGCAAGCACATTTAAGGTAAGGATGGATTAATGAGCTCCACTGGATTGATTTAGGCATTAAATTCATTGTCTTTTGTGTAGGCATTATCTTGTCAGCTGACATTATCAAATTCTTCGAATAAAAGATAATGAATTCAAAGCCATTGGATCAATCAAACGATTTAAATTAACCCATCCTTACTTTATTAAAGTAAAGGATGTCCTTCTTAGAGAAGAATTGTATATATATAGCTCTTATGATTATAATTGTCTACAAAATTTATGGCCATTAACAATACAATGAAGAAAACATGATGGACTCAGAAAATGTTGAACAAATATTACCCTCCAGATAAACCAAAGTAAGCCTTTATCTGGGAGACACTCCAAGTTGTGCTCTCTCCTTCACCAGCCTCTTTGATTGCCTGCTCCACTAGAGTACACGCAGCAATATGTGCACCAGCTGACTGTCCCATTAGATATATCCTATTCAAATAAAGAACCAAAAAGAATGAGATAATTAGCAAAAGACCTCTAAAATGTGACAATTCTAAGGGGAAAGAAAAGACAAAAGTACTCTATTACCTATCAGGATCACCTCCATACTCAGAAATATTATTGCAAACAAAAGAGATACCTTGGGAAGCATCCTTCACCATATCCTTGATGGTTCCCTGAGGAAAATTTCTGTACACATGTGTCAACTTGAGATCACATTGCAGGTGTGTGGACAGTCTATGGTAGAATATGCGTGATCACAGAGAAAAGACATGCCCAAATGCATAGTATTGACGTAATTTAAGCAGTGGGATGTGGAGGCTGGACTTCTAGAATGGATAAGATAACTAAAACAACAGAAATTTAATTTTGTCATATTTTTCCAAAATAGGACACCCTTTTGCAAGTCTAACTGTGACCAGGAATCTACCTAACCTGCTTTCATCAATGAAAATTAGAATGGACAAATGCAAGTTCATTAACTTAAAGGGTTTAATTAATGAAACGACATCAAACTGGTCCACTGTGCTTTATACTGCATTTAGACATACAAACATGAGGAATAAACAGACATAACACGTTATCACAAAAAAATCACAGCTGGTGCCATTTAACTAGTCTCTTTTTATTGTTAGCTGCCATTAACTTTAGAAAATACACCTAGAAAATAAAATCTTAAAGATCCCTATTACTGCAATGGAACATGACAGAGTAATCTGCATTGCAATGTGAAAAACAACTAACTTTGCTTCCTACAATCAGAGGTTTTGACCCAAAAAAAAAAAAACATGAAACAGAGTTTTGGATCAGAAAAGTAATGCAAGAGAAAAAAGAATTTGCAATCTTAAGAAACTCAAGGTGGCACCTGTCACAAACATTATGAGAAAAGGTTGTCTAATGTTGGTTCAAAGAGCAAGGAAGAAGAATAAATGCACTATAAAGATAATCAATGTTACAAGGCACCAACAAGATGGAAAAGCAAGAGCCAGAGAGTCTGTTAAATATTCTGTTAAACTGAAAAGCTTATCTGTAGCTACTACATTCATGTGTCTGTGCAAAATAAGCTGGTGCTATTTTCATGTGTTAAGGGACATAGAAAATTGCCTCTAGATTAAACACTTGGTTTAAGTCTTTGTGAATGGCATAAAATCAATACAGCACAAAGACCCAAAAGCCAATTATTTATCATTGAGAACAGCGTACTCACTCCCCAAGGTAGGACATACTATATACAACTCTTATTGCTAAAGCAAAAGGATATTACCTGTAATCTATGCAAGCGACTATTATGTCCCTTTCAGATAACTGTTGCCCCAAAAGAGAACCCCATGCTTTGTAACTGCATCAACAGAGAATAAAAATCCTCAAAACATGTAAATATTAGATATTAGGGATAAATGATCCAGGAATATGGCAGCTAATGGTTGTGAAATTTACTGAATCAGACTACATAGCCTATAAGAATGGATAAGTCAAGTAATAATAGTAAAAGATCCTTCTACACAAACATGAAGCAGTTGAACAAAACACGTGAAACAGGGAAAACTAGAGAAGTAACTTCAATTTCTCACATATATCCAGCTCCACCTGCCCTTTTGTGAGTCTCTAAAGCACTTCTGTGGAGTTCTTTTCATCACAAAGAGAAATTACAGAAAAGTTTATATAAATTTTACCATATAAATAAACTGAAGCTACTATTTAGTTCCTAAGGACTAAGAGGAAGAAGCACATGTCTAAATTTATCTTCCATATCTACACTTGCTATCTCGAATTTTCTACGGTGAAAACAAACATGGAAAATATAGAAGAAATTTACTAACCCAATAATCCAGGCTCCGCCTGTCACAAATGCTACGACTGGCTTTAGACCATCACTATCTTTAGGTAAATACAGATCAAGCCTGTATCGTGTAAAATTTCAGCAAATCATGTTAAATAGAAAAATAACATATTATTTATACACCAGAGTAAAAGAAATAAACTGAGTACAAAACGCCTACCTATTTCTCGGTTGATCACCATAAACAATACCTCTCCTAACTTGTTTTGAGAAGAAATAGTAATACCCGACTGCAAAAGAAAATCAAAGTAGTTATGCTCAACCAAATGGATAATTACATCAAAATTCTACAAATATGGCCATCAAAATATCACAAGTGCCACAGCTTAAACACCATTAATCCAGCCTTTACCTTTTAGTTTAAGCTTTTAAGTCAACTAATTACTTAATATAAAATTGGAGTTGTTTTAATTAGAGTAGACTTATGTTACAGCTCAAATGTTCTACTTTTGTACTTTCCTAGCAGCTTAAACTTTTTAAGTCATACAAATGTAGAATCAAGAATCAAGTGTAAGATTATTTTACTTTAAAAATTTTAAGGATATTACTCTTACTTTTTCTATTTGAATTGGATTAAGATTTGATTATGCTTTAACTAAAATTTACATGATCAATTATTTTTTTCATAGATAAAAGCAAAGAGCATAAGCATGAAGCTAGTTTATCTCTGACTTACCTATTAAGAGTATATTAGGTTTATCTTTAAGTCTGTAAATAGGCGTTGATGATTTGTTCTCAAGAAAAGATGAATAAATATATATTTTATTGATTATATCTCCTATTCCTCTCCACTCCCCTTCATTATATTCGCTATTTCTGCTCCTCTTATTTTCTCTTCTTTCTACTCTTCTCTCTAATCTCTTTGTCTTTGTTCTTCTCTAACCTCCATTTCTCTCTATTTTCCCACGTTCCTCTCTTTCTCTACCTTGTCCTACAGGCCACGTCATTCATAGTTACTTTGCAACAGGTATCACATAGCACTCCATGATAAAAAATAAATGGTATGCAAATGAAATTTAAGCATGAAAATTACCACATATTACTAACTATAGCAGACCTTGAATAAAACCTGGCATAAGCAGCAATGAGTAACAACCAAGAGCAAGAAATCTCATGATCCATCTGTAGCCTACCCTGAATAAAATTAAACGATGAGGAAGCATCTAATAGTTAAAGAACTGTGAGAAATCATCTAAAAAAACAATTGAAAAGCATATGAATGTAAATTCCAAATTTCTTAAAATGTAAAGACTGTGAAAGGACATCGTACTTTTTGCAAGTATTTCCTTTCCCCTATTTTTACAGCATGATGGTCTCTCTTGGAGTAGCTAATTGATCTACATGTTAATAAATCCTTCCATTACTTGTAAATATATCCATAGGAAAGAAAAAGAAATTATGATCTAGAACTAAAGCCTATCTCCACAATTATGAAAAGGATCAGAAATTGTCTGTATGCTGCAATTAATGCACAAGGATAACAAAGCTTGTGAATAAAAATCAATTGAGAATACCGTCTGTTTGAACTATGTATGAGCGATTTGCACACACCACCTTAGGATATGACAGGGTCATCAAAGTACCAAAGAATCATGAAAATACTATGGAAAATGAGGAAAATCTAATTTCCCTAGTCCTGTTGGCACGACTAAGATTTTCTACAGATTTGACTATTAAATTTCACTGATAAGTATTCCTATCAAAAAGATAACTGATAAGCAAAATCAGGAGAGAAACTAGCATTAGGATTTGTCACTTGTTACCTTGGTAAACTAAATATTCCTCCACACAAGCAAAAGATGAGAATGATTTCTGAACTTAGCTTCTTAAACACAACAAATTAACCCAAGCCAACTCATGATGGATTACGTCAATGGAAGTGGCCTTCCATGTTAAAGTGTGCGTGTTACACACAATCAATTGAGTATCAACTTACACACAATCAATTGATTATCAACCAAATGTAGTAATGTCACAGCAGTCAAATATCAAGTCAACGAGAATCAGGCAACCAGTGAAACTTTTGTGGCCATAGAGATTTAGCTATATCTAGAGCCACTTCAGTTAAATATATTTCCCCATAATCTGGACCAGATTCAAGTTGACCAAACTAATCTCCCAACAAGAGCTTTGAGCAGAATTATTTATGCAAACTTGTATTTCATTTACTGAAATTGAATTTTAAATGAAGTCCTCTTCAATTTTCACCTCATTGTCGTCAATGATTAAACTGCAAGAAATGACTGCTATTAAGTATTCCATCAGCACCTAACTAATGTTAAGCTCCAAATATTCTACATTGTGTTTGATTGCAAAACAAAGTCTAAAAGCTTTATAAATATACTCCTCTTCAAATTCAATCCTCCCAAGTAACCTTCCAGGCAATCCTCTACTTTTGCAACATCAAATTTCGATTCCCATGTCTAAATTTCTATTTAGAGACAACAGCTCTGGCCAGCCTTTTCCATTATCAACCTTTAATTTGTAATATCCGCCACAACTTCAACTTATAAAAGCCCCAAATGATAAAATATATGTATCACATCCAAATTTTCTTGCAATTTTCTCACCATAGTTATTTAACAAAACATACGCATTAAATGTTTATTAATAGATTGTAATAAATATAAGAAAAGAAAACGGACCAATCAATCAATAAAAAAAAAAAAACAAATAAGATAATCATACCCGAGATATCTTAATAGCTTCAAGCTTAATCGAGTGACCAGGAACGTTTCAGCAGCTGCATGACCTACTTCCTTGCCAATAGACCGTCGTCGGGACCCACTACTAGAGAGAGAACTCAGGGAATTCTCGCTAGAGGATCGCCGCCGTCGATGCTGATAGTAACTGGCGGCAGTAGATGTGGCGGAGCCAGTGGGGGAACTATTAAAACTTGAAGCTCTGGTAAGAATAGGCCCGATGGCCTTCTCATCGTCTTCATATTGAGAAGAAATGAGAAGACTAGTGGTAGGATCATCATCTTCAATCTCCGCTTTGATCAACATTGCTGCGGTGGCCGGTGGCGGCCGCTCCGAAGGACGCATAGTTATTGGCAAGATCTGAGACGGCATTTTTAACGTTTGAAACTGTATCAATGTCTGCGTCGTCGTCTTGTTCTACGTAACTGATTTCTTCTTAATGTCCGGTCCGGCTGGTTGGTTCGGTTTTTTTCAGTTGTCAGCTCGGCTGTAATAACGGTAAAACAAGATTAGTTGCAGAGCAGAGAAACGGAAATTATTTAAGTCAGGATCTGGTTGGCTGATCTGCTGAACAGGAAAAAGGGCCGGGGGAAGAAGTTGGTAGGAGAGTGACGATACAATTGAGGTTTGCCACGTGGAGTCTTGCTATTGGTTGATTAAAATTTTTAAACTTTGTTTTTGGGGAGATTGGAATTGGTCGTTTACTTTTCTTTTTTTTAATTTTTAATTTAATATATATATGTATATACATGATGGCCTTTCTCCTACCCCGTTATCCTATTCTTCCTTCGCTTGTTTTTTTGGTCCTGAAAGGTGAGATACTGTTTGTAAATAATGAGACTGAAGTAATAACATTTGAGTCCTTGATTTTTAATAAAATCATAATTTGTAATGTTTTTTCACCGATCCGTGATGTTAAACTAATTAAAGTGACGAATTACCCCCAGAAGGTGATAAATGAAATTTTTATCAAGCTCAAGCATGAAACAAGATGAAAATTGGATTGGGATATAGAATATTTAATTTAAGGCTTCAAACTTACGTATGAAGTCATATATAAAGCTAAGCTTTACTTTCATTACTTGAACCTTTTGTTATTTTACAAGTTTATGCTTTAAGTTTTCAACTTTTGTGTTCTATAAATTTCGTGCATCATTAAAAGATGGTATCATATTCTTTAACGTATAGTGACTCATGATATTTTAATTATTCATTCCAAAAGATTAATTCATTTTATAAATACATGTTATTTTAAAAAAATTTTGATTTACAAAATAATTTTGTTTACTATCAAGTACCCCATAAAAAAGAAAAAGTATACTCTCTTCAATAAATAGAGCTCATTTAAAATTACTGTTGTAAGTCTTAAAACTACTTTTCAATAGTTAAAATCTATTTTAAGTATTTGGGAAAATTTTTAAAATTATTTTTATTCAATTTTTTTTTCCTGTAAATTTGGAGAAGTAGGTCCATTTTTACTTTTGAAAATCTACTTTTTTAAATCTATTTTATCTACATGTATAATTTTATATATATCCATACATAAATTATAGAAAACTAAAATTGTCCTTGAACAAAATTTAAGTATTTAAAAAATTTCTTTTATATATTTTCTTATATGTATAGTTCTATTATCTTAAAATAAAATATCCTTCTTTAATTGATATTGTTACACAACTATTATCAATTTTTGTTTCAATAATATTGACAAATTATATTATTTGATAATAAAAATAATTATTTTTCTTATTATAAATTATATACTATGTATATATTGACAAATAAATATTATATTTAATATTATATGTTTGTTTTAGTAACTTATATTATTACAATATTTTAACAATAAAATTTACTAAATGCACAAAACTACATTTTAAATTTACAGCAGTTTCGAATATAAAATTTATAAAATAGTAAATTGATTTTTTTTAAAATCAATTATTTTTAAATCACAATAAAAACAAATTATTTCAGAGTCCATAACAATTTCAAACTAGCCCACAATATCACAAACACTACGCAAATAAATAATCCCATTTTGTGTTTTCTCACTTTGTGGTATTAAACTTCAAATACAAATGTCTTCATTAATCAATTTACCTAACATGAGTATAATTTTTCTTTCTCAGTCAATGATCAATGTTAGTGTTTGAACTTTGAACAAACAATCATACTAGCATTCCTTGTATATTTTGATTTGTAGGATGGAGCCACTATATTTTAATACTATAAATTTGTATAGATAAGATGTAAATGAGTCAGCTTATTTTGGACATTTCAGAAAAGGATAGCTGGATATAGCTTTTCAGTAGTTTTTAGTATTCTAAACTTGACTTGGGGACTTTGCCAATTCCATGATAACAAGTCACTGAGAATTAGATCATCGATGAAATTAAATACTTAACTAAAACATAGGCGTACAGATTTTAATCTTGGCTGGGCTTTATCATTCTCAACCCACTTTTTCTAACAGTTATTGTTGGGGTGGTGTAATCAGAATATTGGTGAGGTATTTTCGTGCTATACTCTTTCAACCTAAATGGAGAGACATTTGTAGGCCCATTGAGCCTCCGGAAGTAATGGACGAATGGGCCAACCTTTTACATTGCCTTGCATTTGATTCTATGTTCATTTCTTCCAAAAAAAAATTTTAATTTCCTTCTAACTACTACGGTTTTTTTTTTCCTGCCTCTTATATTGGCATTCTTAATGTTTGATATATATATTTTATTTATGGATTATTCCTTCAATAAAATAAATAATATAATTACTTCACAATAGATGAGTCTTTGAAGTAAAAGAAATTTGATCATAGTTTTTATTGTTGAAAGTTTGAATAGATAATATATAATGCTATGCTTCTGATTGATATATTTTCATTTAATTTAAACGTCTATTTCAGAGTTATATGAATGTTTCCTCTTTGTGAACTGATAATGTTTACTTTTAATTTAAACACTAATTAAAGTAATTAATACAAAGCTTTATGCTAATTAAAGACAAGTAAATGGTCAAACAAGGTCTAAAGTTTCTTTAAAAGCAACTATCATATACTTTCACTTTATTGAAGACAAAAGTAGGAATTGCAAATCAAAGAGTCGTCGTATGTCCAATTGCCCACAAAATAAAAGTTGAATCAAAGCCTTAATCTTAGTTGTAAATATTTGCCAAATGTACTTTCCCAATTAAAAGCTCATCAATCATTGCAAAACTAATTAAACTATAAAATCACCATCGATCGGCATAACACAATTAATTTTAAAAGTACTGTTTAACAAATTATTCAAGTCTATGAAGATGTCTGCTGTGTGGAGATTAATTACATAAAGTCATATTGGCAACAGGCTGCAAGGCCAAAATCCCATTTGTAGATTTGGTGAATGAATCTACTTCTAATATTAGAGAAGAAGATAAGCAGATAACGATGATGAACAATTAATATAAGATTATGGATATATAGTACTGCATGCACTGTGGCTGCGCAGCCATATTGATCGACCAAATGTATTGCTAGCTCCATTAATAAAAATGTATGTGTGCTGATCAATCATGCTGTAACTATGAGCGTGCAGTTTAATAATAATGAGCAAATTGCAAGCAATGCTTCAATTCATAAATCGTAATAATGTTAAAGATTGAGCACAATATTGATTACTGTTTAGGCCTTTGCCTTTTTTTTTTTCCCTTACAAAAAGCACCAAAAAGAAATGATGGTGCAATAAAAAACATGTAATCGTGTCCTCCATTCATGACATAAGCTAGTTTAATTATTGCATAAAGTGTAAGGTTTTTCATAAAGATCCGCTAGCTAGATTATGTGTGTGTTTGTATGTGTATATATATATATATATATATATATATAAAGGCTAATTATCTGAAGGAGCTGAAAGATCTTCCATGGAAAAGAGAGAGTCATGTAATGTGAAAGCTAGAGGCTGGCCTTAATTTGCCTTGCTTGACGTGGTTGATGGGAGAAGTAAGCCATCAAAATTGAAGAGACCCGGGATGAGTACTTTGTATAAAAAGCAAGCAAACAAGCACTAACAAAAGAAAAGCACATAAAAAGCACTTGCTCTATATATATATATATATATATATATAAAATTTTTAAAAGCACACAACACAAGTTTCCCCGCATATCATAAAATTGAGTTGACCCAGTTTGCTAGCCAACGCTTGGATTTCATTTCATGCGTTCTTATACGGTAAGATTTGCTTCTTCTTTTCAGGGAAGCCAAAAGAGATGTATATTGATTGATTAGCCTAGTTTGTTTGTTTGCTTGCTATAGCTACTCTCTTTTATTTGTTGAACGTTCTTTTGTAAGCTAGTTATACACACAATCATGGAATGAAAATTTCCCATTGATTAGCAGCTTGGAATTAATAGCTACCCTAGCCATTCGATATATATTTAACACTTTTCACACTTTAATCTCCTTTTTTACTTTATTTATTATTTTTATGCTGGATTAATTTGGTAGCTAGCTGTGCTTTTTGGCCTTTAACTGGATAGCAGTATCACAATTTTAAATGATCAGTATGACATCGTGATGGGTTCTCTTATTAAAGATGTTCACCTCTCCGACTCGCAACGGGTTGCAAGTTGTTTTAACTTGATTTTCAAATGATCAAATTTCATATAAATAATTGAAGTTATTAATATACATAATGGAAGAGAATATTTGTGCATATGTTTATTCTAATAAAATATGTTAATTCATGATCTTAGAGATCGATGATCGATCAATCAAAGTAATTAACTAAGCATCCTTCCTAAACATTCCCTAATGCATATATTCTCATATATACATGTTTTTAATTATTAATTTAAGTTTGAAATCACAGCAACCTTTATGTTAATTATCCCACGTGCATGAAATTAAATCAGAAATGATTAAGAAAAATTTAGGTTTTATCTGATTTATGTATAAAGATAGTGACTTTAAATCTATAATTGCATGTGATAAAATCACTTGATATTTTATTTATATTCTTTCAAATTAATTAAGAAGAGTAAAAACATTACAGCGCAAACAAAAATTTTAATATCAAATAAAAAATACACAATCATGATATACATCAATATATTAATGATACATTACTACTAGCTAAAACTAGGTAGCTGGCCTGGTTTTATAATTAATGGATGCTTAATCTGTATGCCATTAATTAGGATGATTAAAAACTGACTTTAATTAATTAATTAATTAACCTGCATATTGATAATCATCTACTTAATATTCACGTGTCGAATTAATTGAGGTGGCAAAACGCCATTCATTGCTTTGAATATTAATACATCAAGTCATCTATGAGTGTTCTGTAGTGGGATTTTCCTGCCCCAAATTGTTATCCTTATTATTATTTATGTATCATTGTTCTGAAACAGCTGGTTTATTCATATAATCGAAAGAGATTAGAAAAAAAGTCTTAAAACTCATGAATATAGCCAAGACTAGGAGGCAGTTATCATGCATATATATCCATAAATTATGTTAACAGTAAATATAATATCTATTTGATTTGATGATCCGTACACGAATCATTAATTTCAGGCGCATGCAAATTAATATCGATCGATCAACTTATTTAAATACCCATTTGTTGTTTCTTCATCTAGAGTCAAAAGTAAGATTAACCCAGTATATATAATTCCTAATCTTACACATCTCCAATTAACTTTCTCTCTACTAGTGGTAGTAGTTTCCCCATCGTATGGTAATGGTATTCTAAATATAAATCATAAAATATTACCTTTCAGGAGATCATCGATAGAACTAGCTGGCTAGAAAGCTAAATAATTTTTTAATTTTAACTAATTACTTGGTGGATAATTACCAAACTATATTTCTTTCGGTCTCGTTTATCCAATTACACATAGTTTTCCTTTTTCATTTTCTGATTGGTGATTGAAAATTGAGAATAATGTTTTTAACAATATTGATTTGACTTGATGAACTATGTTGCATGCCAAATCATATAACTTGCTCGATCAATCCCCTAGTGTAGATGTAAAATCCAAGGCCTAGCTATTAAGTTTCAAGCATAAATTCCGGGTTTAAATTTGCTACAAATTGATTATGCGACTGAAAACTACAACCACTAATTTCATGTCATTCTTCGCAACGTTTAATACACCAATAAATATCTTACACATTACGTCCCAACCCTTATAGAGCCTATTATATGTTCACAGAACATCATAATTCATCAATATGCATGTAATATTGGCGTTATTAATATTTTCTTATTGTCTCACAAATCTAATTAAGTTGTAGTTCCATGTAGTCCTTTCATAATCTTGTTAAAGAATGATCGATTGATTTTCTTCTCTTTTTGGATTCATTTCAGATATAATAATTAATTAATTTTGATGGAAAATTGAGTGTACGTATATGTGCCAAAAATCTTATCTAATTATTATTTATCTATATCCGTATCATGACGACAGCGAATATGATTCTGCTATTGTAATCTTATTACATGTCACCTAAGCTTTCTTTGGCTTGCTCCCTTATCCTTAAGAGGAAAAAATTAATATACGTATTGAAGAAATTGACAATTGATATAATTTATTTTTTAAAAAGAATATATTATTAATCTATTAAACGTCAAAGAAACTTTTATATATTTATAAAAATCCTTATTAAGAAAAATTGATATATTTATTTATGAAGATTCTTACTAATAGCAATATATATATCTCTTCTCTCAACATGCGTCTTAATTGCCAATATTTTTTTTAACTTCAATAAAATACTCTAAAACTGATTGAAAATAAACTTTCACAAAAGAGAGTTTAATTGATTTTGCCTCTTATAGTGAAACCAAAAAGTTAAGAGAATGAATTCTAAATAAACATATTTGTGCATGAGACGTACATGTAAAAATATAAAAAAAGAAAATACAAATGCGATCTATCCAATTACTTTAGTTCCTTATAAATAAATATATATAATACACAATCACTATATATAAATTTAATTTTTAAAATTCATTAACAAGGTTTCTGGTATATGCTAGAAAACCTTTCCACAACAATATTTAAAGTTTTTAAGGAATTCCCTTACATTGTGGATTCATCTATATCTACAATTTTCATGCTACAGAAAGCTAAAGAAATTTCCTCAAATATTTAAATAAAGAATAAATATAATTCAATAAACGTTTGGATCCAAAGAATTATCCCAAAATTATCAATCGTTTTTCGCTAAAGTGGGGGGACACATGTTACTAATTCTACATAATTCATTTGATTAATTGCACACAATATATAACCAAAATTAAAATGGACAATTTCCAATATATATATATATATATATATGTCGATCTGTTTTTCCAACTATGGATGTCCGGAAGATTATGATTCTTCCCATGTCAGAAAATCCAAATCTCTTTCCATTTAAAGCAAGCAGAAACCCTAGAAACCAAACAAAATTGGATAAATTACTGAAGTATATATTATTACTTAAAACATTAATCTCTATATAATTAATTGAATAATTATATGTAATTTACAACAATAAACATGTAGCATCAATGCTTCAGTTACACATCCACATACATCAACATCAAACCTTTTTTTTTTATTTTCATTTTCTATTTGATGTAGTATTCTCTCCCCAACTCTTGAGAAGATTGTGGTTCCCAACACGTTTGCAAGAATCCGAATCCCTTACCAGCCAAATCAAAACCATGGAATTCCCTGATGATCAATAATCGATCGATGAGATCATGCATGAAATTAAGATGAAAAGTCGAAGCATGTACTCTTTAAAAATTAATCGTAGGTGTGTGTGCTGTTTCAATTGGTACATGTTACAATATAATGAAAGCAAGATAGATTGATACCTTTAATAGTACCCAATGAAAGTATATGCCCTAAGTGAATCATAGATCATGTGCATGCAAAGAAAGAGCTAGGATAATGAAGATATGGGTTTGTTTTATTTTTTATCCATTATAAAGCAGGCAAGAGAGAAGATAGGAATTTTTTTTTTTCGGTTCTTAATAAAGTGGGATATTCTTCTTTGATGGATTTATAAGTGCACTATATACATATATACATGGAACCATAATCCGGAATCGTATGCTAAGAATCATTTGTATTAATGCTTTTGAATTTTTACCAAACATTGCATTCTGAAAAAATTATAATCAAAATAATAAATCATATATGTGCATATATATCAATGGAGGTGTGGGATTGAAGATAGGCATATTATTATTCCTTGCATTTATTCATGACATGAAATTTGTAAGCTAGCTGCTGGGTTGTTCTTCTTCTTCAAGTTCATGCTAGCATTTGTAGGAATTGTCAAGATCAATATTGGATGGTTGAAGGCATTTGATATGATCATACTGTTGATTGTCAACTGAAATCTTAGTACAATCTGCTTATTATATATCGAGGTGATGGGGAAGTAGATTGATCTATACCAATTGAGATTATTCTAAAACATGTGTCTTCTAAGAAAATGATAGGGATCGAGCATATATTTTTTGTACCAACTCAATATTCTTAATTAATTAAAGTGTCCAAGTCACAAGATTATATTATATGAACAAATAAACTGAAAAGAATTAAAATAATCATGTAAGTATACATAAATAAATAAAGCATAATTAAATGTATAATTAAGATATCTTAGATATTAATTATTATATTAAGAAAGGATCTTTTGACATGAGGAGAACTCTACTAAATCATATACAAAAACATTAATGACCAAATTAATATGACCATATATATTATTTTCACTGAGAACATGTAAAAAATGAAGTTAATTTCATCAGAGTTATTTTACAATAACAACTGATTCAAAAAGACCGTTGATTTCATGGACAGAAGTCATAGAATATATTTTGAATATAACTAGAATTGAAGTTTCTAATCACAAGAATATATTATATGAAAAAATAAATTTAGAAGAAATTAATTACTTAAGTATATTAATTAAAGTCTAATGAAATGTATCATTAAGATACTCTTAGATATTATTTTATTAAAAAAAATGTTCACCCCAATATGAGGAGAATTCTACTAAATCATATACACAAAGATAATGATCAAAATAATATGACTATATTCTCTTCATGGAGGACATGTGAAAAATAAACTTTCAACTAACTCAAAAAGACCGTTGATTTCATGAAGAGTCTGTAGAATATTTTTTGAATATAACTAGAATTATTCTTAGTCCCAAAAAATAAAATCCAATCGTTATCAAAAGCAAGTTAATGAATGGCATAGAGAATAACTCAAAATATGCAAAGAAATTAATTAAGGTAAGTGCCACATAAATTATTGTTACGATTCTGAAAGAGACCGATAATAACAAATAACTTTTAACTACCATTAGACAGACAATTATTCTTGCTATGATCATATATACTTGTTTTATAAAGTTTTAAAAATGTTTTCCAAAATTAAATAGCTTCAAATAATATTTTCCGCTGTCTACCTTCTAATTAATCAATTAACAATAGATGAATTCTGCAATTAATTTGATCACTGAAGAAGCAAAGGGACAGTATTGTGGGTCAAAGGCATAATCTGTAATCTGTGTACAACAGAGAATAAATAGATAAATAAATAAATAAATATATATATATATATAAATTGGAATGAGATGATAATGTAATTAATGAGTAGAAGAAAAAACCAAAATGAAAAGAGTAGAGGTGGGTAGCTTACAAGGGCGCACCAGAAATTGCTATCCGAATCAGACCATCATTTTCATGTCTTGTAATTGGTCCAATTAATCAAAGGCCCCTTGGGATTTGGTGGGTTACCCCTCTTTTCATTTCTCTCTTTAACTAACATTCTACGTGGAAATTTTCTCTCCTTTTCTTCCCTTATTTTAGTTAACCACAAAATTTAATTACTTTTAATCCCAAAATCATGAACTAATTAGCCATAAATTGTATCACCAATCAGTCCATTAACTTGTTCATGCACATTAACAAAATGCACCAAAATATTCAATAATGAATAAGTTGACCATATCGATTATGAAAGATAAGTATAATTTTCTAAATAACACAACTCAACATCCATCCAATTCACCTCACCTAACTTTAATTTACTCTTAAATCTCTCCCGCATTAGATTTTTGTTCATGGGATATGCTTATACTTTGTACTAATTATTAGTCCCTCATTATTAATTAATGCCATCTATTATAATAGTTCTTTAAGTAATTAGCTACACAATTTGTTCTAAGTAGCGATTAGAGGGAATGTATTAAATATAAAATATTAAGAAAATAATTAAAAGAGAGTGAAGGTACGGGCGTATCTTTGAGTCAGCCAAACATTAGCTATCAACGCCGTCAGTTTTCCACAATCAAAAAATTGGTGGTGGTGTTGCAATTGCAATCCATGCCTATGAAGAAAAGACATTGACAATTTTGTAGAAAAAATTAAATTAAAGGAACTACAGTTTTCCTTTTCTTTTTTTACTTTTGGATTTTTGATATTTTTGTTGGGAAATTCGATTAATTATTTAATTTTCATGTTGACAAGTTGTGGGAAGTGTGGGAGTAGCAAGTATATATCTATAGAACAAAAGAATAGAACATGGAACCTTTCTTCTTCTAAAACTGCTAAATACAGTTTCTAGCTGTATTGTATTCCCATCGTAATATGCTATAGTACTATTGCTTATTCCAAGTACATTATTTCGATTATAGATGTTTATTTACTTTATCTGTAGTAACAGAACCCAGAGAAGCTGAATATATACCCAGTATATTATGAAGATATATTCCAATTATTTATGGAAATAATTAAGTGTCGACCCATAATTCAATTTATTTATTTTTTGTTCATGGCTTGATACTAATGGCTGATTTATATCTCGTGTGAGCTTAATACATGAAATATGATCTCTATTTTATATTAATTTGGTTAATCAAAGTGGTGATCGGGAAATAATTGAAACCTTTTTATGATCTTCAATTAGTGGAAATCTGGGTGGTCTAATTAGAGTTCATCTTTGTGTGGTTGTACTTGAACTAACCAATCAGCTTCAATTTCACAAAATAAACAGCTCTTGTCTTACTAATAAGACGTTTAATTTGATATCAAAATTGTCCTTTGTATCTAATATTTTTCATGTAAAAAATAAGGAGAATGTCCATTACCCCCTATTTTTTGAGCTAATGCCCCATTATCCCTCTATATTTTCTATAATATTTCATCACTCCTATAAATTATGATTTTATCTTTTAATATTTCAAATATTTTTTATTTTATTATTTTATTATTTTATAAAATAATTGAACTAAAGGATAAAATAAAAAAAAATCAGGAATGATGGGAGATATTAGAGAAAATATAGGGAGTAATAAAATATTTGTTAAAAAAAATAAGAGAATAACGGGCACTCTCCCTAAAAAAAACAATGTTTTCTTAGTAAATTCAAATTAAAAACTAAAATATAGTAGTTTTTTTTGTTAACTTTTTATTTTTTAATATTCATGTGTGTGACATTGAACAATTTTTTAAATGGACCCCAATGCCATCCACTTTAAATTCCCAGGTTCTTTCGAAAAAAATGTAGATGATCAGAGCATGCTGGACAAGAAGTCATCAAATACGGCAGCGGTTTGGTCATTCTCCGGCGAACCTGGGAGACAAGTGGAGAAAGCATAGGATCTAGTTATAGTATAAGTGCAAAGGATATTTTAGAATGTGCTATCAAGCAGCACATGAATCATATATTCCTTTCTCCACCCCCATAAATAAATGTGCTCCTGGCCTTCAATTGAACACTCGCAAGTCACCAGCCAAAGCAGCAAACATCCTCTAGTGCTACCTTTCTTTCCCTTTTTTTCTCTCAGGAAAATTTTAAGAGAGAAAGAGATGGTGAAGTTTTCCAAGCAGTTTGAGGGTCAGCTTGTTCCTGAATGGAAAGAGGCTTTTGTTGATTACTGGCAACTCAAGAAAGACCTGAAGAAAATTCATCTCCTTAATCGTAACAATAATAATGATAACAATAATAGCACTAATGCTACTACACCCACCGCCAAGAAGCAACATACATCTTTTGCCAACAGCTTCTTATCCTCTCTTGGGAAGAAGTTCTCTTTATTTGGTCACCAACAACGCAGAGAACATGGTGCCATTCAAGTACTCTTTCTTCCTACCTCTCACTGTTCAAATTTGTATATGCATTATGCTTCGTTTGATTGTGTTTCTATTTGGTATTCATAAATTCATGTCTGTTTTCCTTTTTGGTGTTAATAGGTTCATAAGAAACTTGCTAGTTCAGCTAGCAAAGGAGATCTGTATGAGACAGAGCTGCTGGAACAATTTGCTGATACTGATGCTGCTAATGAATTTTTTGCATGTTTGGACTTGCAACTTAACAAGGTGAACCAATTCTACAAGACAAAGGAGAAAGAGTTCTTGGACAGAGGGGAGTCTTTGAAGAAACAGATGGAGATTCTCATTGAACTCAAAACTGCTCTCAAGCAAGCGCGGGACAAAGGATCTTCTTCCCAGGACTCCAATGACGATCCTTCTATTTCATGCACCATCTCATGCGGTATGTGATTAACCTTAAGTCTTTTAACTCTATCAAAATGATGAAACAAGATCTATTTTTTACTGTGACCTGTTGATAGAAATTTAATAAATTTTCACATAATTTATTTTATTTAGTTACATAAAGCATAAAATTATAAGGTACCACATTTTCTTATTTTCAAATAAATCTGCATATGTAGTCTTCTATCAGCACATACATGCATGTGCTGATATTTCTTTTGGTTCTCATGGTACAAAGTGGGCATCATAATTTGTCTTCAATAGATGGATTTCAGACTGTTTACTGTAAGCTGAAATGTTGAATTTACATTTAATAAAGAGGAGTTTCATTTCAATTTGATGAAATAAGTTGGCCAAATTAATTATCTGTAATTTGTGTGGCTAATCTTTCTTTTTCTTGGCTCCAGAGGAGTCCACTAAGGACAGAACAGAACAAGAGCAAGTGCAAGAGAACTGCACAGATGACTTGGAGAAAAATGATGAGCCATTTGTAGAATCTCCTAGATCAGATGAGATAGGAAAATCAATGACAATGAAAAGAGAGGATAGCAAACTTAGGACACTTTCAGGTCGTGTGTACAATTGCCAGGGGAAAAACTTAAGAATTAATATTCCTCTAACAACGCCAACTCGCACCTTCTCAGCTGTCAGTTACTTACTTTGGGATGATTTAGTTAATCAGTCCTCGAAAAAATTTCCTGAAGGAAGTAATAGGCTGCACATCAACAAAACAAAGTTGCGTCATGCAGAGAAGATGATAAGAGGCGCTCTCATTGAGCTCTACAAAGGGTTGGGATATCTCAAGACCTACAGGTACCATTTTTAAAATCAAACAAAGTGATTACATCATCCAGTTTAACTTAACAGAGAGAAATCTTACTTGTTTATGTGCTACAGGAACTTGAACATGCTTGCTTTTATAAAGATTTTGAAGAAATTTGACAAAGTAAGTGATTTAAGAGCTTGTGTGGTCTCTGTAACCACTGCATTTTGATTTTGCTTATGTAACTAAATATGGGTTATTTTCTTTTGGTTGCTTTTTCAGGTTACTGAAAAACAAGTTCTTCCCATTTATCTAAAAGTAGTAGAGAGTTCCTATTTCAACAGCTCTGATAAGGTAAATAACAAGAGCCTTAGAATAACTCAAGTAAAAAATCTGGTGCATATCATGCATAAGTTGTTGCATATTACACTATGCTAGGAAGAACTTTTAATGGGAAGATTGTTTAGATGTTTGCCACTAGCTAATAGATATCCTATCCTCTAATAATATATGCCGACAGTACTAAGTGGCCATTGATCCTTTAGTTTGTGTCTGCACAAAGGATTCCTCATCTTCATGTAAATCAAATTTAGATTTTCTTGTCTAATATCTATATTGGAGTACAACTTTGTAAAGCAGTTAAAATTGCTTACTAGTTTCACAAATAACAGGTAATGAATTTATCAGATGAACTTGAGGAGCTATTCATCAAACACTTCGCTGAAGATGACCGACGAAAGGCCATGAAATATCTCAAACCCCATCAGCGTAAAGAATCACATGGTGTAACCTTCTTCATTGGTAAGTTACAGCAAATTTCTGTCAAAAAGGAGAATACCATGATAATATTTTGAATTGAACTTACCTTTAATCCTTTTGAATTGGGAGCTTTTAACTTGTTCACTTTGTGGGCAACGATATTGGTTTTAAAGCCCAAAAAAAAAAAAGGCATGCATGGACCCCCCACTAGCCTTTGAAATGAAGGGCAGGCAAGCACACCTAGTTCACTTTTTTTAGGTGGATGATAAAGCACGGGTCCCATACTACACCATTATAGTGTTTGAGACAAATAATTAGAGCGTACGAATGTTGAACCTTAAACAATTCATTAAATCCTGAAGGCAACAACTGTTACTTTCACACAGTATCAACCTACCAGGGTCACACCTTTTGTATCATAAACTTGAAACACCAGGAATTGCTATGCGACATTATTGGATTTCATATAAAATTTATCTGTTTGCACATTCAAGAATTGCTATGTGACATAATTGGATTTCGTATATTGTTTTTCTGTTTGCACATTTGATCATCATGCATATGATAACGTTATTCAAAGAAATGCTAGTTTTTAAGTAGATTGAATTGAATTGTACAAATTTATGACATATTTACACTAGATTACCTAGATATAATTGCGCAATGAATCAATATTGAATAAAAATTAACTTTGTTCTTCTAAGTCAAACAGGGCTCTTCACTGGATGCTTCATTGCTTTGTTTGCTGGATATGTTATTATGGCTCACATCACCGGAATGTACAGACCACGACCAGATACGGTCTACATGGAAACTGTGTACCCTGTACTCAGGCAAGTAGCCTCAATTTTCAATTTCTTGAAATCACCTTTAAAAACTATTCTTGAATTTTTATAATTCCTTAAAGGAAGCTCATAAAACCAATACTTTTTATATTTTGCAGCATGTTCAGCCTATTGTTTCTGCATTTCTTTCTCTATGGTTGCAACATTTTTATGTGGAAGAAGGCCCGCATAAATTATAGCTTCATTTTTGAGCTGGCCCCTACAAAGGAACTTAAATACAGAGATGTTTTCTTGATATGTACCACATCGATGACAGCTGTAGTCGGGATCATGTTTGTTCACTTGTCACTACT
Source organism: Azadirachta indica (assembly GCA_022749755.1). Lineage (NCBI taxonomy): Eukaryota > Viridiplantae > Streptophyta > Magnoliopsida > Sapindales > Meliaceae > Azadirachta > Azadirachta indica. The sequence continues at coordinate 12,433,835 of CM040443.1, read as the reverse complement.
CACAAAAGGTTATTCGTATTCTCAAGTTCAAGCAATTCCAGGCTTTCTGTTATTGGTAATTTTTCCCCTATAGTATATTAACTTACATTAACCAAAATACTTTTCAATAATATTTGTTTCCCGCAGCTAAAATCCTGGATTTTCTGTATGTGCAGATCTTCTTACTGTTGCTTGTGTGCCCCTTCAACATTTTCTACCGATCAAGCCGTTACCGCTTGCTTTGTGTTATAAGGAACATTATTCTTTCACCTCTCTATAAGGTACAGTACTACCGCCAGATAACAAGCCACTTTTAACTAAAAGATAGTCATGATTCTGAGTCATTAATCAATGTTAATTATCTCTTCAGGTTCTGATGCTTGACTTCTTTATGGCTGATCAACTTTGTAGTCAGGTGGGTGTATGAGCTAATTAACTTCGCTTTGTTGTGAAATGATTGAAATTTTTATAGCTCATCGGTGATGTCTTCGCTGATCAACATTTTCTTCATTGCATAGGTACCAATGCTGAGGAATCTGGAGTATGTGGCATGTTACTACATAACTGGTAGCTACAAAACTCAGGACTATGGTTATTGCATGAGAGCTAAGCATTACAGGGATCTTGCTTATGCAGTGTCCTTCCTGCCCTATTACTGGAGAGCCATGCAGGTATATAATAGTACTTAAAAGTCTGAGGCTCCCTTGTTAATATTTCCTCATTGAGCAAATTTAGATAATTATGTCTTGGCGTGTTTTGCAGTGTGCTCGCCGCTGGTTTGACGAAGGGCAGACAACCCATCTAGTTAATCTAGGGAAATATGTATCAGCAATGTTAGCAGCAGGAGCCAAAGTAGCTTATGAGAAAGAAAAAAGTGTTGGATGGCTTTGTTTAGTGGTGGTGGTGTCAAGTGCTGCAACAGTGTACCAATTATATTGGGACTTTGTAAAGGACTGGGGTTTGCTACAAATGAATTCCAAGAACCCATGGCTAAGGAATGAATTAATGCTTCGTCGAAAGTTCATTTACTACTTCTCCATGGTATATATTACATCATCACCTCTTAATCACTTCCATGGTAAAGGAAAATTATCTAACCAGGATAAAAAGGACCTACCAATTGATTCCGTTGAGAAATCACCTTGGGTTTTTCAGATTATCGAGATAAGAAGTTTTAAGGATAAAAACGAACATATTATATGCTAATAAAAGTCACATTCCCAGTCTGCTTTTAAGTAGACAAGATGAGAACAAAGAATTTGATATTGTCTGAAACAATATATACATGACATTTTCCTTTTCTGTCTGGAAATACAGCACTTCGTTTTTCAGAGATTGAACAAAATTTTGATCATCGTGCAGGGATTGAACCTCGTCCTCAGGCTCGCTTGGTTGCAAACTGTTCTCCATTCAAATTTCGAACACGTTGACTACAGAGTAACTGGCTTATTTTTAGCAGCCCTTGAAGTCATTAGAAGAGGAATTTGGAACTTTTACAGGTATTAATCTTTTAGTTATTATCAACAGTTATATGCACCCAAATTTGTGCGCACCACGTCCCTTTCATATCGATAGTCTAATAAACAATTGCTTTCACGGTCCAGATTGGAGAATGAGCATCTAAATAATGCTGGCAAATTTAGAGCAGTTAAAACAGTGCCACTTCCATTTGAAGTGGATGAGGAAGACTGATCTGATGCCCCATTGGCAACAGATGCTTACAAGAATTCTATTTGAAACTGGCCAAGGATGTTTTTCAACCCAATCCCTCAAAGAAGAACCTTATCGCCCTCGTTCAAGTTGATGTAACAACTAACCACACATCAACTTGTTCCTATTGTTTCTTGGATATTGGGAAAAAATGTTTCATAATTGCATACCAAATTTTCTTCAACAAAGAGAAAGAAATTCATGCAACTACTTTGCGTTAATATCTAGTTAACGCCTTGTCAAGAATACTTTTTGGTTCTTACGTTTGCTTTCAATCCACATCAGGTGGAAGTATGAAATTGACAGTCAGGATGGACTGTCTTTTGATGGCTTAATAAACTTGAGGCAATATGAATCCCATTTTGTATAACTGAAGATGATTGATAAACATGTCCAAACGGGCCACTTACAACTGACATGCATCCTAATCATTTAAATCTCTAGGCATCAAGACAAAATCTCTTTGTTGCCAATGCTGGCAGATTATCTGATAAGCACTTTCAGGGAGTAAAAATAACTATGCAATCCAGTTCTGCAAAACTAAAGCAGAACTAAGGTACATGCTAGGCAGTTAAAAATTTGCTAAACCAAATAACTGAAGCGGTTATGACTTCTAAAGCTATATAGAAACATGCACAGGAATTTTGTCCTCTTGCCAGATAAAGATGGTTTCAGTCACAGGAATGATATCTTGATCCAGAAAAACGAGGGGAAATTGACTTTAAAGCTTTGGGGTGGCATAATTCTGGAGGAATTATTCTATATCCTCGTTGTCAAGTTAAAATACCAAATGCCCTCTATATCTCAGAATAGATTCCAGTGCCTCTACGAATTTGTTCAGATGTTTGGACAAAATATGAATAAGATATTATAATCAACTCAAATGTTAGCTCTGAAGGAATGCTATTCAAAACAGAGATCCCCTGTTTTGTTAGGCCCAGAAGCAGGAGCAAACCAGTCCCCTGCTCTGCTATGAATTGGACTTCTTATGGAGTGAAAGACGTGTACCAGATGAAAAGATTTCTCGATCCTACAGTCTTCTAGTTGTGTTTTACTGATTGCTGTGTGTTGATTAAAGTTAAAAGGAAGTGATTGTAGATTTACTCTTCATTTTCATTGTGCTCCTTGTATCAAATTGTATCCCACCTGAATGTATTCCAATTTCATTAACTTGGATTAATTAACCTAATTATCACCTATTTATTAATACTCTAACCCACTAATTTTGTATTGAGTAGATGGATAATGTCAAAAATTGTCACCCTTACTAAATTCTCATTAAATACTAAATACATAATATAAATATCGAAAATTTATGAAGCTGTAATATTTAAAAAAATAATAAGAATATTATATTTTAATTCTCTTTAAAATTGACATACTCGCACAATTAAATATTATACGAATGATGCCAAGCAGGTCTTGCTCGGGTGGTCAGGGCGAATGCTATTCAAAGCAAGGACAGACTTGGGTGGTCGGTATCACTGTAATGTTATAAGAGTAATACGAATACCACGTAATAAGCATTATAGATATTAGCTGACGCAGACTCTAACCAAATTTAGCGGAGAACCACCACAAAATTGGCCATGGCTGCAGCAACTGCCCAGAGTTTCCCTTCTTCCGTTTGTTCGGCCTCAGTTCTTACACGTAAACCTCACAAACCTATTAATTATCTTCTCTGCTCGAACTCCTTCAAACCCATTTCTTTCTCCAACACAACAAACCATACTCTTTCTCGCCCCAGGTATGTAACTACCTAAAGCCTGAAACCCATACAGGATTTTTTCTCTTATGGGTTTCCTTCAATTTTCCTTTGTGAGCCTCAATGCTTCAATTTTCAATGCCATAACAACATGGAGTCTGAACTTTTATTGTCTTTGCAGGTTGAGAGTTTCTTGTGTGAAAGCAGCGGCAACAAAGCGGGTGTATAGGGTGTTAGCGGTTTCTGAGTCAAATTCAGAAGCGGAAGTGAGTGATTCAACTAAGGTATTTGATTATGGTTTTGTTAATTTAGACTAATTAATGAGAAACTTAATCTTTCAAGTTGACATTCTTATGATTTTTGTTGTGTGTTGGAAGTGTGATATGTCAAGCTTCAGCTTTTCTTCTGTATAACATGACTTAGTTGATGGGCTTCAAGGGTTGCTTGCGGATAATATGATTTCGCTTGAGTTGAGAAGATTAACTGACCATTCCATGGACCTTAAGATTATGTTTGGTTGTCTTCTAGTCTAGGTAAATTTTAGAACGAGAAAACGAGGATATTTGCAATTTGGAATTTGTTTTAATATTAAAAATATCTGATTGGTTAATATTATGGAATCACGCATGAATCATTATTTATATTTTACCTGTGGAATGTGTCAAATGTTCTGAAAATAAGATGAAAGAAAGAGAAAACATAGAGAGTAGCTGATGGGTAAGCCATTACTCTACCACATGGAGTAAGCTGTGAGTTGTCACATGAGTGGTACATTGATTTCATGCACATAGGTTAGTTCAATAATACAAATTTTGGTATCCAGAACATGAGCTATTTTATCCAAGGTCAAGTTAATTAGGTATCCAATAATTTTGTTGTCCTTCCATCCCTTTAACTTTGTTTCTTTAGTGGAGTGAAAACAGTGAGAAAAAGGGGTGGCTGCATAACAGCTCAAGATGACAAACATGATATAGCTTGAAAATTAGGATTATGAAAATTAAGAAATCAAAGGAATTAAATAGAAATGAATAGACATAAGAAAAAAAAGTGTTGGAGGGAGGAATAGACATAAGAAAGTAAAAATAACTGAGCAAACGTTTACAAAAGATAGATGAAAATTATTAAATAACAGTGGCATGCTCCTTTCCCTGGTTGGTTGCTCATCTAGTAAATAGCACATTATAATTAACAAGTAGATCTGGCAGACAGCACGTGGATTGCCATATCATTTAGTAAAAATCAAAATGTTAATTATACTGTTTGAGCATTTTGACAATTAAATTCCACTGAAATGCATAATCCGTATAAAGCCTGATTTAAGCCTTTTTATAGGCTTATTACTGATTAAATATTTTCATCTTTTCTTTAACTCATTTTTTATTCCTGCATGTCCTATATGCAGGAAGCAACTATTGACATAAAACTGCCAAGGAGGAGTTTGCTCGTACAATTTACTTGTGATGAATGTGGAGCAAGGACACAGAGACTCATAAATCGCTTAGCATATGAACGGGGGCTTGTTTACGTGCAGGTATTTATCCTTTTTGTTAACAGATGGTTTCTATTGTGATATATTTCACAATAATGAAAATAAGTTCAACTATGCTTTTAAATTGTTTTTCAAAAGTGTCTATCATCCTTTCCAATCAACAGCTGCTATATATTAATAATATCTTTCACTTGTTTGACTTATATTCTATTCTGGGAATATGAATCTATATCTCTCCACATAATTTTGTCTTAACATATTTCTCTTTGCTGCCCCCATCATACTGCCAACCAACATCAGTTCTTTATTCATGTTATAATTTTTGTTTTCTTGAAAGAATGTGTTACTTATGCCCTTCCTTTGGATCCATCTACTCAACTACCACTTCCAATGGTTAGTTCAGAATAGCAAGACTGTAATACATGCTTTTATAAAGAAGGTGGTTTCTTATATTATAATTTTTGTTGTTTTATTGGATATCTTACAACTCAATGTGCATATGGTAACATTTTTCAAATTCATTTTTGGAAAATGAATTTGTAAAACTGAAATGGGAAAATGGATTTGGTGTTTCAAGGTCTGAGAACATCTAGTGGCATTTCCTGAAAATGATATTCTAAAAATAATGATAGCATAAATGTGTTTGGCAGAATATTTGAAAATGAGCAAACAATTAAAAAGATGTAAATTGTGAAAAAAAATGTTTCTCAAAATTAATGAAAACATACTTTTTTGTTTTGGTATTTGAAAAATGAAAAACAATGCTCAAAAAATTATATGAAAACGGCCACTTAGCTCTTGTGTTTAAATTTGGAGCAGCTCTTTGTTCAATCGAGGTCACATCATCGGAATGTTTGTTTAGTATTAGATTTAAATTCAACATGAAATCACGGTCTTTTCTGTGTAACCATGCCTTGGACCTCCGGGATTAATTAGGCTGCTTGTCATAGTGTTTGCTGAATTCTTTGAGTTCAAAATCATAATTTTCATCAACTTTGGGAGGGAACACTCAGTGCTTCTGCTGAAAAGCTTTTTATAGTTCTCTTGATGATATAAAAGGTTTTTGTTTTCATCTGACAAATAAAATTTGCTTCTTAACAGTGTGCTGGATGTCTCAGGCATCACAAATTAGTTGACAACCTTGGTCTTGTGGTTCAGTATGACTTGCAGAAAGAAATCAGCATGGAATCAAATACAGATCAAGTTTGATAAGTGATGATGAAATTTTTTTTTTTTCATGGTTTGAAAAATTTGCATTGAATATTTTCATTCATGAAATAAAAAAAAATACAAAAAATTTTAAGCATTGCTGGCTCCTTCATCTTTCACTTTATTTACTCCTACATCTACAAATTTCTCAATTGATCTCATATTGTACATATAAAATAGTCATCACGCTTATGAATAAGAGTTTATCCATGGTTCATCCTGTACATTGCTAGAAATTTTAGCCTGTAATAGCTAACAGGATGGCAACAGCTAATCCAGTTGCAGCCCACACTCCAGATCTTCCTCCCTGCCGGTACACTGCATTTGCTCTGCTCTGTAAGCCAAAATGCAGGGGAACATGATTCAGAATAATTTGATATTGACAATTAACATAACTGAAATTTAATACTCAATCCGTGCACAATTTGTTTGGCCAGCAGTTGGAAGAAAACTTATTGTTGATTAAAAACGTTACCAAGTCCAGCGATGGTGATGGTGCTGGCGTTGTATCCTCTGAGTCTGGTACTGTTGGTGGTGCTGGGGGGCTTTTGACAGTTGGTGCTGGAGCTGGTGCATGATGATGATGCCTCTTGTGTTTGTGCTTCCTTCTCCTGTGGTGCTTGGTGGGAGCAGGTGCAATAGCTGGTGGTAGAGTGATTGGTGCAGGTGCTGGTGTTGGTGGTGCCTTTACTGGTGCAGGTGCAGGTGTTGGCGGTGCCTTTACTGGTGCAGGTGCTGGTGTCGGTGGTGCCTTTGCTGGTGCAGGTACTGGTGGTGCTTGGGCTGGTGTCGGGGATACTTGAGGGGGTGGTAAAGCAGGTGGTGGTGTTGCTGGTGGCAGTGTTGCTGGTGGCAGAGGGAGTGCTGGTGGTTGTGATGGAGTTGAGGTTGGAGGACTTTGTGGGGGTTGTGGTGGTGGAACTGACGGGCTTGTAGCTGGTGCAATTTTAGGAGGTGGTGTCGATATAGGAGTTGTTGTAGGTGGGGGTGTTGCCGCACTTACTGGTGGTTGTGCTGGTGCTGCTGGTGTCGTAGAAGGTGGAGGTGTAGTCGAAGGTGGAGGAGCAGTTGTAGAAGGTGGAGGTGCCGTGGTGGTTGGAGGTGGTGCTGTTGTTGGTGGAGCTGTAGTGGTTGGTAAATTTGGAGAGGCTGCTGGTGTTTGTGCATGGGTAATGGCTACCTGAAAACTGGAGCAAACTAGAATAAGAACCCAAAACATTGAAGCCATTTTGTTGAGATGGCAAATGTTGGAAACGCAGGTGGTTATATATAAACCATGAAGAATAAAAAATAAATAAATAAAATAGAGAAAGAATTTTGAAGTAAAAAATGTTTGGTGAAACGTTGTCCGGAGAGATGTAGTGTTCATTAGAGCGTTACATCCCTTCTAATGATCAGCAAGGTTGTTATTACAAAATTTTGATTTCTTAGGATCTCTCATCATATCACCTGTCTTATTGTCTCTGTTAGGTAGGGCCCTTAACTTTGAAGTCAGCATAATCAGGAGCATTTCATACATCATATGGTCATTTTAATTTGTTGGTAACTTAAGTATAGTACTAAATTTGCAGAGATGACACAACCCAACGGCAGCAGGTCTGTATTTTTTAGGAATCGAGAAGGCATTATTTGATTCATTTAGTCATCTCATCTCATCTAGAGGTGAATATTTCATAATTAGTGATGGTATATATTTTTTTATGAGCATTTCTGATTAATTGATGCATAAAATTCTGGTTGGCACTTTTGATATAAAAATAAGTTAGCAATTAGAGTGAAACGGAAGAGTTGGGATACAGGTGTTAGTGGTAGCAACCCTTCAACTGCCATTAGACTACGATGTTGATCCTAACGCAACCTGATCATTGGTAAATTGTCCCTATCTAGATTTATGATGAAGGGCAAGTAAATAACTCTTACGGTTTCTTCCAAGTTTCACTCAGTTCCACCCTTCTTGCTCATTCAGGAAAGAAAACCAGAGCCTGTGAAACAAATAATTGTAAGGCGTTTCCTATATGCATCGTTTAATTATTTTGTTTGTAAATTAACTATTGGTGATATATCACACTTACTTGGCTGACAGTTCGAATTTAAACAACAAACTGTTTCTTTTTTTTTCTTTTTTGTGTTTCTTTCACTTAAAATACTTTCGCTTAATTACACAACCATGAGAAGTTTAGGCGAAACGGGAAAAAGGGATAGCAATCCGAAATAAAATTGATGTTTATCTCAATCAACATCTTCCATCAAATGCCAATGAAAAAAGGGATAAAAACAGGCCAACTGATAAAAAGGCTTTGACCGAATGACATGCCTGCCAATTTTATGATGCAAGGGAAGTGCAGTGCTAACAGCAGATTGCCGTCCCTACTCTCTTGCATGCAACAGGAAACAAGAAGAATACCAGTTTCGGCAACCATTTTGTAATCCAGTTGCTCAAATATCCTCAAGGACCCCCCTTTTTTAGCAACGTTAAAGGCAAATCATAACATCAGTTACCAATCCGACGTTTATGAGTTTCATGAAGCTGTGAAAACGTCAACTCAACTTGATTTAAGTTAACGTCGTTCAGTGTACAATTATTAAACAAAAGACAAAAGCTTTTCTTTACAAACAGAACATCATGTGGAACATATGCTGCATCTTTGTGAGGATTTTTGATGGCTGGTTTGCAATGGGAAGACACGAGGGGGGAGGTGGGGTATCTGCATTCTTGTCCTTCTTCCTTCTCCTAAGCTGGAAAAATTGCTGCATTATCTCAGCACACTCTGCTGTGAGCACCCCTCGTCGGATTGCCATTTTTGGGTGGAACGGGTGAACCGGAGCAGCTGGTTTATCTGATGGCTCTGAGCCATCTCTCCCTTCTCCAGCATCCGGGAAAAGTCTGGAAAAAAATTGGTTACAAGTCAAAATTTTGGGGATTAGCCTTGAAAATTTCCCATTTAAACACTACAGCTCTTTGTGCATAAATATTATCTTCCACCATCAATCCAAATTACATTCTCAACTCTTTTTCTTTCAACAAACCAAAAATCCCTTAGCCCACTTAGCGAACTAGATTTTAAAATAGGCCCTCACAAAACCCTACAATATTTGGGAAATAGGAAAGTCTATCATATTCTACCTACAATCTCAACTAAACAACCAGAATAACCAATTGTATATTGTTTTACCCTTGAAGCCAATCAGGCAGGCATGTTGATTTCCAGTTCCTAACTGAAAAAGGTGGTTAATACAAATTATACGACTTTTTTTTTTCAATAAATTCTCACTACATTTGATTAAATGAACGTCTAGAATGAATGAATTCCAGAGTTACAAACCATGGTGAGCTTATCATTAGTACACATCAATTTTCATTTTATAATGCACAATAAGAACATAATAAGAATCCTCTATGATGTTAAGTTACAACAGAATGATCTGAGTTAATAACTAGAAACATTCAAAGGAAATGGACTGGCTTCTAGTCATAAACTGCAGATGAACATTAATAGAATACCAATTACTACTTACAGTAAAACTATGATACAGGATGATAAAAGATATACAATTTGCATACCTAACCCAGCTGCCATCAGCTCCAAGAAGCTTATTCGGAGCTCCCCAGACAAGAGTGCTGATTCTTGCTTGAAGAATAGCTCCAGCACACATGGGACATGGTTCAAGAGTTACATACAATGTAGTATCCTGAGGAAAAAAATATGAAGTTATTTACCACTCAAGCATTTAATATGCAAATAGTATGCAACCAATTAAGGATGGATCATCCCTCTTGTTGATTTTATATCAGTAACTGACCTAATTTTCACTTTGTTTGATATATTAAGTTACATTTTTGCTCCAGGTCTTCCAATGTGAAGATAACAATAATTGGTAGAGCCTGGTTCAATTGAAATGTAGTATATGTATGCTAAGCTGCTAATCTATCATTTAGTATCTGTCAGAATCTACTTCTGATCTAAGATTGCATTGAAACAGCGACGTGGTGCAAACTATGAGGGATTTAATCTTTTGGCACATTAGCATCTACTATATAAATTGGAGTCTCAAAGAACAATGAAATTGGAAAAAGAAAACTAAGAGGAGAAATAAAAATTCTAACAAAATAAAAATGGTTTTAATTACCGCAAGCCTCCATGTTCGAAGTATGTTTGAAGCTTCCCGTATACAAATCATTTCTGCATGGGCAGTGGAGTCCCTTAACTCCTCCACTCTAATATACAGATTTCCATGTAAGAAACTCAAAAGAAAGCAAGCATCTAATTAAGGAGAGATGAATACTATCCCCAAAACTTACAGGTTGCATCCACGAGCAATAATCTTTCCATGTTGCACCAACACAGCCCCAATAGGTACCTCCCATGTATCAGCAGCCTTCTTGGCTTCTAAAAGTGCTTCCCTCATAAACATTTCATCGATCTTTCGCTGCTCATTTTCAATTCTATATGCTTCTTCCCATTCCTCAAATCTATCTTTCAAAACTTGCTTGTTCCTTTGAAGTATCCTTTGTTTCAATTCCCCATCCTTCCCTGGAGACCCCGATACTTGAGTTAACCTTGAATTAAAAGGTTGAGCTAACTGAACCATTGAGCCACTTTCAGACACACGAATTTTACCAGTTTCAGAAGTCGCTTTTACAGCAGGAGGGCTTCTTGTGCTTCCAGCAGGTAACTGTAATGATGATGGCACTCCTTCCATGCCAGAAATACTGCTTTGAAAACTGTCCCCATCTGCTCTCTGATCAAGATTTTTCTCTTCGAAACTAGTGGAAATATGTTCTGATTTAGACCCACTTTCTATTATACCGGAAGAATATGGCATATCGGCTTCAAGCTTTCTTTCCTTGTTCTCTGATCTCATTGTGTCAGATGTTTCTCCTTGCGTGTGAGTAGAAGTTTTCTCTTGTTGCAGCTGATGGAAAGGTGTTGCATCTGGTGGCATGCTTCTTCTTTCTTTTTTCATATTTTCATCACTATTTTTATCAGATTCAAGTCCAGAAAACCATGTCTCACTGGTAACAGACTCACTAGACGGACTCTTTGCATCTGGCCTTGTAGCAGAGTTGGAGGTTTCAGCATGTGAACTCCACCGCAATCGAACAATGTCTGCCATGATATTCCAAAAGGACCTACCTCTTCTCTTCACAATGGCATTCCCCGCTGCTTGATTGCCCTCCAGTGGCTGTGCCTGAGAAGGTTGAACAAATGGGTCAGTCACATCCCACATCTCATCAGAAGGGCCTTTTGCTTCGGAGCCCTCAGATGATTGCGATGACTCATGCTCTTTCAACTGAAAGTCTACAGAAGCATCTTGACCCGAAGCTTTTTTCCATTGCTCCTTGCCTTCATACACCACCTTAGTCTTAGCTACATTCTCCTTTTGCGTTTCAGAAGTTGAGACTTCATGCATTGCCTTCTCAACAAACTCCCCGACAAACTGCGTAGACGATTCCTCTAACCGATGAGCTGAACCCAGAGCATCTCCATGGGTCATTAAAAGTTCATCATAAGTCTCACCCTGGCTACCTCTGACATATGATTCATTATGTGAAGCTGGAGTTTCCCCTCCTGAAGTTGTATACCAGGCTCTAGAGCCACCTTCTGAAGATTTGCTAGAAACCTCTTGACTTGCGGTATCACTTGTTGAACCAATGTGAGGTGAACCTCTAGCTACCAATTGAGAAGGGGGAGGCATCAAATTTTCCTGTGAAATTCTCTCCTCGTCCTCCTCTTCCTCGACATGAATCTGTTGTACCCTTGCTTGAGAAACCAAATCGATAGATGCTTGTAAACTAGAGCTCTCTTCTGATGACTGTTCATGAGAACTAGACAATCTAGAAGGCTTTTGAGCCTCTTTCCTTAATTCAATTTCCATGACCCTTTCATCAAGCTCATTATGTCTTTCTCTCGTTTCCTGTGCTGGTTTCACAACTGATGTCAGCATACTTTCTTGATTAATAACCCTTTTTCTAGAAGTTCTCAGAGATTTATTATGTGTTTCCACGTCAATAGCATGTACCACTGATACTCTACTGACATCTTGGGATCCTTTCCAGGATTGAGTTCTTTGATGATGCTCATAATCTCTCTGGAACTGTTGCTCTTTTGCTTCTGGATAAGAAATGGAGAGCAGCTTTGAATTTTCGTCCTGGTTCTTCATTATAGTATCAGATTGTACAGTGTAGTTCTTTTTAAGATTATTGTCACGAGTTTCTGATATTTCAGAGAAGTATTTTGGCTCCCTTCTCAAGTCAATCTTTTCAGTAATTCTTGCACTTCTTTGTTTGTGTTGACCTTTTGTCTGCTGAACTGAACTCTGAACCAAAGTTTCATCTTCTTTCTGGACCTTCATTCTAGACTCACAATGTCTCTGCAAATTAGTAACTTTTCTGGTATCAACATCTAGAATTTCAGAAGTTTTAGTAAGTTGCTGTGTGTTTCTCCTTGAATCATTATTTCCAGCAATAAAACCAACTGTTTGGAAACGTTCGCCCCTAGTCAGGCTTTCTTCTCTGTTGTTAAATTGATTTTGGGATTCACGAGTTGTTTCAACATTATTGCCACGCATCTCCTCTATTTCTGTCACTTCTTGCCATTTACTTCTCGACTGATCAGTGTCTTGGATACCCATTTGGCTATACAGCTTTGTTGTTCCCTTATCCAAATTCACCACCAAAGTTGATTTCTCTTCTGCATCCTTGAATTGCATACAAGAACTTGATGCCTTTCCATAATCAGTTTTGGCTCTCCTATCTGTTCTCAAATGAAGTTGTGAGGATTGTTTTCTGGACCTTGTTTCTTCAACTGAAACTTCAGTAAGCTTCTTCTCCGATTTCTTTCTGCAATCCCATTCAATGTGACTCCCAGCTGCAGTATATCTCTGTTCTGGAACTTCATCACGAAGATCTACTTCAATGTTACGCCTACTGAACTCTTCCCCTAATTGTGCTTTATAACTATCCTCTTTGTTCCTACCCAAATCTTGACTGAACCCACTTAATGATTCTTCCACAAATTGCTCTTGCTTATCCTGAACTTCCTCATCACTCCCATACTCCTCCGCTGAAGAAAATGAGTAATAAGATGAACAACTAGAACTTTTGGTCCTTTCCCTTTGGTGCTCACCTCTAGCAATCGAACCCCTCCCTTCATTCCTCCTATACCCTTCATCCCTGAACTTGGTTGTTGCTGACTCAAATTCACATTTCAAGTCGGTATCCAACAAATTTGACCCAACTGTCTTCTTTGCCTCACTGGAATACTCACCCCCATATCTGCCTTTCTTCTCTACTTCCACTTTATTTTTCTTACCCCTATAAAATTTAGCACCATGATTTTCATTCTTCTCAACTTCCACTTTCTTAGCTAATCTCTCATTTCTCTTTCTACCACCCAAATACTCTTCACTAACTTCCTCACTCAACAAACTAATCACAGCCTCAGCATCAGCAACACCACCTAACCAATACCTTTCACTCTTCTCCTCCGAAACCATACACCTAAACCTCCCCTTCCTTCTCCTACCAAAACCATCATTACCATTTCTTCGCTTAATTGAGCAAGAAACCTCATAACTACCTCTATCAAGATCAAAAACAGGAGACCGTGAAAGGAATCGATCTTTACCAGCCAGTATTATTCTTTTATAAGGTGAGCATTGAATAAGAGTAGATTGCCTTAACCCATATAAATAGCTAGTGGTTATGGGCACTCTGTTATTATGTGCAGCAACTTCACAACAGGAACAGCATGCACAACAACAAGAACAACAGGATAATGGGGTTCTTTCAAATCCTTCATTTAACGAACTCTGATAGTTGTTGAAAGAAAATGAAAGAGACCCTCTACTTTTAACTGACAGTAAAGTTGAGTTGAAGTAAGCGTTGTGCATATTTCTTATACGTTGAAAGGTTAAGAGAGAGGCTTACCTTGATTTGAGAAATGGATTTTGATGGGTTCTGGAGCTGAACCAGAGACTGAAAGCATTGTGGATCTGCGTGAATCGGATGCGATCAACTCAGGAAAGAAGGTATGTTTTCTTTTTTTTTTTTTTTTTTTTTAATATTGTACTTTTCTAAAAGGTTAATATATCTTAAATTTTTAAGGAAGTTAAGATATAATTAGGTTTCAGAAAAAGTGAAAATACTTTAAAAATATTATTTATATATTAATTTGATTATTTTATTTTTTATTATTAAAATTATATAAAAATAATTATATTATTTTTATTTTTTATAATAATATTTTAATTTTTAATTTTTTTATATATTATATTATTATAATATTTATTTAAAAAATTATTTACAATTAATTGTAAAATTTTTTATAATATAAAATTTGTTGTTAAAATTTTTTAAGTATTTACATAATTATACATAAATAATATTAATTATATATAATTTTTAAACAATCTATTTTAATAATAAGATATATTTTAAAAATTATATATAATAAATATAAATATTTGATTATAAATTTAAAAAAAAAAATTAATTAAGTATTAAAATATTATTATAATATTTAAATATAAATATTACAATAAGATTATATTGATTATTAAATAAAAAAATAATATAATTATTTTTTATATATTTTTTAATAGTCGTAAAATAAAATAATTAAATTAAAATATAAATAATAATTTTATAAGGTATATTAATTTTTTTTTAAAATACAGAAGGTATCTTGTCTTTTTAAAAATTTAGAGAATATCTTAATTTTTTTCTTTTTAAAATATAGTGGGTATCTTACTTCTTTTTAAATTTAGGGAGTATATTCACTTTCATCTAAAATTTAAGAGGTTAAAACACCATATTTTTTTTTAATTGTGGATGACAGGGAAGGATCAGAATCGCTGAGTTGACTCGCTAATTTGGACAGACTCGGCTGAGTTTTGGATTCCTCTATTATGGCCTGTAATTATACTACTTGGGCCCTTGATGGGCTCTACCAAACCTTAGACCCAACTTCTCAGATGGGTTTTAGTTCCAGACTGTAGGCTCACATGGGTAGTTTACAAGATAAGTTTTAGTATTTTTCTTTTTTTAATTGTTACATTAATTAAATTTTCTCTTAATACTTAATAAAAGAGAAGAATTATTGATAATATTGTGAATTTTATATTACAAGAAGATTCTAATTATTACTTTCTACTACTAATTGAAATGCAATAATCCTTTTACGTGGAAAATTTCTTTGGTCATTATTTTAAATTTTAAATTAACTCTCAAATTACTCTATATAATTCATCTATTTTCTACCACATAAACCACTTTAAAAAGTTCATCTTTGATTCAAACCGTCGAACAACTTTAATGTATTATTTGATTAAAATAAAGCATATGCTTACTTTTTATTTCAATTATTTTTCAAATGAAAAATAAAAAAAATAAAATTAATATATTCTTTACATATATTCAAAGTTATTTTTATCTTGCCAAATTATTTAGGTTGAAAATAGTTTTAAGTATAAATTAAAGTAATTGATAATGATACTGCACGATACAATTCAACATAACAAATAGTGAAATACTATGATATGTGAGCCTTCATAAACTCAATTCAAGCCCAAATTTTAGACAAAAATACTCAATAAGATAGTTGATGACCACTAATACAAATAATTAATTAAAAAAATTATAATATATTATTTAATTTTTTTAAAAAAATAATTATTTTACAATAAGAAAAGAAAAGAATTTAATTGGTTTATAACTTAGGTTAAAACAACTTTTTAAAAATTAAACACAATACGTGTTAGTTAGTCCTTGCTATTGGCAAAAGTTGGTTAGGTTAAGTCATCTCAAACCATAACGTAGGGCTGAAAGGTTTAAGGAAATACTATTATGTCTGGTGAGCGCTTAATCTTACAATACAAAATACAAATATAATTGAATTTAATAAATCGGGTTAGTATGATACATTTGTCACTTCTAATATACGTATGAGTATATATAACATATTTAAAAATATACAAAATTAAATTATCAGTAGTTACTTACAATCACACATTTTAATATATAATTTCAGCTTTAATGAGGGTCGCACAATATTTAAATTGTAAAAAAAAAAAAAAAAAAGTATGACCTAAATGCATAAAGATTATGAATTATTGATGTATGAAAGATGGATAGCATATCATATATATAGATATTTTATGTATTTTAAAAGAAAGAAAAGAACTAGTAGTGTTTCATCTTTGGCTTCTTCCATAAAACAGAAAACCTAAGTGTGTTTGGTGTGTTAGTGGCCTACTTGCTGTCCGTGGACTTCTATATTTTATTTCCTTAGTCTTAGTCTTCAACAAATCAAGATTAAATATATCATTTAATAAAAATATTATACTCATATTAATATTATATATTTTTATTTATTTATTTATTTTTACGTAGTACAGGTGCCTAGTACAGCATCCTCTCCTAGTCCTAGGGCATGTTGTTGTTAGGTTATCGACATTGAATTTTTCTTTCTCTTGCTCTTCAAAGAAATCGGCTTTGGATTAATGTCAAATTTTTAGTTTCATATGAATATATTTTATTTTCGTGCTAACATGTTAAATGTAAGTATAACAACATTTAGTTTTTGAGGACTGTTTGACGTGGGATGTTACTTAATTTGTTCACCACTTAATTTTTTGAAACATTATCCTCAGATAAGTAAAAAATTTAAAAATGATTTCAACTTTACTCACCACGCTTTCTTTTTAAACAAAATAATTATAAAACATTATTTAAAGTACAAATTTTATATTTTAATTTTGTTTGTAAAATATTATTTTATTATGTATTTTTTTTAGTATTACAATTTTATTTATTATTTACAATCTATTCGTAATTCTGTCTGTAATTTGCGAAAAATTTTACTGATAAAAATAAAAAGAAAACTCTATTAATAAAACTGGGAAAATATAAACACAATTGTAGCACAAGTACTCAGGGATTTGTTCTCTATAAGAGAAAAGTCTACCCAAAATTTTTTTCTGAGGAGTTTAATCTATATTTTGTGAGAAATCCCATAAATTGCAACTGGGGTGAATTCGATTTTTGCCATCAAGCCAAAGGCCTGATAGCCATTTTATCATGTATTATTTAAATATCCCTTTTACATTAATTGATAGATTAATCTTTCAATTAATATGACTCCTCAACAACCATAACGGAAGTCATATTTCAACTACATTAACAACAAAACACCTACCAAAAATATTACAATTTTGGAGAAGCAATAACATTATGGATGGAATTGTAATAATCACGCATTTCTTTTAACAAATTTTTCCGTGCTAAGAGCAAACAAATTGGAATAATCGCTATAATTAAAGCCCGAAATCTTGCCTCTAGTTACAGATAATTAATTGAAATTTAATTATTGAATTGAATATATAAAGCAATAAATTTACCATATTTGGTCCAAGATATTTAATCAATGGTGGTAGTTGGTATGTACATATAGAAGGTTGCCATCTCTAAAGTTGACGAAATGTGATTTTATTATATATGTTAATTACCTAAATACTTGGTCTTTAAGCCACTCTTGGACAAACGTATATTAGTTTTAATAAGAATGATTATTGCTTATTTTAATTTAATTTCCTTTGACTACTATCTTTCTCTCTCTTTTTTTTTTGTTTTTTATAAATGACCTCCTACCAAAGAAATATTTATAAATATGTAATTAAAGAATATTATTCAAAATTATTTTTGAATTGAAATGTCAAATATAATTCAAATATTTCTAGAAATTCTTGTTAAAATTTTTTCTAAACTCTTTTGGTTCCGGTCATTTATTTATTATAAAGAAATCTTACTTCTATTAAAACTATTTAAACCTTTTTATATGTTTATCAATAATAGGAAAAAGTCTAGAATATATACTCTACAATAGAGTTCTAAAATTCTTATTCTCCTTAGAATAGGTTAAAGTTAGAATATATTAAAAGAATAAAAAGTAATAACAATAAGCTAGAATACTATAATAATATAATGACATGTATATATTATATTTATTATATCATTAGCAAAATCGACAAATTTTAGAATAAAAATATACTTATGGTAATTTTATTATATTATTATTATTCAAACAACATAACAACTTAATTATATTCTAGATACTCCCAAAAATAAGATAAAGGGCATGCGATTTTTCATAATTAAAAATGTTTAAAACATTGTAAAGTTAAAAGAATAGCTTCAATAATTGAACCATATTTACAATTAAGTCATAGTTGGGCAAATATATAATATGTACAAGAAATGGAAATGTTTAAAATTTGTATGATAAGAGTTTAAAAGTCAAGAAAGTTTTGCCAACCACACAAATAAATAAATAATATTAAAAATAAGAAGCATCGATTGCACCAACATCATCATCAAAAGTGTCGTGTGATATATTTACAGTCGAAGCTTTCATTTTACATACAAAAAGGAGAGTTCCATTGCAATAATGCAACAACTCGGCAGAAACTTTCAAATTTTGATGGCGCAATGAATCAACAACTACTTTGATAGTTACCCTTCTTTAATTTCCGACGTTGTACAACGATAAAAATAAATAAAATAAAAATTAATACTGTTTTTGAATATTACCCTAATCTTTTTTTTTATCTTAAATAATACGAAGTTGATTATTATTCATTATGATAAGATATTATGACTTTTAATTTACAGTTATTTTGAGATCAAATTATTTGATGTTACATGAGAAAACGACTTTTTAAAATAAAAGTACGAGAGTCTCTCTCAAATTAATAATTTTTATAAAAATTGTAAAAGATACTTTAGTACCCCGTAAAAAATTTTAAATAATTATAAAAGGAGAGTTGTATTATTTAAGTACGAAATTTTAATCTATGATTAATATGTATAGTTATTATTATTTTTTATATATCTCGTCGTTCGAAATCATAATATCAAACTGGCTCTTAGAAAACTTGAATTAATTTAATAATGATATCATTAATTTTCATAGTAGGTGTAAATAATAACTCCCAATTTGACATGAGATGGAGTTGGAAAAGAAATAATAAATAAAGTCGTAAGGAAAAGAAATTGAAGAAGGCAAAGAAAACAAACATCCCGATTGTTCGGTGTGTGTTATGAAAATTTATCATAAATTATGTGACATTCATTAAATTGATAAAATAAAAATTTTATTACGTCATCTCAGACCCACTAAATAAAATGAAATTATTTAGAATGTATAATATTACTATGTACGTGTTTGTGCCTGCGTTACATATAAATATATATAACTTCTCAGGTTAAGACGTACATAATTGAATTGTAGAATTCAAATTTGAGGAAGATCCATTCCTCGGTACAAAATGATAGTTAATTTGTATAAATCAATATTGTTTTTAAGTTAAGCACGTACAAATTTATTTAAATTTATATTTTAAAAAATGTAAATATTCTCAATATATATATATATATATATATAACACTCGATTAATGATTCACTTTCGAATTCTGATAAAGGCAGCCCGAACGTGGGGTTGGGAGATTCATCCCATTGCAAATGCATTGGATATTCTAAAGAATATCACACAGCAACGACAACAGTACAGTACAAATACATATACATGTATATGTATAGGATAATATTTCCTCTTTTACTTAATTAACATACACCCTTCGTTTAATTTCGTTTCATGTCATTTTCTATATTGTATTTTTCATCTAATAATTCTTACGAAACGACACCCCACATCGCGCCAAACGACACTAGAGTTGTGTTTGTCACCCACCATCCATCTCACCGTGCAACTTTCTAAGATTTTACATGTCGTCCTTCCACCACCATTAACATTTAATTAATTAATTAATTAATTTAATTAATTAAATTAATTATACAAGTACAACAACTCAACTCAATTTAGGACAGGACATTAGCTGTTGCATCATCATTATCATATCATTAATTTAATGTAATTGCTATGAATAGCTGCAAGATTCTGATACCTAAAAGGGGGGGTATCAGTCCTGCAGGCACGCATATCATATGTATTTATTTCATATTAATTCTGATTTGGTCCAAAATACTGCCGTTTCGCTTTTTGATTGCCTGCTTTGTTGACTTTTTGCGATATCCTTTTAATTAACAAACAAAACCATTATTTTCGTTTGCTTTCCGGGGCGCAACGTGTTACACGCTCTTTGCTATTTATCTTACGAGTTTAAGCATTTGGATATTGTGACCTAATTCTTAAGTTGTTTTCTAAAATAAAGTTAGTTATAATTTTATTAAATTTTCCTTTCTAGCCAAAAGTAGAATGACCTAATTCACACCATAATTTGAAATGAAATAAACTATTTTTTTAGCTAAAAAGTAAATCGCAGTCATATCTTAAAGAATAATTAAATTTTGACTCTTTAAATATATGAATTCAGTAAAATTTATTAGAATATGATATTATATAAAATAAATTATAATGTATATTATACATAACTAATAAATAATAACCTTTGGTCAACTAAATAGAATTTTCAATATTCTATAAAATTTATAGGAGTAGATTTTATACTCTTGGAACCTAAACATATAAATGTACTTTAATTATATTTAATTTAGAATAGTTTTGACAGACCTCTAATAAATATAGTCAATAATTAAAAAAAATGAACAAAATTTCATTTTAATTATTTTGAGGCAAAGTTTGCAATTGAGATCAACAAAATGCTATTAATATATTTAAAATTTTAAATAAATCAATACCATTTTGGTCACAACAATTGCACACACTATGTCACAACAAACAAAATAGTCAAAACTATAATACTTTAAATAAATTTTTGGTACGTATTAGTAGTTTCTTGAGCCCATTGAAATACTATATTATATTAATTTTTATATTTTACTTTCTTACAAAAAGTTACATCACTTTGTTTCTGCTTCTAGTTAAAGCGACTTCGGTCTGGCATGGTAAGGGTGTGGTAATGGTATGGTCCTTTGCCTAAGCTACCGGTAACATTAAATTGATAGCCTCCCATTCCTATACTACAAATTTTGGATAACATTGTTTTAATTAATTAATTAATTGATTGATTGACGGGACGTCGTCGTCTGACGTTCTAGATGAAGAAACCTATCCTTGTTTCCAGAAGAGCCAACTATGTAAAAATCCTATCCCTTAAGAATTCCCCTTTTTGTCTCCTCAAAAGTTCGCTTTGTCAATTTATCTCTACTTGCGTGTTTACACATAAATGTTTATTTAATTAAATATTAATTAACCTAATCAAACTTAGGCCATTCACAAGATTTCTCTTTTGGGTATCTAAAAGTTTAAAACCAAATCTTTTTTTTCTTTTTTAAAAAAGGAAATATCATTAATCAACTTAAGCCATTCCTTTTTTAAAAATAAAAGGAAAAAACTTACCCTTTTACAAAAGGGAATACTCCAACAAAATCTATTTAAACACCCAAGGTAAAATAATTTTTCATCAAATAAAGTTTCTCCTATTGCATTGAAGAACAATCATCTTACTGGTAAGTTTCTTTTTCTCTCTCTCTCCTTTTTATTTTTCATCTTACTGGTCATGATGTATAACGGAGTCGTTAATTACACAAGTTAACGCTCAGACATCTAAATTCGACTGTTGCGCTTTGTATGTTTCACGGACTGCAACCTTTTCTTTCTTCTTCTTGTTATTCGACACTTGGCGGTCCTACACTGGTCATCACATTCACATGTGTTTCGCCTCCGTTAGCTTTGTCGGATTTATTTTATTTTATTTATTAATTAATTTATTATTAATAAAAAAAAATTTAAAAAAAGTTCGTTGATTATTTATGACAGATCAGCAGTAGCAATTTGGCGCCTAATACTGTAGTTAGATGCAGTGCATTCGCAAAGTTTTGGTCAATTTATTTGATTCCCTTCCTTGTTATGTCTACAAAATAAATATCTATATTTTTAAAAAATTAAAAAAATAATAAATTTATAATAAATTTAGCAAATTGGTCACTATTTTATAAATTAGATTATAGTCTCACTCATAATGTTTTACAAAAATATCATAATCTCATTTTCTAAATTTAAGTATATTTCAAATTTTAAATTTAAAATTAATAAATTCCTTTATTTTTTTAATTTAAAATATACCATTCAACCCATACTTTTATTTTGAAATTGTTAAGATAAAAATTAAATAAAATTATAAAAATAATACTGAGATGGGCCCGTAATATCTCAAAATTTTAATCACAAAATCTTTTAGAATCCAAATATAACATTAAAAAAAAAATTATTCTGCAATATTTTATCATTGGAAAAAATTTATATTAAGAGATAAAGAGATAAAACTTTAATAAAACAAGTAAACATGTTCGTGTTTAAGAAGTCAAATTTGAACACATCATCTCTTAAATTTTAATTTGAAATAAAATTATAAATATAGAAATAAGTTTAGTTTGCTTTACTTTGTCAAAATTTTCTAAATAAAATAAAAATAGGAAGATGTTAGTAGTATTTTATACACATAATCTCATAAAAATCATATTATTTAGTATTAAAAAAATAATAAAAATAAAAATAAAGAAAATAAATATTATTTATAATACTGATTACAATTACGTAAGAGAGTTTGACCATCTCCCCTGCTATGACGGCGCTTCTTATGATCACACTAAACGTGCATTTTGCTAACACGTAATTATTATTATTATTATTATTTACTTTTATTTACTTATTTAAAATATATATATTTTTAAAAAAAATTGTGTAATAATTCAGTAATAGAATAGAAGACAAATTTTTCGAATTTTTGTTTTTGCTATAGGATAAACCAGTTAATAACTATATTATATTATAAATTATAATAAAATAAGATAATATTTATCTGATAGTTATTTATTGGTAATTAATGACACTAACAGAGTTTTTGTCTTTTTTTCCCTCGAAGCTCGAGAGAGAGAGAGAGAGAGAGGAGGACCAAGACCCGAAAGAGAACACAAACAGAATAGTCATCATCATTTGATTAATTCATGAGCTGAGTAGAGCGGATTCCCGCGAAATTACATTCGCTCGATAATTTCCAAGAAAATCTCATTGAATATTCTAGAAAACACTATTCATTTTATTATTTTTCTTTCAATTGAATTCTTCCAATGCCCGCATTTTCTTATTTTCTTATTTCTGATTTTGGAATTTTCGTCTCCTGCGTGTTATTTTTCTCCGGAAATATAAAGTATTAACAGAAGTTGTGTTATTAAAACGCCAATGCGCGTTTTAATTCAAAGTCAAAATGTCGAGATCGGACCAATGACAAGTCTACGTTCAAGACTCGATTTCTCAGGGAACAAATTTTGGAAGCGAATATTCGTCTCACAGTTTTTTGTCATGTTTGGGTATTTTAGTGGGTTCAAAAACGCCAGTTCCTATTCGTTTATGAAAGACTCTCGACTGACAGAAAGACACTCTTATATCTGTTTCTGGGTACTTCTGTTTCCCTGACAGAGATTAGTATTTCTATAGGTTGTCTATTAAGGTTTCAGTGTTTTTACAAGCTGTGTTTGTGTTTGCGGGGTTCGGTTCTGTCCGTTTTCTTGTCTGAATCTGGTTGAGCTCTTTTTTCTTCTGTTAGAGTTCCAGCTTTCTGTTTTTTCTTGGTCATAATTGTTACCGGTTTTTGAGTTTTTAGCTCGAGACTACATCTGAGATTTTGTCCTATAAACTGTAGTTCATTTATCAGAGTGTTTGCTCTTAAAGCAGTAACTTTGAATCCTGTCAGTGTGTCCTGGGGAATCTTTTTTGCGAGTCAGAAGCTGCATTTATTTTGAAGAAAGCAAACTATATTCCTGTCTATTTTGCTACTCTTCCTTTCTTGATACTTGGTTCGTTTGGAGAATTAAAGCTTGCACTTTTCAGTGAAAAAATACAGAAATGCCTGTTAATAAGAGGAAGAAGCTGCATTTAAGCAAGATCTATTCCTACACATGTGGCAAGGCATCTTTCAAGGAAGATCATTCTCAGATAGGGGGGCCGGGATTTTCAAGAGTAGTGTTCTGCAATGAACCAGAATGTTTTGAGGCTGGAATCAGAAATTATTGCGACAATTATGTGAGGTCTACAAAATATACTCTTGCGACTTTCTTGCCTAAATCATTGTTTGAGCAGTTTCGAAGAGTTGCCAACTTTTACTTCTTGGTTATTGGCATATTGTCTTTCACTCGTCTTGCTCCTTATTCTGCTGTAAGTGCTATTATTCCTCTAATTATTGTAATTGGAGCAACAATGGTGAAAGAGGGTATCGAAGATTTGCGCCGAAAGCAACAGGTATTATTATTTACTTTTGTGCCTGCAATTAATTTTGAGTTTCATTTTTAAAAAATGAATGTTATACGTGGTGGATTCTTTTATTTCATTTTGTGATATTGGGTTTCAAATTAACTGGATAATATCTGTGGAACTTTTGTGAGGATAAATTTACTAAGGGACCCTAAAATCTTTTAATGTTATCTAGAACGTGTTTTACGGAAGCATATTTACCATAAAATAAAGAAAAATTTTAAATTTTGTGCTTCATTATTTATTTTTTTGAATTACATATTTTTTTAAGGTGGATGTGAACGGTGTTTTGATGTTTATATGTGGAGGATATTAGAAAGTTCAATGTTTGGATTTTGATGTTTATAAAATAATTGAGACAGAATAGGAGGGATATGAATTTCTTGGTTAGGCTCTTGGCATTTGCATTTACTGTTAGGTAGACAAAATTAACAAAATGAAAATAATTAAATAAGGTTATATGGGGTGCTATTATGTTCTTTGTTTATGATACTGTGTTTTGCCATCGTCTTGTTACTCAAATGCTTTCAATTATAGCAGCAAGGACTGGCTAGGCTGTTTTCTACTGTTACAGACTATGCAAAACTTTGATCATGCTTCTGTGCTGTATTCTCTTGCCTCTTCTTAGGGGTATTAAAATATAATCACATACCAACTAATTTGCTAAACAGTGATTTTTTTTCATTTGGATTTGTAATATTGCCTATGAATGCTTTCAGGATATTGAGGTTAATAACAGAAAGGTCAAAGTGCATAACGGTGATGGGATTTTTGGTTATACTGAGTGGAAGAATCTGAAAGTGGGAGATATAGTGAAGGTGGAGAAGGATGAATTCTTTCCAGCAGACCTCCTATTGCTTTCATCTAGTTATGAAGATGCAATCTGCTATGTTGAGACCATGAATCTTGATGGGGAGACAAATTTGAAACTAAAACAAGCATTAGACGTAACTTCTTTCTTACACGAGGACTCTAACTTCCGTGATTTTAAGGCTATCACTAAATGTGAAGACCCAAATGCGAATTTGTACTCTTTTGTTGGAACTATGGAGTTTGAAGAGCAACAGTACCCCCTTAGTCCTCAACAACTGCTCCTCAGAGACTCCAAACTGCGAAATACAGATTTCATATATGGGGCTGTTGTCTTCACTGGTCATGACACGAAGGTTATTCAAAATTCTACGGATCCCCCTTCCAAGAGAAGCAGAATCGAGAGGAAGATGGATCAAATCATCTACCTCATGTTCTCCATTGTGTCTTTAATGGCATTTATTGGTTCCATTTTCTTTGGCATTACAACTAAAAAGGACTGGGACAATGGGAAGATGAAAAGGTGGTATCTTGAACCAAACCGTTCTGAAATTTTCTTCGACCCTCAAAGAGTAGCAGTTGCTTCAATTTATCATTTTCTGACGGCCCTAATGTTATATAGCTATTTCATCCCAATCTCCTTGTATGTGTGCATAGAAATTGTCAAAGTTCTTCAGAGCATCTTCATCAATCAAGATGTTCACATGTATTATGAGGCGGCTGACAAACCTGCACATGCCCGTACCTCAAATTTGAATGAGGAACTTGGCCAAGTTGACACAATACTTTCTGACAAGACTGGAACATTAACCTGCAACTCCATGGAGTTCATCAAGTGTTCAGTGGCTGGAACAGCTTATGGTCGTGGTGTCACAGAGGTTGAGAGAGCTATGGGTAGAAGAAAAGGTTCACCTTTAGTAAATGAAAAAGAAAATGTTTTGAATCACATGGAGGATTCAATTGAGATGAAACCCTCTGTTAAAGGATTTAATTTCAAAGATGAAAGGATAATGAATGGAAACTGGATCAATGAGCCCAATTCTGATGTCATCCAGAAGTTTTTTCGTTTATTGTCAGTCTGTCATACAGCTATACCAGAAGTGGATGAAAACACTGGCAAGGTTATGTATGAAGCTGAATCACCAGATGAAGCAGCGTTTGTGATTGCAGCTAGGGAACTTGGTTTTGAATTCTACAAAAGGACACAAACAAGCATCTCGGTAAATGAACTAAATCCGGCGTCTGGCAAGAAAGTTGAAAGGTCAGTTTCTCTCACCATATTTAAATAAATAGATAAACTTCACTTCAAATCATGTGTTCTATATTCTTTAGTTGCTTTCCATATGCATGTGGATCGCTTTGATACCCAGTTCACAAAGCCCTTATATCAGTATAATGATAAAATTTAACATGAAACGTGCAACACAAACCAGATCAACAAACTGATGACTACTCTCCTCTTTGTCTAGCTTCTCATGGACTACCACTTTACTCCTTTCCTGTTCTTGCGTGCTCAATATGGCTCCCTACATATCCTGCTTACTCCTTAAGTCTTGATGTCCTAAAAGGTCCAGGGACCAGGTGTTACCTTTGATATTATTTGTAACATCACACCATGCATTTTGGTCTATTTGATGATCTTGATTACCGTAGCATGACTCTTCCTGTCTTACTCCACTAAAAAAGGGTGTGTGGAAGCATGGATTACTGTCCTTACTCAATAAGTGTTGTCTATTAGTGAATATGGCTAAAATATGGTTCAAATACTCTATGGTATGTGTGTGTTTTGTGCAAGCATGAGATTACTCTTCTCACTCCAACAATGGTGCCTATTTAATGGATATAGATATTGAATCAGTATCTTTTTTCTTGCAGGTTGTATAAACTCTTGAATGTTTTAGAATTTAACAGCTCACGAAAGCGGATGTCTGTGATAGTAAGAGATGAGGAAGGAAAACTATTGCTACTTTCCAAGGGTGCTGACAGGTTTGTGATCATCTACCCTAAAACCTTGGAGCTTTTACTTTTAATCAATTCGAGAACCCTTATAATTTTTTGTCCCATGCAGTGTCATGTTTGAAAGGCTTGCCAAAAATGGTAGGGATTTTGAAGATGCAACCAAGGACCATGTAAATGAATATGCTGATGCAGGACTTAGGACCCTGATACTGGCATATCGTGAACTTGATGAAGAAGAATACAGAGTGTTCAATGAGAAATTCAGTGAAGCCAAGAATTCAGTTAGTGCAGATCGGGAGACGTTGATTGAAGAAGCAACTGAGACAATTGAAAAGGATCTTATACTTCTTGGTGCAACAGCTGTAGAGGACAAACTCCAAAACGGGGTGGGTCACAAATACTAAGGATTATCAAATGCTTGAACCTTTTAAAGCGTGGGACTTGAAAATGATTTTTTTCTTTTCCTTTCTGCCTCTTAGGTTCCTGACTGCATTGACAAACTTGCTCAAGCAGGAATTAAGATCTGGGTTTTGACTGGAGACAAGATGGAGACTGCCATCAATATTGGGTATGATTTCTGGGTATGACTGTTTGTATTAATGATTTAAGCTAAGGCATAAGTTCTTATGACTTTTGAAGGTATCAAACTAAGAGAAAATAAATTTGCAGCTTTGCTTGTAGTTTGCTTAGACAAGGAATGAAGCAGATTATAATTAATTTGGAAACTCCAGAAATCCTAGCTTTGGAAAAAGCAGGAGATAAGACTGAAATTGCCAAGGTAAACTTGCATGTAGATCTCAAGTCTTTCATCTTTTAAAGTGCAGAAAATTTACTTGATGATGAAATCGATGGTTTTAACAAGCAGAGTAGCAAATAGTTGACCTTAAACAACAAAAGAGCTTGAAGTGATAGTATACTCATGAGATATATACATCAATGCCATGACTGATTTGTTCTGTGCCATACAATGTAGTGCGTGTGGTTTATTGTTGATTTTCACTTCACTTGATGCCGACCATATGAAAAAAATCTATATATAGTACACACTTCCTGCTTTGCCTTACCCTATTAACCAAAATGTATTATTGGGTATAAGTTGCTGGCTTTCCTCTCTCTCATCTGTAAATGTCTACCTTAGTCTTCCTGATATTTTTATAGCATTGTTACTTGAAATTGGTCAGCTTGTTCCGGGTCTTTTGGACTCAAGTCACTAGTTTTCTTTTATTACCGGCTATGTGAACATTCTCTCTGCTTGTCTCCAAATGCTCGTATATCTGCATCTTCTTCACTATGCATTAATGAAGGGGATTTCTTTGATGTACAGTGCTTTTCTATGCATGTATAATTTGGATCAGCAATTGCTAAGTTTCCTCATTCTATTCTTGAGGCTGGCATGTAAGGGGCAAGTGCTATTTCAGTGAAACAAGCAGTACTGTAGGGTTCTTTAAAATGATTTAAAATGTCCATATGATACCAGTCGGGTTTATGAATCCATGTTTTAGGCATCAAAGAAAAGTGTCCTCCATCAGATAACTGAAGGGAAGGCTCAGCTGACTGCATTAGGTGGGAGCTCTGAGGTATTTGCTTTGATCATTGATGGGAAATCACTTACTTATGCTCTTGAAGATGATATGAAGAATAAATTTCTGGACCTGGCAATTGGATGTGCATCTGTTATATGCTGCCGTTCATCACCAAGACAAAAGGCACTGGTAAGTTCACATTCTGGCCATGGTTCTCTTCTCTGTAACTCACAACAGGTTTATTTGCGGATTGGCCTTATGAAATGTTGCATACTTTGATTTAAGGATAATCTTGTTGACTAACAAAACTAAAATAACTCAGGTTACAAGACTAGTTAAATCTGGAACTGGAAGAACTACATTAGCAATTGGTGATGGTGCCAATGATGTGGGAATGCTTCAAGAAGCAGATGTTGGGGTTGGAATCAGTGGTGTTGAAGGAATGCAGGTACTCAACAGATTATTATAAATTTATAATTGAGTGATTTTAAACTTCATTTTTCTGTTATATTTCTTATTGCTCATGAATTCTTTTTATGATTATTTTAAATTCAGGCGGTCATGTCAAGTGATATTGCCATTGCTCAGTTCCGATATCTTGAACGCTTGCTTCTTGTGCATGGACATTGGTGTTATAGAAGGATCTCATCAATGGTAATGCATTAATATCTTGATTTATACAATTCTCAAGGTTTTCAACA
Organism: Azadirachta indica; assembly: GCA_022749755.1. Taxonomy (NCBI): domain Eukaryota; kingdom Viridiplantae; phylum Streptophyta; class Magnoliopsida; order Sapindales; family Meliaceae; genus Azadirachta; species Azadirachta indica. Next base: position 12,404,462 of record CM040443.1, on the reverse strand, counting down.
ATAGTTTCCAACATCAATTTTAATCCTTATTATAACTTAGAGAGTTAAATATTTTAAGAGCATTGGACATGCGTTTAGACCTTTATAATCTGATAGACTGATTTATATCATCTTTTGTTTTTGGCAGATATGCTATTTTTTCTACAAGAACATCACATTTGGTTTCTCTCTCTTCTTATATGAGGCATATACGTCATTCTCGGCACAACCCGCATATAATGATTGGTTTTTGTCGCTTTATAATGTTTTCTTTACGTCACTTCCAGTAGTTGCTTTGGGTGTTTTTGATCAGGATGTATCTGCACGGTTCTGTCTCAAGGTAGGCCTCCTGAATGTATAAATTCCATTATGTTCCTTTATCTTTTTCTTTTTAATTTTTGTCTCTTCAAAAAGATAAAAGTCTTGCCATTTTTCATTTCATGGTACATGAAAGAACATCATATGTGCACCATGCATGCTTAATACTATTCTTGGGTGTAGCTTATTCTTTTTAATTTCCCTAGGGGTTTCTTGAAGTCCTGCACCTAAGTTTGTAGTCACTCTATGAAAATTGAGCTAACAGGCCATCGGTGGCTTGAACATAGTTTTATTAGAAGTGTTACTTATTTTTCCCTCAGTTTTAAACTTTTAGTTAACTGCCTTATTTCTTAGGTGTTAAAAGCTATTATTTAAGCCCTTACCTTCAGTCTTAAGCTTTTAGATCAAGAAGTAACTTAACATGGTATCATAGCAGGTCCAGTATCACAGTCTGTTCAAACCCTGCAAACATTAATTCTATTCGATGAATTAAACTTATAATTTACACAAAATAAAGTGGTCACCTTTGTTAATATTTGAATTTGCGTGACAAACCTGTTAAGTGAAGCCAGTCTTGGATGTGAGGGAGAGTGTTAAAGCTTAAATACTGTGATCCTTAACTTACATTCAAGTTTAAGCTTTAGGTCAAGTGTTATTTAGTAAAAGAGAGAAGGTAACAAGCCACGTGAAAACCAATATAATATCTGATTGCTGCTAATTATGTATGAGTCTGATTTTTCAAATTTTAAATTCAAATAATTTTGACAAAATATTACCATTTCGAGCAGTAATAAATCTCAACTTAAAAATTCTTGGAATGGAATGACAGAGATGGGATAGTTTATGAATGATAATAACATCACTACTTTTATGATGGTGAACCACGTCCAGAGTCTGCAGATTCACTGAAATAGCATTTCTGTAGTCTTTATTTGACATGCTCTGGGGTTCTTATTAAAAGCTCACATGATGAACACTCATTTTTTGTCCTGTTCCACATGGCAGTTTCCTCTATTATACCAAGAAGGGGTGCAAAATGTCCTCTTCAGCTGGCGCCGGATAATTGGCTGGATGTTTAATGGGTTTTACAGTGCTGTTATCATTTTCTTCTGCTGTTTGAAAGCACTGGAGCATCAGGCCTTTGATAATGATGGGAGAACAGTTGGAAGGGATATTTTTGGTGCTGCAATGTATACGTGCATCGTCTGGGCTGTGAACTTGCAGATGGCACTCGCAATTAGTTACTTCACCTTAATACAACATCTTTTCATCTGGGGTTCTATTGCGCTTTGGTACCTCTTTATGTTGGCCTATGGGGCCATTACTCCCACCTTTTCTACCAATGCTTATAAAGTCTTCATTGAAGCCCTTGCACCAGCTCCTTCCTTCTGGCTTGTCACTCTATGTGTGGTGATCACAACCCTAATCCCATACTTCTCATACTCAGCAATTCAGATGAGCTTCTTCCCCATGTATCACGGAATGATACAGTGGATTAGGCATGAGGGGCAATCAAATGATCCTGAGTACTGTGATATGGTAAGGCAGAGATCACTGCGGCCAACCACTGTGGGTTTCACCGCGCGTATAGCTGCAAGAAAAAATCGCATGAAGGATAGGCATCGACACCGCACGAATCACTCGTGATAGTTTGTTTCCGAATAATTCTAAACAAATGTGGGTTGTATATATCTTCCCAGCTGCTTTCTGCTCGTGTATATGCTAATACTACAATATAGGGAAGTTTTCCACCTATAAAGTATGCCCCTTGAACATACATAAGATGACTGTACAGAAGCCTTAGCTATTATTATAGATTGGATAAGTAGAAAAGGTCCTAGGTACCATTAAGTTTGTTTTCTTTTTCTGGGCCATTTGAGGCCACGCCTATTTTTTTTGTATCTTGCAGTATTTACAAAATGTATTTAGATTTGGAATGAGAAGATTAATTTTTGATTTTGATGGTACTAATGCTTTGTACAGACAGAAGACTATTGTGGCTTGATCTCAGACTTTTCTACTCTTTGTTGCGTCAACAATTCAATTTTCAGGAGGCGGAAATGGCTGAACCTTCTCTATCTAGAGAAAATTTTCTTTTATTTTTTGAAATTGAATGGACTCAATCACAGAAGATGCAGAACAATCCCGAGTGCGCTGAACTAATAGCATTTTGTAAGTCATGTAGGTTTGTTCTGTGAAACGAGTTTAGAGTATCTCCCTGTTTGTATGCAGTCTGCATTTGCTTGTCGATTCATTCATAAGTTCGTTCTTCCATGTAATTTCAGTCCTCATTCCTGTATCAGCTAAGAGGGCTTATAAGTTTAAAATACATTTGATGATTTATGGGTATAAAATATATATTGTCTTCACAGTCGCCCTGTAAATTTTTAGAAGAAAAAAAAAAAAAAGTCAAATCCGGTGTACTTTATCACGCATTATTGATTATTGGATTAATTCTTTCTCGAGCATTTCTTTAACTGAAATGGCATTTAGACAACTACTACAACATTCTTCATGGAAAAATCCTGGAAGAAATACATGTTCACTGCTATTATTGCTCCAATTATTGCTCGAGAGCTTTTCTTTTTTCCAAATAACGCTGCGAAAATACCAGGTGGATTGTTTCAACCGGCAAATTCACAGCCAAAATACAGCCTATAAATCTGTCAGAATTGAATCAGTCAATGTGGTTTTCCACTTAATTCAAATCCCCAATCAGAAGTCAAGAAAAACATGCATGCATGATCGCACATAGGCCATAGATCAGAATATTCTTCGATATAATATAGTTGGTAATAAAAGAAAGTTTCATTTTCGTGTATTAAATGACAAAACCAAACACTAATAAAATAAAAATAAAGAATATACAAGTTGTGTCCTCTCAAACACAATGATGTAGATGTCTCAGTTTTTCCTTCTCCCTTCTCCTTCACAATCTTATCACCCATAATATATGGACAATGAATCAAAACCAAGATCATACTAAGTCAAAGTGATCATATTAAACCATCCAGGATCAATAACGATAACAATTCACATTCAGAATCACAATGGACGATACAATTAAAATAAGGATCTGATCCATAATAAAAGATGTACATGTTACATAATCCTATATATCAACGTACCCTTAATGTCAGGCAACCGAAAGGCCAAGAAAATCCGCAGCAGATTTAGCCATAATGGTTGCAAACTCATTGAAGCTAATGACACCATCACCATTTGTGTCAGCTTCCCTCATCATCTCCGACAGCTCCCTATACGTTAAAGGATGACCCATTTTAGCCATGGAACCTGCAAGCTCAGCCGCAGTGATAAAACCATTGCCATCGCGGTCAAACGATCGGAACACCTCCAGGAGTTGTTCCTGGTTGATCAACACCTCTTCATTCATATCAGGTAATATAACATCAACCAATTCATCAAATTCTACGAGACCATTACCGTTAGAATCCATGCTGGCTAATAAAGTGTGAAGCTGATCACCACTTGGCTTCAGACCTAACGCACGTAAAAGAGCAGCGAGTTCTAACTGGGTGAGGCTGCCGTCCGAATCCATGTCGAAACGAATGAAGATGTCTTTGAGTTGTTTAAGTTGGTCGGATTGGGTAGCAGTCATCATTGTCATAGTAATTGATTGATGGAACGGAGAAGAGAGGAGGAAGAAGAACAAACACAAAACTGGGCGGTGGTGGTGGTGGTTTTGTGTTTGATCAGGAAGAGATGAGGAGATGTGTCTTCGATTTGGAATTTGGAAACAATAAACAGTTATAAATGGAATGGTTCAAAAGAGAAAGCGCGTTGATCAGTAAGAATGAATACCAATAACGTGTTTTATCGATACGGTAATAATGAAAGATCGAACTTTGTTTTTGTGAGCAAATTTTAAGGCATGATCATGTGATGGCATCATTATTAAAATAACTGCGACACTCTGGTCCATAGTTAGGTTACATGTTACAAATGTTGTATTAAATATTTAAAATTTTTTAAAATTTGAACGATAAAATTTTAAATTTTACATTATACATTTTAATTTGATATTGTATAAGATTTTAAGTTTTATATTATTGTATAATATTCAATGAGAGGATGCGTCAACAGTGATATAATTTTATAATATTCTTATATTGTTTATAAATTATTAAATTTAGACATAGTTAACATTAAATTTAATATATGTAATTAATATATAATTAATGCACCACTATAATATATATATATAGTAAAATTAATTTTAATTGTTGGAAGTTTTTACTTGCAACAGTCCCTTTCAACAAGATAAATATGTCACATTATTTTTTACATTTATTCAACGAATTTTTATTGCATGTATTTTCACTTTAAAATTGATTAATTATATTTGATGTACTAAAAGGTTGTCATTATTTCATAATCGTCAGTTTTAATAGTAATTTCTATTTATTGACCAGCAAATGTGAGTTCAATTCCTAGGTTAATTTAGGACTGTTGCCAAAACATTACAAAATCTTATCTCATAGTTTTATATTACAATAGGGTTTAATAAAATGTTTTGAAAATTAGGGTTATTTCAGCTTTACCCCTTAATTTATTGACAATCTTTAGAAATAACCTGAAGTGTTGAAAAGTCATTAGCAATACCCCTCTTAATTGCAAATTGCCGTTAAAGATAACGGTAGGGTAAAATGGGACTTAAACTGTTTGAAAATTATTTTAAAGAAAAAATACATTTTAATCATGAGAAATGTTATTTTAGTCCGCATATTCAAACTTAATATGTACAATGGCATAAGTTATGATTTATTTATTTTATTTAGAATTTGAAGTACTTAAAAATTAAATTCTATTATTAAAAATTAATTACCCTCAATCAGATTAGGATTTTTAATTATCCTGAATGAATCAAATTAAGAATTTAAATCATCCTATATTAAATTAGGATTTCAATTACCCCAATTAAACTATGTTTTCCAGTTACTCAAATTAAGTTATGATTATTTCAAATTAAACTACGTTTTTTAATTACCCAAATAAAATTAGGGTTTCAACTATCTCCCATCAAATTAGATTTGCCAGTTACCACCAATCAAATGATTTGGTTTTTCAATTACCCCAATCAAATTAGAAATTTAATTACCCCAAACAAACTAGATTTGCCAATTACCCCATATCAAATTAGGGTTTTGAATTACCCAAAAATCAAATTACAAAAATTTACAAACATATAATCACACTAACAAGTTTAATTCACAATCAAAGAATCAATTCACAAATTGGTGGTTGCAAGCCATAGATGTGAGAAGAGAACAGGGACAGAAGAAATAAAGAGAAAAAATAGGAGGGACGGATTTCCTAGTTGACAGTGAGCTTCCTAGTCTGACGGCAAAAATGGCTTCCGATGGTGAAGATTGTGGGTTGGCTTGTAATGATGAAAAACGTGGGTTGATTTCTTAGTGCAAATAAAAGCTAAAGAGGAGAAGGAGAGAAGAGAGAGAGAAGACATGAGGAAAAAGAGACGAGAGAAGGAGATAAGGATGAAAAAAATGATTACTTTTCCCAATTTGACCGTGAAAGTAAAAGAGGGGAGGGAGAGAAGAGAAAAAAGAAGAAAGAGAGAAGGGAGAGAGAAAAGGAGAGAAAGGGAACAAAATTATAAGTAAGGTTATTTTTGTCTTTGTACATATAATATTAATTATAATAAGGGTAAATATGATATTTCATCATTTTCCGTTAAAAATAACAGCAATCGGCAGTTACGAGGGACATTGCTGATGACTTTCCAACATTTTAGATTATTTTTAAAGATTATCAATAAATCAAGGAATAAAGTCGAAAATAACCCTTAAAATTATTTGTTGTATACTCAATTAGAAAGAAGTTGAAGTTGCTAATATCAAAGTCAATTAGAACCAGGCGGGGTTGCTTTTAGAAGTAGTTTATAAAATGATTAGTTTTAAATATTTAATAATATTTTTTACATCATATTTACATTAATTTAATAAAAATAATTACATTTTATTATAAAAATATAAAGATTTTTTTGAAAAATATGTATATATTAATATTTCGTTTATCTTCTAGAATTCTCCATTATTTAATTTTTTTTTAAAACAATTATATCTTTTTATAATTATATCTTATTGTTACATCAAATTCTCAATTTTTTCATTTAAAATAAAATTAAATTTTTAAAAAATAAAGAAAAAAAAATATGTGTACAATTTTAATGTATAACCATTGTTGTGATCACATATACACCATCACATCCGTAAAATTTATCAAAAGTATAAATTTTATTTATTTCTAATTTACTTTTAACAGTACCATTAATTAAATTCTCAATTAAATTTAATTTATTTCTTCAAAATAATAAAATAAATTATTTTGTAAATTACAACAATCTCAAAACTTGTCTCTTAATAAGTGTAATTTTATCATATCATGTACATATGTGACAATCTATATATATATATATATGGAGTAAGATTAGCAGTTTTTTTTTACATAAAATCTTATATCAATTGTAAATCGTTAGATATAAACACATTTAATGGTTGAGATTATATCTGATTATATAATATATATGTATGTATATATGTATATATATATGTATATATATATATATACACGTATGTATGAGAAAGCAATATAGAAATTTTATCGGTTTAGTGACATGGCATAACATGTTCTCCATTACAATAACATGACAGCATTTTCATTTTTCTTTCTATATTTTATTTTTATTTAAATATTTTTAAATTACTTAGCAAGCAGAAATCAGAATTTTTTTATATAAAAAAAAATCAGAACATAGTTTGCTTGCAAGTCACATTACGATGCCTACACTACAAGCCATATTCAAACAAAGAAACAAGATGTAATTTTGAGTTTCGGAAACAATAACTGAATCCAATAACTATTCCATCTGCCAATTAAATTTTGAATGCACATATTTGATTTTTTATATTAGACATGTTTCTACAAACATAGAATGATTTTATTGAAAGCAATGAGTATATTATGATGAATAACTTGGAGAACAAACAATTTCTACCACTTCAAATTGTACAACACTTTGATCAAATTCCTGTTGGGCAGAATTTGTTGAGGAGTTTCTGCTAATTCTTGACCTCTGCCTACCCCAAAAGCTTCCAAATGCAAACTCTCCCCTTTCGGAGCAATCCTCCAATACCTTCTCCACTTCCTTCATACAACATCCGAAACCAAGGTCTTCTGCATTCATGGGAAACTCTTCAAGTTGAATACTTCCAGAACCGCCCCGAAATTCCCAGAACCTGTTTTGTTGACATTGGCCTTTCAGTACCCTTTTGATGATCTTCCCTTCTTTGCTTATTTTATGTCTATCTAGCTTTTTCTTGGCATATGCTTTCGTTTTTTGGATGAGTTTGTATGGAAGTCTCAGCAAGACGAAGATGACAATTTGTAGGATCAAGCATTGGCAGCAACAGGAAATGACTACACAATCTGCAGCAAGAGTGTTCCAATCTTCCATACGGATGAAATGAAGAAGGAAGTGAAGGTGGTGAAGAAAAATGATTAATAGAACAGAAGACATGCCTCGTTCAGGAATAAGGAATAGGTTCCTTCTCCTCTTGGGAGGAATTATGTAGGGTAAAGCAAGCAAAATGAATGATGTGTAGCAAAGTTATGGAAACAAGGTGGGCAATTAGTCATGACCTGAAATCATATGTTGGATTACCAAGTAATGTAACCATAGCTTTCAAGTTGGTCAATCAAATATATACGGTAGAATATTGGACGTTAAGGAACATAACCTGTCCTTACATGATTTCTTGAATTCTACTAAATTGTAAAATGTCCTCCGTAACCTCAAGCCATAGCTTCTTAATCTCCAGGGCTGGTATAAATTAACCAGAACCCAACAATATCTTCAATTCTTTTTAAAACTCATTTTCTGGCACCTGCCGTACATCCAAGATTCAGGGACCTTAAAAGGGCAATGAGTTCAGGTAACTTCGGATTAGTAGAGAATCAAAGTTCTTATTAGAGTTCATTGATTTGTGTGTGTTTCAATCATGCATCTTGAAGGTTGTCTTTCTTTTTTATTTGAATGTCCACGGATAATTTGAACAAAATGCGGTATCTTATTCGTACAGGACTATGTAGGAATAAAATTATCTGATCCAGCCAATTACACTGAAAAAGAGCTTTCAGCATCATAAATAGTCAAATTCAGGTATCCAATATGTTAGCATTGCCAGTTTATTATTACGCATCATCTCCAGCTCACAGTTTTTTCCTTTGTTTTCTTAAATCACTCTCTCGCTATGGAACTATAAATATGGTACAACATTCTCTGTTTACATGCAACGGATCCACTCATAAAGCACACATTTGTCCCATTCACTTTGTTTTTATAAAAAAACGCACGTGCAATGGGGCGAAGATTTAGCTCTCCCCTCCATTTAGCACATGGAATAAATTCTTTCTGTTTCTTGTTTGAAACCAGTTTTCATTTGTCTGGTTATTTTTTTCCTATATTACTTTAGCTCCATGGGAAAGAAGGTGAACATGCAATAAAGAAGAGAGGTGAAATGGTTTTTATGAGAGGTGGTGAAGTAGGAAAAAAGATAAATCTGTGAGAGCTTTATTGACACCATAAACATTGATGTAACAGAATTTGGCAAATGGTAGTTACAAAGTCAAAGAATTGCTCTAATATGTTGAAAGATATAACAGAACCTACTTACCAGTATTGGGGGGTTGAAAATCAACTCTATGCCTGCTGCAGTCGATTCAAAAGATGGGGCAAGGCATAATCCTGTCTCAGCTCAGATCGGCCATCACTACAAAGAAGTGACCTGGAACATGGCTCCATTTGGCTTGGCAAACCCTCCAGCTTTAAAGATGAAGAAATCTCTACCAATATTTACTGTTCTCTCGAACTATTCAAGCTACCTTGGGTAAAAAAATCTGTACTATAATTTTGACTACCAAATGCCATCCTCCGAAACAATCTAATTTCTGCGGATTGTTGAGCAGAGTTAAAGACCTCACTTTCACCCACTCTCATTCCGTTGGTTAGATCTGAAGTTGCTAAAGTATCAAAAGCTCTGACAACCTGAGATGCATTAGCATGGTAAGAAAGATATGCCAGACCAACCCATACCTTAACAATAGTAATTTCAGTTAGTTGCGAAACAGAAGTTTATTTACCTGTCCCATTCTTGGTCTCTTAGCAGCTGAATGTCGCACACAGGCTGCAGCAGCCTCAATCATCCGAAACATTTCGTCTTCAACATAGTTGTTTCCAAGCCTTGGATCAGCTAAACCATCATATTCCTCGTTCTGAAGTGCATGACTCAGCGAAGGTCGAGCCTAAAAGATAAAATAAGCCTTTGGTCAGAAATGGTCAACCCTTGGAAATTATATTTGCTCCAGTGCATAGGAAAAGTTCCAGGCAAACCGTTATGCCTAGATGATCTTCCCATGTGCATGTGTATGAAATTCACAATCTTCACAGAATAGAAAATTATTATGCATAGAGATTAGTGTTTGTGCCTTTCTCATATTACTGAAAAGCCTAACTGCTTTAAACAAAAGGCATACTGATAATCAAAGGTTTATTTTATCTTTTAAGATCTATTCCTTTGTAGAATTCAGATTTAGCTATTTCATGATTTATCAAATGAGAATTGCAAGACCCTCTTAATTCTTCAAGCAGAAATGACACTTAAGAGTTATAGGCCTCAATTCTAAAAGTCCTAAACCAAAGATTCTGACAGAAGCTTTGCTAGCTGGCATTATCCTTCTGCATGAAACTAACCAAGTTGTATGAAACGGGGAAACTCTATAACTGCAAATTTTACCAGTTTATTAAACTCAAGCAAAGTGACATGCTTTCTAACAAACTAGAGCCAAAAGGATTTTGGTAACAGGCCATTCACTGTGTGTGCATTCTATTTAGAAGATTGGGTTGGAATTGTGTTGAGAAAGGGAAGATTGCTGGAGACAAAATTGGCATCAATAAAGTTTACCCATTCAACTAGACTCTCATCTCCCACAGGTTGGGATGCATCCACAGGTTTCCTGCCAGTAATTAGCTCCAAAAGCACAACTCCAAATGAGAATACATCAGATTTCTCAGTCAACTTGCCACTTGATGCATATTCAGGGGCCATGTATCTGAACAACCAATTGAAATAATTAGAGGTATACAGACATGGTCAACGCATGTTATGCAACTTTGTTGCAGGAACTAGAATTGGCCCCCAGTAAGGGTGTTATCATTGCTGAGAATTTTTTTATTACAGATAAGTGCTTACCCAAAAGTTCCCATAACACGTGTTGTGACATGCGTATTTGCATCAAGAGCTAATTTGGCAAGCCCAAAGTCTGAAACCTGCAACGTCAAAAACCCTAAACTGAAACTTAATGTACATGGAAAGAGTGAAACGTAGCTTGAGAAAAGATAAGAGAAGCATACTCGAGCCTCAAAGTTGTTATCTAAAAGGATATTCGATGATTTGATATCTCTATGAATAATACGTGGATGACCTGATATTTGCCAAAAAAAACAATAAATACATGAACAACAAAAATGACAAACATGGATACAAAGAAGGAACTAAATCAATAGAAACTCTTAATTTAACATGTCTCGTGCCATAAAAATATGCAACTTTATAAGCAAACTTCAGACAGCTTATATATTTAGTCATTTTTGCTAGTTTTCTTTCAGTCAAAAAGAAGCATCACATGGCTAAAACAAAGCTGTCTGATATTTTTGAATGAAGTAGCATGCTCCCTATGCTTCTAGGAAAGCTCTCCCATCATTGTAAGGAGATAATTGAAGACAAAGACCTAGACCTTGAAGAATGGATAGTGAAATTTGAAAGGAAAATAAGAATTAGTTATAATTTCTTATATACTGAGGATAAGGTCATCATTATGCGTCAATTAGTCCCATTCAGGGCCTGTTATCATAAACTAGTCAAATTCAGGACTTCAGATTCTAGAGTTTGCCCCGTATTCGCTCCTTATCACTGAGTTCCTAGTTGGTGTTGAAGTAATTTTCTTCTTATTTGTGTTCCATCTCTACTTTCCAGTTGGCCAAAATTCAGTTCTTGGCAACAGGCGCCACACAAGCATAATCAATTTTTAGTTTTCTACCATCTAGAACTGAATGAAAGAAAAAATAATTGCACTTCTAATGATTAACTCATGCCAATGAACATCATTACGTTTAAACAAAAATTAATATATCGCTGGACCATGCCACAGAATCAGGTTTGTCAAAACATAAATTTTCTCAAACTATCTGTAAAGCTGAATCAGCATATTTTGAGGGAAGGAATGGCAAAACATGTGGGTACTGCCCCTCCCAAATCTCCCATTCATGGACCTCCCCTCCCTACAAATTGGTTAAAGTTCAATTTTGATGTTTCCAACAAACAGGACAGTATGCCCGAAGTGAATTGCCAGAAATACAACGCTGATTTTGAGCAATCCCTGAAAGCTAAAAAACCAGCAGGAGATGCTATTTGGGAAGAAGCCTTTCTACCTGCTGTGGTTGAAGTAGAAAAGGCTGGATCATCCTATCAATCTAGCTAGAGATGCTCTTTCTATCATCAATCCAATTCACAACTGGGATGAGAATTCGATTGACTAGTATTTAAGATAATCCCTTTTGTCTAACCTTACCTTATCGAATATCAAAATAGTAGATAGGGCTACCAACACAGCATCTCATATGGTATATTGTTCATCTCCTCTTTGTCCTTTTTCTGCTGAGGAGTAGATGAGAAAATAGAGATGGCAATGGAGCGGGGTGAGGAGGCATGCCCCATTCCTTACTCTATTTTCTATTTTAAACCCTATTCCCCACCCCGTTCCCCAATAAATTTAATGGGATAGGGATGAAGAATTCTCTCATGGGGAATGGGTTCTCATCCCCATATCAATTCTCTATTTTATATTATTTTATAAATTAATTTTAATAATATAAGAATTTAATTAACTCAAACAAAAATATTATTAATATATTATTGAAAACACAATATAGGGTCTTTTTAATTTTTAATTTTTTACTTTTTATTTGTATATTCTATTTTTTATAATATTAATTCGTGACTCCACAATTTTTTATTACTAATTACATTTAATTATAATATATAATTTTAAAAATTGTAATATAAAATTATATTTATATATATATAATTTAATTTATAAATTATAATATATTTATATTATGTTTTAATAAAGAATGGGGTGGGGATAGGGGTGGGATAGGGTGGAAAGAGCTAAATTAATTCTTGTCCCATTAATAAATTGGGGATTCATTTCTTCCCGTTCCCCACCACATTCCCCGTAAATTTTTCTGAATTCTCTTTGGTTGAGGATGAATTCTCATGGGTTTGGGACCCCATGGAAAATTTTGCCATCCCTATGAGGAAATGGGTAGGGTCCTGCCTCCAACTTTTACTAATATGAAGGGAAGTAGACAATGGAAGGGGGAGGTGGTGTACTTGGATTTTTTACTTGTTTGAAGATGAGTATAACAAACTAATTCCAGAAGTAGGTATTAGATACTTACAGTCTTCATGGAGATAAGCTATTCCACGAGCAGCACCCACTGCAATTTTTACACGTGTCTCCCAATCTAGAACTGGCATCCCTTCTCCTACAAAATCCAAGAAGCAACGTTTTCAGGATTACCAGGCCATTATTATAATCTCTAGTATCAAAGCTTAGTTGCTGCCTGCTTTACCATGAAGATGGAAATAAAGGGTATTATTAGGGACATAGTCATATATAAGCAATCTTCGGTTCTCAGAAATGCAGTAACCCACAAGTGAAACCAAATGGCGATGGTGAATGCGGCTAATAATCTCAACCTCAGCCTTAAATTCTCGTTCGCCCTGCCCTCCACCTATTTTTAGCTGCTTTATTGCTACTTCTCTCCCATCTGGTAAATACCCTCTATAGACAGAACCAAATCCACCTTCACCCAAAAGATTCTGAGCTGAAAACCCATTTGTGGCCTTGACTAGTTCTTCATATGTAAACAATGACCTCGAATTGCCTAATCCACCTGGCTCTTTCGGTGAATTCACAAAATCACTGCCAGAACCACTTCCTATTAAGGGAGCCGAAGATTGCGTCTTTGTATAGGATGAATCTGCACCTAAGTTACCATCTTATCAGTATACACTATTTAAGGAAAATACAGTCAAGGGCATGGATAAAACTTACCATCTTCAGTTCAATTAGCCATTTATTTGAGATATGATCTAATTTCATAAGAAAAAAATAAATTACTAGAAAAAAGAAATAAATTAAATTATAGTTGGTAATTAATGTAACCTATGATCTATTCTTTTTTACAAGGAAAAACAAATTGTTTGTTAGATTCAATCTCTCAAAAGTTTTCCAATCATTAGCCAGCATATGTTCTTTCAGTATTCACATTGCACATCGTGCACCAAACTTCAAGAATATCACATTATGATCCAGCACCCACAATGGTGCTAACTTTTGAGTTGACGGTGCTGTGCAATATGAACAGCATTAACAAGAATTCAAGATGAAGATGGATGCTGAAAGTAGTAACAACAAAAGGAAACAATAGAGCATTTAAATAATTCACCTGATCTGGGGGAGGAGCCCATTGGAGACGGCATGACATACACCCCATTAAGTCCAGAAACCTCTTTTCTTCGCCTCCTCAAGCACCAAAAGACCAGTCCAATAAGGCTAAGTGCAACAATACCTACAGCCACAGCAATAGCCACTACACCTGCTGTTCCAATGCCATTATTACTTGGAGAATTAGAACTTTCTGGAGAACTAGGATTAGAACCCGGCCTAGTTCTATTATTCACTGGTGGGACTGGAACTCCAGGAGGGGGTGACAGTCGTATCATAGGTGGCGGCGGTGATGAGTTTGGAGAAGAATTTGAAGGTGAAGGGGCTCGTTTAGGAGCAGGAGTTCGTGTAGGAGGTGGGGACGCATTACTGGGAGGAACTGCAGCCGGTGCAGGGGGAAAACTTTTAGGTGGGCTTGATTCAGCTGGTGAAGGTGGACTTTGGGGTGGCACAGAAGCTGGTGATGGTGGGGGTGAACTTTTAGGTGGCTCTACTGATGGTGCTGGTGGCGGAGCCGCATTTGATGGCGGTGGTGTTGCACTAGTTGGTGGCTCAGATGGTGGTGAGGGAGGTGAATTTGGTGGTGGACTGGATGATGGTGGTGGTGGTGATTGCGGTGGAGGTGAAGTCGTTGGTGGATTGGATGGTGGAGGAGGTGCACTTGTTGGCGGATTGGGTGGTGGAGGAGTTGCACTTGTTGGTGGATTGGATACTGGTGGTGGAGGTGAGATTCTTGGTGGATTGGATACTGGTGGTGGAGGTGAGCTTCGTGGTGGATTCGATGCTGGTGGTGGAGGTGAACTCATTGAAGGACTGGATGCTGGTGGAGTAGAATTGGAGGGTGGCGGTGATGTTGGTGAAACGGTTTGCTGAGGAAGAGGAGGTGATGGTGCAATTGGTGATTGCTGAGGAGGAGATGGACTTGAAGGTGTTGCAGGGCCTGGTGGATTTGCAGTTGGCTGAGAAGGCGGGGAAGTTGTAGTAGGAGGAGGAGAGGAGGGCTGTTGTGGTGGTGGTGGAGTGGTGATAGTAGGTGGCACAGCAGGAGCAGTATTTGGAGGTGGTGAGTTTGTTGCCATCAGTTAAGTCAGAAAATATAACGATGGCTCACTATTTACGAACTCGTTCATGTGATAACACAATTTGTCAATCTGTGCGCTCTCATGAAATTATTAGATGGTATTCATAATTAAAGGATAACTACAAAAATCTTAGCAAAATCTACTTCCTCAGTGTGTATTATACGGGTAAAATCAAATTTCCAATCTTTGAAATGACAGACTATCCAAGAAGCCAACTTTACCAATCAAACCCTGAAATCACCAAACACTCTTTAACTTCAAAACACAGAAACCTGTCTCAGAGCCATAACCAATATTTTCCAGCTGGGTTCGAACAAAACCCTAATCACTTTTCAGCTTTTTTATCATAATATCACCAAACTACTTCTTGAGCTAAACCCACATCATTAGTTAGTTCTCAAGCAAAATGGACACACCAACCAAGTTTTGAGCAATACCCTGATCATCAAATTCCCAATAAAAACAATCTACAAATTTTAATACAGAAACTGATTCTATCGACGACTAAGTTGTCCCGTGAATACTGACATGCTTAAAATCTCAGTGAGCAAATGTAGCAACATCCAATTCATCAAATTACCTATAAACACAACCCAGACGCTAAAACCCCAAAGTTTACCTTAGTTTTAACAGGTCTCAAACTTGTTCAGCGGTTCTTGAAAGTCAATAACTGGAAAATTTTGAATTCTACAGCCAATTTTGGTTGATTCTTGAAACTTCCTTCTTTCTATTCTTCATAGGAAGCTCATCACAGGGACACGGATTGTGGGTCCTCAGATCGCAACTCTGTTGACAGTGACCTTCTGCAGAACAGAAATGAATAATTTTACTAATTCTTTTTTAGTTTTAAAGATTTTTAAATCATCATCATTAATCAAAAGAGAAAATTTTCAATATTCATGATGCATAAATGCATAGACTTTGCTTTACTGTAACGTCAAAATAATTAAGTACAATATATTTTCTAATTTTTTAATATAAAATGTTTTTCTTACTTTATATTATAAAAAATTAAAAATCATTTAACGTATAGGCACCGCTCTTCTAATTTTAATATCAATTGGCCTATTTTATATATACATATATATATATATATATATTTTATATATCATTAAAGTTAAATTCTTTACGTTATAAATACCATTGAAAGCTTTATAAATACCGAAATCGGAACATTTGATATTTTAATTTAAAAAGGAAACTCCACAAAACCCAAATGCTAATTTTGTCCTAAAACATTATTTTTGTTTGATACTATAAAATATTTCAATTAATTACTGTAATTTGCCTAGATTTTTGGACTTTTCTTTTGGAGCATCACGTTTGACTGTAATATTTTATAGCCTAAAATCCAGCTTAGTTCTCATTAAATATAAAAATTTCTTTTTCTCATTATTATAAATTCTTAATACAGTCATACGGAGATCTAATACTCGATAAGATCAAAGACAGAGCTTAGATCAGGAATTTTTATTCGTGGTGCATGTTCACACATAATGAGGCTGGAAATGGGTGACTGGGTAAGGCAGTATTTATTTATTTATTTTTTATTTTTTGGGATAGCGGAGAATAACATGGAATTAAAATAGTTGTAGTCTTGTAAGCATCTTTGTCATTTGCATACATATATATATATATATATATTTATATATTTTGGGTGACAGTTTTCTGGTGTAGTGCTTGTGTACAGAGAGATAGTAGGATCACAAGATCTAGTGATGACGAAGACAAAAATCTGTGGGTGAAAACATGTAAAACTGTAAAGTGAATTTGGACAAAATTCTTTTTGTTTTTCTAGGAGTAGGGGTGGGCCAAATCTTGCACAATTATTCACAGATTTATGGCAACCCGTGAAAGTTAATTCAGATGTGTCCTTTTTTCTAATATTTATTTATTTTTGAGTTAGAATTTTAACAGTTATTTACAAACTGAAGTCTTCAATGCAATAATGAAATTTTGACTACATATTTATGTTCATAACTGATGAATCCCACCGTAAGACTGCTGTACAAGATCTCAGTACTTTTTCTTTTGGGTGTCTTTTTTTGTCTTTTCCTTTTCGGTGATTAGATATTAATGTTGCATTAATTATACAAATAATAGTGATAATTATATATAATAACAGAGGCTTTACTTGAGCTACCTTATCCCTCCATCTGTTGGTGGAAGCTGAAAAGCAAAGTGAAAAATAGCCTTAGATATTGGATGCACATAAATATGCACTTGCGTTGACTTGACTGCATATGTAGCATAGGATCATCAAGAATCTGGCGAGGCCAACTGGGTTTTTCATCACGAAGAGTAATTCTACTCCAGCAGGGTGAGCTTCAAAATCAAAACCATAGATGCTGAAACAGAGCATAAATCATAGAGACATAACTATCACGTTACTATTTAAGTGGCCTTACTTTTCTTCTTTCCACATAATGAAAATGCAACAAGGGGTGACTGCGTTGGAACGGAATTGGTTATTTTATATTTTAATCATAAAATTCATTACTTACCATCTTCTAGATGAAGAAGAATTATCCCATTCCATTCAACAAAATAAAACTTGTGATTATGGGTTTTCAATTGCAAAGGTAGACTAGATAATAATAAAAACTTTATCCAATTCGAAAAGCATATTCCGACGACCCATTGGAGGATTAGGGATTAAAGTTTAAATCACGCTGCATTCACTAACTAATTTGTGATAATCCACTTTTGCTTTTGTCGGTGTTCCATATTCGAAAACGATGTCGATTTATAGATTTGCTAGAGTTGACAATGAATGGCCATAGGTAGATTAAATATTCCTTCCTTAGGTAAGACAAATCGAGCTGAACCTCAAGTTATATAGAAAACTTCATAATCTTGTATTTTAATTGCTAATCGGTAATTAGTCTCTCTCTATGATTTCTGACTTTCAGAATCTTATCATTTATATTTTATGTTCATATATATATATATATATATATACACGTAGATATACAAACAAATAAAAGAATAAAGTGAATGAAATAATTGAACAACGAGTTGAGTTGATACAGGAATTTTTCTTGTAGAAACTAGACAAAAAGCAATGTAACATCCTCTTTGATTTGAAGCTGAAAATTCTTAATTAAGCAATAATCAGGAATTCAACGTATAATTATCATTTCTTATTCAAGCAATAACAGTGAATTCAATGTATAGTTTGATTATCATTGCCTTGATATTCTTAAAAGCAAAACCTACCTACATGCAGCTGAACTTATGATCTGCGGAGAGGGTTCTAAGATTCAAGAACAGAATATTAATTGAGTTTGAACTATAAGTGTAATTCTTGATGCTACTGGAGAACTCCCGTCAATTCGGAGATAACAACTTCCGAACAGAAAAAATTACACTATGCTAGCCTGAGAAAGTTAGTATCACCAGGATATACAACCTGCTACGCTGGATTTATGGAGGAGTTCGAAAGCTTAGCTTTCTTCATTCAGTTGCTGACAAAAAGTCCTGTTTGGTTACTACCAAGTACAAAGTCAGTAGTTATCTTACCAGAGGACAAAAAGGGAAGATCAAATAAGATGAGTGCATTAAGATGGAAGGAACCTCTGTCCCATGATTTACCAACTTTAAAAGGGTTGGCTTGACTTGACAGAGAAAGATGACCACACCAGGAGATCAATTAACTTTGTTGGCCAACCTTGAGTTTCTTCTTGAAGTGATCTCAGCTGCCCAACTCTTTCCTATTTCGGTCTGAAATTTTCCTGAGTAAAAGGGAAGAGAAAAACAGTGAACTGCTAATTGAGGAGTAGAACAAACGATCAATATTTCAATTTGTAAAATGATTGTAAGAAAATAAAATAAGAGTCAATACTACCTGCCGTTGAAAGAAAAAACTCATCCAGCACCTTCCCATGTTCTGCCATGATATTGTAATAGCAAATTTGAAAGATAAGGAAATACCCACAGAAACCAAACTTACAGGTGTAAAATTCATCTAAAAGCTTACCCATTTCATACTCCAATGCCTGCAGAATCATCTCAACCTGGAATAAGGACATATACAATCAAAACTTACAGGAAACTCACAAGAGACAGATCCAGACACAGAATAAACAGCACAATAGAATAATAACTAACACCATTAACTGGTGTTGCAAACATAAGTTGGTAATATGTTATGGGAACACTAGAAGGTGAACACACAGAATTTGGTCTTTGGCAAAAGGTCTTCTGAAGCCAAACATGGTTTATAAACCAAAAAAATTAGAAACAAAAGAAAATTGCTGACTTAGGTAGTACCAATAACTCCAGACTGTTGGACTATTGCTACTTGCAGCAGCTCTTAAAAATGTCCTGAATGTTATCAAGTATCTAACACCAGCTTAGAGAACAGTACAGCATTTCATCTCAAGGAATTGTTGTATAAGGGACACTTTGGAAGCTTAAAAACATTGCATATTCAAATCAGTTCTTAGCATAAATATAATAAATCGTACAATCAAAAACAGATTCAGAAAACTACTATGAAATATCGCTCACATAAACTACATTGTCAAAAGTAGAGAGATAATTCAAGCAGTAATTATTTATGATCACATCAAGATGTTCCAATAGGGGGTTGTTCTCCTACATTTTTTCCTATTTTTCAAGAATATAACTAAAACTCTTATGTGAATGAGTTCCTGAACATACTTTGTCAAAATCTTTAACAAGATTAGCTTCTAAGGAAGCATTATTTTCATACTCTGCCCAAAGTTCTTTGATCTCTTGAGCTGCGGATAAAAAACACCCAATACACAGAATTAATGCCAAAAAATTTAAGCGTTTGAGTAATCCATATTTTCCATCATGATGAGAGTTTAGGCAGTACCCCTCGTCCCTCCACCGAGAACTTTGCACATTTCGTTTACAGCTTCCTGCTCCATTCTGCTCTTTATTTCTTTAGGCACACGATCAGATGGTGTTATATCTCCAACAATAGCTATGGAATCCAAGCAGAATAAATGAATCAAAATGCAAATGAATCAGTTTCATACAACTAGAAATGTATCTAGCTGTCAACATAGATCCATTTCCAGAACAAAAGACAAAAAGAGTAGTTGCAGCATATGCCCTACAGATATGGACTTGAGAAAACTTATTTGCCATCCTCTCTTCTCATCCATCAGCTATTAAACTACTTTAAGATTATATAAAATGGGTTCATTCACTCAAGTGACAACTCGGACTATTGGCTGATGTAGCTCAATTTTATCAATTAGATTTAATCAAATCTCAGACTTCGAAGTTATTAAATGATAAAATCCATGACAACAAAGGGCTGTAATGCATGTCAACTTCCTTATGTCCTTGGCCTTTTTTCCTAAAAGACATGAAAGTCACCTCAAATTAAGTCTACATAAGCTGTAATTAAATGACCAGAAAACCTGCAACTAGAGGCAAAAGAGCAACATATCTTTATGTATCACTATTCTGGCCAACAAACTATTTGGAAAATGCATAAAACCATTTGCAACCCAAAAATAAAATAAAATAAAATAAAATAAAAGAACTCAGACCACCATGGATCCACAAATGCCGTCACTGTAGTTAATGATAACCCAAATAATTTCCCTGCTACACAAGGTTTGATGCTTGTCCCTAATATTCTCCACAAGTAAACATCAATGGAAACATCCAAAATACTCAGACTAAGGGACATTTTATTGATTCCACGACATAACCGCCATGGAAACAGGCAAAGAAAACTACAAGAGAAATATATATGTGATGTAGCACCAAATAGGATTGAATAGAAAGGAGATAAAATTTAGAAAAAAATCAGAAAGCAGACGTTGTAATATTTATTCAAATAATCTCCAAGTCTACCTTTAGAACTAAAACTAAAGCGCCATTAATAGTGGCCATAAACCTAAATATAAGAGAAAACAAATCTACTTCCCATAAGGAAATAGACATCCTACTCTAATACGAACAGAGAATTAAATAACTAAATAAATAACTCAAACACGAATCTAACAAGAAAATAAAGTCTAATCCAACTAAAATAAGGAAAATAAAAATGATGCTAAAGCTAGCCTAGCTCATTCTACTTCTAAATGTTATGTCATTCAAGTCCTATTACGAAGCAGGTTTATGTTATTTAACATACACACGAAGCATACAAGAGAGCAACTGCAAGAAAAAAGAAAAATTTAAGCCGTTAAAGTATATTTCCATAAACTTATTGCATATATATATACTTCCAGCCACATTTGTCAACCAACCCTTCTTTGCCCCATACTTCTCCAAATACTCTCCACGCTACTGATAACTATTCCTCCAAGAACTGGTTTTTTAACATTTTCATATTCTTCACGCCCAATCCACCTACTTTATCAAAGAACATGCCTAATTATAATTAACTGGATGATACTTAAATGCGACAACCATTCCCATTAAGAAAATAAACTATCCAGCTGCTGTCCTTTTCCATCACAGAAAACGGAATATAAAAGAGAGAGCCTAGTATTTTTCATACTGTATCATATCTATAACCTTATCCTTTCAACAGCAATTATGATCATAAAAATTAGAGAAAATTCAGTCAACCACATAAACAAAGTAACATATCTATCACCTCTAGTAAATATCAAACTGAAAATAAGTTTAAACATGTCCATTCCTAAAGACTGCTAGGTGCCCATAGAAAATAACAATTTATTGCTACAGCTCCAGACTACAGAAAATATGCAACTTTGTTTTCACAACAATACTTGATTTATTCGTTATTTGAAATCATTCTTTGTCAAACACCCAAAGGTAATATCCAGCAGAAGAGCACTTGATGAGTTTCCTGAAAGAGCAGCAGTAGACAAGTGGTAGGCAGATAAGAACCTTCTGTTTTTTATAAGAACTTTCTTTAATCACTTAGAACTCTTGTAAATTTTCCAAATACCACTATTCTCTGAGATATTAAATCAGTTAGCAGCACTATATTTATCTCTCCTTTTAGATTCAAATTCCATGCATCAAACAACCACTAAACAAGCTGAAAAGATCCGTGCTGTCCAAAAGGATCCAAACCAAGACCGAAAAGTCACTAGTTATAAAGTCACGGACTCTCCCCACAAATTTCATCCTAGATTATTATAAACTTGAAAAGTGCCATAAAATATTTCAGAAAATTAAAAGGAAATTAAGAAAGTACCTTCTGCAATATCATGCACAATTGCTATCTTAATACACCTGTTTAAAGAAGAACAGAGAAAAACATTACATAAAAACCCATAATCAGAGGGATCAAGGGAACCTTGAATATTGAATATCAGAAAAAATAGATAAAAAAAGCCATAATAATTCAATAATTTTAACTGCAAATAGAATAATTTGAGCACAAATGTCAATAATATAAAAAAATCAAAGATGTCAAAAGGATTGCCTATAAGCCTAAAATGCAAATGTTAATAATACAGAAGAATCGAAGATGTCAAGAGGATTCCATATACACATAAAAGACTCTGCTTTCAAGTCATTTTAGTATCAATCAATCACACATCATTATTACATACCTTTCAGTCTCTTTTCTAAGCTGAGATGATAACATTTGAAGTGAATTTTGCAATAAAATGGGTAACATGGAGAGTGAAAGTCTTACCTTTCTCTGTTCACACCAGGAATGTCACCAGCAATCAAAGCCATCAAAGCCATGCGGTACATATGATCAGCAATAGATTCTGGACCCTTTATCCCATGATTGATCCACCCTTTCCTTTTTGTCGTCTACAACATTAATACAAACACCAAATTCACTACTGTACATCAATTTCCATTTCTTATTAATCAAATCAAATATTTATTATCAAATACTTGTATAGCATCAATGGGTAGATAACCAAAAAAAAGAAAACACCTTAAAAGTGAAACAAATACAAATTAAAATAGATTAATTTCAAGGCACGTAAACAGTCGCAGAACAGAGTATGCATAGGATAAATGTTACTAATAACATGTTACTATCATGGCGTTCATTTGTACCAGTTTCACGTTCTATATTACAACTTATAATGTTTCATCTCACCACTTTTATGTCGAATGTTGCAAGTTTGATATACCTACAGTTTCAAAAGCATTATTTGCATCAATGTATTATGAAAAATCGTAATTTCTATCTTCCAATTCGAATTCGATTACTCAATTTACCAGACAAGCTGAGCCATTGATTTACAATAGTCCATACCTTGAGGCTATTACACAATGTAAGAAAATCAATAGCAGATGAGGCAGACGAAGTCGAAGAACCGATCGGAGCTTCCGTATCGGTCAAATTCACCGACTTCTTGTACCCGTATCTGTCAGAGCCCGGTTTATGAGCACGGACAGAGACGAGTCTCGGATTCGGAGCCTCGACGGCGAAAATTGGTCTGGAAGAGGTCCGATTAAGGAAAGAGAAAGGTAGGCGAGATGGTGGAGTACGGTTCAGAGGAGGCGAGCAGTGAGTCGATGAATTAACGGCCATTTTTGTAGTTGTTGCCGTTGAAGAAAAGTATTTGTTTGGTAGAAAGCTTTTTTCTTCACGCAGAACCAAATAGGCTGTGTTTCTCTTTTTGATTGCTTGTTTTCCGTTCTTTTGTTCTCAATTCAGACGGGAAATCGGGGGCCCGAAATCGTTGGCCCGTCTCTTGAGCTTCGAGACCCGAGTCTTTGATTACACGTTGTCACTAACTTTTCCACGTGGCTTGAAATGATTGATGGATCGTTTTAACGATGAAAAAACATGTCTGTTACGCCATCTCTGTTATCGTTTTACGTTTTCTATATTTTGTAAAACTAATTGTTCTTCGTGATGGTAAATAGAAAAATTTAATACTTTTTTTTAATTTTTCAAAATATGAAAAGTAATAACAGCCTAAATTTTTATACATATATTTATATTTAGAGGTATTGATATTTTTCCTCTTTGACGTTTAGTCTAATAGGCAAATATCTCCCAATATTTGAGGAAAGATAAATATCTCCTGACATTTGAATAAATAAGCAACTAAACTTTTATTTCTATTAATTGATCAGTTAGTTTATTATTATTTGTGTCTCTCATTTTTTATATAATAATACTTTAATATATATTTTATTTCAATATAACACTTTACTCCCTAATTATTATTTTTCACAATATAATTTTTGAAATATAACAATTTAGTCCATATTTAATATTTTTTTCATAATAAACTCAATACTAAATATATTTTTAATTTGTTATTTCAATAAAAAATTTAAAAAATAAAATATTATTTAAAAAAATTTAAACAATGAGTTAAATTAAACTCATATTAAAATATTTATATCTTTTTTTCATTTTTTTATAATAAATTTGATATTTAATTATTAAAAGAATTTTCAAATATATTTTAACATTTTATTTTTATGTTAATATTTTCATTTAAAAGATTATATTAAATTTATTATATTTTTCTTGAGAAAAATTATGAAAATATAAATAAAAAAAAAAAAAAAAAAAAAAAAAAATTTAATAGAATTTGTTAATAGAATTAGTAATTAAGTATATTTTATATTCTTATTAACCAATATAATTTAATTTTAATTAAAAAAATAGAAAAAGAAGAAAATTTTTTATTATTTTTGTTTATAATATATATATAACATGTATTTATTGTTTATATTTTTATATATTTTTTTAAAAATATATAATAAATTTTGCATAATTTTTTAAAAAATATATTACATGTAAAAATAAAACGTTAAAAAATATTTCAATTAAATTTTTTAATAATTAAATATTTATTATTATAAAAGTGAAAATAAAATATTATAAATATTTTAACATATGAGTATGACTTATCTCATTATTTAAATTTTTTTAATAATTATATTTTTTAAAATTTTTTATTAAAATAAAAAATTAAAAAATTTATTTATTTTTAAATATACTGTGAAAAAATATTAAAAATATATGAAATATAAATAAAAATATAAACAATAAGTACATGTTATATATATATTATAAATAAAAATAATAAAAAAAAAATTTCTTCTTTTTCTATTTTTTAATTAAAATTAAATTATATTAGTTAATAAAAATATAAAATATATTTAATTACTAATTTTATTAGCAAATGATATTAAATTTTTTCTTTTTTTTTTTTTTACTTTTTTTATTTATATTTTCATAATTTTTATCAAGAAAATATAATAAATTTAATAGAATATTTTAAATAAAAATATTAATATAAAAATAAAATGTTAAAATATATTTTCAAAATTCTTTTAACAATTAAATATCAAATTTATTATAGAAAAATGAAAAAAATGATATAAATATTTTAATATGAGTTTAATTTAACTTATTGTTTAATTTTTTTTAATAATATTTTATTTTTTTTAATTTTCTATTGAAATAACAAATTGAAAATATATTTAGTATTGAGTTTATTATGAAAAAAATATTAAATATGGACTAAATTATTATATTTCAAAAATTATATTGTGCAAAATAATAATTAGGGAGTAAAGTGTTATATTGAAATAAAATATATATCAAAGTATTATTATATAAAAGATGAGAGACATAAATGATAATAAATTAACTAGTCAACTAACGGAAATAAAAGTTTAGGAGGTATCTGCTTATTTATCCAAATATCAGGGGGCATCTGTCTTTTCTCGAATATTAGGGGGGTATTTACCTATTAAGACAAACGTCAAGGGGAAAATGTCAATATCCATTATATTTATTTATACATTATTAAATTTGTATATTTTTAACAATTGAGAGTAAATATAATATATAATTATAGTATATTAATTATATATATTAAATTTAATTTCAACTATTAAAAGTATATACATTTATAAATAAAATAGATGTGTAAAATTACAAGACTCTCAATCATTCTCCTTCATAATAATGATAATTATATTAAATAATTTTTAAAATCTTAAATGAAAATTTTTGAACATTATGTTTTACAAACTATTATTTTTAGAAGTAGAAATGTAATTGATGACATATTTTGCATAATTTACTTTCGAAAAGTAGAACATTTAAAAGTTTGAATAAAAAAATACTATAACATTTTGTTATTTCAAGTTTTAAAAATATATTAATTATCATTTTTTTAAGTAACGACTCCACTCATTTTTAAAATAATATCAAACATTTTTTATTTTTTTATTTTATAAAATTATTTTTAACACACACTATAATTTTTAAAAATACTATATTAAAATGTTATCAAACTACTCTCAATTTTTTTAACAAAACAGAATAATTTTCTTATATAATTATTTAAATATAGTTAAAGAAAAACTATAATTACTAAATATAACAGGAACCGTACAATTAAGAAAAATAAAAATATTGGTATTAGCCAAATAGATATAAACTTATAAGTTTTCAAATAATATAAACTTTTAAAAACAAATTAAGGTGATCTCATTTTCAGATTATCACTAATTTTGTTATAATAAATAACGATGTTGCATTCTTTAATTTTCTGAACATTTTTATTATAATCTCAAATATTCTTATTATTAATTTTATTTTTTTCTTACAATTCTTAACTTTGTAAAGTTAAGAACTGTGATAAAAAAAAATTAAAGATTATAATTAAAAATTTTGAAAAAAAAAGTTCATTATAGATCATAAACCCATCTTATTATCACGGCATTGTCTAATTAAATTTAGAATGGTACTACTGTCACTCTTCTAATAAAGATCACAACATCATTTATTTATTTTTTCTGTCTAATTTAAAAATCCATCTCAAAAGTAAAGAAATAATCATTTGAAAACAAAGAATGCTCATCCCTAAGTTGCTTTTCCAATGATTTTTAAATTTAAAAGTATTTAAAATTTTGAAAAAGGGTATTTTCAGTTTTTTCCTCTAAAGTATTGGAAACTATCAGTTTACAGAAAAATTTAGAAAAAGTTCACTTACCTCCTATGAACCATCCATCACTGTTAATTGACCGTAAACATTAAGAGTAAAATGGTAAATGAGATGAATTGCTTAAGGGAAATTAATAAATACCCCTCGTGTATTGGAAAACCTCCTAAATGATTTGAAAACGACAAGTGTCTCATAAATTATTGGGAAACATTTTAATCCAATTATATATTTAGAAGACATATTAATTAACCATTTAAACTCAATTATTAATACATAACTATATTAACTTATAAATAAAATAAGTTAAATAATTTATATAATTGATAACTAAATATTCTTAATTTATAACACAATCAATTAAAATAAAACTCAAATAATATATGTATTGTATGAGTTATTTTATTTATAATTTTGAGAATATTTATATAATTTATATATAATTTTATTAATTTATAAATAAAATAATTTATATAATTTACAATCAAATATTTTAAAAAAATAAATTATAAGGATATATTGGTTATTATATATTAATAATTAGGTTAAAATAATTAATTAATATACTTTTTAAACATATAACTGGATTAAAATGAGTTTCTAATAGTTTAGGTGGGTACTTGTTACTTTCAAAATATTAAGGGGTATCGGTCGTTTTCCTGAAATATCTACTATTTTTTACAATAAATTTCATTTATAATTTTATCCTTAAAGTAAACAATCAATTAATAGAGATTACTGATTCAAAGAAGGTACATGAGCCTTTCTCCAAACTGATGATTTTTAATACCTCGAGGGAGGAAACTGAAAATACCCTTTTTGAAAAATGAAAATTTTCAAATGCATTGTTTTTCCAACAAAATTGTTCGAGTCTTGTAATACCTTGAAGGAATGAAAAATACGACATTACGAACTTTTAAGTTAATAATTAATATATTCAAAACGATGCGTGGAAAGGACCAATCACATTCATCATAAAATTAGTTTGTTTTATTAAATAAGAATGAACAATATTTTGAGTCAATATGAATATATAATTTCTTTATTAATGGCATAAAAAATATTAATACTAATTCAAAAAATTATTAAATAAATTAGATAAATTAATAATTTGTAATTATGTAGACATATTCGATCCTAATATATTTTATAAAATATTTATAATACTACTTAATCAAACTCTAAATTAATTTATAAATTAGTAAACATTGTCTACGATCATTAATTTATCAAATAGTTAATCTACAAATAAAGTGGCCTCATAATAACTCTACCTTCAAAAGAATTATTGAAGGAGTCACAAATATAATAAAATTAGTGACCCTATCATTTTAAAAACCAACAAAATTCACTACTTTTGTCTTATACATTTATCACACAAAATTTATAAATAAAATTTTAATGTTAATAAAAATATAAATAAGATTTTAATAAAAATTGATGGTTACTAATTTTTTTATTTTTAAAGTGAAACACTAATAAAGAAACTGAAATTCCATAACTGCTTTTGTATTATATTTGGGTAAATTTTGTAACCGATGTTCTAAAATAAAAAATTTTGGCCTATCCGGCTCTTGCATGTCTGCAAAAATTCATGCAAAGACAGAGTACAAAACATAGTTTCAGAGTCCAATTTCTGATTCCAATCAGGTCTACTGAAGCTTACTGAACCACAATGTCTAGTACAGAGAAAGAGAGACACATGTATGGAGAAGAGGCGACATTCATCGTCACCATCATCATCAACACCAATTCCTATCGATATAATTTTTGACATACTTTCCAGAGTTCCAGTGAAGTCTCTGGTGCGATTCAAGTGCGTTTCCAAGCTATTTTCTTCTTATATTACCGACGCATCTTTTGTCAGTGCACATCCAACCCATTTCCCGATCAAACCGATTAGTGTGCTTATAACTCGCGCCACTAGACTCCAATTCGGACAGATGTTTTTCTCCGTTGACTATAATAACGTCTTCACTGTCCCTCTTCTAACTATCTCACCTCACTTCTCCTGTTACTCGACCCACTCTGTTAACGGTTTAATCTGTATGGATTTCAGCCTTTGCACCACAATATGTAATCTTAGCACTAGACAATTCCTTAGCCTTCCGTTTGTCACCTCAGCAGCGTCTCCCTTGGCTAATTCTACTTATTTTTGTGTGAACTCATTTGGGTTTGATCCTTTTAGTGAGAACTATAAAGTATTGAACTCTTGGACTGTACCTGATAGTAACAGTGACGGAGATGGAGACAGCAAATGTGAATGTGAATATAGAGTTTTGACACTGGGAACAAACTCTTGGAGGCAGGTAAACGGTGGGCCGCCTTATTTTCCTCACCGCGAAAGTGTTTATGTTAATGAGATTGTGTGTTTCAAGAGTTGGGTTTCGATAAACAGGGATCATGGAATGGTTTAATTTGCATGATGAGAGTTTTCGTGTGATTGAAATCCCTGTAGAGGCTTTAGTACGTAGAAATTGGTCTGATTTGATTATATTTTCAGGGCATCCAGCTATAGCTGATCATCTACTAGATCATGATGAAAGTATTACTCTTTGGGTATTGGATAATGATTTTGATGATAATTGGGTTAAGCTTAGTATATTCTTACCTGCAATTTAGCAGGAATTAAAAGGGGAACAAGAGTATTTTGTGAATGGTATTATCTGTAGCAGTAAGATCTTACTAGTGCCGAAGAAATTGACTAGGAATCTTTATGTAATTTGTTTTGATTTGGTGAAGGATAGTTTAAGAAGAATTGAAATATCTGGACTTCCTGAGTATCAGCTCAGTGATTTATCTTCTAATAATATTAGTTTCACCAACTATGAAGAAAATATCTTGTCATTTACATGATTTCAAGTGTTTCCCTGTCAGCATTGTTGATTATCTGCTTTTAGGCAACCTTTTCAATGACCTGCTCAACCGGTATGTGTTGTTTTTGCCTTGGTGGTCTCAGGGTAAATCATTAGACATTTTACAGTTGTTTTAGTACATGGTGCATGGTGGTGTCTTACATACTTTGTTGTCTTCTAAATAGTAATTTCTTCCATAGTTGTAAAAGTGGTATGAAAGGTAAAACCTTTTCTTTTATTTTATGCTTTAGTCTTTGTAATTATTCCCTTCTTAAACAATGATAAAAAATATTTGTCCGTCATGTGGACCTTATATGTTTACCTTGTTTTGTTATTTAAATCGAGACTGTGCTTAAAGAATCTATGAAGCTTAGAGTCTGTGGTATTGAGATCAGATTATGTGAGACTTCTAGGAAGTCAGAAGGGTTTGTTTGGAAAAATCTTGCTTCCTCGGTAAAATTTGAGCCAAGTTTGATTCTCATCCAGAAGGTCTTTTTGCAAGTAAACACTTTTAGTTGATTTAGCGTAGAATGGATTCCCTTATGACATAGCACATAATGTTATGATTCTAATCCTTGATGCAGCTTTTACTTTCACATGTATGCTTATTGATGAAATTATTTGTGGTGATGACACTCATCATTCTTTCATTGCATACTTTGTAGGTAGTAGTAGACTTCTCATGTAGTGATGCTTTTCTCATTCATCAGCGCAAAAAATCTCACTGCAACTTTAGTTTAAGGGTGATCGAATCAGGCACTAACCATCCTTAATGATGTCTCCTTTTAAGGGTTCGTCGAGCTTTATATCTATAAATTTGCTTAGAGCAATGAGCTAAAGTGCTAGTTCAAGTATTGTTCATTAGTTCATAGATACTTTGACTAGCTGCTTAAACATCTAATTTGTCATTTGTTCTCTAGGAGTTTCCTTCTGCAATCACTAAACTATTTGCAGAATCATCTTAATCTGGTCATCTCAGCTAATTAAGACCTTTCCTGGATCAGTATAGGGTTTAATATCAACCGTCGATTAGACCCAGGTGTATTTGTACCTTGAGAACCCCATGAATCTACTGCAAATTTTGTGGCATTTCCAGATACATACAATTATTTCTTCCATTATTGTTTTCATGAATTCAAGTTTGATTACATTGTTATCAATTCTGTTCACCCGCCGACCGGCTTAAGAATCTTTTTAATCTACTTTACAATATTTTAGTCTCATTTTCATACCAATTTACAAATATTTTCAATATTAATTTATGTTTGTATATATATATATGTATAATTTTTTTAATGTCATATTCACCCATTTTAATCCTCGAATATACAAAAACATAAGAGTAGTTGTGTTGATATATTTTTCAAACGGTTCATTATTAGCATGCTTCATGGGTTGAGATGATATTGGTTCCGAATTTGAATATAATTTGACCATTTTCATTCTCGATGGGTTTGGATTTAACCCAGCCCGATCTAAATCCAACCCAACTAAATTTTGTTAGTTTTGAAATGCAAAGCCCATAGAGATTTCCCTCCACATTTAATAAATTCCGTTATCATCATCATGAAGAATGATTTTAACATAAAGTTTATATATATATAAAATAATATTTTATTAAATAAAAATACAGATAATTATGTAGTAACAACTAATATGAACGTTAATTAAAAAAAACTTGTTGATAAAGAGTGATTAATTATTTAAAATTGATAGAGTTCTTAATTTTTGTGATGTAAATTGCTTTGGATCATGAATCAAACATGAAAAGTAAATATCCGAATTAATCTTACCAATCTAGCATATAGGACCTAGATTTACTTACTTTAAGGCTATAATTAACGTACTGATTAAATTAACGAAATAGAATCAAAGACCTATATTTAGTGATTTACCAATTGTCGACTTACTAATTAAATTAATAAAATAGCATCAGAGATTTAGATTTACTTACCCTTAAACTATAATTAAATTAATCAGTCAATGTAACCATAAAGATAAGTTTAATAGTCATTAGCTGTTGAATTTGCTGGCATATTGAAAAATAAGGGTGGGTAACTGAATCAAATTGATTTTTGTTTTTTAGAATAAAATTTTAAATTGAAAAAACTGAATAGAATATAGAGAATCAAACTGAATCAAATTTATTAGCTTAATTTAATTTTTTTTGCTTTTTTATTATTATTAGATATTTTTGAATTTTTAGAATTTAAATTTAATTAATAAAATTTATAAAAAATACCAATAGATGGACATTACATGTGACTATATTATGAATTCTTTAAAAATTTAGCTTTTTAGTTGAGTTTTGAAATACAAATTAAAACCAAATCGAATAATTCAATTTGTAATTTTAAAACCGATCGATTTTTCTATGACTTACTTAATAATCAAATAAAATTGCTTAGTTCAAATTGGTTTGGTTTGAATTTTTCTACTTGTCACCACTAAAATAATGAATTATTAAAAATTGATTCAATTAATAATTCAATGGTAATTCAAGAGTAGGTAAATTTAAGTTAAATTAAAGAAATTAAAACTTTCAAATACTGAAAAGGTTTACACTTGATTACTTTAATATCATGAATGATGAAAAATACAATGGAGAAAAATAATATATTTTTCACCAGAGTGATATTATGGACAAAATCAAAGTTGTAAATTTAGAGGGGTTAAAGAATAAATAACTAAAACATATAAGTTAAAAATCTATTCCTAGGCGTAAAAATTATAAAAATATACATATTCATTCAAATATTTTTCTAGGGCTGTGGAGAGGCAGGCCCGTCTAGACCTAAATGACTGGTCACTGTTACATTACCTAATATATTAATTTTAATTGATTTAAAATACTAATTAATATATAAAGTCGTATTTTAGTAATAAGTGATGTTTTAGTAATAAATCAACTTCTGAACAACTTGATATAAAAATTAGGGTGCAAGTTAAAAGGTATAGAATTACTCTTCACTATATTATTCAAAGTTTTATAAAAAAAATAATGTTAAGAACATAAACTCTTTATACAATTTGTTATATATAAATTAATATGTTATGATTATACTGGTTAAATGAAAATTTAAAACCAATCCAGTTAGTTAAAATTAACAAAATAGACTATTTGATAATCATACAATTAAGTAATATCAGTTTGTATCCATAATTTGGATAGAAAATTTATATTTTTAGCTCTATTATTTATACAAAAATTATTTATTGTAAAAAGTAATTTTTAAAACAATCATGGCATATATAAGTTTAAATATAAACATTTTATAAGAAATTTTACCAATATTTGATTGGGGCTATTAATTTTTCTTTATTTGTATGCATAAATAACCCATAAATATTGAAAAAGATTTTTCTAATTCTTATAAATTTTAGAAGAATTTTACTTTGATTCTTATACGTAAGTACGCTATAAATGTATATAAGTATAAATTAGAATGCAAAAAAATAAACACGTACACACGCAATCTTAAAGTTGTTTTTTCTATATGTAGAATTTTTTCCGCTAATCTATAGAACTCTGTAACAATTAGACAACTTATCATGAGATCTTTAGTTGGTAGTCTCACACACACACACATGTACATGCACGCACCCACATACGTGCGCATACACATACCATTTAAAGTTGTTTGTTCCATATGTAAGGTTTTCTCTAACTAATCTATGGAAAATTTTAACAATTAGATAGCTTATTATTGATCTTTATTAGTTGATAGTTATTTTTTTTGGGAAAGTTTATGTATATGACTATATATATAACAACGATATGTTTACCTATATCAAAAACATGATATATTTTTATATTGTTCAAATTATATCATCTAGGCATCGATTTGATGAATGCCACATTTTTGGGATGAGAATTTAGGATAAAATTATTTGTTTTGAGAATATAACTTATTTTTCAATAATGATTTATTTTCTAATTTTAAGAATTTCTTCTACTATATTTATTGTCAGTAGTTATCTTATTTTAAGAATTTAATTATTTCTACATAGGACTTATTCATAAAAAAGAGGTTATTATTCACTATATATACTAAGGTTATCATGTCTACCATGTCATCTTTAACAGTAGATTGTTTCTCACAGAGGTTGGGTTTCTAGAGATTTAGTATCAATCTCTAAAAATAGATATAAAATCTATTGAGATGAAATACTAATTTTTAGAGTATATAAAAGGATTAATTTAAATAAATAATTTTTTATTAATTAATTTTATTAATAACACCTATAATGCAAGTCAAAGATGTAAGTATGGATTTATTATAAAAATTTCTAATTATGATAACGATGACTAACATAGAAAATATTTAAACAGATAATAAAATGTTATTAAATAAACGTCATGGATGACATAATGTGTCTACTGATATGTACTACATAAGATTAAATCATTGAAAAATATGACTTTTATTGCGAAAATACTCATCGCTTCAATGAACGTATATTTTTTTTTTCTCTATTATCATCATTGAACTTTTATTTTTATTTGTTATAATATATATATTTTTTAAATTCATGCATGAATATAATGCTAGCTACTAAAACATTTCCTCTCCAATCCTTGAAACCAATTTGTGTACTTAAGTAAACACACTTTTTGAAAGAAATGACTGAATTTCGACTCTCTAATTTCTTCTTCTTAAACCCTTAGAAGGATGATGGGGCATTCAATAGTATCAACTCTCTACTCTGTCTCTAATATCTACAAATCTACATTTATATAAGTTATTCACTAATATAGAGGTAATGGCCGAAGAATGATTGGTGAATCAAACAATTCCATACCAATTTCAAATGTTTAAAGGTACATTTGACTACGACTAAATATTTGAAATAGGTATAAAATTATCTTGATTCACTATTTCTTTTTGGCCATTGTAGTCATGGTAGTAAAGAACTTATACAAAACTTTGAATCTACCTTTCGCATGACATAACCAACAATTTAGGTAATCTTAAGTATGTTATACTTTACATAAGATTTGACAATATCTTTATTGGTAATCAACAAGGATTACAAATCTTAAATAGGGGATATTTTCTTTTAAAAATAATCAACAACAAATTTATCTTAATAGTATTTTTGTTTTTATAAAATTAATTTTTTTATTATTTAGTCAACTTGTTGATGACAATAAATGTTGCTTTATTTTTAACTCTAATGATTTTATTGTTGAGAAAAGGATAACGTCAAAGAAAGTAGACAACATAAATACTAAATGTTAAATGTGAGTCACAGCATGGCTTTAATTGTTTATATATATCACAAAAAATAATAGAATTATTAGCTTTCCTATTAGAAAAAAAACACCTAATATTTGTGTTTCATGATAATTAGGAAAAAACTAAAAATAATCTTTTTAATTAATTAATAGAATATTAAAATTTTCTCAATAAAGAATTCTATGTGGTTTAAGGGGTTTTGCTTATCTACTATGTAAAAAAAATCTCAATTTTACATGTAATTTATTATATATGGCTTTTCTCATTTTCTTTTATTTATTTTCTTGAAAGTATACATTTATATTGACTAAAAAGGAAGATAAAAATCTTTCAAAGTGATAAAAGAGGATAACTTGATGAGACAACTTTCATCGAATATCTTGATCGATAATGTAAACAGATTGAAAGAAATATCTCATGCTTTTTTTTTTTTTTGGTTCTAAGTAAGTTTTAATAGGCACAAAAAAAAATTAGTTGAGAGTTTGTGTCTATTTAATATCTATTGTCATCAAAATTCTTTAATTATTATTACAACATTAATTGTAGTTGATAAATTTTTAGGAGGATAATTTAGTTTTAAATCTCTTGTAATATTATAAGCAAGATAATTGAGAATTGAATCTCTTGCAAATCAACTCTAAAAGAAAAAATTAGTTTAATTTTTATTTGTGCTTGAAGTATGGTGCAAAAAAATTAAGTATTAATTATAATTTGCATTAGATAATTAAAATTAATGACACATTGTTTTGATTGCTTATTGTATGTTGATATTTAAGAGACTTAACGATATTTTCTTATAAGTCAATGTGTAGAAAATCAATTTAATTTGTAGTTGGATGAAAATAATAATAAGTATTTTGGATGAGCTATTTATATGGCATCTCTTGATTTGATTCCATTATTGTACATTGAAATTGAAAAGACTTATAATTTGTTTTCCAATAAGTACAGCAATATATGACGGTTGACAAGAATATTAATTGGATAGTCTTGTTAATTAGATCTTACATATAATATTTGCATTTTATTATATGCTATCTCACTTTTAATTTGAGGATCGAAAATTCTTTTTGCAATATTTATCAGTTACATTTTATTATTGTTCTATGAGTGAGACAAAAACAATTAGATAAAAATAATATATCTTAATATCTTGTTATAATACACTTTAATTAACAATTTAAAATTACCCTCCATTTAAAATGATAACTATATGTGAATTAGTTTAAGGAAATTACTTCAAATAAGGTTAAACTGAAAAATTCAATCTTATCAAACATTACACATCAAATAATTTATGTCTATGGTCCAAAAATAATAACCTTGAAAAAAATTACTGTAAAAATGCACATAATAGATTCATTGTATGCCATAGTCATCATTACCATACTCAATTAAGAATTTATACCATAAAAGTATATCATACTTACCTCAAAGGAAAAGTTTTTGATACAAAAACACCCCTATTTCATACTGATTAACTTCCATTCCCATTCTATAAATACCAACCCACAGTGCGTGAAAGAAAAATTTTTAAATCTCTAAACCCCCTCTCTTTTGTTACTACATAATAATTTTCTCTCTTTTATTACTATTAATTTTTCCAGTTTCATTTTTGAATGAAACATGTTGAGCTACATAATTTGCTTCCTTAAGCATTTGGAGTTTGCTTTCAATTACTTACTTCACTATTCTGTTTTTGGGCATCGGATTTATGCCAATGAAGAAATTATACACATAGACATTCAAAGATACTATTCAATTGTCGAAAACAGAAATTATTGAATCTTTGTAAGATTGAAGAAGAAAGAGAAGAAATCAGTCTTTTATTCACATAATTAATTTACTTGTCGTTAATTTTGTTGATGGTCAACTCAACGTATCATTCATGGTGAGCAAATCATGTGTCAAACAAATTATAATTACAAAAAATGATGTTTCAACTATTATAATAATATATAAAAACTACCTATATGTTTACTTATTGCAGGCTCAATATTTGGAATGGATTTTGTAATTTGCATATTACTTCATCTATAACATTATGTTACGTATCAATATAATTTTCTACTACTACTATTGTTATCATTGATATATAGTATTTAAAGAGCTAGACTAGTTAATTTGATCTCTTATCGTAAAAGCGAGTGATCAAAGAAATTGATTCTTCGTCACACCAACCTCAATTCTAGTTAAATTTTAAATTTTGTGATTTAAATTAACTTTTATCATGAACCAAACATATAGACTTATGAATGCGATTTTAAAAATTTGGGTATACATGTATTAATCGTAGATATCTTAAGTAATATCTTACCATTTTAATAAAAGGGTCTAGATTTACCCACTTTAAGCTATAATCAAGTTACCAATTATTGGTAATATAACCATAAAATAATTTCCCTAATTGTCAACAAACATGTATATGCAACTCTATTGTTGGCTTACTAATCTTTATGAAATATATTTTTTTAAAATAAAAATTTAATAAAATATTATAAGAGAATAACTAATTATGGTGTAAGTAGAGTACAGAAAAGATTTTATTAATTCAACCAACTAATATTAACAATCTTTATAAAATATATGATCACACTTATTAAAAAGTTAATTTCATTTATATAATTTAAAAAGGACGTAATAAAAGTAAGCAAAATCTAGGTTCTTAATGTTCAAATTGAAAAATGTAGAAGATATTTATGCCTTACTTTGATACAAATAAAGAAAATAAAGACATCAATGTGGAGACACATGACATATTAATTTCAACTTTTACAGAATATTAATTATTTATTGTGAAAAATAAAAGAGTTAAAAAAAATCATAGACAAAGAGATTTAACTACTATGGTAAATTTAATTTTGACTGTCACATTTCAAAAAAATATCAAATTAATCCTATAGGAATATGGTAGAGGTAGCTGGAGAGAGCTTATTATGAATCTTTATATAATTGGAAGCTAGCTTATTTTTAAGACAAGATCTCTGCTTTGGAAAGTCCACGTACGTCTTTGTTATATATATACTTTAATAATGTGTCTTCTAACTCTATCTGTATTGTAGTTAAGGAGATTCTCCTCAATAAAAATGGTAAGATCAATTATGATATATATTATTTATGATATGAAGGTACATAAATTAATATGTTTGATGTTGCAAAATAACAAAGATTATTATAAGATATATGTTTTGTGGGATTTGTTATGAACTATTATGAGCTTAATATATATGTGACGAGAGAAGGTAGAGGGTATATTATTACCATATATATTGTATGTTTTA
Organism: Azadirachta indica; assembly: GCA_022749755.1. NCBI lineage: Eukaryota > Viridiplantae > Streptophyta > Magnoliopsida > Sapindales > Meliaceae > Azadirachta > Azadirachta indica. Next base: position 12,366,238 of record CM040443.1, on the reverse strand, counting down.
GTTCTTTTTTAGTCCTATAAAAGTTTCTCCATATAAAATTTAAGGTATTAATACAAAACTGTCAGTATTGACTACTCTTTACGGTAAAATAAGAATACAACATTTTTTTTTGTAAAAATAATTCTTTATCTAGAGAGATTTGAATCACAAATCTTGAATTTATTAGGTGGAACTAAAATATGAAACATATTGACATTGTTGGTACTTCTTAAAATAAAATCGATAACCAGTCACGATGTTTGTGTTCTCGTGAATGTCGACATCAATATTTTAGTAAGTACATAGCTTGTTTTATTTATCTACTTATTCCATATGTTGGGATTAATACTATTAATTGTTGTATGTCATCGTTTATTGCAGGTGGTTTGTTTATTGTGGAGTCAGATCCATCGAAGTTAGTTTGTTGGGAGCAAAGGTTCTGACTGGAGATAATAATTGAAACTGGAAGAAGGTCGAATTTGCAGCACAGACCCGAAATTGGTAGGTTAGTGGAGCGCTGTTGGTATCGAACAGTCTATATATACACATGCAAATGTAGAGGTTACCTAGTCCTATTTTGAACTGATTCAACCAATCTGCACTCAAAATTAATAGGGATTTTGAATGCATGCATGCTAATGAAGTGCATTAAGGGTTTGAGCATATATATTTCTTTTTATAGGCTATAGGACTTATACATGCTTGTAGATGCTCTATATTTAAGTGGAATTTCAATAAGGGAGCAATTATCAATCTCCAGGAAACTAATGATGGAATTTCTTATTGCGTATACTTTGCGGTCTTAAATTTTTTGAAGTTGAAAAAAGGTTAGAACTTGCGTTCAATCAAAGCAAATTAAGCAATTTTGTGATTCTTATAAAGGCTATTTATACATTTTGTCAATATAAAAGTTTTATATATTAAATCATATAGGCAAATTTTATTAAACTATTCAATAAATCAAACAACCAAACATTCTGCATAAAGGCACCGAAAAGCATTTTACAGTTTAGGGACAAAACAATTACACCTATTCTATGGATGGATACTTTGTTTCTTGAAATATCAGACTCAAAGTAGTCATCTTTTGATTTTTAACTTATATAAAGAATGAATTTGTGTCAAAATTTTAAATATTCCCACCTTGAAAATAATTTATCATACATGTAAAGTAAACAAAACAGCACAAGCATAAAAATAGCAGAAAAAATTTTGTCCACCAACATACAAATAATTGTCTTAAAATTCAAATTAGCAACTATTCAGATAGAGAACTCTTAAAAACAAAACCAAAAAAAAAGTCAATTTTAATCCTACATTATTATTTTTGAACAATTTTCAGTTAAAAATAACGTAATTAATTTATAATTTTAATTTACTTTACCAAATCAGTTACCGCCCAAAAAGCCATCGACCTTGGCATTCGCTGAGGCCGAAAGGAATTTCATGCAGATAGGAGCTTTAGCGCCCGCAAGAGAGAGCACAGCAGCCGGAATTCCCCACAATGAATCACCGCAGATTAGCCCCGACGCCACAGCCGGCACGTAGTCATCGGCCGTACGACGGTTCTTCATCCTCCAGAAGAAAAGAATCAAGCTCCCAATACACATGTCAATAGCAAAATATCCTCCAAGGTAGAATGGAATCGCCATACACATTGGGTTTGGAATAAATCTGTAGATCCTGTACTTGGTTTCCCAGCGCTGTAACACGTCCTGGATTATGTCTATAACAATTGCGCCAACAAAGAATATAATAGCAAGGTTCAAGCAATGCTTTGGGAGAGTAGAAATGCCCTCAACTCCAAGAAGGGCAATGCCTCTATACATTAGCCCGTAAGGTGCAGGATAAGTGCCATCAGGGTCGCCAATAGGATATGCACTGTAGAAGATCCAAAAGATTCCAGGGGTTATAAGGCAACCAATTGCTGTACCGAAAACTTGGCTTAAGAACATTGAGCGGGGAGAAGAAAGGGTGAGATATCCTGTCTTGAAGTCTTGCATCAGATCAGATGCTGTGGAGACAATGCTCATCATCACACCACAGGAAGCAAGGCCAGCAATAACACCACCACGGTCTAGGCCTACCCAAGAACTGAAAATGATGATTGCAAGCTTGCCGTAGTTGGAGGCGAGAGACCAGTCAGTGAGACCACAGCCATAGGCGTTGCAGAAGGCTAAAACTGGGGCAATTATGTAAGCTACCAGAATATGGTACCATTTCAATTGATGAAATATGAGTGGTACCGCAATAATAGATATAGCTGCAAGTATGATGTAGCCAAGAAGAGCTGCCCAATTTGACATCTGGTCTTTCAGGAAAAATTCTATTCTTCGAAGATCATCATAGTTTTCTCCCTGAATGTCTGTGGAGTGATGATCAGCAACTTCGGAATTCTTGGATTTTTTTATAAGGCTCCAAAATGTTTTGATTAGCATGTAGACGACATGGAAGAGACCGTCACCAAGCATCATTGCAATAGCTATAAAAACCTGTGATAATCATAGAGAAAAGTATTAACATCATAAAAAGGAAGAAAGGAGATCGACAAAGGAAAAACATGTACCCTATATCCTTGGATTCCATGGAGACTGCTTTCGGCTAGCTCAGCACTATACCAGCTTCCTTTCTTCTTCTCTATTAGCGGCCACATGATTCCCCAAGACATAACAGCTCCAATAAGCAGAGATATGTTCACCAGGTAAGGGCAAATCATTCCAACACCAACATAAGTTGTTGAGAAATCAAAATAGAACCTGTTAGAAAATAAGAATTATCAGTTAATTAATCGTAAGTTAGAAGATGCTAACTAGAAAATTGATGAATAGAGATTCTCTATTACTTCTGCTTGTACGCTTTGAGACCAAACGTCGGAAAGCTGCTGAATCCACAGCCATCAGTGGCGGAGAAAAACCACTGGAAAAAGGAAAATGCAAAGCTACAACAGAAAGTTTTGAAGAGCACAGCAACTTGTTTCCTGTATGATATATAAAAGTTTTGATGAGATTAGAAATTAAGTTTTTTATTTTATTCTTTTGTTCTCAGGGTTATTACTAATGAAATCAAACAGTGCACCAAATTCATGAACCGGACATATATACTTACAAAGCCAGCTTGGCTCCTTTTGGAGTATGAAAGCTGTTGATAAGGTAAGCAGTTGCGGTTCCACTAGGGTAGGTTAACTTGTACTTGAGGATCATCATCTGTATATTTATATATTTATGATTATTGAGATAATACAAAGATAGAAAGCATTGAGAAAAAAAAGAATGTTAAACAAGATTAAATCTTTGAACCTTTCTTAAGGGCACAATAGAAAATAAGCCAACAAAGCTCACAACAAACAGAAACCCCATCATCCAACCAACGGAGAGTTTCTTCACATTGGCAGGTGTGTTCCCTCCATCTGATAGAGCAGCTATCTTTGCACTCATCCCCAGTAAATAACTCGCGGTGCCACCTAAAGTTTTTACAGCACAACAATCACATATATAACAAAAACAAATTGCGAAGGGTAAAGCTATAGCACTATTTAGAATTCTAGGTCACGCATATATCAAATTAATTACATAGCTAAAATCTTTATCGGAGTTCACAGTTGATAGAGGGTGAGATCAAGAGCCTCAAATTTTATGCTATTGATTATAAATCAATTAAGAAACATAAAACATTAGGGTACGTACTGCTAAAGGCGATTCCAGATGATGCAACAACGCAGGTCTGAATGACAGTATTCTCTTGCCTAGTGAAGGGCTGCTTCAAGAACCCATACTTTTGGAGTAGAGTTGTCCAGGCCTTGATGATGGCGAAACCCAACAGACCCGCCGCCACATTGAGGGATGGTATAACGCCGGTGGTTAGGTTAAGCTTGCAGACAATGAAGTTGAAGACAACGCTCAAGCAAACGCTCGTCATGGCAGCCCTGAATGTTATTTGGTTCTTCCATGAAGGCACCTCCACGTTCTTGAACGCAGACTCCATCATTACCCGTTCATCGCCTTCAACCCTTTCTTGATCAATTTCATCTCTTGGGTTCCCCATTGATTTTCTATTTCCTTGTGAGTTCTCTGTAAAACTCGTAGAGATTCACGCTGTTTTTTTGTCGTTTTTCTATCTCAAGTTCCATTGCTGGTACGATTAGGAGTTCTTTTATTTAATTTTTGGTGTAAGACGGAAGCCTAGTCCTCCTATTATTCAGCTGTGGAGTGAATCTGTTAAAGGAATTCTAATTACAATTAATTTGAGTAAAATTCTAAAATGTATTATGAATTTTAAAAACAAAAAATATTATTTTTAAAGTTTTCCATTTCAGCTAAACTTAAGCTCTAATGAAGGTTGATTGAAAAATTGTTATTGGATATTATATCAAATAAACTTTCGAATACTGAAAGTAATAAAAGTTGAACTCGAAACTTTAAATTATATCCTAAAATTTGAATACTATTTTTAGATAGAGCTTAAAAAAAGTTAACAATACATGTCCCTAATTAATTATATGGTGATTTAATGAAATTTTATTCTATAAACATTTACTTTAAAATTAAACCATTAATTATGATACTAATTAATTATAATAATAAAATTCAATATACGCCATAATTTTGTTGAATGATTAATTCCCTTAATATTATTTCATCCAATTTTTTTTCATAAAGTGAATAATATAATATTAATTAAATTATTTTCTACACATAATTTTTCATAATTTTTGAATTTATGATTAAAATTTTGGTACACATATACCTAGATTTTGGAACACCAATATCCATGTACTTAAATTAATTAATTAGAAGATAAAAAGAATGAATTACTCGAGAGTTGCATGTGGCTGTGGAGGATGTGCATGCATGCTTTAAATGAATAAGAATACAAAGAGCCTCAAATCCTTCTATAAATATTATTGCTTAATTCCTCTATTCTTATAAGATCATCATCAGAAAAAATTAAGAAGCAAAATATGGAAAGGAGGTGCTGTTGTTCTGGAAGCTATGTGTCAAGTTCTAATTACTCGACAAGGAAAAAAGAAGAAATCCTGAAGCCTGCAGTACCCTCACCGGCTCCTGTGGTGAAGGAATTAGAAGTGAAAGCTAAGCAGGAAGAAACCGCAGCTAAGCTTCATGCTGTTACACCGAAATCTGAGGAGAAGGAAGCTGGTGTGAAAGTTCAGCAAGACGAAACTGTGAGAGTTCATGCAGATGGTGAGAGTTCATGTGGATGAAGTGGGAAAATGAAATGGGGTGGTACTGTTGATGTTTTGTCTGGCTTGTTATGAAATTAAGTTGTGTTTGGTTTTGAATGTTAATGACTAAAAGCCTACTCAACTAAGTAATAAATTATTATAATTTATATATGCTTGTTCTACAATATCGGGATCGTGTAGGACACAAACTGATGACACTCAATTATGAAATTTAAAAAATAAATTACTGCTTTTTAAATTCATAAAAACTCAAAATGTATTTATCCTCATGTGTTTTCGAGGTGTTCCCTTTTAACGCATGCACCAATATTTGTACTAAACAGTAATATATTTACACAAATCTTCGCCAATTTAAGAGTTTAATTTATACATCACACAATCACTGACCAAAAGAATAATTCCTCGCTTACATATCTTAATATTAATTCTGACATAATGTAGTACATCTCCTCGTGAATTCCAATTTGTACAACACAGTTTCGGTTATATATATATGTTCATATATTCTTGGAATCTTGCATATGATATAGGTTACAATTCACATGAATTATAGATGGTCAACATTTCAAAGAAGAGCAGTTGCGTGCTTGTTACAATGTCAAGAAAACGATTCTTATTTCTTAAATAAATTTAGTACAATTGTGGCCTTTATATCGGCTTTATAAAACAATAAATAAAGAAACAAATAATATGTAATTATTTACAATATTTATGAAAAGAAATTAAAGTAATAAAAGAATAAAGAATTATAATAAATAAAAAAAGGTTGTTAATAGTATTGACTAACAAAATTAAGGAAAGAAATCAATTTGATTTCATTAATCAATCATCGTTAACAGCTCCGCAAACTTAAGATGGTTTCGTAGAAGTTATTTTGAATTTGGACACTAGATCATGAAAACACTCAGGATAATGATTTTTGGTTAACATATCCGTTTGCTGGTCTAAAAGAGGGATCGAACAAAAGATAATAGTGCCTTGAGTGATATGTTGACAAATGAAATGATAGTCAACTTTAATATGTTTGTTGCACTCATGAAAGACATCATTGTGAGCAATCTAAATAGTACTACTATTGTCACAGGTCAGAGAAGTAGGACCAGAATGATGAACATCATATCACTAAGAAGCCAACGAAGCCAAGTAATCTCCTAAGTAGTATTTGCAAGAGCACGGTATTCTGCCTCTATGCTAGATCTTGCAACAACAGTTTGCTTCTTATAACGCTAAGAAATAAGAGAGTCACCCAGAAAAATATAAAAACCGGTGGTAGAGTGTCGATCAGTAGGACCAGCCCAGTCTGCATCAAAAAAAGCACATAACTGTAGAGACGAACAGACAGAGAAATGAAGCTTATGAAATAAAGTGCCTTTGATATAGCAAAGAATATGAAGAACAGCTACATAATGAAGAGAGCAGGGAGCTGACATGTACTAATTCACAATGTGAACAGCATAAGAGATGTTAGGTTGAGTAACTATGAGATAAATTAAACTACCAACCAACTATCGATAAAGGGTGGCATCATCAAGTGAAACGTCGTCAAAAGGCATGAGTTTGGCATTGGGCTTTAGAGAAGTATAAGTAATTTTATTATCAGTCAACCCAGCTCGAACAAAGAGATCTAATACATACTTGGCCTGAGAAAGATAGTAGCCATCAAAGTCAAAAAGTACCTCTAAACCAAGAAAGTAGTTAAGATGGCTAAGATCCTTCATCTCAAAATGCTGCTAAAGTGAAGTCTTGAGAGTAGATATTCCATCATATCATCACTAGTAATAATCATATCATTTACATAAAGTAAGAGAAAAATAAAGTCATGATCTATGTTGTAAATAAAGAGAGCTGTATCATAAGAGTTAGAGTGAAAATCAAGTTACTAAATGGTAGTGCTAAACTTGACAAACAAAGTTCTAAGAGCCCATTTAAGACCGTACAAGGCATAACGAAGCTTGCAGACTTTGTGTGGTAAATGGGAATATCCTGGAGGAGGATTCATATAAACATCATTAATAAGATCACTATTGAAGAAGGCATTTTTAACATCCATCTAAAATAATGTTTATCGTCGTACAGCAGCCACGGCTAAAAGGCTTCGTCTAGATGTCAAACGGGCAATAAGGGCAAAGGTTTTTTCATAATCAATACCATACTCCTGATTGAATTCCTTAACAACCAGTCTGGCTTTGTACTGTTCAATAGAACTATCAACTTTAGTTTTGATTTTATAAATCCATTTGCAACCAATTACTGAATTTTGAGGAGGTAGATCAACTAGGTCCCATGTATGAGATTTTTCAAGTGCTTATAGTTCTTCTGCCATTGCTTATTGCTAAACAGGATTAGAACTGGCCTCGGAATAGGATTACAAGGAAAAAGTAGTAGAAAAATAGTGAGAATTTCGAAGTCGAATAACAAGTTTCTTAATCGATTAGATTGACGAGGTGGAAGAAGAAGATCAAAAGATTGAGACGGAGGGAGAGTAGAGACGTCAGATGTGGACCCAGAAGACAAAGTCATCAGCTCAGGAGCAGGCAGTGGTGCAGTGGATGTATCTGCTGAGGGCTCATCTGAATTACTTGTATCAATGTTATTTGGAAACAAATTTATACAATTGTGAGTAAAGAAAGGAGGAAGATTAAACTTTGAACAAAAATTAGAAATGGATAAGAACATTTTGTGTTCCTAGAAGACTACATCTGTAACCTTTATGTTCAATGCCATATCCCAAAAAAAAACATAGATGAGCACGTGGTTCTAATTTGGTATATTCAAGAGGTTGTAGAAGAACAAAGCAGGCACAACCAAAAACTTTAAGTAGATTATAGTTAAGAGGAGTCTTATACATTCGCTCATAAAGAGATTGATTTCCCAAGAATGGAGAAAGAAGTTAATTGATAATGTATGTAGCTGTAAGAGCAGCTTCTCCTAAAAAACGTTATGGACAAGAGACAGAGATGAGAAGAGCATGGACAGTTTTAAAGATATGTCTGTGTTTACGTTCAGTCCGACCATTTTATTGGGATGTGCTAGGACATAAGCGTTAACAAAGAATCCCATTAGTTTACGAGAGCTCTAAAAACTCAGAATCTCTATATTTCATAACATTATCAGTGCGAAAAACTTTAATAGAGTAAGAAAATTGTGTTTGAACCATTTTAACAAAATCACAATAAATTTTGGATAACTCTTATCTGTACTTCATAAGATAAATTTAGGTATAACGTGAAAAATTATCAACAAAAATGACAAAGTACTTTGAACCTCCCATAATGGCATTAGGAAAGGGTCCCCATATATCAGAATGGATGAGATCAAATAGAGCAGTAGAAATAGAGTCATAATTATTAAAAGGTAAAGCAGTACATTTTTCTAACTGACAAGAAATACAATCAATTTGATTATGGGATATAGTACCCAGAATACCACTAGAAACTAGTAAACTGAGACGATCGATTGACATATGCCCTAATCAGGAATGTCAGAGACTTAAGGAAGAGACAGAAGTTGTGGAAGTAACAAGCAGAGGAACAGAGTGAAATATGGATGGCAAATGAAGACTGATGAGCTTAAACAAACATCCAACCTTACGCCTATCTCAAGCGTTCAACTCGTCTTTGGATCCTGCACATGACAACTAGATGTAGTGAAAAGAACATGAAAACCAAGATCACATAATTGACCAACAGATAAAACGTTGAGACTAAGAGAGGGAATTAGGAAGGGGTCAGGTAAAGAGAGATTAGATTAAGAGATTTGTCCTAAGTGACTGACATGCATAGGAGATTCATTCGTAGTTTGAATGGCAGGAAAATGTTGGACAGGAGACTTAAAAGAAAGAGAGTAGAGTTTGCAGTCATATGATTACAGCATGCAAATTCAAAATACCAAAAGGATGTACCTGAGGGAATTGAGAAAGCTATAATAGGAGGATTGCTGGATTTCTGCAAAAGTTGCTGAAGAAGACATGTAAGATCAGTGGTGGTAAGGGATAGAGAGGTAGGACAGTCATTGATTGGTGTTATCAGTAGTAGCAGCAAATAGTGGTGGATGCGCCGATCTTTCTTTATGTAGACAGTCTCCTGCAAAGTATTGTGGACCAACTTTGCGACAAACTTTCCATCTTTAGATGGAACAATTGAGAATCCAATGATTATTTTTATGACAATAGTTACAGTTTACTGTAGAGGCAAGCTGAGAAGCTGAAGTTGTAGCTAAAGCAATGTTAGGGCGAGGTGGTTCTAGATGAACAAGCCGAGTTTCTTTAGAGACAAGCATATCAATAGCTTTATCAAGAGTATGTAAAGGTTTTTGATGAAGAAGTGAAGCTTGAGTAGGTTCAAATGTATCTTGTAAGGCATCATTAACCTTTACTAATCCTTGTAAATGGCAAATCTCGCTGCATCCTCAGAGGTTGTCCACTTAGATTCTGAAAGTGATAACTGAACTCATAAAAATTGCATTTGAAAGTGAAAATCAGAAATAGGCTAACCGACCTCTTGACATATCTGATGAAGCTGGCATAAGATTTGATATTAGTTTAAAAAATTAGTGGCAGTATATCGATAACAAGAAAGTCTCACAGTGCTTTGGCTGTCTTAAATCTCCCAAATTGTAGATGTGTTATGAAACCATGTAATAATCTAATGATTTTTATTGTCCCACTCTTCCAAACGATCAGTGAACTTTTTATCAGTTTCTTCATTGGTGTTTATAGGTTTGGTGATATGGCCAGTAACATATTGTTAAAAACAACTTCCTTTGAGGAAACTGGACATTGCTTGAGCCCATAATCCATAATTATGTCCATCTAACTAGACATGAATATGGTGAGATAAATCTGATCTATCCATGATTTGAGAGAAACAGGAATAAAGAAATATACCAAAAATTGTCTAATTGAAGAACAGTCAAATCAATTCGAACTCTAGTTCGACCGTTACAGTAGGTGGTTGGAAGAGAACCAACTGTTTCACTTTCATTTTTGTCTCCCCTCAATGTTCAAAATCTAAAATATCGAAGTTGTTTGGCATGCATGCTGTAGGTTCAATAGTTATACGCGCAAGGCAATGATGATTGGTTTAAAGAAGTTGATGTAAACTATAAGGTCTAAACTAAGAGTAGCTTTGAGGTCGAAGAATATTAATGCTTATCATAAGATTGAAAAGACTAAGGGTCCGTTTGGTATAATTTTTCAAATAGAGCTTTTTAAAGTAGAGTTTTTACCCGTAAAACTTTTATGAGTAGAGTTTTTAATAAAAATTTATTAATCGTTTGGTTATCACAAATGACTTTTGAGAAAAATTTAAGTAATTACTTTAATAGACAGATTTTTAATGTTTTATTTTAAAAAAATTACATAAAATTTTTAACATAAAGTAAGCGTATTTTAAATAATCTTACCTTTTAAAAAAACTGGAAAAGCTCTACTACTAAAAGTCCAAATTTTGGGCTTCTTCCAATAGAAGGAAAATAGTTTTTTTAATTCTCAAAAACTCTTTTTTATTGTCAACCAAACGACAAGAAAAAATTTGAAAACAGCTTTTATAATTAAAAAAGGCCTTTTGACCAATGAAAAAGCCAAACCAAACAGACACTAAAAGCATAAGGTTAGAAATTAGGCACCTAAAAGCTCAAAGGCTGATCGCTAAAACTCTCAAGAATGCTGATTTTTAGAGCCATTTAACGCTATATATTCTATCTTCTGAGAGGTTAATTTGTCTCTCATCTTGTTCAGTAATTGTACCTGATTCTCACAAAATATTTATAGGACATGCATGTATAATATTAACTGTCACACCAATTTCTTTAGATAAGTTTGTATATTGGCTGATCACAACTCACAATGCAATTCTGTGTCTTCTCCCACTTTCTTAAATAATATATTATTCATTAATTAATTAGGTTTCAAACTACCAATAAGGCTGAATAATTCGATGATATGTTCATTTTGTTATCTTAAAGTTGAATTGATATGCCCTTCCAGGCTCTTCTCTTCTCTTTGCCCTCCTCTCTCTCGTCTGCGTACTCAGTAAACTTGTTTTTCCTCTCTTCATTGGAAATAGAGAATATTTCCATCTTCGGTGAAACTTTCTTCTCTTTTCTTTGCTTTTTCTTTTACTTTATGTAATAAATGCAGATTTTTATCTAAATTTAAATTTATGATAGTGTATTTTCATTTAATGGATTATATCCATTTAATGATGATTTATTTCTACTCAAATCTATATCTGTGATGATTTGATAGTTTTTTGTTTGTTTATATAGTTGTAAAGTATTCTCCTTTAAATCTGCAAGATTGAATAGCTTTACAAATAAATTTGATGAATTTATATTTCAGATCTAGGAGTTATTCTACTATAATACATATACTGCAGGAAATTTGTCAAATCTTCTACTAGAAAGATCATCTCAAAGAAGGAAGAATAGTTGAACAGAGCTGTGGAAAATCCTTCAGGAAAGCTCCAACTTATATTGTATTACTTGTGTTTTATAATTTATTTTCTCATTTATATTATCAAAAAATATCAAAAAGAAAGGTGTTATTTTACACTCTCTTTGTTCCTTAACAAACTTCAAATCTAACTGGTTGATTATTGTAATTAATTTCTCTGTCATGGGTGTAAATTTACGAGTTATAATATTTCTTTATGTGCAACGAAAGATTATGTTTAATTTGTTTTTTAAAAAAAAAAAAGTTGAATTGATATTCATTATGATAGGATATTTATTTTTTTTTAAATGAAAAATCAGACAATCCATATTTTTACATGAGTAGTAATTTAAATAAATTAATCAGGGTTGAATATTTATTTTATCTGAATAAAAAATATCAAAATCAATATTTTTAAATTTTTTTTTGAATTTTGATTGAGCTACAAATTAAAATTATCATTAAGTTAGAAAATAAACAGAGTTTAACTAATTAATTATTTAACTATCGATGCTACTTTGAGATGATGGAATCGACAGGTACAAAATCGTGTCAATTCCTCTATAAGAAAAATAATTGTAGATATCTCTTTGATTTCTTTTTCTCTTTTTTTTTTTTTAAATTAACATCATAAATAATTGAAGACAACTTACAAGCGATCGAGAATTGAAGAAAATTTCCAAAATAAATAGTAGCCTAGGCTTCAGGGAAGTCCCTATCATCGATCACATCACATAAGTCAATTTTGTGTTTTCTTTTAAATTACATGCTTGAATGCGGTTTTACTGACCATTTTCAGGATCACGATTTCCTCGTTCTAGTAAGAACGTGGCCTCCATTAATTTATCGGATGTTGTCAATAATACACTAGCTTTTCTCACGAATAGGTTGGTGGGCAGGTAGGTGGGGTAAGTAATTTTCTAATCCCACATACGCAATTGACAAAGAGGTTGCAGCAGCTGGGTACAAATTATAATCGAATGCACAAACAATATGTGTGTGTGTATATACATATAATGAGGACTATTTTAATAATTTAAAAAATTACCACTTTTAAATTGAAAATTTTTTAAATTTAAATAAAAATTACTGTCATATAACAAGGGAAGAAAAAAAAATATAAGAAAGATTCACCAATTATGAAATAAGAAAAAAAAAGACTTAAAAAATATAAAAAACTTGAATTAACAAATATAAAAATTTATTATATTTTATTATATTCAATCTCTACTCTTTAAATATCTTTGATCTAAAAGATAATAAAAGACGTAAAAGTATACGTAATTTTATAAAGTTGTTGATCCTCTCTCCGTTATATAAATATATATATATATATATGCAGTGATGAATCGGCAGCTCTATATTTTTACATGTATATTTATATATTTTATAAATCGTTAGATTTATACGTTTATAACTGTTGGAATTAAATCTGACGTATATAATTAATGTATCATATATAATTATATATGTTAAATTTAATTTCAATTATTAGAAATGTATAAATCTAACAATTTACAAAATATATGTAAATCGAGCTAATTGATGTTAGTGTGAGGTTATGGAACGAATAAACAATTTATGTCAAATGACTTCGTAGATAGACTTCCTAAATAGAGTAATAACTTTGTAAAAAGCTTATTTGGGAATCAATAATATATTTTGATAAGAAAATAAAATATTTATGTTAAACAAAATTTTTTTTATTAGTTCAATATTTTTAGATAATGTTAGAAATGTAAAATTTTATGTCAATTTCATTTATATAAGTTGATGCGATAGTGTTATATTATTGCCACATATTTTATATATTTTATTTTATTTTATTATTATATTGAATTTTTTTTTTACTCATGTAAAAGTATAAAATATTTGACATTAATAAATATTGTTATGTTAATTTGTACAAATAAATTTATATATAGAAAAGAATGATTAATTAATTTTTTACTGCAAAAAGATTTTTGAAAATTTATATTATAAAATAGAGAAAAACTATATTTTAATTTATAAAATTCAAAATTTACAATGTACACATATTTACCGAGAATGTAAGATGAAAATAATTCAAAATAACATGTTCAAGGAATTCGCTCTTAATAAAATATTTTGTTGATTATTATGAATTATTATTTTTATTGATTTTTTTATATTCTTGTGAATTAGTCAATCAATGAAAAATCAACATGAATATTAAGAAATTCACCAGACTAACGTAAATATTAAGAAATTCGCCAATATCTTTTTTTCTTTGACTTTTATCATCCTCCCTTACGTTAGCCTAAAAACTTTTTGTACTCATAATTTATGTTGAATTTTTGGAATACAAAGCCATATTCTTTAATTTTGTCAAAGAAAAAAAATCCAATTTCGAGGGATTTTAGTCCCTATAAATGTTTTGTTAAGAAAATCTTTTGAATATATCATAAACGGTAACCATTCATATTATTACTTATCGGACAAGTCTTTGCAAAATAAATATATTGTTCTTTTCAACAACTTGTATAATTTTAAGATAAGTCATGACATGAAAATTATATGTAAACGTGAGTTCTATCTCCAATTTGTCATATTTAAAATTCTATTTTCATCAATATTTTTTTATCTTATTTCCGAACCACTTCTGCTACAATTATGAAGAATTTTGTTTTCTGATCACATTTTTTTCAAAGGCCTAACCTAACCTAACTTAAATGCCCTCTACCTCTAATATTCAATATGATGAAGCAAGAGTGTTGGACGAACTCTCTTCAAATCTGTCTCTCTTTTTAAAATACAATTCCCTTCTTTTAATTTCCTACCAAATTCAAATACCAATATTTTGTTTAAATTTGTGCTGATCATGACGATGACTAAAAATTAGTTTGTGTTGATGAAATTTAAAAGAATTAAAAATTAGAAGAATATCTCTAATAATAGTGGTTGATTCTTAGTGGTGGCTTATCTCGTAAAGGATACGAAAAGTTGATATATATAACATAGTTACATACCATTACTGTCATATGTTTGAAATAATTTTTCTTTTACTCCCATAAAATTTTCCTTTCTTCAATTAAAAAAAAATAATAATAACATAGCATTAGGACAACCTTGTATCGTTAAATTTGTCAATTGACATCACTTAATAATCATATGGTATGATTTTTTAAATAAATTTTTAATAAAAATTTATTAATTATTTAATTATCACAAATAATTTTTAAAAAAATATAATAATTATTTTAATAAACAAATTAATTTTTAATATTTTAATTTTAAAAAATAACATAAAATTTTTAAAATAAAATAAAAACATCTTAAACAATTTCATCTTTAAAAAAATTTTATTATCAAAAACTCAAATTTTAAAATTCTTTAAGGTGAAAGAAAATAATTTTTTTTAATATTTAAAAATTTTTTTCAACGTCAATTAAACGACATTTAAAAATTTTAAAAATATTTTTATCATTAAAAAAATTATTTTAACTAATAAAAAAGTCAAATTAAACAAACGATTATTTTGTGGTCTTGATACTTGTATTTGCTCTGAAAAAGAAAAATAGTGAAATGACCAAAACAACCCGCCTGTTTGCATTATTGCACATGATAAGCCATATGGCATCCCATCCAAATTCAATCTCAAGAATTGATTTCTAAAAATAAAAAATAAGATAAAATTAGGAATTTTATTTAATCATTGTTGCTATATTTAGCCCATCAAATCTGATACTGCAATATGTAATCTACATAAAATAAATTCCATTTATAAGAAACAGAACTAATTTTTAAATCAAATATAATATTTTATTAAACTTTTACCCCCAAGTCTCGGTTACTATTGATAATTTTTCAAAGAAAGGTATCTAATATTCTAAACCACATTATCTTTTTCAAATATTATGTCTACTAAAGATTTTTTTTTCTTGGTTAATATATATACCACAAACTGGCCAACTCTTTTTTTCTGGTGGAAGACAAATATATAATCGTGTAACACATTGCAATAACTACATCTGCATTAACTTTATGGTAGCTGACAAAACTGAAGGAGTGGGTCGTATAATTAACTAAGAAGACAACCATCCGCGTATTTTTGTAGATATTTTTTATTTTATTTATTTATTTTTTCAAATCAACATCACATTGTAAAATTATAAAACAAATTGAACAGTCATCCTCGTATTTTTGTAAAATTTTTTTATTATTTTTTTCATATTAAACGAATATCACGTGACAATATAATTAATACAAAAAATTTATGAAAGTGAAGAAAAGAGATACAAAATAAATTAAACTAAATTTAGTTTTGATTACATTATTTTCTGCACTAAATTTATTGAATTTAAATTGATGATAAATTATTTTTAATATAAATTAACGTGATAATATCATTATATTGTCAATGTATAATTAAATAGGGTATACATATTTACTTACACAAATAGAATTTGTGTATGAGTCACTATATGTAAATGAATTGTACAGCTTTGACTTTGTGAGTGATTCTATAAATACCCTCTTTCTGATTTGCATATACTCATCTAATACAATGAATTCTTTTGCTATTATCTCCGATTTCTCTTTCTTTGCTTTGCTTTCCCTGCTCATGATGATCCCCATTTACGTATTCCGAAACGAAATTTCCAAGCTTCTTTCATTCATGCTGAGTTACATAATTCCAATCATTACCCGTTTGAAATGGGAATGGAGTTTCATGATTGAGCAAGCGTTTTTTCGGGCATCGCCTGCATGGTGGTGGCCTGACTGCAGAAATTGGAGAAGAACGTCTGAGTACAGTCCATTACAAGTACAAGCCAGGGAGGAACGAAGAAGCAGTAGAATGTGCAGTGTGTCTGTGTAAGATCGAGGAAGGAGAAGAGGTCGGAAAACTAAGATGCGATCATCTCTTTCATAAGAATTGCTTGGACAGATGGGTGAGATGCAGGCGTATGCGTGCTACTTGTCCTATTTGTCGAGATTTTATAGCTCCATATAAAGCTGTTGTCCAGTATGGGGTAGAAGTTCTGGTGTTCAACAAGTTTACTACTTTCACTTCAACTGAACGTGATACATGGTGGCTAAGATAGATTATTACATCTTATGTGTGTGTGTGTGTGTATATATATATATATGTATGTATATTTTAGGTTTATGTTTTATATATATGTGTGTGTGAGCATGCGCGTGCACGTGTGTTTTGAAGAAAACTAATACTCGTTACATTTGTAATCAAAGTTAATTGGAGAAGTTATAAACAATTATAATTAAGTTTATTTGTTCTTGAAGAAATGTCTTTTGCTTTCTTGATTTTTAATTTTTGAATCTATACAAGTAGAGAGATATACAAAAGGGAAATGAGTTGGAAGGTATATATACGTATGTATAAACAAATAAACTGAAGTTAATACTTTAATTAAATAAGTAATATTAAGAAAAAAGTTTCATGTATTATTACTGTGATTCCAATTAATTTTAAATGTGTGACTTTACGATATAAAAATAAAAATATACATGTGTAATAATAAAAATGATAGAGTAAATAACCCAGCTAAAAGACCTTAAAAGTTAAAAAAAAAAAATTGATATTCTTAATTCCTACTCAACATTCATATAGTTATGATCTCAAATGTCATTTAGAGTGTAAGACTTCTTATTTTTTGTGGACTGAAGAAAAGTCTTAGTAAGAGAGTCTCATTCCTTGACATGTTGCACAATATTTGCAAGAAACAATGTACCTATACATATGTGGTCCTACCAAAATTTGAACAAAAAATAGTCGGCAAATTAATACAGATTGAAAAAGACAATAAATTAACAAACGAAGAAAAATATTCTTTTTTATTTCCTTTTTGGTCAAATAAATATTCTTTTATATTTGCTTTTTATCTCAAGAGAATTGAATGGCTTGAGAGAAACTGAGGCCTCGATGGCCCAGACTCCTACGCGAGGCAGCAGTGGAGTTTGGGGAGTAAAAACCTTTTTATTTCAAAATATTTAGTTTAACATCTCATTAATCTTAATAATTTTTTAAAATATTCTTTAAAATTTTAATTTATTAAAAAATAATAATTATACCTCTATATAATAATTATACCTCTATATAATAATAATTATTTAAAAATAATAATAAATAAATATCTAAAATTTGAGAAAATACAATATATTTATATAAAATATATTATTAGTTAAATAATAATATTATTAAGAAATTAAATAAAATATAAACTTATAAATTTATTTATTTTACAGAATATTTATAATAAATATTTATGATTATGTTGCAATTTAAATAAAATATATGCATATATATTTTCAAATTTAAATAAAATAAAATAAATAATAAATTTATAATATAATAAATATTTATATTGTCAATGTGCTATAAAAAAAAAAAAATAATAATAATATTTAATTAATCAATATACTTTATATAGATTTATTGTATTTTCTCAAATTTTAGAGATTTATTTTTTTAAATAATAATTATTATATTAGGGTATAATTATCATTTTCTAATAAATTAGGACTTTTAAGGGTATTTTTAAAATTACTATAATTATTGGAGGTATTAAACCCAACCTCTCAAACTAAAAGGACTTTTACCGTAAATATATATATATATATATATATGTAATATAATATAATTTTTGCTTTTTTGATATATAAAAATATATAATCAAAGACATTGAGAAGAAAATTTTCTGTAAAGAAAAAATAAATAGAAGTATTCAAGAAGTGTAGAATTACTTTAATTTAAGTAAATTTTAGTAGCATAGTTATACAAAGTTACGACAATATTTTAAAGCTACAATAGGTTTGTGCAAATTCTTGGATTTGTCTATAAAAAAATCTATTAGTAAAGTAAACATAAACGTGTCATTACGGTTGTGAACACTTTATTTAAATTTCAAAATTATTTTAATTGATTGTTCACATAGTATTATCCTTTACTAAACCATTAAATTTTTGTACTTAAAATGTAAACATAACTTAAAACTTATTTAAAGTCTATTTAAGATTGTTATAAATTATAAAATAAATATATTTTTGCTTTGTCGAAGAAATAATCAGGAAAATTAGTTAATGATTTAGTAAAGTTTATTCTTAAAAGTATTTTGAATTTGTGTTTAAAAAATTTTATTATTAAAATAATATAGTAATACAAATAAACAAAATATACATAATAATGAATGAAAACTAATTTTACAGTATGTGTGTGTGTGTGTGTATATATATAGCTTAGCATAATTTATAATAAAAAATATAAATTTTTTAATTATATTTTGTGAAAAAGAAATAGAAAAGTAATCAAAAGAAAAAAATAAATTTTTTAAATTTTGACAAATTTATTTCCTAATTAAAATTTAAAATTTAATCATTATTTTACAGTTAATTTAAAGTTTTATTATTCTAGATGGATATGTTCAATATTGTATTTAAAAATAAAATTACTCTGTAAAATGAGATTTTGTAATGTTATTTTTTTTCTACTTCTCAAAAGTAATTTTTAAAAAAAATTTATTAAAAATAAAAAATAATTGTTAATGGCTCAAAACTACTTTTTATCGCTTTCAGCAGTTTAACACCTATCCGAAACCTACTATTTTTAAAATGTCAGCTCAACCTAAACGCTAAAACCGACCAACTATTTGTCTTGTTATGTACGTGTCCTGCTTTACCCAAGTCAAATTGATTTGAGAGCCATTAACCACATCAGGGTGAGAACTGAAGAAATTAGTGCTTGAGTGAAATCCAAGAGCACGTGGATGATTCTGATAATCTTTTAAGCTAAATATACTTTCAGAAATAGTAATATGGCTGCGCACAACATTGCAAGAATAGCTGTCTCATATGCAAGCGTTGTCAGTTCGACAGGGGGATGTCCCGTCCAACATTCTATTCTGTAAGCTTTTATTCCAAGAGCACGTAGAGCATGAATCACAAATAATGCAATGACAACAGCTCTACTTTCATCTTCTATGCAATTCAATTCACTTCATCAACTCCCTCTTTTTTCAGATCTTCTACTCCTTCTTCCATCCATACTAAGAAAATGATTCCTAAAACAATCTATAATTCGAGATTTTTTTAACCACACACGTGGTCACTTGCCAAACCACATAAAATTCTCAAAATTGATTATGATCTTATCTCGACAACGACATGAAAGCGAAATGGTTCACGTCCTAATCAACGAAACCAATAAATACTCGGCAGAAGATCCCATACGGTAGTTGAAAAGATTGACAAAGTTACCGTTGATAATCCTTGTCGAGAATTCAAGTCTTCAAAATGAGAAAACCGTGTATGGTGAAGGTCTGGAAGCAGTATCATAACAATAACTATTACTATAGTTAAGCTGGCATTTACGAGTCAGCTCTCTCTCGCTCTGAAGTAAAAATAGCTAAGTTATTATTGACAAACATATGAACAAGAAAACTCCAAAAAAAAAAAAAAAGATAGCCAAATATTTTACCAAATTGATCTGCCAGGTGGATTGCTAGGAGTTAAATAACGAAAACATCTCAGGACAAAGCATATATAAAATTCAAGGTCAGGAAGCCCACCTCCTTCAGGGGATCAGCGACGCTCAGGGCGTCATCTTCATATTCATCCTCCTGATTTTTCAAATACACAATCAAGAAGATTTTATTAGTGACACCAAAGTTAAAGTGCAAAAGAAACTTCCAGACAAGGGAAAAGTTGTTGTTTCTGAACCAACCTCATCATATATTTTGGCCATTGCTTCAAGATATTCATATGAAGGTCTGCCCAATGAGCCAACACCAGCGGAATATATCAAATCCTTCTCAGATGCCACATCTCCTACCTGAACCTCCTCCCCAGTCACTATCCTGCAAAGTCAGTTGATTTTCATATTAAAAATTCCATTTGCTAATCTGAAGATCACAGCAAGCCAAGAGGCCAATGAAGATAGCAGTACCTCATCATCATCACCTAAAACTTGTTCTTGAATCTCAATCAATGCATCTGCAAGTAAAGCCAATATCTGCAATACCCATTAAAAAAAAATAATAAAAAAAGGCAAATACTTTATATATTTCAATATTTGCAAGTTAATTCAAGTTCAACACAGCTTTAACAATCTCAAATTCAGAGACAAGAAAACTGTAGGAATGGAAAGTAATAGCCGGCGTGAAACTCTTCCACTCATACAGAGCACAAGCTATAATTACAAGTTCGGTGTACCCGTACAGAACAATTCACGCTTCTTAGGAGACAAACCATCGTGCTAATGTTGTACATCAAAATAATTGGGTGACAAATTAAGAAGATCACTCATCAAGTTTAGATGCAAAAATATTTCGTCGGCAACAGGCCTAGCAAAAACATATGTCCTTGTTTTACCATTAAATCACATCACAACCTCTGTTCATTAACATCCTTTTATTTATAACTTAAAAAATCCCGGGGCACAGCGTATTAGTTTCAGAAGCAGGAACTACTATTATTGGCCCCCGCAACTTTTAGAACATGAAAGTGAAGTAGGATCCTCTCCTGATTTTAACTTACTGGGGCTTTTAACAACCTTTGGACACTTATACATTATTGTCCATATGCGGTGAAAGGAAGCACAAATCTGTATTAGCTCCGGTAAATTGATTACATATTTAAAATATTTAATAAAAATTAACTTTTACATTATCAATTTTTTAATTTATTTTTAAAACATGTATAATCAATTTTTCATCAAATCTCATAATATAAAATAAAATTTTTTTATATCTTTTTAATAGTAGTAAATTAATTTTTTGTATGTGAAATACCATTTCACATTCAAAATAATATAATAAAAATAAATATTTGATTTTTTTGTAATTGATAAAAATAAACTAATTGGCAAAAATTATCAATTTAATTGAAATAATTGATAAAAATATTATAGTTTATAACAATTTTATTACGATAAAATATCAAATTTAATTTGTTTCAATTTTTTTGTTAACCTATATTAATTATAAATAAATAAACGTGATAGTAAATTATGATTCAATTTGAATAGAATTGATAAAAAGTTAGAAAATATATATTAAATTAAGGTTAAAATTTAATATTTCTTACTTTCTAAAATAATTTTACAAAAAAATGTTTTCTTTGACAAATAAAAAAATAAAATATGAGAAGAAAATAAAACCATTGATAATTTCTTATTTTATAAATTGCATAATATTATACTAAAATAAATTAATTCATTAATTATAAATTGATTTTTTACATCAACTGATTATTTTTATTTTATTAAAATTTGTTGTTCCAAATCTAATTATTAAAGATTGAATTTTTTTAATTGATAATTATTTCAGTAAATTTTTATTAAAAAATAATTTTAAATAATTTTAAAATTAATTGAATTAAAAAACTGTAAAAAGAATTTGAAGGATTTTGATTGATTTAATTAAAAAAGACTTTATTGACTAAAATACAAAATATAAAATTTTTCTGATCATTTATTAAATAAAATGGACTCAATTATAATTAATTAAATAAAGAGTAATAATAAATTTTGAGAAAAAACAGAGACGAGCTGAGGAAAGAAGCCCATTTCCAATCCCAGCCCCATCCTCAGCCCAAATGGGACGGACCCTCACAAGCCAACCATTCCGCGAAAAAATTGCCACCCCTACTAGTACGTGCGTGGTCTCCATTAATTTATTGGATGTTGTCTCTCTATATATATATATATATACATATACGTACAGTAGCTTTTTTCATAGCTTATAAAATTTTGTGATCCACGTACAATTGATAATGAGATTGCAACAGCTGGATACAAATTATAATCAAACAACGCGCGTGTATATATATATATATATATATATAATGAGGACTACTTTTAATAATTTAAAAATTATCACTTATAAATTAAAAAAAATTTAAATTTAAATAAAAAATTTATTTTAATAATTTAATTATTTTGTTAAGAAAATATCATGACTTAATTAATTTATTTTTAAAAATTTTTAATTTACAAATAACAATTAAAATAAAAAGTATAACAAGAGGAGAGAAAAAAAAAGTACGGAGAGAGATTTGCCAACTCCAAAATAAGAAAGAGAAAAAAAAGACTTAAAAAATATAAAAACTCTTAATTTATGAATATTAAAAAATATTATATTTTATTACATTCAATTTCTACCCTCTAAATATCTTTGATATAAGAGATAATGAAATACATAAAAATATGCGTAATTTTATGAAATTGTTGATTTTTTCTTCTTTATACATACGTATAAAGTGAAGAATTGGCAGCTTCATATTTTTACATGTATATTTATATCATTTATAAATCGTTGAATTTATGCATTTATAACTATTGATATTAAATCAAACACATATAATTAATATAATTACATGTGTCAAATCTAATCTCACTATTAGAGGTGCTTAGATATAACGATTCACAAAATAATATAAAATATGTGTAAATTTATGAATTATAGATCCGTCTCCTCTCTCTTTATATATATATATATATATAGGGGCAGGATCAATGACTCTTTTTTTTCATACAAAATTTTACATTAATTGTAAATTGGATATATCCACATTTAATGATTGATATTGCATCTGATTATGTAATTAATATATAATTAATGTATCTATAATTAATGCATACGTTAGATGTAATCTCAACCATTGAATGTGCTTATATCCAACGGTTTACAATTGATGTAAAATTTTATGTAAAAAAAAAGGGGCCGCTGATTCTGTTCCATATATATGGGAATCAATAATATATTTTGATAAAAAAGTAAAGTAATTATGTTAAACAAAATTTTTTTATTAGTTGAATATTTTTAGATAATATTAGGACTGTAAAGTTTTTACGTAAATTTCATTTATATAAATTGACGTGATAGTGTTATATTATTGCTACATATTTCATATATTTTATTTAATTTCTTTTATTTCATTAAAAATTTCTTTACTCCTGTAGAGATATAAGATATTTGATAATAATACAATATTGTCACGTTAATTTGTATGAATAAATTTATATGTACTAAAGAATGATTAATTAATTTTTATGGTAAATAAAAAAGTTTTTTTAAATTAATATTATAAAACGGAGATTAAACTCAGTGATGGTTTATTGAAAGTTTTCACAAATAAAGAACAATTATACTTTCACTTTTATTATTCAAAATTTACAGAGTACGCATATTTACAAAGAAAAATCAAAAAATAAGATGAAAATAATTCAAAATGACATGGTCAAGGAATTCGCTCTCAATAAAATATTTTGTTGATTAAGATAAATTATTATCTTGATTGATGTTTTTTTATTCTTGCGAAGCAGTCAATCAATGAAAAATCAACGTGAATATTAAGAAATTTATCAATATCTTATGTTGATTGATGTTTTTTTTATTCTTGCGAAGCAGTCAATCAATGAAAAATCAACGTGTGAATATTAAGAAATTTACCAATATCTTTTTTGACTTTGATCATCCTCCCTTAAGTTAGCCTCAAAACTTTTTGTACTCATAATTTATGTAGAGATGTTGTGAATTTTTGGTATAAAAAGCAATATTCTTATAATTTTGTGAAACAAAAAACTCCAATTTCTATAAATATTTTGTCAAGAAAATCTTTTGAATATATCATAAACGGTAAACATTCATATTATTACTTACATGGAGAAAATATTTACAAAATAAATATATTGTTCTTTTCAACAACTTGTATAATTTTAAGAAAGTCATTACATGAGTTTTATCTCCAATTGTCATACTTAAAATTCTACTTTCATCATTTTTTTTTTTTTCATCTTATTACCTAACCAATTCTGCGACAGTTTATGAAGAATTTTGTTTTCTAGTCACATTTTTTTCAAAGACTTAACCTAACTCAAAACACCCTCTACCTCTAAGATTCAATATAAAGAAAGAGTGTTGGAAGAACTTTCTTCAAATCTTTCTGTCTATCTTTTTCAAATACAATTCCCTTCTTTTAATTTCCTACCTAATTCAAATACCAATAATTTTTTTAATCACATGTGTGCTGACCATGACGATGACCAAAAACTAGTTTGTGTTGATCAAGCTTAAAAGAGTAAAAAATTAGAAGAATATCTCTAAAAATAGGGGTTGATTCTTAGTGGCGGCTTGTCTTGTAAAAGATAGGAAAGTTGATATATATAACATAGTTACATACCATTGTTGTCATATGTTTCAAATAATTTTTCTTGTCCACTTAGAATTCATTTGATATAATTTTTCAAATATAATTTTTACTAAAAATTTATTAATTATTTAGTTATTATAAATAATTCTTAAGAAAATTTGAATAATTATTTTAATAGATAAATTAATTTTTAATATTTTAATTTAAAGAAATATCATAAAATTTTTAAAATAAAATAAAAATATTTTAGACAATTTCTTATTTAAAAAAGTTAAAAAAAACTTTATTATCAAAAAATTAAATTTTAAACTTCTTTAAGTTAAAAGAAAATAACTTTTTTTTAATTTTTAAAAAAAAATTTTTATTGTCAATTAAACGACATATAAAAATCTTAAAAATATTTTTATCATTAAAAAGGTTATTTTAGTTTAAAAAAAAAAGTCAAATTAAAGAAACACTTATTTTTTTCATTTTGATACTTGTATAAAATTTTAATGGTGTATTTTGCTCTTAGAAAGAAAAATAGTAAAATGACCAAAACAATCCACATGTATGTATTCTTGTTCATGATAAGCCATATGGCATCCCATCCAAATTCAATCTCAAGAATTGATTTCTAAAAATAAAAAATAAGATAAAATTAGGAATTTTATTTAATCATTGTTGCTATATTTAGCCCATCAAATCTGATACTGCAATATGTAATCTACATAAAATAAATTCCATTTATAAGAAACAGAACTAATTTTTAAATCAAATATAATATTTATTAAATTTTTACCCCCAAGTCTCTGTTACTATTGATAATTTTTCAAAGAAAGGTATCTAATATTCTAAACCACATTATCTTTTTCAAATATTATGTCTACTAAAGATTTTTTTTTTCTTTGGTTAATATATATACCACAAACTGGCCAACTCGTTTTTTCTGGTGGAAGAAAAATATATAATCGTGTAAAACATTGCAAGAACTGCATCTGCATTAACTTTATGGTAGTCTACAAAACTGAACGAGTGGATCGTACAATCAATTAAGGAGACAACCATCCACGTATTTTTGTATATATATTTTTTATTTTATTTATTTATTTATTTTTTCAAATCAACGTCAAATTATAAAATTATAAAACAAATAAAACAGTCATCCTCGTGTTTTTGTAAAACATTTTTTATTATTTTTTCATATTAAACGAATGTCACGATCACAATGTATTTGATGTGACAATATAATTAATACAAAAATTTATGAAAGTGAAGAAAAGAGATACAAAATAAATTAAACTAAATTTAGTTTTGATTACATTATTTTCTGCACTAAATTTATTGAATTTAAATTGATGATAAATTATTTTTAATATAAATTAACGTGATAATATCATTATATTGTCAATGTATAATTAAATAGGGTATACATATTTACTTACACAAATAGAATTTGTGTATGAGTCACTATATGTAAATGAATTGTACAGCTTTGACTTTGTGAGTGATTCTATAAATACCCTCTTTCTGATTTGCATATACTCATCTAATACAATGAATTCTTTTGCTATTATCTCCGATTTCTCTTTCTTTGCTTTGCTTTCCCTGCTCATGATGATCCCCATTTACATATTCCGAAACGAAATTTCCAAGCTTCTTTCATTCATGCTGAGTTACATAATTCCAATCATTACCCGTTTGAAATGGGAATGGAGTTTCATGATTGAGCAAGCGTTTTTCGGGCATCGCCTGCATGGTGGTGGCCTGACTGCAGAAATTGGAGAAGAACGTCTGAGTACAGTCCATTACAAGTACAAGCCAGGGAGGAACGAAGAAGCAGTAGAATGTGCAGTGTGTCTGTGTAAGATCGAGGAAGGAGAAGAGGTCGGAAAACTAAGATGCGATCATCTCTTTCATAAGAATTGCTTGGACAGATGGGTGAGATGCAGGCGTATGCGTGCTACTTGTCCTATTTGTCGAGATTTTATAGCTCCATATAAAGCTGTTGTCCAGCATGGGGCAGAAGTTCTGGTGTTCAACAAGTTTACTACGTTCACTTCAACTGAACGTGATACATGGTGGCTAAGATAGATTATTACATCTTATATTATATATGACTTGATTAAAGTATAGTTTCAATTATATATATATATATGTATTTATATCTTTTGTTTAAGCTAGGTTTATGTTTTATATATATGTGTATGTGCGCGGGCGTGTTTTGAAGAAAACTGATACTCCGTTACATTTGTAATCAAAGTTATGTGGAGAAGTTATAAACAATTATAATGAAATTTAGTTCATGTTCTTGAAGAAATATCTTTTACTTTCTTTATTTTTAATTTTTAAATCTATACAAATTAAGAGATATATAAAAGGGAAATAAGTTGGAAAGTATACATATATATATATAAATATATACGTATTGTAATAATAAAAATAATAGAGTGAATAACCCAACTAAAAAACCTTAAGAGTTAAAAAAAATTTATAATCTGAATTCCTACTCAACACAAATATATTTATTATCTCAAATATCATTTAGAATATAAGACTTTTTCTTTTTTGGACTGAAGAAAAGTCTCAATAAGAGGGAGGCTCTCATTCCTCGACTTGTTTCACAATAATTGCAAGTAAACAATGTGCCTATGCATATATGTGGTCCTAACAAAATTTCAACATAAAATATTCAGCAAATGAATACACTTTGAAAATGACAGCAAATTAGCAAATAAAGAAAATTTTCTTTTAATTTCCTTTATCGTCAAATAAACATATTGATAAAGACAGAATCTCAAGAGAATTGAATGGCTGGAGAGAAGCTGAGGCCCTCGATAATGTTCAATGTTTTTTGTCTTCATTATATTCTTTCGTCGTTTTGAATATTATACACGTTAATAGTACTATGTATTCTTACTCATCCACTTGAATTTTGCGTCATTATCATAAATATATATATATATATATATAGGGTAAAATTCTTTTAATTCAAAATGTTTGCTTTAATATAATTTTTAAAATATCCTTCAAATTCTCAATTTATTAGAAAATAATAAATATACTCATATATAATAATAGTTATTTGAGAAAATAATAAATAAATCTCTAAAATATATTATTAATTAAATAATAATATTATTAAGAAAATAAATAAAATATAAACTTATAAATTTATTTATTTTACAGCATATTTATGATAAATATTTATGATTATGTTGTAATCTAAGCAAAATATATGTATGTATATTTAAAAATATAAATAAAATAAAAAAAATAATAAATTTATAATATATGAATAAATATTTATATTGTCAATGTGTTATAAAATAATAATAATAATAATATTTAATTAATTAGTATTTTCACATAGATATATGATATTTTCTTAAATTTTAAAAATTTAATTATTATTTTTCTTAAATAACTATTATTATATAGAAATATAATTGTCATTTTCTAATAAATTAAGACTTTTAAAAATATTTCCGAAGTACTAGTACTAATAAAGATATTAAACCAAACCTTAAGAATTAAGAGGACTTTTACGGATGAATATATTTATATATATATATAATTTTTATTTTTTTGATATATAAAAATATATAATCAAAGACATTGAAAAGAAAGTCTTGTGTAAAGAAAATATAACTAGAAGTGTTCAAGAAGTGTAGTATTACTTCAATATTAGAAACTTTTGGTAGCATAGTTATACAAACTTACGACAATATATTTAAAGCTACAATAGGTTTGTGCAAATTCATGGATTTGTCTATACAATAATCTATTAATAAAGTAACATAAACCTATCATTACCGTTGTCAACTCTCTATCTAAATTTCAAAGTTATTTTAATTGATAGTTCACGTATTATTATCCATTACGAAACCATTAAACTTCTGCGTTTAAACTGTGAACATAATTTAGAACTTATTAAAATCCATTTAAGATTATTATAAATTATAAAATAATACATTTTTGCTGTGTTGAAGAAATAATAGGAAAATTAGTTAAACATTTATTAAATTTTATTTTTAAAAATATTTTAAATTTTATGCGTTCCAACGATTTTATTATTAAAATAATATAATAATACAAATAAACAAAGTATACATAATGATGAATAAATAATCGGCAGAAGATCCCATACAGTAGTTGAAAAGATCGACAAAGTTATCATTGATAATCCTCGTCAAGAATTCAAGTCTTCAAAATGAGAAAGCCGTGTATGGTGAAGGTCTGAAGTAAAAATAACTAAGTTATTAATGATAAACATATGAATAAGAAAACTCAATATATATATATATATATATATATATATATACCCAGAAGAATTAGAGCACTGATCAATTCCAATTAGAAAAGTACTACAGGAAAATCAAGTGAATGCCCAGCCACTTTTAAGATTTGAGGAAACAAAAAGTGTCCTCAACTCTACACTCTCACTTGAAGACTCTTCCACCAGCAGGGGCAGATCAGGCAAAGAGATACTTTCACTTCTTTTTTCAATCATTAAATCAATCAATCAATCAATCAATCAATCACACTATAACCTTACACTATTGATGAGCCAAGCAAATGAGAACCCTCAACATTTGATCTGCCAAATCAACATCTCAGCAATCAGCCATTCAAAACCATCTTGATAGCATTTTGTTGCACCTGCGTAAGACTCTGCATTTTTTAAAAGAAAACACAAATTCATATCCTTTAAGTCAGTCCCATATGGCAAAAGAAAATTTTCTTAGATAAATGATTTCATATGCTTAACAGAGATCGAAGTGGACCTGGAAAAGATTATCAAAAAGCTGTCTGTCAGTTTGCAAGAATTTCATAAAGAAGTCGCTGAGATATTTTACCAAATTGATCTGCCAGGTGGATTGCTAGGAGTTAAATAACGAAAACATCTCAGGACAAAGCATATATAAAATTCAAGGTCAAGAAGCCCACCTCGTTCAGGGGATCAGTGACACTCAGGCCATCATCTTCATATTCATCCTCCTGATTCTTCAAATACACAATCAAGAAGATTTTGTTGGGGACACCAAAGTTAAAGTGCAAAAGAAACTTCCAGACAAGAGAAAAGGTGTTGTTTCTGAACCTACCTCATTATATATTTTAGCCATTGCTTCAAGATGTTCATATGAAGGTCTGCCCAATGAGCCAACACCAGCGGAATATATCAGATCCTTCTCAGATTCCACATCTCCTTCCTGAACTTCCTCCCAGTCACTATCCTGCAAAGTCAATTGATTTTCATATTAAAAATTCCATTTGCTAATCTGAAGATCACAGCAAGCCAAGAGGCCAATGAAGATAGTAGTACCTCATCATCATCACTTAAAACTTGTTCTTGGATCTCAATCAAAGCATCTGCAAGTAAAGCCAATATCTGCAATACCCATTAAAAAAAAAAGGCAAATACTTTATATATTTCAATATTTGCAACTTAATTCAACTTCAACACAGCTTTAACAATCTCAAATTCAGAGACAAGAAAACTGTAGGAATGGAATGTAATAGCTGGCATGAAACTCTTCCACTCATACAGAGCACAAGCTATAATTACAAGTTCGGTGTACCCTTACAGAACAATTAATGCTTCTTGGCAGACAAACCATCGTGGTAATGTTGTACATCAAAATAATTAGGTGCCAAATTAAGAAGATCACTTGTCAAGTTTAGATGCATAAATATTTCATCGGCAATAGGCCTAGCAAAAATATATGCCCTTGTTTTACCATTAAATCACATCACAACCTCTGTTCATTGACATCCTTTTATTTATAACTTAAAATCCCAAGGCACAGTGCATCAGTTTCAGAAGTAGGAACTACTATTGGCCCCTGCAACTTTCAGGAACATGAAAGTGAAGTAGGATCCTCTCCTGATTTTAACTTACTGGAGCTTTTAACAACCTTTTGACACTTATACATTATTGCCAATGTGTGGTGAAAGGAATCACAAATCTGTATTAGCTCTGGTAAAGGCAAAAATCAGAAGACAATCCTCATCCCAGGAAACTCATGAATGCAGTGTCAGTCCAAGGGTATTTGAAGTTCTGATCTCCAGGTTGGAAAACCATTCAGCCCACTAACAACCTTCTCTACACAAAAGTTTCAGTCAAAATGTAATCTGAGACTACCTTTGCAGGAAGTGGCAGCACAGTCCACTGATCTGGAGCCACTTTAGCTTTTGCCCGAGTGGTTACCCCTGCATCAGACTAGAAATGAAAAAGAGTAAGTTTTTGAAAAAAAAAGGTATATTCCTCTCATAGATCAAACATTGAAATAAATAAATAATAATGAAGGTACAGGTGAACCTTAATTAGATGACCTTGCACGTTAATATTCCCCAATTCAGGATGCCTCGTGGACAGCAGTGAAGCCAATGCAGTAGTAGTGACTTTAATCTGATAAGCACCCAAAATCTCCCCTGTACACAACTTCAAACATTTTATTATTCATGTTAAAGTGGTTAGATCAAATGACCAGTTTTGCAGAGGAAAACAAGCAACTAAATGGCGGCCGTAAGAGATGGTAACAATAAGATTACAACCACTGAAAATGTAACATGACATCAACATAATGTGCACCTGAAAGATGAAAGATACTTGCCTTGCAGCTTAGTCCATTCTGACATTACATAAGCAAAGGCATTACCATAGCCTTCAGTTGGAATAGTGATCAGCAAATTGATAAACTGTTCAACATTCGGGGCACTCATATGGACCTGTATTTTAATCAAACAAAGAAGCTCAAAGTTTACTGGACTTTCTGAAATCTTAATCACTCAGCCAAGAAACCCAAACTATATGAGGTTAAAGCATTTGGAAAAGTGGCTTTAGAAATAAGTGCTAGAAAAGTTTAAGAGGTTTGGATTGGTGCTTAAGCTATAAAACAGAGGTTCTATGGCATCAATTGCTAGATAGTTTCCCAACTTAGATAGCTAACATGAACTATAACAAAAGAAAAACTTATTAAAAAAGAGAGAGAGAGAGAGAGGAAGAGAAAAGAGTTCACACACAGTTATTATAAATTAAATTATTCTTTCCACTTTAACATGTAAAATGTTGACATAACCAAGAGTTAAATGTACTCAAGATTAGACCGAAAAATTAAAGAACAATACCAATCTAGCAAAAATAAGTAGCAATGAGCTTCTCAATCCTGCTATCTGAGCAGACTGCATTCGTCTAACAAGTGCAGCAACTAGGTCCCGAACATGTGGTGCCATTTGTGATGGGAGATGCAAAATCAGTTGCAATATATAGCTCCCAACAAAGAGTGATCCAGAGCTTTCTAGATCAGGATTAAGAAGCCTGCATTGAGATTTGTTCAAATTCAGGTTATAGAAAAACAGAATCGAGAAAAGCCCTCACCAAATGTAAAGCTCGATGGAGATAAAGCATGCTCAAAGGGGTCAAGAACAAGCAATCAGTACATTCTTCCTCATCAACTACAAGCGTTATTTAAGAAAACAGAAAAAAAAATTAACTGCAAAATGAATCATTTATTGATAGATCATCTTCACAGAAAAAATTGGCACATATGTCAAGTGATTTTCAATTTCCTGAGATACTAGCCAAATACGGAAATGTAACAAGACACAAGTATACAGAACAAAACTTGTCTATAATGGTCTGCAAGAAGGGTAATTGTCAAAACTCATCCCTGTGGTTTGCTAAAGTAACAAAGAGATCCACAAGTTTACATTTATCTCAAATTTGTTCCTGCCATCCAATTGCCTTGGCAAGAAATAATCAATCAAAAGGCAATACTGTCATTTTGGTCAGACTCTTTCAATCAACTTCAAAAAACAATCAGAAGGTTTGACAGCCTATTTTGTTACAATAGCATACCGAATGGGCTGACTTGAATTTTCCAATTCTTTTTTACATTAAACCAGAATTATAATGTAAAAGCCCATGAAGACACATCAATCGATAGTTGTTAAACAGGTGGCTGAACTCACAATGATGGGTTTGGTGATCAAAATCTTGATCATTTTCCAAGACTCAATGCAGTAGACATCATCCAATAATACTACATAAGATTGTTCAGATTAGGTGTGTAAGATAGTAAGGACTAGAGATTTTGAGAAACTGAAAATGAAGATGAGGATATTTGCAGGGCAAATGGCACAACAACTGGGGTGGGTTCTAGGTAATGGATAAGGACCAAATTTCAGAGGTGTATGTGTTACTAAATCTGTTAATTATTAATAATATAATAAAAAACATAATTAGGTAAAATTTAAGAATAATATGTAAAAATCTGATACTATTTTTTTCCCTTTTCAAGAAAAGTATATTACTTAAATTAAATTAATTTAATTATTTAACAAGCAGAAAAACATACAATTTAGGGAAAATTAAATTTGAAAAATATTTAGTTAAATAATAATTATTTGTTCAAATATTTTTAAAATATATAACCGTTTATTTTAGTTTTGTACATTTATATGAAACACGTTTTCATCATTTTTCATTTCTACAATATTTTTTACAAAATAATATCAAACTCATTCTCTAATCTTCCAATAAAGATTTAAAAACACCATTTTCACTTTCATAAATTATTTTTAAAAATATCATTATAACAACAAAACCAAACAAGCCCTTAGTAAACCTGTGGATCTATAGGGACTAATTTGATAAATTCTCTGTTCATAAAAGTGACCCAAGTCAGTAATGGTTTAGAGAATAATCAAATGTAGCCTCAAACATAATATGATTTTGCAATTGTACAACAGTATGTCTTTCACAACCAACATAATCAACAGTCGACAGATATGATGAGAAGACATAAAAGACAAGCTATAAACAAAGCACACCCAAATTAAGGTAAGGGACAAGAAAACTGAGTATCTATAAGAAGTCCATAATGAATATCCATATATTGTGATCCAAACATAACTACAAAATGAAATAAATAAATATGCAAGTAAATCCTACCTTGAAGCAGCATCAAGCAAACTTCTCATAGTGAATCCTGAATCACCACCCCAAGCAAGCAACTCTTGTCCTCCCCCAGATATAAAAGATGCCAAACATTCAGTTGCATTCTGGTGAATGTAGCGAAAGCACAGAAATTGTTTTCATACAATTGAAAGAAACTAGCAGAAGAAAGTACAGAAATATGAGAGTTTTTCACAAGAAATCTTAACCTGCATTTCGCTATGATCTTCACTTTGAAGGATTATTCGGATAACAGCATCAAAACAAACATCATATGCTGCTTTCAGTAAGTCAATAGGAGCATTCTGTACAATACTATCACAAACTGTAATTAGCAAAACATGTCATACAATCATGAAGTTGTTTAAGGTTGTAAAATAACCCCAATGGCGAAATTAAGACATCTGTAATTGTTCTGCCAAATATAACTTGCCTTTAATAGCATTGTCACCAGATCCAACGATCCAGCTACCAATCCATCAGGTTGCTGTTGAGGCTAATGACCAACAGAAAGATTAGAAACAATAATTAAAACCACAATTAAGGAACTGTAACTCAACTATAATTCTTACTGGCCATACTTTATCAATAATTGGACCAATATGCTGTAAAATTCGGGAAGCAAGTTGATGAACACAACCAGGAGAACATTTTATTGCCTGCGAATAAAATCAAAGAAAAAAAAATAGAACACAAACAAATTATTACACTGCAGAAGATCTTGCCAAATCATTAAAAATTAAAATGCCATTAAAAAAAGAAAAAATAAATAGTGCATGAAATTTCTAGAAAACATTGTTTTTGTATGTTTTTGTCAGTCACAAAAAGGTATCTTGACCACTATAGACATTCTGGAAATGTACAAACTTCAACTACATCAGATTCATTTAAAGGGATATTCATGTTGTAAGGAAGAAAAAAAAGAATCGGGGAAGCAGATAAAGGCATATTTCTGCATGATACAATACTTTTGTTCCCAAGGAGATAGCCTACTTGGTTACATCTCTTGTCAGGAACCAAGAGTTCTAGCAATTGAAACCCCCTCACACCAGCCATGAGGGAAGATTGTTCTTAATTGTGAGGTTCATTGGCAGGAGTAGGGCATGCTACGTTTAAAGAAAAATAAATAAATAAATGTACAACACTGGTGGGTCAGGCACTTATATTAACTCACAGAAGTCCAGGTGACAAATCTCAGATTGTTCAAAGGGCGCAACAGGTCAAAATATATCAAAAGAAGATTGAACTGGTTATCCTTGTACTTCTAATCTGTTTAGCATCATAATGCATGCAGACAGAAGCATGCATTTCAACATCACATGATAACAATCAGCAACATCAAGTTATTACCTCCAGAACCTCAATTGCATCAATACTGATAAAAGGATCCGAAACATGCAAGGCCCACATTTTAAGGATTAGAGGAGAAAGCATAGGCTCCATCAACACAGTCAAGAAGCCTACAGTTTGCAAGAACAGTACATTGGAGAAAGATAACAAGTATTAGGTGGTACAAAACAAAAACCACATGAACATGACTAAATATAAAAAGATTACAATATGGACACAAAATAATTCCTACTTGAAACAACTAAATTCAGACCTACCATCCTTAATTACTGCTTGCAACGTTTCGAGTATCAGGTGCAATGTCTCGTCACATGCCTGAAAAGAAGAATCAAGTAACAGCTGTTAAATATAACTTTGACGAAAATGAGAAATAGATGACCATTTATTTACCTGATGAAGGAGATCAGTAAGAGATGAAAATAAACCCATCATTTGAGGCTCAAGATTTCCCCTTTTTGCTTTAGGTAGAAGCTGGGAAAGTGCCTGGCAGCCACCTACTTTCACAGGTGGGGGCCTGTTAACCAAAGACTCTAACCATAAGATTTATTCTATTCTAGACTAGATATATATTGAAAAAGAGAATGGCAAACATACACATCCATGCCAATTGTGGTGATAGCAGCATATAGGAAGTGCTCAAGAACTCCATCACTAATCTGGAAAGTACATAAATCAGTACGAAGACTTTTAAAACTGAATGTAAGAAGAAAAAAAGAGATTGAAAATTACCACAGAGGAGAACTTAGCAACTGAGGTAAAAATACGAGCATAAAGAAAGGGATACTGGTGGACCCCTGCAGAACAAAATATTGAGACTAAAATGTGCCCACTGCTTTAATATTGTGAAAACTACCATTAAGCCCACAAAAATCTACTCAGAAAAAGTCACCAGTTCCAATATCTTCTGTAATCATTTGCTCTAGTAGTTTTCCTAAGCTGACACGGGTCAGTCCAGAAATCTGCAAGAGAAATTGAATATATTGGGTGAATTTTGCAAGAATGGGAATATCGCATTATAAACAAAGAAATAACATCTGCCTTCCAGTCCCAGAACTATACAAAAGTAAAATAACTTCATCACAAAGCACAAACCTCTTCCTCAAGCAACTCTTCTGACAAAAAGGCCAAAGCAAATAGAGTAGCCTCCCTCATCTGTGAAAAGTTAATTTACAATGCATAATTGAATTAAGAGGGAAGTTGTAAATGAATATATGGAAAAGAAAAAAGATTCCAAAAGTCCTCTTAAAAATTGGTATAATGTTATGCACCAACCATATCAAAGAAACCACAAAAGTACACTGCAAAAGAAAATAAGCATAAGAAATAGAGGAAAAGTAACATATCACATAGAAGAAGGTGGCAACTAAAACCAATACTTGCACCACTCCTATGTTTGTCCTCACAACATGTGTGCAATCATACAAACAAGCATACCATTGATTAAATAATTGATAATCCACGGACATAAAGCTACAGAAAGTAGGTAAAACAAAGCAATAAAAATTAAAAAAAAAATTGATAGGTTTTTAAATTCTTCATCAGGTAGTTAGCCCAAAAAAAATGAATAACGGCAGAAAAGATGATATCATGTTTCTGAAAATTCAACACAGAAGAAATGGCAATACACGTGGTGGTCATGTGGTCTGTTCAGTGTCATTTTCCAACATTGCTTTTCAGAAACTGAGCAGCAAAATGGAAACAGGAAATCAAACTTCGAATCTTTTAGATTTGAGAATTGTCTAATAGTACATTGACTTTGAATTGTTTAGATCTGAGAATTGTGTCTAATAATACATTAACTTTGAATTGTTTAGTCTAAGAATTGTGCCTAATTATATATTTGCAAACAGTTTTTCAGGAACTAAAACAGTGAAAAAACCGCCTGGCACTTGGATGTGAAGAATTTTTGAGAAACACAAGAAGAGATCTGTGTGTCTTTCAGCACTTGTTTTTCGAAAACACAGAAAATATCGGTTGTTTTTCTGTTCAACATTAGCTTTAAAAACAGTTTACAGAGAGTACAAAGGCCAATTCGTACTTCATCAGGAAAACTATAGCCGAGTTACAATCTAACAGCATCAACAGCCACTAATGTGATCGTACTCTCCCTGGAATTTTTGAGTTTACTAGAGATGAATTCATCATAGAAAGCTTCTGAAGTAGCATACATTAATAGATATTACGAATTGGTAAATATATGTGTCTGGACCAACTACAAATATTGATCCATCTTTTACAAGATAAATTCTAAATCAGAAATCAAAATTTTGCTACTTACTCTCCACCAAACAGTAGATCCTGCAGCTTTTTCTTGTTGTGACTCAGTAAATCTTTTACTAGCAGCATCTATAATGGCATCAATTCCTTCTCTACCACAATAACTCACCACCTCTTGTAGTAGGACCGCACCTATAGGAAGCAACATTAATATGTCATAATATATGGCTAAAGCTCATGCAGCCTCAAAAAAGTAGTAGTAAAATTAGATGCAGTTCCACAAAGGCATACTATATTTATAAATTCCAATAGATTTCATGTCAATAAAATTCCTTGGGACCAGTTAGACAACAGCTACAAAGATTTGAGGTTGAAAGTGATAACTCAGGCCAAGGGTTGTTAGCAAGGCCTGCTAAAAAAAATTTGATACCTTAGGCAAAATTTTTAAATTAGGCCTTTTTATATTTAGAGTAAAATAAAATATTACAAACAAATAAGTTATCACTTTTTTGTAATAAATAAAAGCACTAAAAATTATAATTTCAATCAAGAAAAAGAATTATATGTATAATAGAAAACATTGAACAGTAAAATCACTTAATAGATAGTGATTGCAGCGGCTTCAAATGTTTAGAGTAGCTTTGTCTTTGGTTTAACCATCTATGGAGATGGTGCAATAGATAATCTTTCAAAGTGTAAGAATTTTATTAACAAACTTTTGATTAATTATAATGTAGAACTAGAAGAAAAGTCATTACTGGAAAAATTCTGACTTCACTAATTATAACTTTAAGCCTAAGCAAAGTTGGGGCCCTAAAATATGTTACTGAATAAGATAATTATTTTTGTGAATTTGATTTTTTTTTTTTTTGGATGATAAATGTGTTAATAAAATATTTGAGGGGCTTTAGGCAACAACCTAAATTGCCTAAGCCCAAAGTTGGCACTGGTTGTGAGGTTCATGTATGAGAGACAGCAAGAAAGGTGGATCATAGCATGTCACATGTAGTCAATGATGGGTTAGTGGAAGACAAGATATAGTGATCACGATGATTAATTAATATTACCACAAACATGAAAATTTAAGAAGAATGTTTTTGCAATATGTATGCAAAGTGGAGGTTTTCAATGATTTGTTATCTGGATATTAAAAAGATAGTTGACAACCTCTAGATTGAACAAGATGTTTGTAGCATCAAAAACTGAAATTCAATCAAGCGATCAACATAGGAGATATATGTTGTATCACCTCCACAGCTGCAAATTTAGAGATAATATATTCAAAACCAAGCAGCATGAGTATATTTGGTTCATATCTAGAAACATGTTCTAAATGTTGGTTTTCAACAAAAATGTTCTTTCTGGTTAGCACACTGAATCTATATACAACCGATGATTTAGATGATGAAGTTGACAAACAGTAATTTCACAGAGAGCAGAGGAAGCGAGTACGAAAGCCAGGTTCAAAACCTTGACCAATGTGATCCACATGGATTAGAGTAATACTACATATCTTAATTAATTATCCTAAGTTGTCCATCCCAAATGATATGGCATGCATTAGTTAGATTGTAAACTTTCACAACTTCAAAAATAATTCATTACACAATCCCAACGTCCAACTCAAGAGAGCCAATTCACCTGGGATGGAAAACTTGGGATAACTAAGCTGTATGACATGTTTGGGTCCATGAAATGTCACAACAATGCAAGTGCATGACATGTTTGGAGCTCTATACAACCAATAATAAATATTACTAATTATGCAGTATAAAGATGCAAGTGGACAAATTTTCTCTTCTTTATAGCACCATTTAAATCATTTTTCAAAAGAATAAATGGCTGTTGGTAGAGAATGAATCTTGTCACTGTGGTTCGATTCTATCGTAACTATTTTTTAGAACTAAAAATAAACTCATGGTTATTCGACTTACAAATTCAAGTTTGTTATGCCATCTTGAGTTTGATGGAGAGTGTTAGACTTATTTAGTTTCATTATGTTTAATCTTATAAAGTATATTTCTTCTCTAAGAACATTCTAGATTTAATAGAATATTTTATTTTCTCTAACATGATATCAAAGCGGATTAGGTCCTAAGTTTGAAAATCGTATTAGAGTTATTTAGTATAATGTGCTACCCTAAAAGGTGGTTACTAAACATGATTTAGTCTTTTATCCAAAAAATTAAAAAAAATTATAGGAAAAAGAAACCATAGCTGCCAATATAACCACCAGTGATGCAAACTGAAGCTTCAGCTCCAATAACAGATGCCAGAATCACCGATAATATCCACAAACTGAACTAAATGTTGCTGCTTATTTGTCGGGCATCTTGCCCATGATGTCATTATCATGATTTGCTCCGCCGACCTCTATTGCAGAAGATACATGTTCAGGCTGCCCTTTGTCTAAATCCTCCCATTTTCAAATTTCTTCTGCCTAATTTTGTGCACATCCTTGATCTTTTATCATCCAGAACCTCAGTTAATTACAGTTATACCCCTAGCTTTTATCATTAAGATAGAGTTTTTGTCCATCAACCCCTGCAGTTTATCCTTCAAATGCCAAGTCTTTTATCATCTATAGCCCTAATGTTTCTGATACTTTTTATATAGGTCCTTGGATGTCCCCTTACTCGTCTTTGGCACACTCAGATATTCCTCTACCGGCCTTTGGCCCCCATTGATTATTCCTTTACTAGCCTTCAACCCCACTACATTATTCTTTTACTGACCCTTGGCCCCACCTAGTTATTCCTCTGGTAGCCTTTGGCCCCACCAGGTTATTCATCTATTGGCCTCTTTGGCCTTTTGGTTTATAATTTATTATTTTAGTTTATATAAAGGCATGTTCATATATTTATTTCAAAAGCATTCAGTAGATTTAATATAACATTTTATCTTTTCTAACACTTTTAACGTAGTCTTGTCTCAATATTTCAATATTTGTACTTAAGGCTTCTTTTTCATTTCCCATTATCATCATTTTATTCATTCCAAAATCACTAAAATGATGATAATGCCAATGCTTAGAACAATATGCCAAAATCATACAATCTAAATATATATGAGTTATTAATTAATAAAAGCATTTGATGACTTGAAAGATAGCGTAGGAACTTCTTACCAGATACACGACAACTGTAAGTAGAATCATCCTCATCAGCAAGAAAGTGATTCACATCTATTGACCAAGTATGAACCTATCATTCATGAAAAAAGAAAACAACAATGATACCTATGAAAAAGGATTCATCAAGAATACAGGTTGTCGAGTCATGTTCAAATGCCAGAAAGACCCCTTAATCGTTTATATTACAACATAGCAGGTAATGGACTTTTACTATTTTGTCATTTATAATTTTTTTTTCCAACTTTTGTAATTTCTATAATGAATTTAAATTAAAAATTCATATCATAAGCAATTTCAAATTTTCAAGTTGAACACTTAAAAAAAAAAAAAAGTCCATCATGGACCCATCACTAATTATGGACAGATTACAACCACATTATCCAACACTATTAGGAAGATCTCTTAACGCAGAAATAACTTTTTGCCAATGAGTCCATTTTCAAATGCTAATGTAAAGCAAACTCTTGGCCTTTACTTTCTATCTAAGTTTAGAACCAAAATTATTTTAGAAAGCAGGCATCGTAAATTGTACTATGAGCTCTTATTTCATTTTTAAGTGTGAACAATTTCAGTATCATTCAAGTCAGTCATGGTGAGTGGACATGCATTTCTATAAAAAGTTTAATTATGTATCTCAGCTAATTGTCCACTGAGAAAAAAATTACTGTTCAACAACATGTTCAATTGTCGAAACATCAGAACAGTTTTTGCTATAGAAGCCTCATATCATGGTCTAAGTGACTGCCCACCAAAGTTGTTGGCACAATGATAAAACTCCCGGGGATTAGATGGCGTCTGAACGGGAAGCAAATAGGAATAATGTTACATTTTGTTCTGTCTTCCCCCCAACATGTGTGTAATACATACTCATAGCCAAAACAGAAAATATGGGGCATAACCAAGCATTTGGGATTAGACAGGTTAACAAGATCGCTTACAGCTGTTGACACACCTTATAGTGAACACAGCACAAATTATAAATCAAAATCATGAAAAGAATCAGCAACAGCATTAACAAAGTCGAGACAATATTTGTAGCCAATATACTCAAATTATCAAGTTAAAAGCAAAGTCTAAAAGATGCATATGCCCCAGCAAGAACCTGGCATGTTGCCATATCGATTGCTGGTACTGAACATGTGTACTACGGACTGAGAAAAGAGTGCTACCATAAGATACTAATATACAAAATCTATGTAAGGATTTGAGATAGATAAAATTAAGTATATTCCTGGAAAATTATTAGGTTAATCTTAAGTGATCCAAAATAAAAGGGGGAAAAGAAAGGCAAATAACCAGAGCAGAATGACATAGCTTAGGTTCAACTACATGCATAAAATTGTTTTACTAAACCAGAGTGCCTGAACAAAATGCAAGAACTTCAGATGTGGATGAGCCAAAATTAGTTACAATTTTGGGAAAGGTATTTGATTTGGATTTAATTTTGGAAAAGGGATTTGATTTGGATTCTGGAGAAAGGCTGGAACAGTTAAATGAGTGGACAAGTAAAAAGACCACAAGCTTGATTAATTACACAAGTCAAGGAGGTCTGTCGAATAGTTTTAGAGAGAGAATCAGAAGGATAAATTAGGAAAATGCATACAAAGTTGAGAAGCATAAAAGACAGAGTCAGAATAACAATATCCAGGTTCATGAAGATACTAGCATCAAGGAAAAGAGAAGGCTCAGTGGACATGGTGGTTGACAAAAGACAAGATTCAGCAACAGCAGAGTCGTGCACAAGAGACTACCATCATGAGCATATTTAAGAGGATAAGAATAGGAGCATTTCAGTTCACATAAAGGTCAATGAAGTTTAAGGACTACATGAAATATAATCAGATGCAATTCAATAATTCGATGCAATGCCAAACAAGCATGTTACGTCTCACAACACAAACATAGCAAGGAAAGCAAAAGTATGTATAAAAAATCTGTCATTACCTGCTGTTCTGTCATTTGCAGAAAAGCAATAGTGTGGTATGCTAATTCTCTGACATTACTCACAACAACCTACAAGAACCAATTTTATCAACATGATACAAAAAAATAACAAAAGTAAGCAATAAGGAGGAGAAACTGCTTTAAAATTAGCCAAACTCACCTTTACCAACCTTGAATTACCCACAATGGTTAACAGAAACTCCAACAGCTGCATGATTAAAATAGTAATTAGAAATAAATAAATGGAAAACCAAAATGACTTGAAACAAGTGCAATTGAAAGAATAAATACAAAATTATAATATAAGTTAGAAAACAGATTTGATGTGAAACTTTCAAGACCAAATACTAAATACTCAAGCTTTTAGAAACATCAATTTAAGCCCAAACAAACCTCCCTTACCTCTGTCGTCTAAATGGAAAAGGCACTTTCTTATTTCAAAGATGGGGTAGTTGGAGGTCAACAGCCTACACTGTCGCTAAAATATTTTGGAATGATTTCGTGGGGGCATGCCTTTTTGTTTGGCCTTCAGCCATTCCCAAAGGCCAAATATTCACTTCAATTGAGAGAATTCTAATTTTTCAAATTCTGGACCATCTACATTTCAATCCAAATAAATAGTATGATGCACATCAAAATGACCAGCATGCAGACTGTTTCACAACTTGGAAAAACATTGTGTGTGAATTCTGACATAATTGGTACCTACGAGAATATATCCAAGTTAAGCTGGAACTGCCTTCTCTCCAAGAGATATAACTTAAACTAAAATAAAAAACGAAAGTAGGTGAGTGTGGAACGTGGTGAGTAGCCCAAACTTCTGGAATGTACCTAAATTTAAGCTTTAACTGTTGAAAAATTCATTATTCCAGTAACATGAAGCTTTAACCTTAAAACAAAAACATAAGTACGTGAGTGTGGAAAAGCATGTTGTCCGGGAACCTTTGGAATGTACCTAAGTTGAAGCTTTAACTGCACAAAATTCCACTAGAAGCTTTAACTATGTAAAGCATGTTAAATCACTAACAATGTAATAGTGTACATTTCATTGAATTGTATGTCATCGGTGAAAAAATTGAAGCCATACACTTTGAGGATATGTTTGGAATTGAGATGCTGCAGCTTGTTAGAATCAAATGATGCAAAATATTAGCAGTAGTGAAGCCCACCAAAAGTTGGAGTTTACCAAACACTTTTTCAACTTAACTTTCAAAGTAAAGCGGAAGTCAGCCACAGGACACAGACCCTAAGCTCAGGATGTAAATCAGTACTGCCATTAAGTATTACCAACAAACAGAAACCAAAATGTTAGTTGAGGTTGATTTCTTGTTACCTGGATGACAAAAGAATCAAGGCTTTTCTCTGCACCATCAGAGTCATATCTTCCAACATAGGGGTCTGCCATACCTTCAAT
Organism: Azadirachta indica; assembly: GCA_022749755.1. Taxonomy (NCBI): domain Eukaryota; kingdom Viridiplantae; phylum Streptophyta; class Magnoliopsida; order Sapindales; family Meliaceae; genus Azadirachta; species Azadirachta indica. The sequence goes on along the minus strand of CM040443.1, from coordinate 12,322,502 downwards.
TGATGATCTTGTGTATACACTTAGAGATGAAACAAATGTTTGCCATAACGGTCTCTCCACAACTACAAGAAGAAGAAGATTTTCTTCGGCAAACCAGCATAAGAGCTTGATATTTTGATTTCGTATGAGAAAACCTAAACATGCAAACTCACCCATAAATTCACTTTCTGTAAGGCTGGGGAAATTCAGAACAAACTGATTCAAGCACCTTAAAACCTAACGATGAAAATATAACTTAAAATTAGAACTCAATTGCCAATTTTAAGTTACAAGACAAATACTGTAAAACATGATATTAAGGGGAAAAAAAACAAACTAACCTCCATTTTAATGCCCCAGTCTTCAGGATCTTCGGGTTGCACTGGCTGTTCAAGGATGATAGAGAACTGATCCATCCAAGCTTTAAGCATTGGCATCATCAATGCATACATTTCTGTCTGACCATAAATATTTTATTTTAGATCTGTCAATTTATAATAGAAGAGCCCGTTTTCAACCATAATCCAGAACCAGCCACTGTAAAAAGACAATTCTCGGACAGTACCTTATATACACCACTCATCACCCCCAGCATCGCAGTGCAAGAATAAACAATTGAAAGGGCTTTTGTACACAAATATCTGTCATAGCTCTGTACAAACAAGCCCCAAAACAGAATATGAGAACGGCCCAGAATGAGAAACGCTTATATTTAACTTTGTATCCGACAAGAATTTAACATGAATAACAGCGAACTTCTTTTGTATGCGTAGGTGACCTAAAACATTTAAAAGCACGCACAAACTTTACATGACCTGTAAGGCAATACATCTCTCTACCAGAATATTGTATAATTCAATAAAATCTTTAAGAAAAATCAATGAGATATCATGGAAGTTGACTCTTCCAGAAACCACTGCATTCTGAGAAATGTGCTGTAATTAATTTGCCTAAGTGTTTTAGAAAATTGTTAATTACATTGCATTAGACCTCTCACAAGGGCAGGCAACACAGCATTCACAGCCAAGTTATTCAACTTAGTTACCATACACACTTCGTTAAAATATGATTTGATAACAGTAATAGAACTGTAACTCCCGTCATGCACAAATGAGCACATGATCTTACTTAAACACCACCTCGATAAGGGCAACGAAAATCAGCCACTGCAACATGAGCCCTTTCACATTCTACATTTCATAACTTTAGTCAAGTATAAACAGACATTCTTCCAAGTTGATTGTGTTCTTACTTCGAAAATCCATACCTAACAAAGCAAATATTTAAAAAAAAAAAAAAAAAAAGAGCTACTCCACCAAGTAGAAAACTTTCATAATGAACAAAAAAAATTCAAATTAAAGAAAAACTGACCGCAGGAGATGATACAATGGTATGCAAGACTGGGAACAAAATAGGTACTAATTTTGTGACAGCAGCATCGTCCAGGTCCACAGAGAAAAGAGCCAAACACCTTATAGCTCCATCCACTGCAAATATGAAAACACTGTTTTAACCTAAATGAAGCAAAACTCAAGAACAACCCCGTCATAAGAAATATTTGCATAAAATAGCTCAGTTAAGATCCTGATAATTTGAAAGTATGTCAGCCTGCAGAAGTCATACAATAACTTTCTCCATCTATGACCACAGTCAAGGATTCAAGTATATATAGAATTCTGGGAGTAAACTAATTTGCAAGAAGCATGCAAAGATAAAGCCCAATGATCTTGCCAAGAAACCAGGGTTTGTCAGTCATTAGTTAATTTCAACTCATGTAAATCTAACCACAAAAGTTTGCAGAACTTCAAAAAAACCAGTAAATTAAGCAATTTCAACAAAACTTGCATTTACAGAGTAGATGAGATGTTCCAAAGTAACCACCTTATGCAAATAAAACAACATATGGAAAATCCATACACAATAATTAGAAAAGTGGGAAACAAAAAGAATAATTGAAAAACGAACTTGCAAAAAGCTCACCTCCATTCATATTAGTTTGATCAGTAATTAACTTCAGGAGGACCGGCAGTAAGTCAGGCCAGTCCTCTGGCCAGTCATAAATTGCAATTGATGCCACAGCCATACTAATTGCTGTGCAAATTTTTCTATGCGAGTCATCCAATGATGATAAGAGAAGTCTACGAACAACTTCCTGGTGTAACCATGGTTTTAGACATAGAAGCGTAAATACATTAAAGTCAAGGTATGCACCAAATTAAGATGTTTATGAAAAAATTAAAAATAAATCATCCATCCACAACCTGCCACCACGATAGGACTGGAAAATAGAACCATTTCCTTAATATATAATAACTCATTCAAATACAAATTTCAACACGCTTCCAGCAAACAAAATTAAAACTTCACATATATCTACACTGTGACTCCAAATCATGAAAAATGAGGGTACATGTACAAGCTTAGTCTCCTTGAGGAAAAATTGTGCCTCAAACCATGCACAAGACGTTAGCTTCAAAATCTTAATTTGTTTAAAATGTCCACCAACCTGACTTATTGGGGTGGATATTTGGGAGAAAACAAATTCAGGGAAAAGAAATTATTAAAAAAATACTAAAAAACCACTAAGGCCAAGAAGGGGATATAACATTAAAATATAAGCAAGATTTGCTGCTTAAGAAGATAATGAGCCTGAAATTCCAAATCATACAAGCAAGATAATTACTAAGGGATAACAAAAATCATAAACCATTGCACACATTATGCAATGGCCAATTCATATACCTTTTCTTCACTTGAAACAGCAGGATGTTGAAATGATTCCTCACCCTCCTGCCAATGTTTCTTAATGAAATGCTTTAAAAGTACTGCAGCTAGGTAACTTTGTGTTAAATCTCACAAAACAATATGAATTTGAACATCAAACTATGAAATTTAAATTCTTCTATCTTTTAGCTTTCCATTCAAATTCTTAAAATTTAATGACAACCATTATGGGATGTAGTTTTTGAAAGTAAAAGAGGATATCTGGCGCAATCCGAACGGAATTTCCCTGTTTGCAGCAACCTTAGATAATGCTGCTCCAAAACCTTCACAAGAAGAATTCAATCACATTATAACGTTTGTTTTCATGGATTGTACACCCTCTTTTTCAAGGAGACCAGAAAATGCAATAATGATTGTAAAGAAATAATGTCAAATGACACATACAGAAACTAATAAAAAGTACAAATAACCAAAAATAAATTAAGATTAATAAATATTTAAAATGGGGTGTACATACTCCACTTTGAATCTTCAACAATCTCATCCAGTGTTCTAGTTCAGAATTTTTCATTTTCTTTGATAGGAAACAGAAAAACATATGTAATTGATCGCAGAGCACAAAAGTGGACCAGCTGTTCACAGGTAGGTAAGCTTAGAATGTTAGGGCGTGTCTGAATGGCATTTAAAAGCGCTTTCAGGAAAAGCACCTCCATTATTTTAAATACAATACCAAGTATCCCTGTGATCTGAAAAACTAACTTCCTGAAAAGTACCAATCATAAGTGACGCTTGTGAAGACATTTGTTATTCTGTTTCCACCCCACACTTCAAGAAAACGTTTTTTAACTATCTAAAATCGCTAAGGATGGTGTCAGTTAAAAGTATTCCCAAACACAAACACACAAGTAATCAGTAATCAAAATTTTAAACCTCGATGCCAAAACAACAATAAATGAATAATTGAGAAAGTAAATGACCTGGTTGAAGAGAGGCTTGATTAAGCGAAGCTTCAGCGAAGGATCGAACCTCTTGGTTAGGATCAAGAGTAGCAGACAAACAGTTGAGTAGCCATTGTTGATCTTGATCAACTGCGACAACAGAATTCGCCATTGCCAAAGCAAATTAAGGTTTGATGATCAGCTTTATTTTTATGTTTCTATCTTAATTATGTGTTGTTTCCCGCTCTAATGAAGCGAAATTTACGGTGAAATGGGAAGTAGAGGACTGAGTTTGAACTTGGTCAGGGGCTTATATAGACGAAGCGAAAGCAGTGGCAGAAATGAAAATTTCGTCAAATGTTTTCGATTTTAGGGTTTTATAGAAGTTTGCCTCCACCGCGGGTCACAACTGCATGTCTCAGCTGTCGGTCCATGTCTTATTCCTGTGGGCTTATAACACAACTCAGGCCTAGTGAGTCGCTTCGGAGCGTTTACAATGAGAATCAACATGATGAAATCTTATAAATTTACCTTTGAAAAATGTTTTATAGAATGTAACACAGAAATTATTTTTAAAACATTTTTCTCAAAACAAAATCAGTGATATACATTCTGCTTTAGGTAATGTTTATTTTTTTATCTGAACTCTAAATATAATTAAAACATAAATTTAATGGAAATTTTAATCTGAATAATATATTTATTTTTTATTTTAAAAAATTTGAAAATATGCATTGAGTTATTTGTTTTAATAAAATAAAAATGAAAATTGATATTTTAATATATATATACCTTTTTAAATAATATACTTATATTTATAATAATTTTAATTATTATATTTTTACAGTAATAAATAAAAAAATTAATAAATTATATTAATATATACATTATTTATTGGTTTGACATAGATTTTTTTAAAAAAAATAATTTTTAATCAATACTATAAAATTAATAAAAATTAAATAAAAATAATAAGTCATATTGTAATATAGTTATAATTATATAACTATATAAATTTATTGTAATAATTAAAAGATAAAATAAGTAAGATTGAGAATACAAGTAAAAAGAACTCACAATAAAGAAGAGATACGTAAAAAAATAATTAAGTAAGGTTTTAATTTTGTTAGTAAATAAATTAATAAAATAGAGATATTTTTAGAAAATAAAAATATTAAATTATTCAGACATTTGCTCGTTAAAATTTAAATTAAAATTTTTAACTTAATTATATTAACATTTTTTTAATAAATATTCAAATATAAGTTAAAACAAAACTACTATTAAACATCTTAATAATTATATTTAAATTTCAGATAGAAAAACAAACAAGCTCATAGTATCTTAGTAAAGTACTAAAAAGGTTGAGATTTTGGATAACAATTTAAAAACATAAAAAAAAATGTTTTAGATCGTTATCCAAAATATCAAGTACACTATTAACTGTGTTGTTTCATATGTTTTTGGATTTGTAAAATAGATGACATGTTCTAGAAAAAAAGGGTCCTCCTAAATTTTTTTAAAACCGAAAAAAAGAAAGGAAAATAAAATTTTCAAACGAATAGGAGAAATAAGAATGTGTTTAAACCACATAATAACAATTTAGAATTATATATATAAATTGTAGATTGATTGATATAAACACATCTAACGATTAAAATTACATTGGACATATGCATTGATTATGGATACATTAATTATATAGTCAGATGCAATTTCAACTATTAAATATGCCTATATTTAATGGTTTACAATTTATATAAAATTTTGTATAAAAAAAAGGACTAATAATCCTATATATATATATATATATATATATATATGCTCCCACGTAGTATAACTTTTCAACATCTAATTTTAAATGGTTATTGTCAATCCAAAATATATGAAATGTGTATTTATAAATAAAGCTTGACATTCAATCAGATAACCTCTTACTTTGAAGGAAACCCATTTTCACAATGGCTCACTAATATCATTGCATATTGGCTCATATTTACAGAAGAATATAGATATATTAAATGTTCATAATGGATTGATCACTTTAATTCCCCTAGACCCAAAGAAAAAATGGTTTTGAAGTTCACAGCCTTACAGAAATGGTGTTGTATAAATTACAAGTTACAGACAGTCTCGTATGCGTTACAAAGCCACCTCCAGCCACCTTGGCAATCTCAGAGAAGCCTTCATCCCAAGTCTGCTAAGGAATACAGAGTACAATAGGTGGAGAAGGAACACAAAAAATCCACTATTCAGCAAGACCTGTTAATTGGACAAATTCATTAAGTTTTCTCAAGCCATAAACAAAAAACTGCAACAAGGAGGGTATGCAGTTGAATATACCAAAGTTCCAAATATGGCGTATATGACATTCATTGATGGAATTATATTAACGCCCGTGGCAGAGAAGATGAACGTGAGGGAAGCATGTATGTTTATGGTGATCTACAAGTATGCGCAACAACTCTGTTAGTTAATTCCTGATACTAAACCAAGCAACAGGTTGAAGATTAAAGGATAAACAATTACCAATGCAAGTATATTCTCTTTTATTAAGAATGAGGATGTCAAAATATACCCCATAGCACCCGTCGAACGAGCCTGCATTTCAAACAAATGTTATTGTAGATTAGATATTTGAAAATAACATGAGAAGCCCATTACTTCAAACATGAATAAGAAAGTGAAGAACAGGGAAGAACACTACAATGGTGCACAAGATGATTGAAAGGCCCCAATCTGCTCCTGACCTGAGAAGATGTGTAAAAAAATAATTAAGCAGTTACTACACGAGTTTGATACATTTGAAATAATGAGTATGACAAGTAGTAGTAAAATTGCATTTTAAGTTAGCACACAGACAAACTGGAAACTAACTTGACGCCTTTCTTGCCTCTGCGAAATCAATACCAGTTCTACTGGATGCAGTGGATTCAGATGCTATCAATTTGCAGAATACTAAACATGTTTGCAGACAAAAAGTTCCATTAAATATGTGAGGAAATAAATGCGAGTTAAGGGTATTGAAAATATTAAACTTCTAATAGAGATCAAGAATGATAGAAGGGTAATTCAAGATGTTTGACATATTCAAAAAGGAAAATCACCAGAAGAGTGAGAGGCAAATGAGAAAAGTTTGTTCAGAAGAAAAGTGAAGAGATTATACAAAACTATTTAAAATCTCTGAAACTTCATAGAATTTCATCACAATGTTTGCATCTTCTCCAAGGAACAATAAAAATTATTTAAAGACGAAAATTAAGGAAATTAAGTTTTATTGATATTCATTATATGCGTCCCATACCTCCACAAAGAACCCATTGTGAAACCAAGCACGCCATGTGTGAGCTGCAAAAAAAAATTATTTGCAAACAACTACATTGTCAGCTTTTCTCCTACTCTGACAAGGAAAGTAAAACATGGAATTCTATATATTAGAAAGAATAAAAGAGGAAACCATTGCTTTAAGAGGAAGGTGGTATTCAGAATCCTTCTAATTGCAACATATGTAAGTATCAGGTAAAGCACCCATCTCTAAACTTCTTAGATGCAGGTAGACTAAAATCTTTTCTCGTTTTAACGCTTGCATAAGCTCACATCAATATTCTACCATTTCAGAACAAGTTAAAGGTTGAGACATCAAATGATATGCATGGAAGTTTCACCTTTTTCCAAATAAAACCCGGATAGGAAGTAAGCTTCATGGCATCAATTCCAGGAATTAGGAAGTTTAAGCACACTACAGTCCAGCATCTACTTCACTTTGAAAGCAAAGTTGGAAAAAGTGTTTCATAATACTCACCCACTTTTCCGGCTAATATTTGAGTGTAGTGATTTCGACTTTATGGCTTTCAAACGCAAACATACCTTCCATCTTTGTACAATATCCAATTCATCATAGATTATAGAAAAGCCACAAATTTTCAAGAGCTCAATCAACAACTGGTTTGAGTGCAGTAGTTAAAACTACTTGCAACTATGCAAATATAATAGTGCTAGTACAGCAAAATGAGATAAAAAATCTGAAAGCAACCTCACCAGATAGGCTAAGGCTTTCACTGGACCAGACAAAACAAGCAGTAGCATAGCCGTCGCCACCTACCAAAGTAAATGACCACCAAAATAAGAAACCAATTTATAATGAAAAACGTCAAAATTCCAATTATGGATTAATAGTAGATGGCTACAAACCATTGTTTTCCTCCCAGCTGCAACACCCCATCTCATTGAAGAGATTACTATTGGCAACGAGAAAAAGCATCCAAAGTAATTCTGCACAAAACCAAACCCTATTTAGAAACATATGAAAATCGATGCACATTCCATAACAGTTTCAACTGATAAAACTATTATGAAGACTAATTATTTAGTACATAAAATGAAGGGTTAATATTCTTTCGGGTATTTTGAGGAAAATACAGACAGAATGGCTAATACTAGCATGCTTTAGATTTTGCCACAAATATCTTTTAAATTTTGTCACATTTTGTAATGAAAATTTTGTGATGAATTTTGGAACCACGCAGGTCTATCACTAGTTGGAGCAAAAAGGAGAAGGTCACAATATCAACACAAACACGATTAAATCAAACTAAGGCAGTTTTTTTTTTTTCATAACAAATACTTATCTACAACCAGTCCAAGAAACATGAAATGGTCATGAACAACATTTAAGAAGTCCATAATTAAACGAAACAACCCAGTTGCAAACATAACCCCGGTTCACAATTGAGACCAACACCTCAAACCAACCTCAATGGACAGAGAATTGCTCAAGAAGTAAACAAGCCCAGTCACTGCAGCGAACATCGAGCACTCGACCAGTCTCAGCGTTTTCAGATAGACGTCACCGTCCGGCGCTAAGTCATCAAATTCAGATAAACTGTCAGTAAACGCCATAGCTTCTTTTTCTTCCTTGTTATTGATGATTGAAGCTTCAACATTTGAAATACTTGAAAGTCTGAAGCAGGGTTTTGAGACAGAAAGTGAATGAAAAAGAGCCGAAGAAGATGAGCTAAATTTGAGTGAAAATTTAGGTTGACGAGTAGGGACTGATTGGGGAATATGAAAGAAGAAAGGTTGGTGATGGATTTTGAGGAGATTCATCCTTCATGCACGAGTTTTCCTTTCGCTGTGCGTACTGTGATATTGAAAGCGGGACGGTTGAAGCGCTGTTGACGCCCCTTTGGTCCGCCTTGCTTCTGGGAGTTACGATCTTCCCTTAGTGGACCGACCCAATACATTTAACTAGTACCGCTTTACTAACTACACTGGACAACGTTCAAAGTACACCCACATTAATTAACTGATCCATTTTACAAGAGTTCGTAATGGCTATCTGTGGTTTGATTTATTTAATGTTGTTGATGAATGAATAGCGGATTTGTGATACACTTTTAACTTTCTTTTTTTTTTTTTCAGTTAAATGATTACTTTTAGAATATCTAATGGAGTGATTTTTTAATGAAGGTTTTATAAAGTGTTGAAAGGCTAGCAATCGCGTTACTAAAGAAAGACCGGTCAATATATTTTTTTTATCTAAAATATAAATAAATTTATAATTGAATAAATCTAAACATATAAATTTATATAACTATACATAACTACAAATAATATATTTTCTTCTTAAATATAACACTATAATATAAATATTTCAAATCCCTCCTCGTACACAAATTGAAATTAAATAAGTCCTCTTTTGAAATTAATGTGAGGAGAATCACCAACTAGACTGCCTTTCTTAAGGATGTGACTTGACATATCATTTCCATATTTACAGATAGAACTACGTTGGGGACCTTGGCCTTGGAGATAAAACAAAAATATATTAAAATATAAACTTTTTTTTATGTATTTGACTTTGTATAATATAAATTTTATGTTTTGACACCGTCAAGTTTTAAATGCATACTTTTTGTTGTCTGTCGTATTTACAAAGCTGGCTCTACCCTTGTTGAACGCAAATTCGAAATCATTGTGAATTTAAAAACAAAAAATTAAGAATATTTTTAATAAATAAAATATTTAATTTATTCGAATATTTGATTATTTAAATTTAAGTTAAAATTTTTAAATTAATTATATTAAAATATTTTTAATAAGATTTTGCAAACACCTAAATAAAATTATTCAGTTTTAAGTAAAAAAAAAAAAGTCTCTAAGTTGAAAAATAAATATTTATAAAATATATGAATAACTAAAAATAAATTGTAGTCAACTATAAAAAAAAAAAAATAAATAAGCAATAATTTCATAAAACTAAATATATTTAATTAGTTGAATCATAAAGTATTGAGTGAAAAAACAATCAGCCTCTAAATATTTTGAAAAGGGAATAAACCCAATAGTCCCCCCTTTTTTGGCCAAATTTTTGTTACCCCTTTATTATTTTGATAATACCTCAAGATCTTTTTGAAGTTATCTCCGTTAATGAAAATCATTAATTTTTGTATATAATTATTAATTTACCCTTCTAATTGGCCAAAAGTCTATACTTTGAGATGGAAAGAAATAAAATTACTTCAATAGCCTTCAACAAACAAGCAAAATTACTTTAATACTCTTGAATAGTCTATAAAAAAATATGTATTGGGATTTAATTTGTTAGGTTTAGAGCTAGAATCGAAGAAAATCGAAGAGAAAGTTTGTTGGGTTTGACTTATTAAATGATTTTACAATTTAAATATTTATAAATTTATTAGGATTATTTTTTAAAAAAATTTTGACACTCATTTAATGTGTTCCATGTAGTTTTGTTTGACTAATGCAAGTAATATGTGATAAAGTATTACATTGTTATTAGTTCATTAACTTTTTTATTAATAAAAATAATATTGAGAGAGTTTTGAAATATTTTTAAAAAATTTTTGAAATAATACGAGTACAAGGATAACGAGGATATGGTTATACAAAGAGGAGGTGTCAAGGTAATTCCATTATTTCTCGGAAAATTTTCTAAAATAATCTTAATTTTCTTTACGTTTACGTAAATAATCTCTTATAAAAAAATTTTATCAATCTATCTTAAAATACATTTTTTGGACTAAATTATTCTCAATAGTCCACTTCAATCTTTTTTCTTATAAAAGTCTATTTTTTTACTTTTTCTTGTTACTTTAAATTTTCAAACTCTCCCGAACTTAAACTCTCATCTTTCAAAACTATTTCTCTCTTCAAAATCATCTCTCTTACTAACGGTGAAGACAATAGCGACGTATTCATTATGGTGAAGTTTTAATCACCAATATTAAGTGATTTTTTTGTTAATAGGTATATATTTTATTTGTGAATTAATTCACTAAAGCGAAATTTCTCTTCTTAAATATGAATTCAATGTTAATTATATAATAGAAAGTATTGATTTAAATTTAAATTACGTTGAGTAGTTGTTATATAAATACAAAAACATTGATGATTTAAGAATAAGAAGGTATGGTGCGATTTTGGATCATGGGTTTTTTACCTGGAAAATGAATTTCGGGTGAGGTCAAAATTTCCTTTATCAGAAAAATGGATTTCGGGTAAGGTTAAAATTTACCTTACCCAAAAACTGGATTTCGGGTAAGGTTAAAAAAACTATTTTACCTTACCCAAAAAAATTTTGCCTTACCCAATTTAGCCTTACCCAAAAAGTGGTTTTTGAGTAAGGTAAAATTTTGCCTTACCCAAAAACCACTTTTCGGGTAAGGCATAATTTTGCCTTACCTGAAAACCACTTTTTGGGTAAAGTTAAATTTTTGAGTAAGGCAAAAATTTGCTCTTACCCAAAAACCACTTTTCGAGTAAGGCATAATTTTGTCTTATCCAAAAATCACTTTTCAGGTAAAACCAAATTTTTGGGTAAGGCAAAATTTTATCTTACCTAAAAATTTGATTTTATCTAAAAAGTGGTTTTTGGGTAAGGACAAAATATACCTTACCCGAAAACCATTTTTTGGGTAAGTCTAAATTTAGCTTTACCCCAAAAATGGTTTTCGGGTAAGGCTAAATTTGGGTAAGGATAAATTTATCCTTACTTGAAAAGTAGTTTTTGGATAAGGCAAAATTTTGCCTTACCCGAAAAGTAATTTTTTTGCCTTATCCAAAAATTTGGCTTTATTCGAAAAGTAGTTTTTGGATAAGGCAAAATTATACCTTACCCGAAAAATAGTTTTTGGGTAAGGCAAAATTTGGCCTTACCTTAAAAATAGTTTTTGAATAAGGTAAAATTTGGCCTTACCCTAAAAATAGCTTTTGGGTAAAGCAAATTTTGGCCTTACCAAAAATTCATTTTTCTGATAAGGCAAATTTTGTCTTCACCCGAAATTCATTTTTCAGGTAAAAAACTCATAATTCAAAATTGCACAACACCTTCTTATTCTCAAATCATCCATGGTTTTGTATTTATATAACAACCAATCAACATAATTTAAATTTAAATCAATACTTTTTATTACATAATCAACATTAAATTCACATTTGAGAAGAGAAATTTCTCTTTAGTGAATTAATTCACACATAAAATATATATTTATATGATAAAAAAATTACTTAATATCGATGATTAAGATTTCACCATAAAAAATACGTCACTATTGTCTTCACCGTTAGTAAGAGAGTGATTTTGAAAAGAAAAATAATTTTAAAAGATGATAGTTTGAGTTCAGAGTTTGAAAATTTAAAGTAATAAGAAAAAGTAAAAAAAATATATTTTTATAAGAAAAAAGATTAATGTAGGTTATTGAGAGTAATTTAATCCGAAAAATATATTTTGGATTAGGTTGGTAAAATTTTTTTATAAGAGATTATTTACGTAAACTTAAAAAAAATTAAGGTTACTTTAGAAAATTTCCCTTATTCCTCTGTGTGTTTTTGTTCTCGAAGTGTGGGCCCTTATAACATTGAAAGCTCGTGTCCGCTCTTTATCTAATTCCGATGCAAATAAAAATACAAAGTAATATTTTGTTTTGTCGTAAAAGCTCAATTTGTAATTTACCAAATGTATTGTGCCGCCACAAAACGTGTCCGCTCTAAATCTAATTCTGATGCAATAAAAATACGAAGTAATATTTTGTTTTGTCGTAAAAGCTGAATTTGTAATTTACCACATATATTGTGCCGCCTCAAAACGCGACCACACTACATCTAATCTAATACAAATAAAAGTACAAGTAATCACTAATAAAAAATGAATTTACTAAACATTATTCACAAATTTTTTTATAAATACACATTCTTTTGAACAAGAAAAATCACTTCATTTTTAGAAAGCATATTTACATTTAGACACTGAAATAAACTCGACTGTATTTATTACTTGATGCAACTTGGATCCATAGTGTTGTTGCATGATTAAGTTGACTTCGTTGATTCCAAAATTTCTTCTGCACTAAGTTTAAATGCTGTAGATATAGTTGGATAGTTTTGTACTGACAAAATCCCCCACTTGCCTTTGTTTTCCTCTTCACTAAACACAGTTATTCCAGTTCTCTTGATAATATCACTCTTTAATCATCAATAAGGCAGCCAGCCGACTGTCTCACACCTCAAACAAACTGGAAAATTCTGTCATAAATCTCTGAGAACTAATATCCTTTTTAAGCTTTAATTAAAAAAATTTTACCACATTTGTTAAACCCTTAAAACACCTTCCCGAATCTACGTTGCAGAAGACTCCGTACTTGTCCACCGACAACATGTATGTCGTCTCGTCATTACCATTCTCTATATAAACTAAAACCCACTTTATTCTTTTCACGTGCCCGCAAATTTTGATAGCCTTTGTTGTTTATACGTTCAATAATGGCAATCAAATTCCAGGCTTTCTTCACCGTCATCACATTCTTTTCTCTCGTCACACTTTCTCTGTCTGAGAAAACGGATGCTCCGACGTCGAATTTGGGTGGCCGCTGGAAGCTCCTGCAACGTAGCATAGGCATCTCCGCCATGCACATGCAGGTTCTGTATGATAACAAGGTCGTCATGTTTGACCGCACAGATTTTGGCACCTCCAACATCTCACTCCCGCAGCATAAGTGCCGGACAAACGACGACTATCTAAAGCTAGATTGCAGCGCCCACTCTGTCTTATACGACATCCCTTCAAACACATTCCGTCCGCTGATGATTCAAACTGATACCTGGTGCTCCTCTGGTGCCCTAGACAAAGACGGCACCCTTGTCCAGACCGGCGGCTACCACTTCGGCGACCATATAATCCGCTTGTTCACTCCCTGCAGTAGTGACAATTGCGACTGGGTTGAGCTAAAAGAACGTCTGTGGGACTGGAGGTGGTACTCCTCCAGCCATATTTTACCCGACAACAGGATCATTGTTGTCGGTGGAAGAGAAGTATTTACGTACGAGTTTTACCCCAAGGATAAAGATTCTTCGCCGTCGAGTTTTTACCTTAGTTTCTTAAAAGAAACAAGAGACGACCGTCAAGAGAATAATCTCTACCCTTTTCTACATCTTTTACCAGACGGTAATCTCTTTATCTTTGCCAACAAAAGGTCAATCTCGTTAGACTATGTTAACAACAAAGTTGTTAAAGAGTTTCCTGTAATTCCTGGTGATGATAAGAGGAATTATCCTAGTACTGGCTCTTCTGTTTTGCTTCCTCTTCGGTTAAAAGGTGGGAATGGGAAAAGTGCATTGCCTGAAGCAGAGGTGATGGTGTGTGGTGGAGCACCTGCCGGTGCTTTTATCAAGTCCGACATGCAAAAAGTTTTCGTAGAAGCATCAAGGACTTGCGGGAGGCTGAAAGTTACCGACCCGAACCCAGTTTGGAACATGGAACTCATGCCCATGCCACGTGTCATGTCGGATATGTTAATGTTGCCAACTGGCGACGTTATCCTAATTAATGGCGCCAGTCATGGTACTGCAGGTTGGGACGATGCTACCAACCCGAATTTCAACCCGTTGTTGTATTCGCCGGATGAGAAACCGATCCGGAGATTCACGGTTTTGAACCCGTCGAAGATTCCCAGGATGTATCATTCATCGGCTGTGTTGTCGCCAGATGGCAGAATATTAGTGGGTGGTAGTAACCCGCACGAGAAGTACAACTTCACAGCAGATCCCTACCCGACAGAAATAAGTTTGGAAGCGTTCTATCCACCCTACTTGGCCAAGCATAACGCCATTCTACGGCCCAAAATTTCATCAGCAGACGCAACGATGTCGTATAATCAGGATTTCTCCGTTACTTTCGACTTACCTCTATACAATCCAAAGGCGGGAATCTCTGTCACCCTCATAATGCCGTCATTTAGCACGCACTCGGCCGCCATGAACCAACGCATGGTCGTTTTGCACGTGGTAAACGTTGAACAACTATCTACCACTCGTTACAAGATGAGGGTGAATGGACCCACAACAGCCACAGTGGCGCCACCTGGGTATTATATGGCGTTTGTGGTCCATGGTGGAATTCCCAGTCATGGTGTTTGGGTAAAGGTCATGTGAAGGGGCATTAATGTCATTAACCAGTAACATATATGTGTATGGTATGCGTGGGCCTCTTAGGTCCGAGGGGCTTTGGGGTCAAAATATATGTATGATGGGCTTCTCAATTCAGAGTGGTCCGTTGGAATCGAAGCGATTATTAAATTTTATATTGAAGCAAAATGTATGTACTGTTTGTAGTGATGGGAATATATAATTTGCAGCATGTTTAATTTACCAAAAATAAAAATGTAAAATAATGGAGATGCGGGGTATCGATCCCCGTACCTCTCGCATGCTAAGCGAGCGCTCTACCATCTGAGCTACATCCCCGGATGATGCTCATAGGAAATTTATGTTTATTCATAGATATCATGTAGTTAATTTCAGAGAA
This sequence comes from Azadirachta indica, assembly GCA_022749755.1. Taxonomy (NCBI): domain Eukaryota; kingdom Viridiplantae; phylum Streptophyta; class Magnoliopsida; order Sapindales; family Meliaceae; genus Azadirachta; species Azadirachta indica. The sequence goes on along the minus strand of CM040443.1, from coordinate 12,307,040 downwards.
GAATGAAGTGGGCCGGCTTGTGCTGCAATGAGTTGCCGGCAATGACTGGCACGATTCAGCTATTAATTGTTTGGCACGCAGAATTTGACTTCGGATTGGACCATTTTGTGTTTAATTCCATATTTGTAAAGAGTAAAGAAGTATAAATAGAAACTGAGATTGGACCAACTGGGCCCAACAGTAAAACTTCAAAAACTTCAGATCACAACAATGTCTTAAAACTCTTTGTTCTTCATTTACTGGGTTTTGTTTCTTGTTCAGTGTCATTAATTGTACTGATCAAACAGTTAACTGCATCCATCAACCTTCGCTGTTGGCCCTGCTATACATTACAGACAAATAATCGCACCATCTTTGCTATCTCCCTTTAGCCATTTCATCTACACATATAGATATGTATACCACCATTTATATTAGTCGTGTTAATTAATTAATCACTATCATTATGTTTTCTGATCTATATAATTTGTACGGATAAGTGACATCCCACAAAAAAGTCATGCAAGAAATTCGTTTCCACTAACCATACACACCCACCACCCAGTAGATCATTATGATAATGATTAACGCCCCTACTCAAATAATTATTTTCATCTCTGATTTTTTTTTTTTTTTCCAATTCTATTATACAATAATCTAGAAATTAAAAAATTATACCTCCATAATTTTTAATAGTAATAATAATCTATATTTCGATAGAAAAATTGTAGCAGCCTGAGGAAAATCATGATAACTGGCTTAAACTAGAAGAAAAGGTAGGGCATGGATAAAATATCTCTGACTAAATGAACAAATGATTACTTACTCTAAAATTCGAAAACAATATCCAATTTACAAACAAATAAGAGTGATATGTATAGAGCTTAGCATAGTGATTAAAAATGGGTCCCTAAACAAGTTGGACAGCAAATATTTATTTTAACTTAATCATGAAAAAACACAGACACAACAGAATATTGAATATAAATGAATGGATGAAAGCTTAATGTTCACAGACGACTATATTAAAAGAAGAAGAAGAAGAAGAAGAAGAAGAAGAAGCTTAATCTGAAAACATTTGTTTTTGAAATCATTAATTATATAGAAAACAACAAAATAATTAGTGAAGGAAGAACAAAGGAACATAATGATTATCTCCATGTTTCAAAATGCAATGAAATTAGACAAAGTGTCGTCGTTTTTTTAAGGTTTGGCATCCCAATGATGCATGGGGATCCTGCATGCGTTGAGCGTGCGGCCTCCCCCATTATATTTCCCCACCAGACGTGCTCGGTGCTCCTATATCTTCTCCAATTTCACTTCTCTTCATCCCACCATCGTTGACCCTGCACATTTCTTTTTTTCTAGTTAAACCAAATGAATTTGCTCCAAAAACTCATCAAAAAATTAAAAAAAAAAATTTAACTCTTAATTTAAGATTGAGATAACAAAACCGTTCTCATTGTACAGTGTGATCTAATCATTCTAACGGTTGACATTGTTTTTTTTTGGTTTTTGGGTTAAAAAGATGATTTGAGTGAGTGAACTTAACAGGCAAAAATTTACGAAAAGGGAAAAGACAGAACGTAGAGAAATAGAATTGTTAGTTTATCACGACACGCCAAAGGAAGGAAAGACCGAGGGGGACAGATATCTTGGGGCTTGATTGAACGTGAGTGTGACACTTGTATACATCATCCTAGTTTTGATTTGTACACTTTTCTAGGCCTTTTATTGCATACATGGAAGTCTGGCGTGCCTTCTTTTTCGTTCTCATCACCATGATTGCCTATGCAACTTCCTACATCACAACCGTCCATTTCCCAGGAAAAGATGGTAGACGATCTGATGGTATTTTAGTCTCATTGTGGGGTCGTCCGTTAGATTTGTCGGTGGGACACGTGCTCAAGATCTACAAGAAAAAGACATTATACGAGACGTGTCCTCTTCAATCATCATATTCATACATTACAACGTAAAAGAGAGTCGACAAATAATATTAGCCCGTTCGCACTTTTAGTTTTTATTGATAGTTCTATAATATGTCTGCTTATATCAAATAGGTCCCAAACCCGACCGTCAAACCGTGAGCCGCTCTCTCATAAAATGGCATGAACGCATGGGGACTTATTTGATATGAATGAAAAAAACTGTTTATTATTTGTAACAATTTAATAATACAGGGGTCTGAATATTATTACCCACAAATTAATTTGCATGTCTCGGTCGTTTGCGCTTACTTTTATATGATGCTTACATTCTTCTCATTGTCTGTTTCGTTTGTTTTAATCACCTTTTACATTTCTAAATCTTGTTTTTTTTTTTTTTTTTTTTTTTTTTAATTTTTAATTTTTAATTTTTTTTATTTATGAAAGGAAATATATAATATTTTGCATTAAAAAAAGTCAAGACCCTAGAGGGGAATTAAGAGAAAAAAAAGCTTGACAAAAACAAGTGACAGATTGATGGGATTTAAACCACATGATTTGAAGACTTTTGGGAAGTGGGGGTGTTTGTTTGGATGCTGTAGAAACAGTAGCAATGAAAGCTGCTGCATGCTGCTGAAGGCTGAGTTTATTAAAGGAGAGGAATCGAAGTTTGTTCGCTGCTTTACTCAATTTGCTGTTGCATTTACTTCCCTACACAATTATACCCACAGAAACAAGTGCTCTCTACATCACTGCTTTGTTTTTTTTTTTTCTCAACACTGTTCTTTTTTCTTTTAATTTTCAATTTATTTTAATTTTAAAGAAACGTAAAGTTGACGCTTCTCTGTGCAATCCATGTATCTCTATCACACTCTAAAATGTCATAGTGACTTGATTGCTCACTACTTCAAATCAAATCCTATAGTATTACTTACTCGGTCACTCCCTTTTCCTTCAGCTGTCTTTCTCTCTTTTTCTCCCTGTTCAAGTTCTTTTTTTTTTTTTATCTTCAATCTTCAAACTTTTTTTAATTTATGTGTTATATAGCTTAGCTTAGCTCGCTATTGCTAAGCCATACATCGGTTTTACTTTTTCTGATTCTGTTTGAAGAAGAGAAGCAAGGTAGCTATGAAAGATAGAGGCAAAGCTGTGGAAGTATTCAACAACAGCAATGAGTTTTTTCAGGACTACAGTTGTTCATCGGATCTTCCATGCAAGAAACATCCGCAGTCATCTTCGGTTGGTATATGTGCATACTGTCTCAAAGATCGTTTGGTGAAGTTGGTCTGCTCAGATTGCGGTGAGCAGCGTCTTTCCTCTTGCTCTTGCTCCGATCTCTCTTCCAATCGCAATTCTTGCACTGTTGAGGTAGGCAGTGTTGGTCGTGTTTCATTCCTTATAGAAAACGATAAACAAAATGAAGTCTTGAATCAGAATAATTCTAATTCTAGGCCAATAACCAAAAGTAGTAGTACTGCTGGAGAGAAACCAACGCCTGAAGAAGTTATCTTGCTCAAGAGAAGTAACAGTAGCTGTGTTGAGATCAAGAAAAAGAATGGGTTATGGAGAATTGGAAGATTGTTTAGGAAGAGCAAGAGGGAAAGTAGTAAAGATTGTGGGAAGAGTGTTGGTGGGTGTGATGAGAAAAGCGATTTGTGGGTTGTTGACTATATGGGTGTGTCAAGATCAAGGTCTCTCTGCAGCTTCAGGGGCGGAGGATTTTTTGGCTCAGAAGATGGGGGTGATGTGATGAGTTATTCTGGCGCCAGGAGTTCAATTTCAGCTGCTAGAAGTTCAGGTGTTAATGCTGGTTTACTCTTTGATCCAGAGAGAAGAAGTGGATTCAGTGAAGCAGAGCCAAGAAAAAGTGGGTTTGAAAGTGAAAAGAGAGATAGCTCTGTTGTAGAATCTGAATTTGGAAACGATTATAATAAGAATGCAAATAGACGTGTCTTTTCACTTAAAGAGAGTTATTTCACGGGTGGGGAAGATTCAGGTTTCATAGATTTGAAGTTTGATTTTTCATCAGAATCAAAAGGAGATCACTACCATCACCAACAAATTCCTGCTATGAAAATGGGAATACTATCCGATTCAAACTCAGTATTTGGTAGCATGAGATGTAGTGATTTTGGTTCGCATGATCAATGGGGAGGTGGGCTTGTTGGAGATGGGATGTTCAGTCATGGTGGTTCATGTAGAATTACAGTGAATGACAGAGGGATCAAAAAGAGCAGAAAAAGTTTCAAAGGATGGAGATGGATTTTCAGGCACCATCCAAATTGGATTAGCGGTAGGAAGAAGGATCATGAAGATAATGTCATAGTCAGCCCATGATGATCATCATTTTCAATACATTAATTTATGTAGTTTAGACACCAATCTAAATTTGTGTCATTTTGTTTCTTGTTTTTGTGTATTTGGTCACATTCTAGCTCTTCTCTTCATGTAGTTATGTTAATTAAGTTTAAAAAAAAAAAAAGAAATATTATTCAAACCCCAAAACAAAAAGGGAGTGGCAAAAACATATTTGTGTTTTATGTACATTTGAATATGTAAACTTAAGAATAAAGCCACCGCAGAAAGTATATATTTGGGCTTCAAAAGAATTGTATATATTCTATGAATGGTAATTAAATAACTGAAAAAAGAAAAAGAAAAGTGAAAGAGTAAGCTAAAGTGCATGGTCCTGGAAGAAAAAATATTTGAATTTGATATGATATACATTGTAATCTCTGTGCTGGATGCCATGTTTTTCTTTCTCTGGGTAATGTGCTAAGTGGACAGAAGCATTATGGTATATAATTACTGGATCTGTTAATTAATTAATTAAATAGATTTTTAATTAATGGTTGGTTTTTATCTTTAATGATTATGTCTGGTGCTGATCCAACATCCCATTTGCTTGCATTTTAATGTTATACTGTTAAGGCATAATAATAAAATTACCAATTTACCAAAATAGAAATCATAATCACAGTACTTTAGGTCTTACTCTTTGAAATTTTTGCATGAGACACAAAACCTTATCCACATCCACAACCGAAGCTTGACTAAAAATATGAATCATTTACAATTATTTTGTATTTTCAACTTTGGATTTGATTTCAAGTAAAAATCAGTAAGACTGAAACAGAGTGTAAGGGAATTTTTGGAAAATTGGAAACGCTGTGTAGGCGGCATCCTTGTCATTCTCATATTGACAAATAACTTGACTACGTGGAAGGTAGGAATCACTCAATGTCATTGAAATCTCAGTTCAGTTGCACCTATCAATCACCACAGATTACAAATTCACAGTCTATACTCAATAATTTGACTAATATTTCGCAAACAATCCTATTACTTGTCCAAATTGTCTACGCTATTGAAACAGTCCTTATTTAAGTATAATGGGAATAGGAGTTCAATTTTGTTCTTATTTAAGTGTAGTTTTTTTTTTTTTTTAATTTGTTTACCCTTTTGAGTTGGTTTCTTTTTCTGCTTTTTGTTTTTGCTAAACTAGAAGTCTATATCTTGTTTTAGTAAATATCAAACATGGCAACAAATATCTTCATGTAAAAGCAGAGACTGAAGTAGTTTCTAAAACTCAGAGTGGGAAGGAAAACGTGCGGTTGACCGAAGTAATACGTGGTTTTAGTTTTGAAGTTTAGAGAACAAAAACTAGAGTGGGGCTAACCACGTTAATCATTTAAAGAATAAAGTTGGGGCATTTTGGCTGTTTTTGTTAGAGTCAAAGAGAGGCAGGCAAGTGAGAATGAAGACTGAAGAGTGAAAGAAAACGTGTTTCAAAAATCTGGTTTTGGCCTTAAATTATGACTTCAGGCACATTCTTCTGACTCGGAGTAAATGGTAATGAGAATTTCTGGCCACTATTTTTGTTATACTTCCTATATTTTCTCCTATCTTGTCCTTTACTTATTGGTAAATGCTTTACTCTTAGTTGCTAAAAGAGTCCATTTATTCTGTTATGAAGAAAATTTGTCCTAATAAGATGGCATAATTGGCCAGACAACCTACCCCTTTACGCGTAATCATGGATTTTGGTTCAAGTATTTATGCTTTTACCTACAATCATTTGCTTATTAGACACAAATTAAATAATATTCTCAATCCGAAGAACATATCCTAGAATAACATTAATCTTCATCCTTAACTTGTGCAATCCAAAGAAAGTTCAAAAATTTTCATCTACCAACCATAGTTTTGACAAATAATGGGTAGACGAGGATGTTGCTATTTATGATATTAAATTAAAAAAAAAAAAAAAAAAAAACATTCTCATTCGTACTTTCTAAATGCTGAGAGAATTTAAATTCCTTGAGACATCTCTAACCATTTTTTTCCCCCCCCTCTTTTTGAAGTCTAATCGCTTGATCACACAGTTACTAAATACGTTGCCAATAAAAACCAAAAGCATGCTCTGAAGGGGTAACGAGAGTATAGAGAATAAATCATCACAATGAAAACCTTCAATGACCAAAGCAATTGTGCTTATTACTTCCTCAACTAAAAGCATTCTTCATAACTGGAAAACTCGAGTATCAATACCATTCAGAAGCATCTATTAACGAAGAAAAAAAATCTATTAAGGCGATTAAGTTAGCACCACCTTTCTTATCGTGAAGCATTCACAAATTTGCTAAAGGTGAGCGTTAGTAAAACCTTTCACCTATTTTCAGTGGCACCAAGAAGAACAGGCCTAGGTTAGTTTGACATATATATGCTTAACTAACTTGTGGCATCAGGCACCAGAAACAACCAGGAGAAAGTCCGCAGAATCATACAACATGTACCTAACAGCATTTGGACTCTCTCAACTTACAAAGCTCAGACATCCACCAGATAATAAACTTCTAATACAGCTTGTTTGAATATCGTTTGTGCACCTAAAATCACCTATTCCACTTCTGAAAGTCAATAAATAATCTATAACAGTGGATGAACCAGATGCAGATGCACTGCAACCAGATACAAATCTGTTACCAATAATAAATCAAAATTGACATGCCAAATCCTGGCTTTGCTGCATTGCTTCTAGCTTGCCAGCTGAACAAGATCAAAAAGGGCAAGAAATCTACATTAATAAGGAAAAAGAAATTGGTAAATAAGTATTTGAACATCATTTGGCATCCCAACCATTAGATAGAAGTCAGAACTTGGACAAATATAATAGATAGCAAAGACGCTTTAGGATATGAACAAATTAAGGACATACCCATATGTAAACATTAAGAAACTTTCAAGCTTCTTTCCTGGTTATCCTGTCATTTAACAAGAGAATCACGTTAGAAACCAAATTCTAATGTCTGGGAAGGAAAGAATTTGCTAAACCTAAAACCTTACTAATGTTAATGCTGCAGGATAGGTTCAATGTTCAAAGAATAAGCTTTGCCATAAGGTTAATTGACTATGAATAATAAGCAAATACAATAATGTCAAGAACACCAAAAATGTAACTACAGAAATTCAGAATAGTAAGATAAACAATCTCACCTGAAGCAATAAATACCCAGGGCTGTTGTAATTTCATGAATAACTGACGTTGCAAAGTGTAGATAGAGGCCCGCTACAATAAGCAAGAGAGGATTGTCAGGCACAACAGTTTACTTTAATGGCATATATTACATCCAAGATCTCTGACCATGAACTGAAATATACTTGCACATGAAAGCAGAGACAAAACATTAGAATTTGCAACATTAATCAATTAAATTCTCAACATGCACACAAGTAATGCAAGTAAGAGCATGTACCTGTAAATATACAGTAACCAAGCAGAACCCATAATTCATCAACTAAAGGAACTCTGCAACAATGACCAAAGGGTGTCTATTAATGGACAAGAAATCAACTGTCAAGAGAAACTACAATAAGATGACCATTGAGTAAACTAAGCCAAATCAAACTACTACACACCCATCATTTAGTTTGGCAGTAAGTGCATTTGCAATGGCAAATGGAAGATACAATAGTGACTGCACAAATAAGAGATAAAACTTTAGTAATCCAATTTCCAAATAAGAATCATTTCAACTATTATGTATCACATGTGATATCATCAAACACTTCCAAGATGTGGAGGAAATGACATTGTTTTCCTTGTATCTCTAAAATGTCAAAAAGATATCAAGCTAGCCCCACAGCATAGGAATTAGTACAAAGAAAAATGGAGCTGTATAATAAAAAGGAAAAGCAAAAATAAAGCATAAATGTTCTAGAAAATTTACTGGGGTGCAATTGTTAGTGACTTCTAACAAATAGAAGTAATGAACATTCATCAGAGAACTCTTATAAGTATCTTCTGGAATGCTACTTGAACATACCATGCACATGTTGGTTTTCAAACCCTTGGGTTCATCACACAGGTGAGCCAGAATCATCCTTCCCTGTCAAAATAAGCTTTTTCATCAGCAACAATATGATTATTGTCTATTGCAGAAATTCTCCACACGAAATTTGAAATCCACAGCACAAGACAGACAACATTAATAAAAGAACCACAGAAACCTAACGAGAAGCATCATTCACATGCACATGCATGGGCAGAAGAAAAACATATATGCGAGTAACAAATAAGAATAATGATAAAGATTAAAGAGTAATGTAAGACAAATCTAAAACATGCTCATTGCATAGAATATTTTAAAACAACGCAAGAAGGGGAAGCAATGGAGAACATGGAAATGAGGTGTCAGATCAACAACTGAAGCCCACCCACCCCCAAAAGAAAAGAAGAGAATAAACAATCAAAATATATGTAATCTAAAAGTCTCAAATATGGTGGGCTAAATATGTGCATGTTCACAAATAGAATAAAATATTTTCTTTACTTATTTGGATGCAATGTGCAGAGAGAAAAACAATAAATAGTTGCCTAGCATCGTCTAAACAATAAAAAGTTAATAGAGAAACCTTTGAATTCGATAGTTCCTCTATGATCAAATTTGGTGGTTGAGGTAACGAAACGTTGACACAAAGTAATGTTTTTTGATTTACTGTTTTGTACTTATTGCTATTAGCATATGCTAACACAATAATCAGAAACACATTCAATACCCCAGCAAATGGCAAATTGCTCCCCAAAAGGCAAACTACAATATGTTTAACTGGTAATCTTAACTTGCAATAATGAAGATGCATAAAAAGTTAAAAAATGACAGAATTGAATGAGAGCACTCGCATCAATTGTATCTTACCACAAGGAACCCAAATGCAAGTCCAGTTCCCAAAATAACTAAATGTGGATAGTTTCCCATAATATCAGATGGTGAAAGATAATCCCTACATAAGAATTCAAATCCAGTATGAAGGCAAATTTTAGGAACAAAAGTTAAACATCAGAACAGATAGCAAAAGCTGAGACATACCAAACAAGCACTCCTCCCATGAGTACCGCAAAAGGGTACAGCTGTTAAGAAACAACAACCAGACACCTGTTAAGCATAATTGGAATAAGAGTCAACTATTAAGATACTAAAAGAAATTACCATTGCTACTGCCATTAACATGCTTCCTTTTCTTGCTTGAACAACCTTATAAACATTGGACACACTGCAAATGATCATAGAACTCATAAGGGAGGTTCAAGCAATAACCTTACATGAGAAACTGTTATACGACCTTAAATGTGAAATGTTAAACCAAGAAACAAAGTTTTGAAGTTTAACTATTAATACAGGGCTGATAAAAACAAACTTATGAATAAACAGTGCCTCCTCTCTAACTATTGGAGCATAGATGAAGATTGTAGACATGAACTTAAGGTAACAAAAAGAATGGGTGGGAAACAAGGCAACAATGATTATGACAACCAAAATCTAAGATGCATGTACCAATACAGCAGTTAAGCAACTAAATACACTGTTCAGTAGCTTTTCTGTGTTTAAACTTGTAAGATAATGAGTAAGCAACCAGTTGAGTAAGTATTAGAATCTAAATGCAAAAGGACAATGAACCAAATAGAATTACAGATTATTAGATTAAAGTTACTACATTGGGCAATTCCAGATTTAGATTTGAACTGCTTAGGATAGAGAAACCACGTACTTGAAGTATACTGTAGGTATAACGCCAAAGGCGATCATCATAGTTAAAACAGCTTTGTATGTTGGGATTTCTGAAGGTAAACAAATAAAATTTTAGTTAAAAAGACATTAGAGCAAAAACTAAGTGTCTTCTAAAAGAACAAATTAGAATACGTGAAAACAAAAAAAGATCCACAAAAGAGGGGAATAGAAAATAAGAGTAATCAATAAGCATTTACTGCATCTTTCAAAGAATCATCAACCATAAGAACAGTAAACCAATCAAACATCAAAAGTTTCCAGTCATGAATTGTTATGATAGCTATCAGCACACATACCAGAAGCAGGGTCCAACATTTTAAAAGTATTTTCTCGCAATCTAATAATAATTTCCATTCGGAAATACCCAATAATCTAAAAAGGCCGTATGTAAGGAAATTTATGCCATATATTATAGCACAGGAACACTGCTAAATGGGGAATAACAATCAAAAAGAGATGAAAACAAGAAAGTAACATGCCATTATAACAACCAGCTAACAATGTAAGGATAAGTTAAATCTACAAGGGAATGCAACAAAATAGGGCGCCATTACTGAAACATTCCACATTTGGTATCATATTTGATAAAAGGAAGTAATCCAATGCATTTTATTCTGTTCTATCCGGCAAAGCACTTGAAATGTTCTTATTTTTGGCTAACACACAGAAAAGGAGAACATGTATTTAACAACAAGAGAAATGTATAAGGGGACTCAAAAACCACAAAAACAAGGATGAGAAGTCTCAAAGAGCCAAAAAGAAACCACAAAACTCTTGAAAATGATCTTTCAGCCAGCATTCTTGTGGCAGCACAACCTATAAGACTATCCAAGCAACACTGAACTAGAAACATTCAGTTGTGAAATAAGTAACTTTCATGATTATCTAACAGACAATGTAGAAACATAGACAAAAAATTCCATAATACAGTCACCAACAGATGGTTAACCATATGAAACCATAATAATACAGTCACCAAGAGATGGTTAACCATATGAAACCATAAATGCCATTCCAGAACTAAAACCTTCACAAATTTTCTAGTGGAATTTTAATAATTTCATGGAATTACACATGTAAAGGTCTATAGTACATAGGCAAACACAAAATGAGTTCTCCCATCCAATGATATTCAGAATAATTCAACACATATTGTTGGTTCAGTGTCAGGTATTCTGACTTATTGATCATTTGCTTCAGTCTCAAATATAATCACTGCTCCATCGATGTTGCTTACCACTAATAAATGGCACCCAACTCAAGAAGGGCAAAGAATTCCCAAAATTCTGAGCCCACCAGTCAGCACCTAAGGAAACAAATTCAAGCAACCATTAAAGGAGAATAGGGGAAAGGATAATGAACAAAAAAAATATAATTCAGCAATATAGATTTTTTGAAGTGTAGAAAGTCACATTTGCTGTAAAAAATGCATACCAACTATAGCTGTAAAGAAATGAGCAACATAGATCAACATAAGACCCTCTGTAGGTCCATTGACCACCGGAAGGATAAGGGTATTGGTAAAGTAGCTGGAACAAAAAAAAAAAGAATTATTGTTAATATAATTAACAGAAAACAACAAGAGTTAGAATTCGTGTAGAGAAAACAATATTGAAAACATCAATCAATCTCTATGATATAAAGATAAAGGCTGCAGAAACAAAATAAAGGCATCAAAAATTGAAAAAAAAAAAAGATTCCATTATACAGTGTCAAAGATCAATCATCCTTCATTGCATACATCCAATACCTACCTGGAGATACATTCCTCAGAGTTGATTCTATTCAGTTCATACAAAATTAAAGATAAAAAAAGACTATGTTTCGCACCACTTACTGTTCCCATGTTGCTCCATAAAATGGAATGGCAGAAATTACCCAGAACCAGAAAGTATCTCTTCCACACATAGCAGTGCTTCCAAATGCCAAGCTTTCAAACTGAAAGCATCAGAAACATATCAAAGGCATTCCAGTGACCAGAGTTACATAAGAACAAAATAAGTTATATCCATACCGCGCAAGCAAGAGCATCACAACCTGCAATATAGTGACAAGCAAGACGTATATTTCATCAACATCAAATGATAATTTTAAATTGTAAACATCAAGGAAAAGAGAAGATCAAAGGAAATTACCATGATCAAAAAGTTCACCCAACGGACTAGATGAATTTGTCCGTCGTGCTTGCTTGCCATCCACAGCATCAAAAGTCTAGCATGCAATTAGTGCAAGTTCAAAAAGAGCCATGTTTAAAATAATTCACTAACACAGAAAAATAGAATTTGACCAACTGCATTCAGGGCATAGAAGGAACCTGATATAAAAATAGAAGCAAGCCATGTGCAAAATGAACCCATCTTGGTGGAGCCGTATCCAAGTGAGGAGAATATATCTGAAGCAGAAATTTAAATGAAAATTTTAACCAAGCAAAGATGTCCAAAAGCAGAATTTGAAAACAAAAATTTCTCCATTTCCAAATAATCTTATAAATTATGCAACTCGTCATTCTAACATTTTAATGTTACTTAATACTACTTTGAAACTGTAAACTCTACTACAAACAACTGCTGAGTGATTACCCAGTGAAATTTTATTCACTGAGGTGTAAATCAATCACAATCTTTTTACAAACTAAAATTATCAACTAAAAACATTTCAAATTACGAAACTTAAAAGAAAAAGTACAGAATAAAAAAGAAAAAGAAAAAGAAAAGTAGAGAAATCGCCACTCACATAGCCAATCACCGCCGATGTGACTAAGAACATAAAGCCAGTAAGCGTTATCTAAAAAACAACGCAATCATGTTAGTACTTAGACAGACAATACAGTTTCAGTTACACCATAAATAAAAATAAAAAATGAAAAAGAATTATGAACTAGTAATAAAAAATTTTATCTTACCATGTTAGGTCTGGAGAAGATCGGGAACCAAAAACACAATCAGAAAAACACGAAACAAATGAGAAAACATCCATAACAATGAAAAACGAACAGTAAAAGAACAAATTCATTAATACAAAATTTCAACGGAAACTTACGGCATCCAAAGAGGGAAGAAATTGACGAAACGGCTCCAGAAAGGTTGCAAAACATATTTGGCAAGATAAGAGTTGTCTACTCCACTGTACTTGTATCTATGCAACGCCGCGACTCCATGTCCTCCTATGTATCCCATTTGCTGTCACTATCAAGTAATCTCAGTGATTCTAAGCTGCAAATATCAACGGAGAAGTTGTGTGATTCAAATTCAGAGAGTATTCAAGATATTAGAATGAATCGCTAATCATGCAAGTGATTTTTCGTAGTTTAGACGGATTTTTTCAGAGAAAATAAGTAGAATACAAACCGTGGACTGAGTGGATCTGGAATGAGAGAAATGTATTAACAAAGTAAGAACAATAAAGGAGAAATTTTAAAAATAAATTAATAAATAAATAAAGATACCAGGTAGAAAAGGAATAGATCGGGGGAGAGAGAGAGAGAGAGTCGCAGATTCGTGAACGGTAAGAAACGCAGAATTGAATGGAATGCAGCAGCTTTTTATCTCCCGCCCTACAAACTGAGAAGTGAAAATCACGGGCAAATTAATAAATTTTCTTCGATTCTTTGCATAAGAAAAGATCAAATAAAATATAATAAAATTTCGCTTCCTCCAAAGCGACGTCGTATTAGCCTGGAATAGAAATTAAAAAGAATTTCGGAAAAAGAATTAAAAAATATAATCACTTTTGCAACAAAGAATATTATGCTACTTTTCAAACTTGAGCATCCAGCTTCGAGGTATAGATTCCATTAAAGCCCTACTTTTCTTTTTTTTTTTTTTAAATTATAAATTCAAAGCATATTCGTTTTAATGTTTTCTTACGCTTTGGTTTGAACTCTTTCGTCCTTCCCTTCCAAGAAAATAAATAAAGCTCGAGAGAAAAAACATAGTTCCAATTTCAAGGCGTGTCGGCCTCCAATACGCCCCGTTTTATGTTTCTTCTGTTATATTAGCGTCGTGAAAATTACACTTGGTATGTCATTGTTTGGGTTGGCTGGAAATTTCCGAAATTCTTTTAGTTTAATTAATGAATTCTTTACTAATTGATACGTCCCCAAACCCTCGAGCCGTGTTCTCAACGTGTACGTTAGGACTTTTTCCATTGTTCTTTACAATTGGGAAGCTGCTATTGGACCAAACCTGACAAGAAGCACGTGAGACGCGTCAAGGTACTTGGAAGCTAAGACATTGACCATTGTTTTCATAAAAAAAGAAAAAAAAATTTGATGGAATGTAATACTGATAGGAATTTTTCTTTCAATTTTTGACTTAAACCAAATCTTTGATTCATCATGTCAAAAAATGGAAACTACTGATATATATAATTTAATAAATAAACTTCTAGACTATTTGAGCTACAAAAATTTGGTCGAATTAACCAGAATAATAGTTATAGAATTAAATTAACCCAATCATTTAATTTAATTTCTTATATCTATTGGGATATAAACAGAGCAACTTCCTTATTTATGTTCTGTGGTAGTTATAATAAACAACCAAGTATTGCTTTGTTCAGTTTTATTTATTATCTTTTTTATTTAGATAATTGATTAAAAGTACGCAGTGGGTTGCACTGAAAGGCCACAATCTTTTAGAATTTGTGTTTGCATGGATGTTGGGACAAGTGAATCAGTGATCCAGCTGAGCTTGCGCTGTTGCACGCCCCTCAATGTGCACTGTTTCCTGAGATCTCGAACACCTCTGTCTCTCCTGCCCCACTTGTATTTCATTATACAAGGAGAAATAGGCATATAATCTAGGTAGATATATGATTATGTACGAAATAAAGTATTATGAAAATTAATACAATAAGCAATGTAACTCAAATATCAGTAACAGAATTCTCAACATATAATTCGCACAAGACTAGCTAAGCTTTCATTACACTAACATAAGGTTGTACTGACGATCCCATGTACAAATTCCCTGCATGTTCTTGAATTTCACTCACAGAAACAAGCGCATTTCCTCCATTTCCGTCTATTACCCTCGCAACATTCCCCCATTCATCGAACTTAACACCCACAGGATCTCCAGTACACCATGGGATTGTGCTCACACTTTGTTTCCCCTGAATCTTTCCTCTTGCAGTATTCATTGCTACCCAGAACTCCCCATTCTTGTTCCTCCTGATGTTGTCTGGAAATCTCGGAAGCTGAGCAAACAGTTCTGGAGTAATGTAATTTGCCGTTTCATCTTGAAGCCGAAATTTTAAAATTCGGAATGGAGTTGATTCGGCAAGAAGAAGGAATGAATAGTCCTTGCTCAGAGCAACCCCATTTGGAAATGCTAAGCCTCTGTACAGGACTGTCGCTTGCTTACTCTTTGGATCATATTTCAATAACCTCCCAGTTTTATCTCCTCCCACAATTGACATAAAATATTGCCTGCAATGCATCAAACATATATACTTTCTCATTATGTGAGTCAATTGCAGCAATTCGATTTTCTTAGTTTAAAATATAACAATAAGAATAAATCTATCTATCTACCTTCTTTGGAAGAAAATGCTACTGTCTGTAAAATATACAATTCCTGTACGGGGATCAATGTCTAAAGCATTTGTGAAGCGCAAGGGGATTCCTTCAGCTGAAGATACGAGTTGTTGGGCCGGGCCACCGCTTGGTCCAACTACCATCAGCCCAAAGTAGGCATCGGCAATGTAGAGATCGCAAGTTACAGAATGGAATTTAAGGCCCAAGGGCCTCCCACACGTCGGCTCTAAGTTTGTATTGGTTGACCCATCGCATAACTTGCGAGGCCTAATCAAACACAAATTCCATTGCAATTAACAAACCGAGGGTGAGATTCTTCACGACATGCAGACTGGTGTACAATCAATGCATGCAAATTAATATTTACCAACTTGTGACGCAGCCTGTAAGTCAATGTTTCTTTTTGGTAAACATTTCGTACTTCCCGATTAAATACAAGTGTTTGATGCATAAAATAAAAATACAAATGAATTTTATAACGGACTTTTAATCTGTTCTGGTTTATGAAATACTGATCATCACCAAATAAAAATAAAATGTAACTCTCTCTTAGGGTGTTTATTATATTATATATATATATATATATATATATATATATATAGTCTTGCCTGTTTGGTGCAGTGGTAGCAAACTCCGTCCATCCAAGCTGCTGTCCTTGCCACAGGAGGATTCTGCCATCGGAGACACCAGCATACGGCCCTTTGCCGTTGCAGTCGAAAGCCAGGCTCTCGGGGCCGGCCACCTCCGGGAGCTGAAGCTGATGGTAGTTTTTTAGGCCATCAATATCATGGTTTGACGATATCACAGTAGGAGAAATCACGAAGAAAAGGAAGAACAAAACGGAGGGAGAAGAAAGCATTTTCATGGTAGATTTATTGAATCAGAAATTTCAGAATGCAAGTTTATTATATATCTTGCAGATAGTTCTGTGGTATTTATAGCCTGACGATTGACAGGCCTGTATACAACTATGCATATACTGGCTGCTTCTTTGGTTTTCGTGGTGGGGTTTTAATTTTTTATCGAAAGAATTAACTATTTGATATTAAAATTGTTGTGGCTATATATATAGCGAAATATAGGTTTAGGAAAAAGATATGCATTTAACCATAGATAGGGATAAAAGCGGTAGATGATATAGATGGAGATCGAGAGAGATAAAAGGATAAGAGTGTTATACAGATATATTAAACTTCATTTATGCTTATCAAGTATTAAGAGTACTTATCAACATAAATATTTTTGTATAAAAAAATTAAAAAGTAAATTTAGTATTTACTCAAATAATTTCTTCAACTATATGTCAATTAATTGTCACTTAAATGCAATAATAAATTTAAAGTCCCTTAGCGGGGATCTATGGTTTTATATATATATATATATATATATATAATTGTGATGCATTAATATTAATTGGATTCTGATGGCCAACCACTTCATTTATAAGAAGCAACATAAAATTAAATTATGAACAGAAAAATTAATTAAAAGATACCAGTTTAGCTAAACTTCAAATTGTTTGCGAAGAGAGTTGGGGCCCGCTGGGTCAGAAGTATGGATATTTTAATTGAAGAAGAAAAATAAATAAAGAGAGAATAAGAGAAAAACAAATACAATTTAATAGAAAATAGTTTTTGAATAAGATTCCAAAACTGAGTGTAAAATTAATAACCGATAAAAAGTTTTTTTTTAATTTTTTCTTTATTGTATTTCAATCAAATTCAAATGCAATTTTCTTTTTTTTTAATTGTATTTTTTTTTTACATTTTAAACTTTTTTGCTTATTTTTTTATAAGATCTAAACTTTAAAATTAGTTATTTTATTTATAGGTTTATATCATATCTAGAAAAAAATTATATCTATATTTTCTTAATTTTTTAATTTTTTATGAATTATATATATTTTTTATTGATATACTTTAATCAATATTTTGTTATATATAATATTTTTGCAGTCAAGAAAAATGTATTTTTATTTTTATAAGTTTTTAAAGTAATTATGAGATACATTTTTAAAAATTTCAAGTTGAAGAGTAATGACAGCAAAATAGACTATTGTTGCTGATGGTATGATATAATAATATTACCCAACTTTCTCCAATATTAAGAGAGATTAAGTATATTTCTTGTTTTTAAATAAACTACAATTTGTCAACATTAAAGAAGTAGATTTGTGCCCACTGCACATTGTATTTCTTATAATTTCGTTATAGTAAAACTAAGAAGTAAGTTTTTTATTAATTTTTAATAAATCACCTTATATAAATATATTCAAAACTAGTTTAAAGAAATCAATATTAGTCAATATTACTAAAATTTTAAAGTAAATCTATTCTTAAAAATAGTTCTAACCAAACAAACATTCTTATTTTTATTATTTTGATATATTATATTAAAAATGTTTTCGAACTTTTTAAGGTTTAAAAACTGTTTTTAAATTTTATATCAAAAATATTTTCAAATATTAAAAATATTAAAAATACAATTCAAAATGTTGAATCATATTCAAATTTTTAAAAACAATTTTCAAATCACAAACCAAACGGCCCTACATTTATATTTTAAGGGTCCGTTTGATATAACTTTTCAAATAAAACTTTTACTCGTAAAATTTTTATGAATAGCGCTTTTAACAAAAATTTATTAATTGTTTGGTTATCACAAATGACTTTTGAGAAAAATTTGAGTAATTACTTTAATAAACAGATTTTTAATATTTTATTTTAAAGAAATTACATAGAATTTTTAAAACAAACTAAGGGTATTTTACATAATTTTATCTTTTAAAAAAGTTACGGAAGCTCTACTAGCAAAAACTCAAATTTTGGGTTTCTTCCAATAGAAGGAAAATAACTTTTTTAATTCCCAAAAACTCTTTTTCATTGTCAATCAAACGACATTAAAAAATTTGAAAAGAACTTTTATCATTAAAAAAATCTTTTTGACCAATAAAAAAGTCAAATCAAACGGGTACTAAGTGTTACACTGATTAATTCAACATCAACATGTCAATTAATACATTTCTTCATTATAAATTTGTATATATTCAAACTAAGAATCCATTTAGTACAAGTTTCCTTGTATAATTTTTTAAATATAAGTAAAGTTTTTAATAAAAGTTTATTAATTGTTTGATTGTCATTACAAATATATTTTAATAAAAATTGTATACCTATTTTAATAGACAAAATTTTTAAAGTTATATTAGAAGAGAAACAAAATAAAATAATAAATTTTAAATAATTTAACTTTTTCAAAGACTAAAAGCATTTTACTCACCATAGGCTTTTGTAAAATGTTTATGCAACATTTTGTATTTAACTCAATGGGAGTACAAACGTTAAATTTAGTAGAGTAGAAAAATTTACCATAATTTGTCGGATACACCACTTCAATTTTGAAAATTTAAAAAGTTTAGGCAATACCTCTAAAGATCTAGAGAAATAGTGTATTTAAGCAAAATAAAGAGCTTTTAGTATAAGAAAAAAGTGAAAAGAACCAATTAAAGGTGCTTACTATTCCCTTATAGATATGGCGGTTAAGTGATCTGTTGGCAACAATGTAATCTAACCATTTAAAGGAATAGTCTATTATCTTTTTGCCTCAAGTCCAAAATAAGTGAAAATGAAGAACCATCTTCCTTTTCCTCTACCACTATTGGTCCCAAATACTTTTATTTCCTAATTTTGTCTTGCTATCAACTTCCTATTAGAAAAATTATTAACACATTTATCATATTTTGGAGATGTCATATTTGGTGTTTAGAGGCAAACGTTAAATTTGGTTCATGTAGAGATAATTATGTGATGAATTTGGAGAATAAGATATTCTACAATGTGTTTTATAGTACATTCATTTTCCCTCTCTTTTAGGTGTTATGTATTTTTATCGTATCAGTATTGTGGCTTCCCCAACCCTTTTCAGAAGTCTTGATGACCGTATATATTATACACTTTCTTCTACTATTGTGGCTTTCCTAACCCTTTATATATTATACACTTTCTTCTACTATTGACAATTTTCTTAATTGGAGTGTGGAGTTCCCGTAGTGGCTTTCTTAATATTCTCCCATCTCCTAAAGCCATTTGTCCTTTGTTGGGTCATTATACCCCCTAAATTTCAAAAGGTAGAACCCATTGTAGTCATTTTCTTTTTCCTTACTGCAAAAATAGTCATGATTATCTAGTTGCGTTGTTTGGATTCTGAATATGATTGAAATATAAATTTAACTAAAATCTGAATTTAAAAATGATATATTTATCTTTTATTTTAAAACATCTAAAAATAAATATTAAATTGTTTTGTAACATCTTTAATTCTAAAAAATTTCGATAGAATTTTTTCTATATTATAACATATACCAAATACATAATCCTGTGAATTTTAAAATTTCATTTTAAACATTTCTAATAAAATTTAATACCAACTGCTTTATTTCATTACTTCACAAAATATAACCAATTCTATGATTTCAAAAATTCAGGTACAAACATGAAAATTACATCAAAACTATACATTATAAACTTTTACACCTATAATTACATATAGTTTCAAAAGTAGTAAAATTTTTGTCCTGAAATATCCTCTATCTTCTACTTACAAAAATCTCCAATATTACCTAAACTTGAAAAGTAAGGATAGCTAATGTTTAGTAAATATTTATATATAAAGGCAATTTTAAAATTCACAATGAATAAATTTGAATATACAAAACACTTCTTAAATTCAACAAAAAGTGTGGTAAAATATTAAGTCAAAACCTTAATTTTAATATTCATATAAACAACGTAAAACACATTAAATACATCATTTGAAAACAATTTCCATTAATTTTGTTTTTAAGTACTTTATGGGTATTATTTCGAAAAACTGTCGGTCTAAAAACTAGTCATACATACTTTAAGGGCTTCATTCTCAGAGATCGTCAATGCATAAAAAATGACTTTTAGGGGCATTATTTTTAGGGAATGTCACCCTAATAGAAACGTACTTTAAAAACATTATTTTTAGGGACCGTCACCTCAAATACTGAGGTTACATCACAACAATAATTATGACCATCACATTTTTTATTTATCAAATTATTTCACAACATTTCCATGTAAATCATTCATTTATAAAAATATAATACTTGTTGATACAATTTTTTCATTATATTTGAAAATATAACATGCAAATAAAAATTAGTATTTAAATTTTATTCTAAAAATAATTAATTAGATTAACATGTGATAATTTAGAAATTTCATAAACATTAATTAAAAACTTTAAATGTGATAAAACACCTTACTTTTCAATTTTTAAAATCAAAATATAACATGCAAATAAAAATTAGTATTTAAATTTTATTCTAAAAATAATTAATTAGATTAACATGTGATAATTCACAAATTTCATAAACATTAATTAAAAACTTTAAATGTGATAAAACACCTTACTTTTCAATTTTTAAAATCAAAATATACTAAATGTACATAAAATACCTACCTAAACATTGCACAATAATTCCTACACTTCTGTTGGCTTTCTGTTTTTTTCTGAATCTCTCCTTAACATCAATTTGACAATATGATAAATAACAAATCAAACTTAATTATCTAATAAAATATATTATTTACGTATATAAATACTCTAATTCAATAAAATTGTAAAACTAAATTATGCAATCTAACTTGCCAAAATTTAAAACTTATATAAAAAAATATAAATTGTAACTAAATTTATTCGTCCTTTTTTTCTTCCCCTTTTTTCCTTTCATTCTCTTTCTGGTTTTCGTTTTTTCTCTCTTAATTCTAATGATAAGAGCAAAGACTACACATACATGCACACACACACACACTTATACGTAGTATATCAAAGACTAAACCAAAAGCCAAAATCCATCAAATCTTCACATTTGACAAATTTTTTTATTTTTCACCTGTAATAAATTCTTATTACCCAAAAATTCTTCTCTTTTAAAAGTTTAAACATATTCATTCATACTCAAATAATTTATTTCCCATAAGTATACTTATTTTCTAATTTCTATATTCATACATTAATAAAAAATTTGGGTATTACATGTTTGTTTGACAAAATTAAAAAGTTTAAAAATTGATATTTTGACACATATGCTCTTTTAAATAATATACATATACATATAATAATTTTGATTATATTAGTATAATGTTAGATAAAAAAATTAATAAATTATAGTAGTATATATATTATTTATTTGTTTGATATATGTTTTTTTTTAAAAAATTAATTTCTAATTGATGATATAAAACTAATAAAAATAATAAGTCATATTATAATATAATTGCAATTATATAAATATATAAATTTATTACAATAATTGAAATATAAAATAATTAGAGTTGAGAAGATAAGTGGAGGGATTGACAATAGAGAAGAGATATGTTAAAAATAGTTAATAAAAGTTTTAATTTTGTTAATAAATAAATCAATAAAATAAGAATATTTTTAAAAAATAAAAATATTAAATTATTCAAACATTTGTTCATTTAAATTTAAATGAAAATTTTTAATTTAATTATATTAAAATACTTTTAACATATATTCAGATATAAGTTCAAAAATAAATAATTTTTAAATATTTAAATAATTATATTTAAACTTTAAAAAAAAAAACAAATAACCTCTTAGTCTCCTCATACCTCAAAGCAGCTTAATAAATATATATATATATATATATATATGTGGGAAAAGGAGATTTTTTTCGTAACATAAAATAAGTAAAATGAGTTTTTTTTCTATTTTTAAAAATCTAATGACATAAAAAATTAAAAAAAAAACTTTTAATTGGACGACAGCTCGCCCACCTGGGTTTGGAAATAACAGTTTGCTCTTGTTATAATCACGTTATAAATTTTCGGTAGACACTGTTATAATCATCTGGTATAATCAAAATCAGACTGATGACAAATGTTAATCCTTAATTCAGATGCTAAACATAGAATATAAACTAACATATACAAATACAATCAATTTTTTTATCTGATAAAATAAATTAATACTATCAACTTAATTATTAGCTGGGTTTATAATTTGTTTAACTTAAAATTTACGACAAGCAATAGCATATGTTCTCTGCAGACTTGCAATTAATTAAGCATATACATATGCATATATATATATATATATATATTTCTATTCTTGCAGTTGCTTATAAATGAGATGATGATTACGAACATGTTCTGATTCTTCTACTTTTTCCTTCAGCCTCCATTAATGCAAGGGAAAAAAAAAATGCCAGCAAAGACTCCTGGGGATATTTCACTTCACATTTATCGAATAATTTATATCGTACATATGCAACTTATTTTTAATTCTTCTCATGTGTCTGAAATTACCATTTAAATACCTCATATTTACTCTCTATTATTGGTTGAGGTGCCAAAATTAAATTTTGAAATAAATACTAATAATATTTAATTGGTCTTTATGTATCTTTTCATTTTCTGACAAAGTATCGGATACATGCAGTTTCCCAGGAAACAAACAGAGAAAACAATAGAAAATTAAACAGTGGATATATGAAGACAGACAAGCAGTAGTGGGTAGAAATTAGGAACATGAGTGATTGTGAATGGAGAATAAAGGTCCTTTGAAAACCCAAACGAAGTATACATACGCACAGTGCAGAAACAGTTTTGAATAGTTTATTTATAAATTAAATTAAATTAAATTAAATTAATTAATATGAACACTATGCCGACGAAGAGATTGAAAAATAACAGAACTGACACGACAAGCAATGCATGCATGCATGCATGCGTACGTGTCGGGAAAATGGGCCTCTGAGTTGCAACCAAAAAGTAACCCAATCTCGAGAATCTTATCATCATTTTCGATTTCAAATCTAGATAGAAATTGGGCCTTTCGTTTGCCCCCACAGTCGATCTTTTTCCCCCTTACCATTCGAGCATTGCATTCTCTTCCGATAAAATGTCTAAATTATTCCTATCTTTTATATCAATTTACTTTTTTGTTGTTTAGGATTCATATCTTGATTTGGTAATTTGATTTTTGTTAGGCTAATCTCTTTCCTTTTTGGTTGAGCAATTTCATATAAGAGATTTGACCATGCCTCTTTTTTGGTTCACATCTTGATTTGGTAAATTTGTTTTTGTTAGCCTAATCTCTTTCCTTTTTTGACGATAATTTTAATATAACAGAGATTTGAGCTTGCCGTCCTTGAATTTATACCGATCATTAGATAAGATATTTGAATTTAATTAATTAATTAATGAAATTAATGATTTACATTATCTATCAACTATCATTTTTTAAATCACGCAACTTATTATTTTACGTTAAAATTTCTCTTTTTAATTTTTTATTTTACAAAACAATAAATAACAGTTAAATTATATATCTTCATTATAAAATTAATTAGAATATTTTCACAAGAAAAAAGACATAAAATAAAGTAATTACGTTTTTTAAATAAAAGATGTGGCTCAAGTAAACCGAACAAAATTTTCCGCTAGCAGAAGCTTCACAGAAATAGTGGAGGGCACATCCGTAATTAAATCCTGAAATTGGGGGAGAAGGTAAGCTACATGCGCAAGTAACCTCCACCCACCTCATATATAAATACGACCCTCTACCTTTCTAGCTTACAATAATTTCATCCTTTATACGCAAAAGCAGAAAACAAGGATTCCGTCAATCTTAACTTGCTGGCCGTTCATTTTCTTCGATAATTTTATATTATATCTCTGTGAGTTCCGTTTTTCATATTTTTTGATCTGTTTTTGCATTCTTTCATTATTTACTGCTGTTTCTGGTTTTTTTTTTTTTTAATTTTTGCTTTATTTTTCAGGATTTGCGACGAGATTAAAACGTCTTTGTGTTGCGGCTGATACAAATATTCAAGATTCGTAATTTTTGTAAGTTTGAAATTTTATGTAGATTGAAGAGTTTCTGAGTTAGGATTTTTCATGTGTGCTTGTTCATGGATCTGATTTTTTTTTTCCTTGTTTTACTCGGCACACATGATATATTTTAGGTTTATTTATATAGTTTTTGGATATCTTTTGTAAGATTTCGTCTCTATTGGATATTTGGTCTGTTTGTTTTGTGATTGACGTGAGGGTTATGAAGTTGATTTGATTAATCCTCCTTTTGTCAGTTTTTTTGTGAACATAAAGGATAGATTCGGATTCGGATTTAATCAAGTTATTTTTGTTTGGATTTAGATCCGTACTAAAATATTGTTTATTGGACGTCTTGTGTTTTGTTAATCAACCTGAATTTAGTTATGTTTTTTTGGATTTAGATCTGCACTAAAATATTGTTGACTTGACGTGTTGTGTTTTGTCAATCAACCTGAATTTTGTTTATTTATAATCCCGAATATTCTAAATTTCATGTTAAATTTCCATTATAATTGATGATGGGAAGATTTAATACCATTATAATTTTATCTTTAGTTCGAGTACTTTGGGGAATTGTTGAATAATAATGAAAGTCTAGGTTTTATTTCCATATCTCTTGAAATAAAATTGCATACCTGACATACCTTATTTAACACAATACTTTTGGTACCAAATGCAATAAAGGGACCCTGTTTAATAGAGCTGCACTGTTTTCCTGTTTGTTAATTTATATTATTGTTGCATTGGTTGTAAGTACTTTGATCTGTCCATATGACTGCCATTGTGCTGTGATTTTGAGTAGTCTTTTATTTTCCTTTTAATGATTTCAGTTCATTTTGGTAATGTTGACATATCTTAACATATAATGTTTGATGGCTTTAATCAGGAAGGACTGGATGATCTAATGGAGTCTAAAGGTGGTAAGAAGAAGTCTAGCAGTAGTAAATCCTTATTCTACGAAGCTCCACTTGGTTACAGCATTGAAGACATTCGACCCAACGGTGGAATTAAGAAGTTCAGATCTGCTGCTTACTCCAACGTAAGTTTGTTTATGCATGCTACAATTAGACTCTTAGAATGGGATGATCCTTGAAAGCTTTTCAAGGATTAAGTTTGGTTATGAGTTTTATATTTAACAATTTGTATATCTCATGAGCAAATCATGCTAATATATTTTTTCCTCTCTTCTGCAGTGCGCTCGCAAGCCATCCTGATATTCTCAAGCTTACAATCTGATCACATAACGTGATTCATAAACAGTTTTTTTGCTTTAGTTAGATAATTATTAGTATTAGTTTTACTCCTTTTTCTTGGATCAACCACTTCCTCTTTCTCTCTCTCTCTTCACGATTGTGACTCTTTGTGACTGCATTCTCTCCAACTGTGATCACCAGCAACTGTTGCTTCTTTGCAACTTTTAAGTGCTTTTCAATGGCAATGGTTTCTGCTGATATTGCTACGGCAGTGTCTGCAATTGGTTTTGAAGGTTATGAAAAGAGACTGGAAATATCATTCTTTGAGCCAGGCCTCTTTGTTGATCCTGAAGGAAAGGGTCTTCGATGCCTGTCCAAGGACCAGTTAGATGAGATTCTAGGACCGGCAGAATGCACTATTGTTTCATCCCTTTCAAGTGCTGATGTTGACTCCTATGTTCTATCAGAGTCTAGCCTTTTTGTTTATGCTTATAAAATCATCATCAAAACATGTGGGACTACAAAGTTGCTTCTTTCAATCTCACCCATCCTGAAGTTGGCTGAGACTCTGTCTCTCAAGGTACTATCGGTGAGGTATACGCGTGGGAGTTTCACTTTCCCTGGGAGTCAGCCATTTCCGCATCGTAGCTTTTCGGAAGAAGTTGCTGTTCTTGATAGCTATTTCGGGAAGCTTGGTTCAGGAAGCAATGCCTATATAATTGGTGGGTCGGACAAGCCTCAGAAATGGCATGTCTACTCAATTTCTGCGGAGTCAGCGATGTGGTGTGACCCTGTGTACACTGTAGAGATGTGCATGACTGGCTTGGACAGGGAAATGGCGTCTGTTTTCTATAAAGTCCAATCAGGTTCTGCAGGCACAATGACCATCAATTCTGGTATAAGAAAGATTCTACCAGATTCTAAGATATGTGATTTTGACTTTGAACCTTGCGGTTATTCCATGAATTCGGTTGAAGGGGCTGCTGTTTCAACTATTCATGTTACCCCAGAAGATGATTTCAGTTATGCAAGCTTTGAGACAGTTGGGTATGATCCTAAAGAAGTCAATCTCAAGCAGCTGGTGGAGAGGGTGTTGGCTTGTTTTGAACCAAGTGATTTTTCCATTGCTGTGCATGCTGAAGTTGCAGGAAAGTCTCTTGATCGTGAATGTCTGTTGGATGTGAAGGGATACTGTCGTGAAGAGAGAGGTCTTGAAGAGCTTGGAATGGGCGGTTCAATTGTCTACCAGAAATTCACCAAAACTGGGGGCAATGCTTCTCCTAGATCAACTCTGAGATGCTGCTGGAAAGAGGAAGAAGTTGAAC
Source organism: Azadirachta indica (assembly GCA_022749755.1). Classification (NCBI taxonomy): domain Eukaryota; kingdom Viridiplantae; phylum Streptophyta; class Magnoliopsida; order Sapindales; family Meliaceae; genus Azadirachta; species Azadirachta indica. Next base: position 12,280,119 of record CM040443.1, on the reverse strand, counting down.
AAGAGGAGTAATTTTTGCTTTTTAAGTTTAAATTGCCTGCATCTTTTAATCAAATAAACAATAGAATAAATGATTGTCAGTCATGGTCTGACGATCTGGGTGTTAGTATTCTTTCCTTAATTAGTTGTATGTCGCCGTGGTCAGGCTGCAGATTCAGATTTGCAAGTGGAGGCCATGTCTCATGGGTTTGGGTCTTGTTCCTGGAGTCGTTCTGGTTTGATTTGTGTGGTTGGATTAATGTTGCTATTTAATATATGGCGGCGACATTTGAACTGTTCGGTAGTCTAATATTATCATATTTTATGTTTTGATTTGTTTACATATACAAATTATTATATACTGGATACTGTGCGGCTGAGCGGCAAAAAGAAAAGTGGGTCGCTGCAGTTAAAAAGTCATTTATGGGGATGACAATTTGATGCTGTAAGGGAAGGGGATATGGTTCTTTCAAAATCAAATCAGAAATTAAAATATTATAATATAAATTAAAAATGAAGTAAAATCCAAATCACTTACATATGGAGCCAAACCCAAATCTTTTTTGGTTGTTTATTATTTGTGATAGTCAGGCCGACCGAATAATTTAGCTAAGCTTTCTTTTTGCTTTTGCCAACATCCGTTCACATTCAGATGTTGCGTCTTTGATTCGAAATCAAAACTAAATCCTGTGCCTATGGAGTGGATAGTAAATACTATTAACCAGTCTAGTCTTATAAAGCGACAAGCTCACTTCACCTCTGTTAATGAAAGTAAGCAAATTTATGTTCAAATTTTAACACTAATCTCTTAAATGGTGAGATTTACCAATTCATGTTTATGTATGAAATGGGCGGGTCAAACAACTTTGATAACTTTTAAAAAAATAAAAATCTGTTATAGATACTACCACCCAATTGAAGAATGTCGTGGCATTATAAAAATACGTACATATTTCATCACCAATGAATCAATATATATTTTCTTTACTTGAAAAATATTCTAATACAATATTTGCCCATTATCGTTTCATTTCATCTCACCTTCAAAAGTCTATATATTCTCTGACACATTTTCCCACTTACATATTGTACATGCATTATTATATATTGATGATAAACTATGAAAGCATATACATACTTTTGTCCCCCTTTTCTTCCATTGACATTTTCTTCTCCATTTTACTTTAATGTATAGAAACATTAATCTTATCATAAAATGAAGTGAAAGAGGAAAATATAATTACAAATAGACTGAAATATAACCATTCATATATTTCTGTTAACTATATGTAGTTTCATTTATGTATCATTTTATCTATTCAAAATCCTCTCATCTTCTATGCATATACATATAGCCTTACAATTGCAAATACGGTGGAAATTAGGGAGATTTAAGAGTTTTAATAACTTCATATACGATCTTGCTGTAATTTCTTATACAGATATATTGGTTATTCTAAAGCTTTTCTTTTGAAGCAAAAAGCATCCATATACAATTTTGAGAATTTGGCCTATGATAGTCGCTGATGGCCACATTCGTTTGTATTGTCTCTAATTGTTTCAATTATTTTACTTGCATTATAATACAATAATAACCCAATATATACCACCACATTCTTCTTAGCAGTGTTCTTGTCCCAATTAAAACATTTGGACCTTTACACATGCATTGGATGACAATGTCAACGTAAAGAAGAAGAAGAATCATTCTTAATGTAAGTAATTGAATTAGAATTATAGTGTATTAATTTCTTGCTATTTATACTCTCCGCTAATATATATAATATAAATATATTCTTCATGACATGCCCTTCAATTATGACTCTCAAGTGGTGGGGACCGACGACGAGTGCTGGTTGCTTTTTATACATATTCTCATTCATAAGAAAGCAATTCAGCTTAGTTTCAGGCTTTTGATAATGCCTGAATTTGAATAGTTGGATTCAACTTTACTGTTAACAGGCTTTTAGCTGAAGGACTTGCAAGGATGAAATTATATTTCTATACATGTTTACACATCATAAGATTGTCTTCAGAATCTGCTGCATATAAGGCTGATCATGAATGAATCTCAATAATCAGATCTTTATTTTTATTCAAACAGAAACAGGGGTGGTTTAAGTTGAAATCACTGCTGCCCTTTTCGGCGCTCTTCATTTTCAGACTGAAATCAAGCAAGCAATATATATAAATATATATATATATATATATATGGGGATGGATAGGCAGTCTTTTATATGGGACTGCCGATACTACCTTTTATATATACGTGTGTGTTATATACATTTTCATGTAGCTAGGCTGCTGATCAATTTTGGGTTAAAAGAACCTGGGAAAAAGACCAGCACCAGCATATTTATATATATTGGACGAAAAGTTCTATATTAATTCAAAGTCTTTGGCATGTTCCAAATTCACTGGACCATTTTCTGATCTTCGAAAATTGATTTTTTCTGATGAAACTAATTAGTTGACTTGTGTTTTATATGTATATATATATATATATATGTATATTTCTCTGAAATATAAGGAAGCAAGAACCTTTTCATTTGGGAATCTTCCAATCTGCAACACTTGTGAGCCATTTGTGAATGGGGATATTTGACTTTGTTTAATTATATAGAACTATATAAATATTTAAATGGGCATCAAATTTTGTGGACTGAAAAGCAACCAGCGGCAGTTTTCAATTCTGCAGTTATATTCATAAAACTCTGAACTAAGTAATTATATATCGACTTGAGGGATTTCTTAGAATTGCATTCTGAAACTCCTTTTGAAAAACATTTCAACCGAACAAGTATTTTTCAATACTAAAATTCAAACCACTAAACCTAAACTTCATCAGTCTATTCAAGCTGTTGGCCCTCAGCTTCATGCTGTATGTAACATATTTATCATTCATGTATAATTAATTAATCAGTGCTAAAAACAAAAAACTTTCGGAGATAGATTTAGTGGGAAATCTATATTTTGCTTCAGTTTTGTTTGTTTGTTTGTTTTCACTTTATTTGCAGATGATCTATCCTTGTCTATCCCTTGATGTTTCCACTTACTTTGTTTTTTTTTTTCCCTAATGCATTTACGCAAATGTTAAATCAAATAATTGAGCACACCTCAAGGGCATCTCTTTTTTTAAGATCCCAATTTGATGACTCAACAGATGATAATACTAAAGGAAATATGCTATGTCGCTGTTGATTTAATTTCAATTTCTTTCTTAATTTATCATTACTGATTAAAAACTTAAGTGATTCACAGCCAAAAAGTTATGCTAAGTGTTGAAAGTATAGGCTCCTAATTCAACATTATTTAATCAAACGAGAGATATATCGCGGGGTCTCATGTCTCCTAATTCTTACATAATAGTTAGTACTAATATATATGAGTTTGTCTGTATCTGGAATTACTGTTCCCGACCTTTTATTAGCTGGCTTCAGAATTGTTAACAACATTTCAAATATACCTAAGATAAAAAGTTATTTACATGGTAAAATTTTACTGAACCAAATTGTATATATATGGGTATGATCCGATTATCCCGTTAAGGAATTTTGAAGTGTGTGCATGTGAGAGAGAGAGAGAGAGAGAGTAGGATTGCAGTGATGCACTGCAAAGGGAAAGAAAAAGTAGGGTTTGCGTGTGAGGTATGGGCTTAACTTTTGAAAGAGTACCTTTCAGTCCAGAAAGGGAATTTATTCTCTCTTTCTTGCCCTCTATGTGAAGGCCAATTGATTGGAGCCTACTACAATTTGAAGCTCAACAACTTTTAAGCCCTATTTAATTTATATTCCATTAACGTTCCCTTTTGTCTTCTTCATTTGCATCCTCACAACTGATTATACCAAGAGTTAGTGCTGGAAAATGAAGCAACTGGTCCTGTGGGAGAATCATATGAAATAATATAGAGGTTAGCAAATGGTCATGTGGGAGAATCATGTGAAATAATATAGAGCTTGAATTTATGTCTGAGTTTTTCTGAATAGAAGTACAACTGGAATAGTGGGTTTACAAAGATGGATGAATGGGGGAGACATGGTGGGGTTAGGGATTGTCAACTATTTTGGAGTCTTTATAATGTCTTCTTTGTTCTGTTTAAGGGACATAATGCCGAGCTAAAATCATGCGGATTTGTACAATTTGTTTGAAAAAGTGTAATAGCTCTAGCAAAAATGGTAAAAAAGAAACAATTATATCCCACTCATTTGGGGTATCCTGTCCCTTAGTGCATATATATCTTCATTAGAGTTATGGTCAAACTTCACTTTATAACTCCCTTCCTTGACTCCTTTTTTGACTCATCAGTCATCACCTCTTGGTTGGCATATGGCTATTTCCTTTATTGATTAATTGGCAAGAACCCAATATATTTTGTTAATCAATCAAGATGGGAAAATTGAAGAGTTAAAAAGGTACAAAATGTAGTAATTAGAACAGTCACTCATGAAATGGAGCCAAGCCAAAGCAAGAACTGATCGGATGACAAGACAAGACACCATATTTTTGTCAAGAATCCACCAACTGGAATGCTTTTGAGTTGTGGTTTTGATGTGAATAGAAGCAATATACAGTGACTGATATGCAATCAGGATTATTACAATGATCTGTGTAAATGACATACGATTCTTATCTGTGTAAATGACATACGATTACAAATTGATTCACTGCTAATATTATGCTAAAGGCAAATTAACTGACATCAGTCTCAAAATCCTTCTCTTATATTCAATCAAACGAGAGATAAGTGCTTTTGTTAGGCAGCTAATATGGGACCCAAATGACCAAATTCCAATAATCTGAATATGCTCCTCTTAAAAACACTTCCTTCTTTGTGGTTGCATAGCAATTTTCATGTGAATCATATGTAGATACATAGATTGGAGCTTGCTAATAATCTCTCTCTCTTTCAAAGGCAGAAATGAAATTTTTGTTAAGCCGGCACCAAGAGAATCCTGTCCTGTGTCCAGATGCCTGCTTAAATTGCTTCTTAAGTGAAGGTCTCCATCAGGTGCTGATCTTATCTTATGTCTGATCATTAATATTAATAATAACAATCTGATCTACTTTACTTTTGTTTTCATGATGAAATGCATAAGGCAATCGATCAGAAGAAGCGTATTGAAGATCAAGTCAACGGTATTTCTAGGTCCACATTGCACGTGCACCTATGCACAAAGAAGAAGCTATTATTATCAGCTATTCAGCCGGTTCTTATATTGTTTGTAAAGAGCGAGACCACAGTTTCCACTATTGCAATTTGGTGCTGCACAACCACAATCTCAAGCAATGCTTCCTAATGAATTCATCGCCGTCTGATCTTCATCAGACGGTTACTTGTCTACAGTTTGTAATAGATATATAATATGATAAGAGAGAATGACAGCTTTTGCTTTATGGAGAGAGTTGGTAGCTTTTAGATAGTTTAATCGGATTGTCTGTTGACTGTGGAGACAATGTGAGTGTATTACAGAATCAATAAAGCAAAAGGGGAAAGCCCAATTGAGAAAATACCAAGTGAAAATAATAATAATAATTCACTCAACAAAGAAAGATCTCAGGAGGAGGAGAGCAATTACATTACATCACCAATCTCAAGCCAAGCGTAGCCTGTTTCTCGAGATTCTCACCTTTCTGTAATAATTATTAAGACCAAATAAAAGAATATGGAATTTGAGGCCTCGCTTTAAAAGAATGGCCAACCTCAGGGAATGTTGGATTCTTAAAATCTCCACTGTAGAAGCATAGAAAACAAAACCTATGCAGTGCAAATCCTCTTGATGATCTCTCTCTTTAAAATTGACAGCAAATTACTGCCTGACCCACATACTCATTTTGATTAAGAGTGCCAATTATGTATAAATATTACAGTGGTTAACAGTTAATACTTGCTTTTATATTTATATAGTATAGAATAGATAAATCTTAAACACCGTTTTTAATATACAAATGCATGATTGAAGGAATTTTCTTTTCCAATCATCTTTTGATATTATCTAGATTTGGTTAATGTGGCTTAGCTTTTATATATTCTTTTTCCTTACTTTGTTGAACCAGTGGCAGGCATGTTGTAGTTCTCTTTAGCTTTTACTACCAAAACCTTCTGGTTTTCTTGACTCTTGGGTCTTGCACAAAGTTGTGAGGGTGAGAGAAGGAGAAAGAGAGAGAATTCCTGGTAAGGGAGGCATGAGGAATTGTATGGTTAGCTTGTGATGTAAACATTACATATAACAAAAGAAAACAAAAACACAGTTAAAGATTGGTTGTGTTGAAACTTTCATATCGCTCCTACCTGCTCCTTACTTTCTTCCTGCATAAAAGGAAGCTTCGATTTTGGTATTTGAGTAGCTTTGTTTTGATATTCAATTAAGCAAAAAATGAGAGGAGAGGAAGCTGTTTTGTGTTGTGTGGCTCTTTTTTGCTTATGGACTTCTGCATGTGGTTTGCTTTCTGCCAAAGGTGTCAACTATGAAGGTAATTGAAGTTCTTTCTTGGATAGAGCCTTTTATTTCTGTAAAATATTAGAACCTGAAGAAATCTTTTCATTTTCCTTGAATGTTGCAGTGCAAGCTCTGATGGGGATTAAATCTCTCCTGATTGATCCTCATGAAGTTCTGAACAACTGGGATGAAACCTCTGTTGATCCATGCAGCTGGGCTTTGATTACATGTTCTGATGGTTTAGTCACTGGCCTGTAAGTACTGCTAGAAAACAGTCAAAAGCATAAAATAAAACTAGAACCTGAAAACAAAAGAAAAAGTTCATGTTAATAAAATGGTTTTGTTGCAGAGGAGCTCCAAGCCAGAATTTATCTGGCACTCTGGCACCAAGCATAGGAAACTTGACAAATCTCCAGCTAGTGTGAGTATTTTTCATCCAGATAATCTTTTTTCGTTTAATAGTTTTCAACACAAGAGTGATTCATTTAGGTGAGATGTTTGCAGGCTCCTACAGAATAACAATATATCAGGACATATTCCCTCTGAGATAGGGAAGCTCCCAAAGCTTCATACACTTGATCTCTCCAATAACTTCTTCATTGGTTCAATTCCCAGTTCTGTTTCCAACTTAAAAAGCCTCAAATACCTGTAAGATAAAATCAAGTCATTGCTATACAAATATTTTTGTTTTTTAAAAAGACATTTTTTGTCATTTATTTGAAATTCTTTTTCATTTCTCTCACTAATTATGAATTCATTGAATTTAAATCAGGAGGCTGAATAATAACAGTCTCTCAGGAGCAATTCCTCCCTCTTTGACAAACATGTCCCAGCTTGCTTTTCTGTAATTCTCCTGATACCTTATTCTATGATCATAATTATATATTTTTTACTTATTATCATGATACCCAAGTCTGAACAACATTTATGATTTTGTTTAATAGGGATCTATCTTATAACAATTTAAGTGGTCCTGTACCAAGCTTCCATGCTAAAACATTCAAGTAAGACAATATCCTTCCTGTTCTTTACTCTGTTTTTGCTCACGAAATTGCACTATTATTAACATTTTGTGATGATTATTGAATGATTTACCTAAACTTTTTCATTGACTCAGCATAGTAGGAAACTCTCTGATATGTGCAACTGGAGCTGAGAAAGACTGCTTCGGAACAGCACCGATGCCACTATCTTTTGCGCTGAATGCTACTCAAAGTAAACACATTTCCCGCTTGTTACCTTCATTTGCTTCAAAATTTCAAAGTTTCTGTTCTCTAAAAGTTGTTTTTTTCCTTTCTTTTCTTCACCTGCACTTATCTCCTTTTTGACTTTATTTTGAATTTTTCATAATGATGTCGAACCTGAATTCTTTTTTGAAAATCAAAGTTATCCTGACGTGAAGATTTTAATACTATTCATTAGGCTCGAAACCTCCTTCTCGAACATCAAAGAGCAGAAAAGTTGCTCTGGCTTTTGGTTCAAGCCTAGGCTGCATCTGCCTACTTATTCTTGGGTTTGGATTTCTGCTCTGGTGGAGGCAAAGACATAACCAACAAATATTCTTTGATGTTAATGGTTAGTGAAACATGAATTTGAGAATGACACATAAATAAACCATTTGCAGTTTCAAATAGTTCATAGAAACAATCTAAAAATTTTCCTATTTAATATTTCAGAACAACATCGTGAAGAAGTTTGCCTAGGAAACTTGAAGAGATTTCACTTCAAAGAACTTCAAAGTGCTACACACAATTTCAGCAGCAAGAACTTGGTTGGGAAAGGTGGTTTTGGAAATGTGTACAAAGGGTATCTCCAAGATGGAACTGTTGTAGCCGTAAAAAGGCTCAAAGATGGGAATGCCATCGGAGGTGAAATCCAATTTCAGACTGAAGTTGAGATGATCAGCTTGGCAGTTCACCGGAACCTCCTCCGCCTCATTGGATTTTGTATGACAACAACAGAGCGGCTACTGGTCTATCCCTACATGTCCAATGGCAGCGTTGCTTCTCGGCTCAAAGGTAGCGCTTGCATTCATCAACGATATTATTGATCAGAGAAAATAATGCAATTGTATTTCAACTTTGTCATGAATTACTTCTAATTTGCATGCGAGCACAGAGTTTAGTGCATGAGTTAACTTGGCAGTTCTTTTCTTTTTTCTCTTACGTAGCCAAACCAGCCTTGGACTGGGGCACCAGAAAAAGAATTGCCTTGGGAGCCGCAAGGGGTTTGCTATACTTGCATGAACAGTGTGATCCCAAGATAATTCACAGAGACGTGAAGGCCGCAAACATATTGCTCGATGATTATTGTGAGGCTGTGGTGGGAGATTTTGGGTTGGCAAAGCTATTGGATCACCGAGATTCCCACGTAACAACAGCAGTGAGGGGCACTGTGGGGCATATAGCCCCGGAGTACTTATCAACTGGCCAATCCTCGGAGAAAACAGATGTTTTTGGTTTTGGTATCCTTCTGCTAGAATTGATATCTGGCCTAAGAGCTCTCGAATTCGGGAAGTCTGCAAACCAGAAAGGAGCTATGCTTGACTGGGTGAGCTAAAGAGAGATGTTTCTCTTCTTGTCCTTCAAGTTTCATGATTCTGGCTTGTTTGATTCATTTGACTTGCTATATCATGATTGCAGGTGAAGAAAATCCACCAGGAGAAGAAGCTTGAGATGCTAGTTGACAAGGACATGAAAAACAACTATGACCGAATTGAGCTTGAAGAGATGGTTCAAGTAGCTCTCTTATGCACTCAATATCTACCTAGTCACAGACCTAAGATGTCTGAAGTCGTCCGAATGCTTGAAGGCGATGGACTTGCAGAGAAATGGGCAGCTTCTCAAAGAGCTGAAGCAACCAGATCCAGAGCCAATGAGTTCTCCTCTTCCGAGCGATACTCAGATCTTACAGACGACTCTTCATTGTTGGTTCAAGCAATGGAGCTCTCTGGACCAAGGTGACAATGATGCTCCAAAAAAATAAACAGTGAAAATCTTTACAAAGAAGATCTATGATTTAATCTGATGACGTGCCAAAATGAGATTGTTGTATCATAACAATATACTTGTGCTCTATAGATTCATATCAATTTCCTGATTGTACAGAACCGGATAAAGTAGCTGACATTTGTTTGTGTTACATGTCCAGTTTCTAGAGAGCGAGGAATTTTTCTGGAGATGATTTATAGCGAGTCAGATTGTAAAAATAGTGTTCTCAAAATAAAATTTTGTTTGCCCTTTCAAATTTAGTAGCATCACGAAGAATCATTATCCATGAATTGTTTGTGCTCCTGAAGCTTTTATCTTTCTCTCAGAAGATTAGTCACAGAAATGATTACATACAAGCAGTTACAATTACAATTGCAATTAAAGATAAAGACATTCAACTTGCTGTCATCAAATTTATAGAAGTGAAAAAAGCAGGAAATGTTCATTGTGAATGTTAAATCTGGGGTTCTGTGAAACCAAAACAGAGTGATATAGCAACACATTTCAAGATATAAGATATAAATAAGGGAACTGAACTCTTCATGAAAGCAATGTATGGTCAATTACTTGTTTAAAAGTTATGGTGGTTATCATTTCTATGAACTATGACTGTGTGATCAGTTCATAAGAATTTAATACAAACTAAAAATAATAATACTAATAACACTGGAAGCCCAAATCTGCACCTACCTACAAACATTTCATAGAAAAAGAAAAATCTATATGACGTTGAGGAGCACAATGCTTAATTCTGAATAAATAAAATTTCTGCTTGAGCAGAAGCTCGTCGAAATCTCACCAACTCAATCAACATATTCACTTTTCTCTCAGTAAGAAATGCACAGGGGGTAATACTCATTATCTCAAGCACAGGAGAATTCCTAAGCAAAAATTTGATAAGTTCCATCTCATGTGGCACACCAGATATATCTGTCATCTTCACTAGTTTAAGTTGTTCAAATGAGCAATCTGAAGGGCATTTCTCCCAGAAATCCAAATCAGGTGCTTCTATGTTAGCTAATGTATTTGAGGAACCCTATACAAAACAACGAGGCACCAAACAAAATCTTAGACTCTATATCATAATATGGTGAACAACAAACTCTCTTTATTTTTCCACAATGGACAAAGTAAATTTTCTATTTTTAAGATAACTTACTGAAATTTGAAGTTCCTCCAAATTTGGAGAGTTTGTAATCAATAGAATAACGACCAGTATCTCTTTCATATCTTCAAAACTCACTTGATATAGTTCAATTATCTTTAGATGACTATACGTTATGGGAAGTCTTCCAGGGTCATCACCTATACTCAAGTACTTCAGGGGAGGAAAAAGAAACAAACATGAGCTAATGAGTTTGCTATGATGTTAAGTCAAGAATCAGACTAGTTTATCGTGTATGCTAAGTATATTGAACGAGATACAAACACACGAACTCAGTTAAATTAAAAAAAGTAATATTAGATTGTTACCTTTGTGAAGTATATATACCCAACAAGCCTCTCAAGTCGAGGCACTCCACCAAGAATCTTGAGAAAATTGCAACTTGAACTTTGCTCGAAGTGTTCAGCAATATCATCAGTCATATACATGGCAACTGACATGGCAACCAAAAGTGGGGTATTTTCAAGACAAATGTCTTTGAATTCACCTTCTAGACACAAGTACTTGAGATTTGGAGCATGGATATTCAGATCTAAACTGTCAAAGTACGACAATGATAAGCTCTCTAATAGTGGGCAACTAGAAATAAGACTTTCTATTACCTCAGGGGCAACCAAAACTTGATGAAGATTAAGGCTCCTCAAATAAGAAAATCCGGTAAAAGTTGGAGGAGGATCAAATTCGCAACGAAATAGCTCCAACCGAGTTAATTTTTTACAATTAAAAAGACATGAAGGTACTCTAAACCACTCCCCTTCTCCTAATTCAAGAACCAATTCTCTAATATCATTCCTGGAAAGGAATAGTAACCACTGATCTATATCCGGGCAACATTGCAAACGAGCAGTAGAAAGCTGGAACTTGTGAATTGGTCCTCGATGAAGAAAGAGAGCATGGGTGATAAATTTTACAAGGTTTTTCTCAACTGGTGCTCGGTCATTAGACAGGGTAACACAATTTTCATCAAATACAAGCTGAGTGAGTGTAGACCATTTGTACCTCCATTTAGTCGACAAAATGCTAGTCCTCACAGCATCCCTTATCGGTATTCGAGTGAGGATGTTTTCTATAATGCTTTGTGGAAGATCACTTATGAAATCCTCCGCAACATCACCCACATGCATTTTTAGGTAAACCAACAAACCAATGCAACACCTAAAATCTGAAACATTCAAATAATAATTCTCTCAAAATAGTAAAATGAAGTAAACCCTTAATATTTCTCTCAACACTTCATCTCTTAATAAAAATAAGTGCATTCATATTTTAATTCTTCATCATACAAAACCTGGAATGAGAAAAACCCATTATCAAACTGAGGTTTAAAGACACAAGTATTTGAATTGAACAGGGAACAAGCCAAATTCATTCAGAGTTTACATTTCATTTCAATTTTAACAAAAAGCCACTCGTATTTGATCCTAATAATAATATTTGAATAAAAAATGTAGGACAAAATAATTGATAGGAAGGGATCAAAATTTGGTGCAAAAGAATCAAATCCCAGATCGAACATAAGTATATCAGTGGCCAAACGGTAAAAATACAAGATGGTGAGGGCCAAGTAAAGTAAAAAAAGATTACCTAATACGTTCCTTGCTCTTGTACTTCATGTAGCACTTGCAGGATTTGTCATTTGAGCGCTCAACAGAGAGACAAAGGGAGAGTTGGGGAGTTTCACTTTTTCACTTGTAAACTCGGAGTCCGGTCCGGTCTGGTCTGGTCTGGTCTGGTCTGGTCGATGACGTGGAATCAAACCCCCCAAATCTGCATTAGATAATTCATTGGGAAATTTTCTATTTTAGCCTCCTTTTTACCTCAATTTTTATTTTTAACTACCTTTATATTTTCTTTTTCATCTTTAATCAAACAATCATTACTTGAATAAATGTATCCTCGTAACACAAACAATCACTGATATTTTCGAACACGACTGAACTCAAAATCATGATTATAGTTACATTTAAAATTTTAATTTAATATGTACTCAAAAGTAAACTTTCTAATATGTTAGTAACTTAATTTTTGAACATGGCTTAATATATGGTTTCAAATTAGGGTATGCCTGAAATTAGATTTTCAGCTCACTAGAAAATAAAGTTTTAACATAACATAAATTATGATTTTTAGTTAAGTTGTGCTCAAAATAAAATTTCATATTAAGTTATGTCAAAATTAAGGTTATGAGTTAGGCTGTACTCCAAACTTGAGTTTTAAATTAGTTAAAAATTAAAATTTTTAATATGTTCGAAAGTAAAATTTTCAGCATAATATAAATTATAATTTTGTGTTAAACTATACTCGAAAATGTCATGACGAGAAATATATTAAATTTTGGTAAAGATGACTATGGAGAATATTTTAGTTCAAATACTTGGTATTTGACTAAAGATTTTTTTTAATATGACTATTTATAAAAATTAATTTTAAATAATTGCTAAAAAATTTCCTAAATAATTTTAATATTTTTCTTTAAACGACTGTGGTTTAGTTTTACATGAGACAAGGAGAAGAACATATGTCTACATATTCACTATTTAATATAATTTTATAACATTTTTATAACAATGAAATAATTAAAAAAAATTATTATCCATAATTCTCCCGCGCACTTTATATATCTATATACATTTTTTAAAATTTTAAGTAAAGAGTGTTAAATGTAATATATCGTATTCGAAGTTTGTATTTAGTTTACAACGCGCCTAATAAAAAAGTCAGCCTACTAGTTTTTTTGGTTTTTAATATTTATGTTATGTTGTGTTGCACTTTAATTTTAAAAAATGTTTACTGAAATTATTAAAACATTTCTTAATTACAGCTAGTAAAAAAACAATAATGAAGAGATTTGTGACTTTTTTATTTTTAAAATATTTAATTAATTATCCAAATTTTGTGATGGCTGTTGATCATCTCTTTTTAAATTATGGTATTTTAAAAATGTGAACTTGATTTAAATCATTTAAATTTCATATCTATTATTTGTGTTAAACTTGTGTCATGCTCATAACACAACTCATCTACATTTCTAAATTTTTTATCATGGTTTATTCATTTTTAATCATTCTCTTATATTGACTCTTAATTATAATATTACAAATAGAAGTCCATATCAAAAGATTTTATTATTTAACATATATCATTGACATTGCATTAAATAAATCTTCTATTTTTTTTTTTTAACTTTTAAGAATTTTTAGAGAGGAATATAATACAAAATTTGTAAGATTTTTCTTCCCGTGCAAGAGGTTTTTTTTTTTTTTCTGTTAATTAAAAGATTTTAGTTGTGAGTATAAAATTTCACCTGTAAAGCACAAACCTTGAATGACATAAAAAGATTATTTATAAACGATATATAAGTAAAATTATTTTATGAAAAACATTTTAGTATTTTCTAAAATACTAATGAATATTTACACAAATACATTAAATTTAACATATTAATTGGTTTAGTTATATTTTTCATTTCACGATAGTTGTAAGTTGAAAATCGCCCAACTCAATATTGAAATAATTCAATTTACATGAAAAACTTATAATTTGACTTATTAATATATAAGTCTAGTTTGATATTAATACGTGCTTTGCTTTAACAAAATTTTTGATAAATACTAATTTTTAATGAAAAATATTTTTTCAGATATATTAATATTTAAGATCTGTTTTGTATTGCTAACTTGATCTAATTATTGAAAAAAATTATTTGATAACACCTGCTGTTTATAAGATCCAATGACTCTTCTTACTAATATATAATATTTAGCATTTTTAATCTTGGAGTAATAATAACTTTAAATCCATGTGACCTCAATTTCAAACATTGAGGAAACATATCCTTAATGGTTTCATTTAATTATAATTATAGCTTCAGACAAATCAAACCCACGAAAACTTCAATTCAATCTCAATCTGAGCCATAATCTTTCTAAAACAGAAAAAAAAAAAAAAAGGGTAACTAACCTTTGAATTGATGCAATTATCTTTAAAAGAAAAAGCCTAAGCTATAATCTGTTTTAAGACTTGCAACCTAAACTGTTACTATTTAAAAACAGAACCAAAATCTTTATAAGATGATTAAACCCTGAAAGGCCACTCAAACACCTTCACCAAAACCAGAAAAACCAGAAAGCTTTCACAAAACAATTTTCCAGCAAAAAAGGGAAGAGAGAAGGAGACAAAGTTAAGATACAACTTAAACAACTACCTCCGGAAATCAAAAATATAATTTCACTAATGTAAAAGGTAAAATTTATGGAGAAACATCTGTAACTTGCTTCTATTCTTTCAGTGTTAATTTATCTTTGCAGTTGTTGTAAGTAGCAAATAAAACATTGCCAAAATGACTCCCCGATGGTTACAAAATTTTCTGGAGCACCTTTTCATTAGAAACCTAAAATAAAACCTTGAAAATTGCCTCAAAATTCAAATACCTTCAAAAGAAATGGTCAATTAGTTTGACTGTTCTGCACCAAACGTTGGTGGGAACTTGAAGGAAATGAGAATTTAAAAGGTTAATATGAAAATGTGAAATTAGTATTTGGTGGTGGAATCAATTCCGGGTTAATAAACTCCTGAACAAGTAGATTCCTAAGCCACCAACTGCCAAAGTTAAAATAAGCGGAACTTTAATTGGTTCAGCATCAACTTTACTTTTCTGGGTTTTTCTTCCTTGACGAGACCTCTCCCCCACACTCTCACGAAGAAGATTGTTAAGATTGTCCAACTGATGCATGACTTGACGTTGTCCTCTTGCAATCCCTGATAGCTGATCCACGCAAAGTGAGCATGATCAGAAAATTAATAGGCCAACCAGCAAATAGATTAACTCAGATGTTATGCATTCAAATGATTAACTGCTTAAGCACATTGAATGATATAAACACATAAACAACCTATTGGCAATGCATTGAAAGCATGCAGTCTCTGAAGAAAACAATTATTAGAACATTTAAAAGAATGCAATCCCGCATTGCATTTGGATGCCCATATATTGTATACATCAGAAGATGATCTTTCCATATCAACATTATCACAAAAATTGGCTTATTCACTCCTTAAAACATACAAAATTTATCTCTTGGTTGATTGATATGCAACTGATTATTCTTACAGCAATTGAATGCACAGAGTTGCTGCAAGGCCAGTATCGTGCAACAGGATATTATACAAGGAAATGGCCTTGAATACAAAATGGTAAAATTCTATATTGCCGAGGATAATTGGAAGTATTTGATCTAAGTTAATTCAAACATCTTATAGATTTTGTCAAAACATATATGCAAATTGCATAACAAAGATTAAACAAAACAAATTGCGATTTGCTCACCCTGATTCCATGCAGTAACTTGACCAACCAAATTAATGAAAAATATTAAACTTCTAAACAAATTTTATGGATGAATTGTTTTCCTTGAATTCAGATATTCCATGAGTTGCCATTCTTAAGTTTTTTGTTTCCTTTCAAGATGCATTTTACTATGTATTACACCCCACAAATTGTCATTGTCAGTATCATATTTGACTTCCCTAATATGGAAATACTTTTATCTTTATCATTTCCACTTCTGCGCTTTTTTCCCCTCCTATTTTTCATTAACTAAACTAATAGTATCTCTATATAATTTCATAATTAGATGAAAATATCTCCATTATTCGAACACCCTAATGATATGTAACTGCAGATATATTTAGCTGCTGCACACGGCATTTTAGCATGTCCATTTCGTTTGGTAGTTATCAGAAAAGCTATGAGTTTAAGGAAACAATAAAAAATATGGGACAGAGAAAAGGAAAAGAAAGAACAGCCACAGTACCTCTTCCATTACAGGCGACTCCTTGGCCAACTGGGAGGAAGATGAAGAATTAGGCATTATGGATCCGGTCAAGGAACCATTGCCTAAACTTGAGATGAAGTAAGATGTAGGAGCAGAGCCATTGCAAATTTCAGCTTGGAGAGCCATATTTTGTTGGCTTGACGAATTCTTCTTGACAGTTAACTTGGCATTCAGCTCTTCAATATGATTTGTAAACTCGTCCATTCTATCATTCAGCGAGGATATCTGTTCTGAAAGCTCAGTGATGACTCCCTAGAGAAGTGGAAAGAAGAAACAAAAAGCAGAGCACAATGTATTTATCAATAAAAGAATTGAAGTCGCAGCATGGCACCAATAAAACAATGCAAGGAAACCTAGGACATGCATACCTGACTGGCCAGTGTTGTTGGTGACTCTGCACTTCTGTCATCAAACCTCCGGTTATTTGAAGCAAAGCCAGTAAGCTTGGACAGATTCTTGTCCCTTTGAGTTGAATAAGAATGTGACATACCACTGGTTAATGTCCACATAGATCACTCTATTAGTTAAGCCAGCTAGCCTTTAAATGAAGCTCCAACACTATAAATAGAAACAAAAAAGTAAAAAATTCGGGAAATGAAAAAAGAAATTCACCGTTGGAGATTCTTATTTCTCATGGCAACCCTATTAGTGGAAGCTCGTGAAAGTGCTTCTTTAGGGCTTGATACCAGATCCTCATCTAGGCTGAGCTTCGTCTTTAAATCTTCTGGCAAGGCCTGTCAATTATATTTCATCAGGATTACAAAAGAATAAGAGAGCATAGTAAGCTTTTTGAAAGAAGTCATACCATAACCTCATTTACAAGTTTTTCAAGCTGAATCTGTTCTATATAGGTGCGAGGAATGTATGAGCCTTCCAAACCCAGCTGCTCTGCAACATATTTCACACTTAACCGATCTCTTCCTTGCACCTGTTTACCAAATTAGCACAAACGCTATAGTTATAGATGTCACAATAATCCAATAATAGGCTTGGAAACAACGAGGATGAACACATAATGCATAATACGCTTAATAGAGACTAATTAAAACATCAGCTTCTAAATGTTTATTCAAGTCACTCTCTTCCATATGTATAACTCATGCATTTAAAAGGTATGGCATCAAGTAAAAAGTTGACAAGTTGAAGAATCACATTGCGATGGACAGCATGAGGTGGAATGAAGTGAAACCCTAATGAAAAATCTAAAAGCAAAGACAATATAGAAACAAATAAAAAGTCTGATCTTGTTTTCTAATTCACTCAATTTTGATAAAATTTCTTGTATAAATTAAGCAGATCGCTACATTAATCTGCAGTCACTGTCAACAAATAGTAATATAGCCCAACAGATACAAACAAACCACTAAAAGCTAGATGAAATTATAGGAGTTATCAAACAGTACCTGAATATACCGCCGATTTAGTTGTTCTAACCAATCAATTTTAACATATACCCCCCTCTCATCAGAGAATACATGGCTGCTTCTTTTAAGGATGGTTGCTATCGTGTATCCCAAGGCCATTAACCCACCAAGAAGACGCACACTGACTTCAAAAGTAATTCTTGGTGATATGACAAATGGACTGTCTGTCACCCATTCCTGCAATTAGAGTTACTGATTATCAAATTTGATACCACTTTAAATCCCATAAGTTGAACAAAATTTTCTAGTCATTAACATGTCAAGCATAAAAGGAACAGTTATAATTGGTGGACATGGACATAAATTTTGATATGGAAACAAAACAAATTCACCATTTGGACACCTAAGAACGGGGCATATGGAGTGGTGTATAATAGCAAGGCATGACTTTATAGCTCCTTCTACCAAGTCCAACATGCAATATCCAAAATAAAGACATCATATGATCTGCCAGGAGCAGCCACCATATTTTTTTCCCTATCAAAAGTGTTTCTAGACTTTCAGACTTGAAATTCTAGTTTCATGGCTTTAATTAATGAGTGTCATTTACAGTGCCAAGAATGTCATCCTGAAGTGCATTATTATTTCACATCAGAGTAGTTTTGAACTAAAGGACTAAGTCTACATATTGGTTTATAGCATGTTGCTATATTCGGTGTCATACCTGCTAAAGTCCTTGGCAATCCCAATGTCTTTCACACATACAATAAAAGATGTCTATAAGCACGCATATTTATCATTGCGATGATGAAAGAAGTAATAAGGTTAACCTCAAACATGAGACTGTATTTTCCATCTTTGTTACGCATCCTCAGATATGATTGACAAGATTCTGGATCTTCACCAGGTGGTAGGAGATAGATATCGTAAGTCTGCTCCATTGTTTCCGTATATTCTTCTGTAAGCACGGCCTTAATTTGATCCACTGACAAATTCCTTGCTGACTACAACAAAAGAAGCACTCAGACATCAATGTAGACAAAGACAGTGTCATTGGAAAGCTCCTGACAAACAATAACAACAAAGTATGGAAGCAAAAAAATATTCGAGGAGAATAACCTTTAAAATATAAGTGGGACTCTGGAATCCAGTGAATGGATTGAATTTGTTTATAATTTTTATATGAGCTGTTTGGAGGTCTGGTTCAATGAAGGCCTTGTACATAGGATATACCTGTGCAAAGAATGAAGATATAAGTACTTCTGAGAAGACAAATCTCATGACATCTGGCCTCAAAAATATGTTAAATAATAATATGGAAAACAAAGGAAACAAACCGTTTCAGATATTTGATGGATTATTTCTTCTGGTTCTTGGCCAGCACGTTGTATGTCCCGTAAAACCCGTTTGACAAGGTCAAAATGAACTCCCCCTGTGACAGACACACGAAGATCCAACAATGGTCGCAACTTTTCACTCAAAGCATAGATGCCCTCAATAATCACAATACGGGAGCTTGGGACTTCGACGGTCCTGCCACAAATAGATGCTTAGCTTAGATCTGAGGAACGCCAGGTCAATGTGGAATGGTAAGAAAAGAAATCCATCAGTGCATTGGCCCCTTCAGTTAAGTGAGAAAAATGTGAGAAAAATATGATCCCCACAATTTATTATATACATAAAATGAGTACAAAAGAACTCATGCCTTTTAACTAACTTTCTGTGGCAAAGTAGAACTACAACAAACAGAATGTTTCTGCGCTATATTTTTACAATCAGGAGACAAGAACGAACTTAAAAATTTATACCTTCAAGGATCATGATTTTAGCATTTATGATTGTAGTCTTCTACTTAACATTTACAACGAAATCCTGAGATAAATTAGTCCTGGACAGCTTTCTAAGCAAACAATGAAATAAATTATATGTATTGAATAGAGTGGTGTTCAACCTGTATCCTGTGCGCGAGCTAGACTTGAAATCATAGATCGGAACCTGCACTGGCTTTCCAGCTTTTAAATCATGGACATTTTCCAGCAACGTTTCATAGTCAGTCAAGCGTGGATCTGTTTTCAAATAAGGGAAAAAATATCATAATTAATAGCAGAACATAGCATGCTCTGATTCAGCTACAACCATCAACATTTGATGATGATGAATGGCTAACAGCATTTTTGCAAGTGAACAATTTGCAATATTGAAAACTCAAAAAATTAATCCACTCATTACAAGAAAAGAAAGCAAGAAATGAGTCAGAATCCAGAAAAACAGCCAACAAACAGTAAGTCTGAGACAACAAATTAAGATACACACGTAAGAAATGAAACCAAAAGAGGCCATCCCCAAATCAGATAACAAAAGTGGACTGTAGATTAAACACATACTCCAATCTGGAGACAAGGTTTTCTGCTTTCTGTGGGATGCAATTTAGGAGGAAAAAAAGCAGGATGAATCTTCCAATTCATCAGAAGAAATTTGAAAGGAGAGAGGCAACGGTGAGACTTCCGATCCTCCCTTACTATGAATTAAATGGGAATGACAAAACTTTTACAAATTTCCGTGCAACTCATATTGCTACAGGTCTAAAGCAGAACTATCCACATATGATAGCTACACTTTCTTAATCAGAATAGACTCTAAATCTTCAGGTAAACTTAACATCTGGGTACACAAACAACACACTATGTGATGGGTAACACAAAAAGCCTTGAGGGAGTAAAAGTAGTATCACCAATAACATTGGTATATTTGCAAACCTGATACTCAAGAAGGAAGGAATAATATAAAAAGAGAATCCTAAAACTAATTTAGTGAAAATGACATCATCTTTCTTGATGAAGTTGTTCAACAGCATTTCTGAGCCATGTCGTAGTCATAGAGGAGGCAAGTAGATTGCTTTACAACTACTAAACAAATATTAATTTAGACCATCCACGGATCTCTACTTGGAAGACTGGGTTTAATTTTATTTATTTATCTTGATAAGTAAGAGTAGACAAAGAAGCACAACCAAAGCAATACAACGCTGTAAATCTAAAATATAAAACACCACTTCCAATCAAAATTCCAATTCAAGTAAAAATTATATATGCCATAATAACTAGCCACCTAAGCATCCTTGTCATTTGCAATATTGACAATATTAGAAAGGCATACTTCAATATTATGTCCCAACACCAAACATCATCCAAAAACAAAAATGAGGTATCACCTATTCCAATAGAAAGTCCCTTCTAACTTTCAACCAAAAATCCATGACAAAATCAACGTCACTCCTCCAGCCTATTCACAGTGAAAAACCTCTCTCCATATCCTTCCAAACAGATCACTGTTCTATCATATACCTCCACAGACACTAAACTTGACGAGCTTATCACGACAACCAACAACTGAAGCTAGATTCTCAAACCTAATAGAACAACCTGTCTCCAAAGCCATTTGAACCCTTTCCTGCCCCTGAACCCAATGGAACTCATCCTTCTGACAGCACTACTTCTTCCACCCAGCCAACCACAAAACAAACCATGTCATACCGTCAATTGATAACAAAAAAAAAAAGCCTTTCTACTTGGGCATGTTCCTAAAAAAATATAACAAAAAATTAAGAATGTTCAAACATATTCCTCAAAGAACAAAATAACATAAGAATGTCAAGGCTTCTGCACTCCATCCTAAAGTTGGATAAAGTAACATTGATCCATTCTAAAGATTCACCACAATTGCACATGTCACCTTGCACGAATAGACAGAATATAGCAATGTCAGTGAAAGAGAAAAAATTTTTTGCATAAATTGGTTTTCACTATTTAATTTATGATTGCTACTGACGATTTGACCACATAAAGAATAATTCCTCCCTTGAAGTAATAAAGGTTAGAAAAAATTGTGATGCAAACATATCCTTGAAATCAAGAAACACATTGAGAAAAACTTATGCGAAAGAACATCAAACTTTTCAAATGCAAAAGGGAGGAGGTGAGTGCAGAAGATTACCATCAAAGTTGCCATCAACAAGTCGACTAGAATCATTGTAGTTGTCCATAGATATGACAGCAATGCTCGGCATGAAGTTCAGTATCTTCTCTGTAAAAACAGTCTTGCCTGCCCCAGAAGGACCAGCTAACCCTATCAGTATTATTCCATCATTCTTTTGCACTAACAGTTGGCATGCACGGATAACTACGAAGAAACCCTTCTCAAATGACAAAGGATCTGGGATAGGAACTATCTCATGTCGATCAGAGTCTTTTCTCTTGACCACCCGGACTTGGTCTCTTAACAGAACTGGTTTTTTCTGGTGTGATTCAGCATTGGAACCATCTTGAGCCATTGAAAAGATCTGTCACTTCCACTAATGAAAACAAACAGAAAATGCACAAAGGTAAATAAATTTGGAAGAATACGAAACCAAAGCCATATGTTGAGATAACTACTGTAATAATAGGAAAGTGAGAAAGATTTTGCACCACTGGCAACTTATAGCAACAAACTAATGTACTATGCACTCAACAGCAAAAGCTTCTGGAATTCAAAGCCATAACAAAAATGAAACATAAAAGCCACAATTTTGGTTCACAACCTGGTCAATCATTCAACCATGACTTAATATCAAATAACCTGGGAAAGAGTTTCCATTCCACGAACCACCTGAACTATGCATGCAAGAAAATTAATGACAATATTAGCTTGGGAATTGTTGTATATAGGGCTCCCTCAAATAGTGCATGAGATCCACTGCTAATTGGGATGGCTTAACTATTTGTCTGAGGTGTGTTTGAATTAGGTGACTGACACTAGAACTCCACCATTTGATATCTAGTAAAACCACAGTCAAGTAACAAATTTAAAGAGGTCTCACATTGACAAATATAAACATACATACACAAATATGACATAGGAGATTTAAAAAGAAGTATCTTTTGGGGTAAAAACTTAAGAAACAGCAAGGCAGCTATCAGTGGTAGATATAAAAGAACAATTTGCTACATGTTCAAGAATGGAATTCATCTTAATCTGATTCAGCTATAGAGGCAACAACTGAACAATCATCTACAAAATTTGACACAATTCTGAAATTTTCTTTGAGCTACTACTGCAATATCAACTATGCAGCGTGGTAATTAACAACAGTAAAAGTTTGAATCCATATCACCATCTCTCACTTATCAGGCATAAGGTAATTATACTTAAGCACCTCTGCATGAAAATACTGGTTCAGAACTAGAAGCATTGATCCACATATGTTATGTCCAAGGCATCTTCATTTACTGCAATTTGGGTTGTTTTCTATCATGATAATCAACCATAACAACTCATTGTTACATCACATCATATCACTTTCTGGTCAACAGACAGAAAGACCAAAATCCTAGGATTCTCATAATTTCAACCCCTGACCTTTCACATGGTAGTGCTGCTTCTCAAGTAACTCAACCACTGCACAAAAAGGCCTCTTACTGCCAATACATAATTTTCATTTGACTATTTCAAAAAGACTACCACATTTAGTGTAAGTACATCTCTACTCTATTTACATGAAAAAAAAAAAAAGAAAGTGCCCAAAAACAATAACTCTAAACAATAACAATTAATGTCAGCAAATGCTCTTTTAAGCCATACACAAACATGAAGCTAGGATTTGAAAGATTCAAATAAAGAACATTTTACAGTCACCTTTAAATCAAAAGCACAATCTGGTGATCCAAACTACCACCCGCAATAAAATCACATAGTAATGATCACCTACAAAATCTTACAATATATATGACAAGAGAAACAATCACAGAAAACAAAATCAAAATATCCACCCAACAAAACAACGCTAGAAAGTCTATTCTAATAACAATGGATCTAATATGACATTCAAAAGCAACCGACTTAACAAACCAAAGAGAAAGAATCAAATAAATTAAATTAATAGAAAAAGAATTACACAGATAATAAACTGGCATTAAAAAAATACCCAGAAGCCAAATTGGATCAAAATGAATGAAAGACGTAAAGCTGAAACGATGAGAGAACTCACCGAGCTAGTTATTTCTGACAATGAGTCACAAGCTGAGACTGAGCGTTGTTGTATTAAGTTCTCTCTATATATAAAAAGAGAAAATAAATACGTTTGATAGTATTTTTACGTTTTTCTATTTTCTTTTAATCTTTTTTAATCGTATTTTGTTGTTTCCAGAAAAGGAAAGGAATGTGATTTTCAGGGATTTTTCCTGGGAGAGTGCGAATCCTCGAGAATCAGCTTAATTCACTTGGAGAAAAAGCTGGACTCACTCGCAGCAGAACACAGAGATTGAGACGGGCATGTAACACTTCAATGAACATAAAAATATATATATATATATATATAAATTGTTTATATTTTTTTTATTTAATTAATTTAATTAACTTTTCTTTTTAATTTTAATTTAACTAACTCGTAAGTCCTTTTTTGATTTTTTTAAACTGGACAGGTCCAACGCACTAACGTAACGAGGACTTTCCTTCCTTCCTTCCTTCCTTCCTTCCTTCCTTCCTTTCCTTCCCTTCCCTTATAGGTTGCACTGAAGCATTGTCTTTTATTGTATTTATAATTAATTAGTTACATAAAAAAAATTATATATATATGACTATTTTCGTAATTTTGTTTGGAATGGCGGTGAGGGAACGGTTAAAGGTAGAAGTTTTTGTGTCATCTGTTCACCTGTCTCTCTACCATTCTAACCATGTTCTATAACAATCTATTTTTATATTTAAATAATTTGATAAATTAAAGTCAAAAAATATAATTAATGCCCCCATCAAATTAATTTGTATAATAACAATTAAACAGTGTAAAGTTCATACCATCATTTATAATATTCATTTAATAACATATTCTAAGTACATTTTTATTTTCATATTAAATAGTTATATAAATAATTTGATAAATTAAAGTCGAACAATAACATTTAGTGTCTCAACTTAATAAGCACTCTAAAATATTAAATTTCGAAATTATTGATAGTCTTCGATTAATTATGGATTAAAACATTTAAATTTTAAAAAATAAGGGGCCGATTAGTAATTAAACAAGAACATAATTTCAGAAACGTGATTTGATATAAAGATGCGCGCGCGTATATAGCGTAGCAAAATAGGACACGACGTCGTGTGGGTTTGATGGCTATAAATGTTTAGGGCATCTGGTTCATTAATTAATTTGTGTTCAGTTTGGTCTATATTCAATGGAAGTCCTAAGTGGCATATTATAATTAAAGCATGGAATAAAAATAAAAAGAGAAATTACCGGTTGAAAATTTTCCTACTTAAATTGGAAAAACATTTTTGTTTTCATTCTCGTTACATATTAATTCCATTTCCATGGGGCCAGTTTCATTTTGACCCTAATATAATATTAGACAAATTTAGAAACCAAACAATAAAAAACTTAATTTAAAAGATCAAACAGTAAAATAACTGTTACTTCATACAATTTTTAAATATAATGAAACTTAAATATTATAATAAAAAAATAATTTGATATAATTCAATGTATTATTACGGATTCCGTGTAATTTGAAAAGTTGATGCTTCCAAATAATGTAAAAAGAATTTAGAGTTGCTAATTCCATTATTTATTATGATTACTTGTTGATTGGGAGTACGATTGTTAGAAAAATACTGCCTAACTCATCCAAATTGATTGATTATTGATTATCGTTATTATCAATTATGAATTATTGGGAGCGGTTAGTGATCATATTTTCAGTTTGAGATCAAATTAAATTAACAAAAAATTACACCTGATGATAAAAAGTTTAATTAAAATTTAAGAACATTTATTGAATTTTTCAGAGATATATAGATGTTTGAGAAGATAATTGGATTGATTGCTTAGGTCCCGTAAAAAATTTTGTTTTTCAATTCTAAATTTAAGAGTAAAATGTAAATATTACGTTTCATACTTATGGTGTGATTTATAATATTATTGGTTAGTTTTTAGTTTTATCACTTAATTTATAGATATATATTATATATACTATTATTTTACTGAAAATCATCACTTCGTATCTGTTTAATAGTTATTATTTATTAATATTAAAATAATTTTATAATATAATTATTTTACCCTTATTTAATTAAAAATAAAAAAAAGTTAAATCTATAATATGGTGGCGGTAGTAAAATGGTGG
Source organism: Azadirachta indica (assembly GCA_022749755.1). Lineage (NCBI taxonomy): Eukaryota > Viridiplantae > Streptophyta > Magnoliopsida > Sapindales > Meliaceae > Azadirachta > Azadirachta indica. The sequence goes on along the minus strand of CM040443.1, from coordinate 12,254,192 downwards.
TCGCACACAAGTAAGCAGCCTTCTACGTTACTTTGTACACAGTCGAGACTGCCTTGTGCATATTCATGCACTTGCACAACCAAGGCAAACGCGAATAATTTTTTTAACATAATTGTATTAAATAAAAAAAAAATCTATTTTACTCTGATACTGTTAGAGTTAACGGAAAATTGCAGTTAAATAAATGTAGAATTTTTAATAAAACAATAATATATTTAATATATATCAATAAATTAGAAGATAAGACAAAAAAATAACTCTAATATTAACAACTAATACATTCCATTACTATTAATTAATTAATGTTAAATATTTAATATAACGTAAATAAAAGATTATATATTGGTCGGTGATCTTATAAATGCTCAACCCCACACCAACCCAATAGTCAAAGCAATGAATGAAAAAGTCTCAGCAAACTTACTATTAATGAGATTCACAAATACGTTCATCCCAAAGTATGGGGTGGAATAATTTGCTTGAGACAATGAATTGGGCACATAACTTCTCAAATTATACTCCTTTAAAGTAAATGGGCACGTATTATTTGTAGTCTAGTGATAAATTATACTATTTAAAATTGATTGCCTTTTGATTTGAATGATTTAACAGGGAGAGAACATAAATCTTAATCGTGGGTGTAGAAAAAAAAAATGGCTATGCCTAACAAAAACAACGTAGGGTTGCTACCAACCTTTTTGATTATTTCCAAGACCTTAGTAACACGTAATGAATTATTGAAATTAATGAAAGTAGAAAAGTAGTCGTTGTCATTATTTTGTTAGCAATATTATTGTATTTGTATATATATATCTAGGCGTAGGGGATATTAATATTATATATAATCTTTGGTCCGTCAACGAAAACGTGCAATGGTGACCCCATTGATTGACTAATTAATATCTCTGTCTGTCTGTCTGTCGCTGTCTCTGCTGTTAATTTTCTTTCTTTTTTGACTCGATATTCCAATCCCAATCCCAATCCCAATCCCAATCCCACAATTCCACATCACGCATCCCCATAAACAAAGAAAAAGAGAAGAAAGCACACGAAGAAGAAGAGTGAAAAGATCCTTCTTTTTATTGAAACAAGTAGTAGTGGTCCATTGGAACTCTCGGTTACGACGAAGTATTTGGCAGACGCATGACGTGATGAAACACAATCTAGAAACCAAATCGACTGTGAATTATTCAATGAATAATAATTAAGAAGAAGAAAAAGTGAGTCACTTTTAATTTTATGAATTTGATTGACTCTAATTCTTTGAATATTTTTCAATCCAGGTACATATATATATATATATATTTTTTTTTTAGTTCCATTAAAAAAACTATTTATAATGTTGATAAACAAACAATCATTTTTATTGGGTAATTCATATAATAACTAATAATTTTATTTCACGGTAACTATAATTTTGAAATTAGAGTAAAAATTATATCTAATTAAAGAACATATCATATTTTAAAGCATTCAAATTTAATCTAAATTTACTTTAATAAAAATAGTTGATACTTTCCGTTCCACTTAAAAAAAAAATAAATTTAATTTCTCTCATTTATTTAATATAAATCAAATTTTTTCAAAAAATTTTTGTACAGATGGATTTCACTTAAATTGAGTATAAATTACCTAAATTAATAATAAATAATAATATTTACATTCTTAATTTTTTCAATATAACAAATTAATTCATAAATTTTTAAATGTATTGACCATTAGACTTTTAATCAAACAAAGCCTCAAATCATTGAGCAAATTTTCAATATCCATTTAGGACCGCAAAGCAGAAACTCGGCTGCTAAACTTTTATTCTACAACTGTGAAGTAATAATATTTTTGTTCTTAATTTTTTTAAAAATAACCAATTAATACATAAGTTTTTAAACATATTAACGATTGGGTTTTTGCAGTAAATAAAAGGACTGACAATCCCAAAGGCAGGCTGAAATTATTGAGCAGAATTTCATGTCCATAAGTAAACATATTTGAAATGGTCCTAATCGTGTTCATTGAATCCAAATGGTAAGTTCTAAAATCAGAATTATAATATATGGTTAACATTCGACTACTTATAAGCTTTTAGAATTGTAACTAAAACAATTGAAATTGGAAGGTGGAGAACGCGAATGACAGAAAAAAATGCATATTTTCAAACACTGGCTTTATAATTAATTTGTGAATTGTACTGAGTCATAACTTAACTGCTTTGATTTTTTAATATAGCATTTGGTAATGGATTGGTGATGATGATGTGATTTTGATTTTGTTATATGTATAGCTTGCTATCTTTTCCTTCTTTCGATTATCTCTTGTTTTGATGTCGTATATTTTGACTTTGGAAAGGATAATTTAATTTTTAACTTACGATACAATTAAAACCATTGACTCAACTCACAATTAAACCTACTACTGCTACTAAATTGTTTGGGATATTATAAATGTTCTTCCAATCAGCTTCTATTTTCTAATAATAGATTAAAAGCAATAATAACAGTAAATCAAAGATATATTTTATTTATTTATTGAAATTTTAGATTTATATAGAATACAATAAATTCAGTTTGATAATAGAAAATTTCCAAAACAATTCTGTTGATCCAAACTTCCGAGCGGCAGAAAGTCTTTATCCCACTTGGGCCTATTGCGCCAGATAGAGAAAATATACAAGAGGACCCAAATATTCGTTATCTGATGGGGAGTTAGCAGCACTTACGAATAATATAAATACTGCCGTCATTTTAGCAAGTTTTAATTTTATTTTACAAATATTGAAATATAAATTTTAATTGTTTTATTTGTCCAATAACTACCATTATGTTTACAAATTTCATGACTTGCCATATAGAGTGCAAATTTGTTGTGATAACTGTGCACTTTTCATTTATACACCATATAACTTTATTTAGTTGTTTGATAAAAATTCATTGTCATACCCTCTCAATCAAAATTTTAATAAAAACTCAATCTTCCTCAAGATTTATATAAGATATTGGTGAAAATTATTCTATTAGTATTTATAATTAAAATAAATAATAAGAAAAAAGTATGAATATACATATGAAGTTTAGAAATCATGAATTTATTAATAAAATTTATAACAAGGGAAATCCAACAGCGGTATTAATTGAACGTATTTTGAATAAGAAAACTTAGAAATGATATTGATTAAACGTATTTTGAATATAAATTTATAAGATATAAAAAATCCGAATTCATTGATAATGATTGTGATATGATAAACTTGTAAAAGTTATTTTAACATAATTTGGATGAAGATTTATGAGCCACTAACCCATACAAAATCAAATATATATATAGTTGGCTATTAGAGTAATAATAACTTTTATGATAACACAACTCTAATAAAAATTGGTTAAACTTTCTTTTGAAAAATAGTTTTATAAAATAATAATATTTTCTAACAGGGATTTGTTGGTTCTATTATAACTTTTAAAAGTTAGTGTTTTTAATTTTTTTTAATTTTATAATAGTTATCTATTTTAATTCACTATAATGATGTTGTTGCTATTTATCAAAATATTTAGAATGAATAACCATTATCACCCTCAAATGATTTTTAGATTACCCTACTTTCAATAAACCTTAACAAACATTACAATAATTTTTTTTGTAAATTAAAAATATTGACACATACTTGGAATCAAATAATATAAACCTATATTTGTATACCTATGAAAAAAGTACAGGTACAAGCTGTCACAAGAAATTTACTCTCATAGTTTCAGAATGATATGAAAATTACATAATAATATATAAGCTCAAACATAATAATATTACAAAATTTAAATTATGATACAATTAAATCTTTGACTTACCTCATATTTAAACCTACTAAATTCTTTCAGATAATATAAATATTTTCCAATCAACTTCTACTTTCTAAAATTAGATTAAAAAAAAATTAAAGATATATATCTGATAATAAACGTGAAGCAAGTATGTGGTTTTTTTTTTTTTTAAATTTTCAATTGGAAAAACTACATCAACCCCCTGGTATAAATATTTTTTGTTTTTTTCTGAATTTTTTTATTTTTGATCATGTTAGAAAAAAATATACAAAATCCCCCCTGTCATCAGGGCTAGTCTGTTAAGTTAATAGAAAAGCTGGGCCATTACTAATATGACCCTGAAGTCACTGCGGTTGCGCCAGAATGATCAAAAAATGTTGAGTTGACATGAATATTATAATAAAAAAAGTTTCAAAGAAAAATAAATAAATATTACATATAGTCGTTAGGTAACGGTCTATTGAAAATGCATATATAAAGAAGCCAATTTCACTATAGCAAAACAATTGGAAATTTCTTGAAACCACACAAATCAAGCAAGCAAAAGAAAAGTACAGGCATTTGCAAAATTTTGGTCCATACAATAAATAGCAAGCAAGTAGCGTTACCAAATCAGTTCCCAGTTGTTGAAGAACATATCAGGTAAGTAATCTATACGTTATAGAACTCAACAAGTAACAAAATGTCTAAATTTTCTTCTTCTGAGGAAAGCTCTATCTTGCAAATAAATGGAAGAATAGTAAATTTCAGAAATAGAAAGTGTAAGTGTGGGCAAAAGGCTAGTCAGAGACAAAATGAAAAAATTCTAATAAACTGTACTTCTTCTACCTAAATGAGCCAAATTATAGTTTTTTTGAATTTTGGTGTTCAAGAAAAGAAAAGATTAATGATAAGGGGAAGAAAAGAAATGCAAATTTCATAAAATAATATGGTTAATGGGAGAGTAATAAAATTCATGAACAGGTTGTGTAATTATGGTGAAAGGGTAGGCATAGCAATATCTGAGACACAAAGAAATCCAAACAAATGATACTTCCACTGTAAGCAAACTCAGAGTTATGAATATTTTCAATTTTGGAAACCTACAAGAGAAGAGTACAATTGCCAAGGGAGAGGAGGTGAAGGCTGCAATAGAGTTTATAGTAATAACTCGCAAAAGACTACAAGGCATTGAAACATAGGCGAACCAACACATGAATTCCAAGATGAAAGTTCAAATTCACATAGATTATCAACTTGTAATCACCATGACGACAGAATAGGAACAATTCTAAAAATGTTGGGAGTTATACAAAATATGTTAATGATTTGTCTGATATTGATATGCATCTGTATAGTAATGGTTTAGAAGAAGTGAAATCATCAACCAATGAAAAAAGTAAAGAAGATTAAAAAAATATTAAATTATATTATCAACCAAATTTCCTAGTGAACTGTTTGGATACAAGGTTGTTGTGTTAATGTTGATTTCTACAAAAAAAATTAAAAGTGTTAAAACAGTTGAGACAAGTAAAGCTATATATCTGTAATGGCAATGTGTATATGCATGCATTGTATTCAATATGCGAAGCATGCAAACCACAAGGCAAACTGTCCTTGGCAAATGAACAAAAATCCTATGCACACACTCAACATGTTAACTATAATTAAGCTATTGCAAAAGAAATTCAAAAAATAGAGTATAGTTAGCTGTGCGTTTCTTCTATCCTATTTGTATCCTTGTATCCTTACATCCATTCGCCAGTGTTGCAATATGGAACAAGACCAATGACATATACTTAGAATCCCAAGACATCAGTGCTACCATTCACAGTTACATAAGCTTAAAGCCATACAAACCAAGCAGTGTACTTGATTGAGCTTTCATGATGTATGATATTGTGATTACATCGTTGAAGGTTCAGGGCTAGGCTGGTTGGATTGAGATGAGGCTCTTGTGTGCATGTTATGGCTTCTTTTAGGTTTTTTTGATAAAGGTTCACTATGATCTGGTTGAGGTGAAGATGCTATTTACACATGTTTATACATTAATAGTGAATTCATGATAAAAATTTAATTTACAGTAATAAGTTAATGACATAACCTGATGCTCTCGATCTGTCCTTAGCCTTGTGTGTTCTACTGGAGGCAAAAGGATGTGGCCTTGTTATCTACGTAAATAAAAGTATGATTTTCATGCTACATGCTAGTTTAAGGTTATTAAGTTTGTAATTATTAACCTCAGCACTATGGCAAGTTTTCCTATTGTGCCCAAGCAAATTACAAATGCCACACCGTGAAGCGAACCTCATTTTTCCCCTGGCTACTTCATTTGGTTCTTTGTTTCTGTTCTTCTTAGGCCTTTCAGGTTGTGTGTACTTCACAAATGGTTAGACTTTAGGTTTATCAATGGTAGGCCAGTTTATTTCATTAGGGATTGGATGAATGATCTCATAATAGGTCTAAAGATAGACTTCTTTAGTGAGTACAAAGTCAACATACTCTTCAGGGTTTTCATGATTTTGTAGTATATATGACAGTGCATGTTTACAAGGTAGCTCGCTGAGTTGCCATCCAACGCATTCACAATATCTTTTTTGTAAATTAACCACGTAGTGCCTAGGCTTGTCAATCATAGTATCCACGACCTTAAATTCACATTTACTGACCTTCATTACAAGCATATTCTTAGCAATTTTCCCAACCTTACTAAGATGCTTAGAAACCCAAGGACACACTTTTGTTTGCCAAGCTTCACCCTTATCTCTTTTTCTGATCATTCTTCTCATGACCTTTATTTTGATGAATTCTAGTAGCTCCAACACTGATCTTCGTCTGAACTTGTTCAAGAAACCATTCCAATTTTTGGTCATATTATTAGTGACATCGTCAGTTTTAAAGAATGGATCGAAACTATAAGCTGCCCAAGTAGTTGGATCACTGTTAATCAACCACTTATGAGCAGTAGGATTTACTTGCATGAAACCATCAATTGCAACTTGGAAATCATGCTTGTTTGTTGCTCTTACTACCCTTGAGAACATTTGTCTCAATATTTCTGATGAAAATTGCTTCCTGAAGTTAGCGTGCATATGCCTTGCACAATATCTTATCTCAGTGTCAAGAAACATAGCTTTAATAAGTACTACAAGGCCTTTTTGTCGATCAAACATAATTGATAGAGATGTTACATTTGGTATGTTTATGTGCTCTTGAAACAATTTTAGAAACCAGGTCCAGCTTTCTTTGTTTTCTCTTTCACATATAGCTACTGCTAAGGGCAAAATGCCATTGTTGGCATCTAAGGTCACAACACTCATCAACACACCACCGTAAATAGATTTCAGATGGGCTCTATCCAGTCCCACAAATCTCCTGCATTTCCTCTGAAATGCTACATGTTGTGCCTTAAAACTGATGAAAAATCTTTTAAATAATGTTATTGTTCTTTATAAATCATGCTGAATCTTCACTGTGGCTCCTGAATTTACCATTAAAATTGTTTGAGCATATGCACTGAGCTTTACACATGATTTAGTGAAGTCAGAAGAAGCCATGGTTAATGCCCTCTTCTTGGCACAATAGAGCTTCCTTTTTGTTGTTGGTGTCCCAAATTTGTTTTTTAACTCTTCAGCCATTGCATACGTTCCAATGTTAGGATTGGCTTTAATTGAGGCAAATAACTTTTGAGCAACCCAAGAACTAGTAACTTTTGGATTATGCACCACTCAATCACACTTATGGTTTTCCGTATTCATAGTTCTTATTATAAATGTCACTTTGTCAATTATCACTGATGCATGTATCCTCTACTGGCAATTTGGCAAGGCACATTGTGCAGTAACTCTGGTTTTTTCATTCTTGATCTGGTTTGAGACAACACCTTCTGTAATAGCATATTCCCTAAGGCAATCTCTGAATGCATGAACTGAGGTAAAGCTTTGGCTAATATGGAGGCGTACTTGCTCACCCTCTGGTTGTCCTTTATACAGTCTATGCCTCACCTCTTTTCCCACTCTGTTAATAATGTCTTATGTATTTTCCCCTTCATCACCACTTAGAGCAAACTCATCATCCCCATTATTGTAGTTAGATAGGTTATCATTTTCAGAATCCTCTGAGCTTGTCAAGTCAAGAGCAATATCATCAACAAAGTCTGATTCTACCATATCTCTAATGTCATCATTCATCAAATTAATAATGCCAGCACTCTTAGCATTATCATCACTAACAGCATTTTCACCACCAACGTCATGAGTAAAAGGTTCACCTTGTTTAAAATGGTATGATGTATCTTCATTGAGTCTAGTTGAATTGTATGATGCACCATAATCATATGCAGCTTCATCAATATGTAGATCTCCTAACCCAGCATCTTCTTTGGACTTAAATCCTTTTACTCTTGTGTTTTCCAATAGTTCGGACAACCTACCTATAAACTGAAGTATATCATTAACTTTGTTTGAGGGCAAATCAACTAATGTTGGTACTTGCTCATTGGGTGTGCTATGTTGTTGCGGTTGCTGAGACTGTTGAGGCTCTTTAGAATGTTGTGCATCTTATGTAGGGTTTGAATTTTCTGGTTGTTGTGTGTTCTGAACTTGGGTTAATTGTAATATAGAAATATCATCATATGGGCTTGTAGGTTCAACTAGGTCAGGTTGGGTTTGTGGCTTTTCTTGGGCTTCTGGTGATCTGTCTTGAGTTCTAAATAGGCTTTTCCTTAATGTTGATTGTTGAGACTGTGTGACTAGAATCTCAGGAGGAGAAACACATGTTAGAGGAAGTAACTTAAATACCAATTTAACATCTTCTATACCTGTGGACAAGTGTAACTCTAAAAAGTCCATAAATTTTTTATTTGCTTCAAGATAAACCATTTCCCCTGACCAAGTTGTAATGCCCTTACATTTGAAGTTCTCATCATCAAACTTAGGCCTTTTAGATAGGTCTCTTAGCATGTCATTAATGCATGCAACTAAGTTGATACAATCCATGTCATATCCTCCCAGTTCATAATCAATCCCACAAAAGTGTACAAATAACTGTATTACGTGCAACTGTCAAAACTGAATAATTTATTACTTACAGTGATATTACACAAACTTTCATCTATTACTTTCACTATCATCATATCCACTAATCCATTTGCGTGTACAATTATATAGTATATAGTATAGAGTAATTTATTTTAAACTAAATGCTAACAAACAAAAGGCATTAAACAAATGCAAATGCTTTTATAAACTAAAGCTGAAAAATAGAATTTGCTTTTGTGGACCAAAGCTGAAAAATGGAATCTTCAGTCAACAAACATCATATTTTAATCTCAGTATACATACTATACCAACAGAAGTTCGTGATATAAAAGCAAATCCACAATTTTTTGTTTAAATAAAACCCACAAACAAAATAGAATTAATTGAACACAAACATTTACAAAATCCACTCAACATTTAACAACCATATATTGAACAACAACACTATCTCCAACAAAGTGTTCACCCCATACCTATACTATTATCATGCAAAATCATAAGCTATTACTCATAATCCTAATCTAACTACTTCTTGAATAATACACTTACCATCATTGCAAGCCAATACAGGTCAGAATGTGCACCAACGATGACAAACTGATCGAAATTCGTCACCAATTACAGAGGATTCTTATTTTGCCACCTAGGGTTTCTTCGCACACACAAGAGATGAGGCTTATGGCGGGAAGTGATTGTGTTTAGGGATGGAGTACAATGGGTTAGCGATTGAGAGACAGGGAGAACGTAGAGTTATAAGGCAAAAAAACAAATAGAATGAATTCAAACTATTTTTTAATTTTCTCTCTCCTCTGCCTGCACAGGATGACTTATCCCGTCCAACTCAGTACTTGTCTGCCATGTCAGTGCTTACATTTGAAAAGTCCCCTTCATTCTTAAAAAGTTCACTCACACTGTTAAGTTCTTGACGGCAGGGGGCGTTTCGTATATTTTTTTCTAATAGGGGGCAAAATGTCATAGTTGAAATCTAACAGGGCGGTTGGTGTAGTTTTCCCTTTTCAATTTATATAAAATAGAATAATTTCGATCATGTGCGCAGGGAATCCAGTTTTATAAGAGTTGAGCCCTTTTCTATATTTTTACATCCAGCTCAATAGGCCCAACTTCGGGTAAAGACTGAAACAATATATAATAATATTTTTCTTCAAAATACAAATTTTAATTGTTTTATTTGCCTTTGACGACTACTACACAATTTAATAGCCACCTCTACACGCGAAAATTTAGTGAAATTCTATATATTTATACTTATAATTTTTATATCATTAGAATATAAAATATGATTTTCATTATTTCAGAAATTACTAACCATAATTATCACCTCAAACAGAATTTTAGATTAAAACTCAATTCAACCAATCACTCCCTTCAGAAGAAAAAAAAAAAAAAGTATAACTTGCTTCAAATAAATCTTAACAAACTTAAGCATGTGTAGGAGTTGAAGTGGATGCAAACCAGTTTTTATCTGTATTCGATATGAATCAAATTAAGACACAAACTCCTATCTTTCAGCGGTTTTTGGTGTAGAATATAATAGTAAAATCTGTGAATATACAATTCACTTCTTGGACATAACAAACAAATATAAAAATTAAAACTATTTGGCAAATTGCTTTGCTTCATTTAATTAGCGTGCATGCAGCTCATGTGTTGACAAATCTGCAACTCTTCCTCACTTCTCCATTGACAAAGCTATCTGGGTTCGTAATGTTTCCCATTTTCACCATTGAATCCGAGAATTGCTGGAAGAAAGCGAGAGGATCATGTGCATACTTCTTCACAAGCTCCTTTGTTTGTATTCCAAATATGCTCGAGTACATTTCTTGATCCGAATTAAGCAATCCTTGCCCTTGCAAAAGTGTTTGGTAAAAAGTGTTGTCGAAAAGATATGGTGTAACAGAATCCATTGCCGTGACGTTATTGTCTCCTCCGACTACCGGACATATTGATTTCAAGTTGCGGAGATACGTCTCTGATAATGGGTTCTTTTCTGAAGTTGCTACAAAGTCTCCATAGATTCTGTTCCGGAAATTCACACAGCGCGCCATTCCAATGGTGTGAGCCCCTACACAGACAAACAAGACGATGTAATTTCATTTTAAATGTACACTATTGTCTAGTACTTGCAGTGTCTGAGAGCTCTCTATTAAAGAGCTTGACAGGTTACCTGAAAGAGCCACCATATCAGTGACTGAGAGGCCTTGATAAGCAAACTTCGAAATAATTGAAAGAAGACCCTCATCTGCACCTGGTATATTCGTGTTTGCTAGTTCGTAGCTTGCTGTTCTTGAATCCTTTCTTCCTACTGGAACATCCCAATAAGGCCCACCCACCTGCATTCTCGCAATAGTAATTTAAATTAATTAAAAAATTAAATACTAATATCTCTAGTCAGCTAACTTACGAGAAGATTTATTTTGTTATACCAGGATGACAGCATCTCTTGCAGCAATGGTGAGAATATCAGCACAGGAGACTATTCCAGGGCACTCAGATTCAATCTTGTTCTTCATCCTATCAATAATTCTGAAACCTTTAAGGGCGTTCTTGTTGTTAGAAGCTTTTTTCTCTCCTTTTAAGTCGATTGTATCTTCTAGCAAAACTGACCCATCACATCCCTGTGTGTGCTCGTATTACGACATAATCAACAACAAACAAAAAAAAAAGTTAACTCTTTCTGTTATCTTACAGACAAACTTTTATACATATAGGATCAAGATGTAAACCTGCACAAAGCAATCATGGAAATGTAATCTGACTATAAACGCAGCATTGCGTGGATCAGAAAGCACTGCACATTCCATTTCCTTCCTGATAATCTCGAACACAGTTGGGCAAGTCTTTGCATAGTAATCCAACGTCAAATAAGGTTCACTTGCATGCAACGGCCAAGAGCTAAAAACCCACAAAACCAATAGCACAAATTGCAAAATTGGAAGCCTCGGACGATGAAGAGAAGTTGCCATTATGCCTTTCCTAGAGTGATTTTGGCTTTTCTTGAATGATAGAAGAGAGTGGGAGCGATAGGTTGGACTGTGAAATATATAGAAGTGAAAAGAAGTGATGTAGAAATTTGCATGGAGGTTTCGTTTGAGTAATGAATAGGAAGATGTGATTTTGAGTCAACGGAGGATGCAACTAATGTTGGCCTGGTTGGTGGGTTCTCCCGAACCGAAACGAAACGAAATGACATTTACATTTAAGCTTTTAAAAGACGCATTAGAGAAACATTACTAATTGCTTAAAAGATTAGGGCAAGTAACCAAACCTATAACTCATAACAGCTAATTCATAGTATGCGCCTCTTTTTCACTACGTATATATTTTTGAAGTTCAGACCTACTGGAGTGGACAATTAAATACAGTGATTTTCAATTAAGTTATTAAGCAAAGCATATGATTATAATATGATAATCCATTGTTATTGTTTATGACTCGGTCTAGCTAGGATTATTATATATGGGAATCAAGGGGATGGCTTACTTTCATAATGTTGGATGGTCTAATTTGGACAGATTTAAGTTAAACCAACATGTTTCACTGAATAAATTCATAATATTAATTTTCTTTATCACTATTAAATTTTAGTTGACAAAGTGAAAAGCAACAATAAAATAAATCAGGCCAGGGGCCAGGCCTGAGGTTTCTGGCACAATTGTTAACATATTTTTTCTTCACGAGCAAGAATGCACGAAACTTTTCTTGCATGCTGATTTTCACTAGCTTTTCTGTGAGGAGAAAATCTAGAATGGATGAAAATATAATGTCAATTCATGGGCGTGAAGTGCAAGATTAAGAAATGTATCATCACGTCTTATGCAAGTATAAATAATAATAATAATAATAACGAATATAATATTAATCATCTCAGGCATCTCCAAATTTCTTATTCAATTTGACTTTTGTCACATTCGCCTCCTAAGAATGTAGGATCTTCCAGGCTTTGGTTTCTACTCTCTTCGATAGCTATAGTTGTTGGAGGTGTATTAAGTATGGCACAACAGTTTAAATAAATTAGTACCAAACCTAAAATATTTTAAATGTGTAACTTCAATGGCTCGATATGTGGAATCTTACATGAAAACTGAACTAATTTAAGATAATAAATATCTAAAAGTTTATGACTATTTTCTATTGGTAGTGTAAGCATGAAAGCATAGGGGTTAAATGAAATGACAATAGGCACTAATTATAACTCAAATCGATGGTCTACTTAGACGCAAGTTTTGTAAAGAAAAATCAAAGTTTCACAAACTGTAGATTTTCTGTATGAAATTGGAATACAATGTCTTTATGGGATCAGTACTGTTTAGCGTCACAATATTGTAAAGTAGAGAACCAAATCTAAGTATTCTAACACGCAGAAAATAGAATCCTTCATGATCAAGATCTCTTTTGAAATTCCTTTCACAGCACAAAAGGAGATATTTTTTAAGGTACATGAGAAAAGGAAAACGAGGTGGTAATCAGAGTTTGAAATCACAGAACAATCATCAAAAACCTAGTACATCAAGTATACAGTTCAGAATCAAATGAGTGATTCTTCATCTGGCTGAACCTTAAATGACTATCCTCACCATCATTTAAGCAGAAATCCAAGCCTGGCAGCACATTCTTTTGCAGTAGAGATTTAATCAAGGACACTGCAGAATTGCCATATTCAGGCCATGAGACGCAAAGAGTTCCCTTGATGTTCTTCAATTGACAGCGGCTCAACAAAGCAGCAGGCAAGCCATCAACCATACTTCCCGATGGGAAATAGTCTACATGCTTCAGCAATGAGGACCCTCCTCTTCTTTCTGATGACGTCTCCAGCTTCAATGCATACGTCTCATCTGGGGATAGCTTACCTCGGAAGTTCCGGTTCTGAATTGAATCCAAAATCAGGACCCTCTCAGGAATTATTTGTTCACCAATCAGTAATTTTGCCACTATATGAGATCTCTCTGCAGCCACAGGGAACTGTACAGATGCCAAAAGAACCCTATTATCTGCGTCATTAATGGCATAGATATTGCAGGATTTGTCTCCAAGTGAGGGTTCTATAGAGTTACCAGAGAAGGGAATCTCTGGGATGATGAGACTTCCAATTAGGGTTTTAGAGGATACATGGTGGAAGACAAAGAGGGATGGAGAAGATATGGCAACAATGAGGAGAGAAGGGCGAAGAGGCACATCAAGCTTCGGATTGGAGAACAAGAGAAAGGGAGAAGGAAGAGGTGGTGAGGGAGGAGTAAAGCTGTTTAGATCTTCCTGGAAGAACCTTGAAGGTGGGGGAATCTCCGTGAGAACATCCTCCATTGTCTATTCTTTGGCCAAATTCAGCACCCTGCCAATAAACAAGAGTATATATGTTATTGGCATCTCATTTCTCAAAATTTGGTCGCTGTAGTCGATTGTGATCAGAATAGATCACTTGCTCCAACAATATAATCTACAAATAATTCAGAATAGCAGTATTCAAGATATAATGAATTATCATTGTTCACACCATCTTATTGAAGCATTTTGCGAACTGGAAAATTGATAAAACATCCGATAGTATAGAATGAAGATCAAATTACTTGAACACCATCATAGATGACCAAAAAAGTAAATTTCGTGTGATGGGTCACATTTAAAAAGTATCCAACGTTTGCTGTTAATTGAAACAGGGGATTGTACTCTCACATTGAAATGCCACTGATAACAGACCACAGAAACATCGCTGCATTATAAATCAGAAGAGTTTTAGAAGTATAATAGAAGCACATAGAGCTATCTATCTATACTTATTTGACCATAGCCATGAAAAACAATTGAGTTTTTAAGTATGGCATATGGCTTTATCAACCAATTTTAAATGAAATTGAATCCAATTCACCCACTTATTAAAAACATGAAACCTTCAAATGGAGGACATGAAAAAAGTACAAAACCTTAAATTGGAACAAGTGCTGGAATCTAAAGCAAATCAAAAATGAATTTTAATCCTTTCCTGGGCAAACCTCTTAACAAATCATATAAACTTAATAGCAAATACAAATTCAATCTGTAAAATAAACCATGGTTAAGAACTCTAAATCATTTACAGGCCTATAAAACTGAAATAAGGTCGTTTACAAATCCAAACTGTAGTAAAGTCTCAAGAGGAAGTAATTAACATTTACCGACAAAAAGACACCAATATAAGCAGCCATAATGTTTCATTTACTCCAAAAGGTTTTATCTTGTATTAGCATTTTTTCTAAACACCTTAGCTACGGTGCTTTCAAAGATAAGTAGGCTGCCAAACATAACCTACCCTAAGTTAGTTTTTAAATTATTTCACCATTTAATAAGTTGACCCATGCATCAATAGTCCACTAAACTAAAAATGTCAAAGTTCTGCCCACCGTTTAGCATACGGATGCAAGTCTATCGTCCAAATCATTGTTAATCAAACCCCGTAAAAGCAAGATCAACATACGAAAAATAAAGTAAGTACATGGAAATCTAGCATAAAAGAAAACCAAAGAACAGAAAGTAGATAACGAATATGAGAGGACATACGAATAGCTTACTTGGGGAAAAATGATTCAACCTCGGGTACTCAGAATATCTGATCAAGGAGGGTGAAAAGAAGAATGTTTAATTAGTGAAAATCAGACGTGGAAAGATCTATTCACGGAAGATAATTGATTAAATATACATAATACAGCTACAAATCTTAAGAGAAATTTGAACTTACAAAATGTTTATGTATCGTTTCTTCTGGTTCTGGACAAAAGCCCTACGGGATTTGAGAACAGAGGGCGCGTGCAGACGAAAACTGAAATTCAGCGAGTTCTGTTTGGGTAAGAGAACTGAAACGACGTCGTTTCTTGCGTTTCTAAAAGGGAATTCTTGCAAGTTAAGCCACCCCTTTATTTTTCAAAATAACCCTATATTTTCCTCAATTTACAAAGACAGTAATGCAATTAAATATTTATGCGAGTTAGATATATATGTGTGTATATATATATATATATATATATATTAAAGAGAACCCGTAGAAACATCCTAATATGATATTGAAAAACTATGCCTATCATTGTTTCGGTTCCCTTAATTAGCAAAATAAGTTTCTGGCTCTCAATCAAATTATTAATCAACAAAACAATGGCTTGCGTGCAACCACTTAAAAGGGTTTCCTTTAGGCTTGTTCTGATAAATGGAGAACAAGAATTAATAAGGCATTAACAAGGAATAACCATACAAAAAGCATTGGAAGATTTATAAAGAGGGAATAAACAAAAGATTACGCATTGGAAGATTTATAAGAGGGATTAAAATAATGATTAGAACTAAAAAATTTCATTAAACATCTTCTGCTCTCCAATGGACAGACACTTGAAATGATGATAAAGAAGTTAAAAAGATTGTAATTCAAACCAAGGTTCCTTGGTCAGTTACATAAAGAATTGAACGCATTGATTGTCACAAACCTTCACAGCAGACAGCAGTAGCAGAATCAAATATTACAGTTTAAAAGCATGTAAATTTTTTTTCTCACAACAAATCATTGGTGGGTCAGTGACACAAATCTAAGTTGCTGAATTGCATTGGCCAAAAATCTCACATCCAGAATTCTACTCCTCTCCAAATTTGCTACCATGTTTAGCTGTTTCCAAACTTGATCTTAGAAGTCAATATACAATCCCCTAATTACAAGGGAATCCTTCGGATCACAAGTGTTTCCAATTCATTTTCGCCAAAGAGAGCATAAAACGTGTAAGTCATGTTTGCTCTACACCTGCAGGGAGACAAAGCAGAATTGGATCTTTCTCTTAATTCAATCAAAGAAGCATCTAACAAATGATGCGTTACAAAGGAACACGAAAATTTGCTTATATTAACTCTACATTGAAATGTTTTCCATATGCCATGCTGTAATAAGATCCTTTCTTACAGTTATTAAAAGAATTCATAACATTTACTCATCATAATATTGAAAAGGGATATTGGTGAGTGTATGTCTCTTGTGCTTTAATTCAATTTAAAACAAAAACTGGCTGTTCCAGTTCAAGCATCTAGTTGTTTAATTTAATTAAAAAAAATACAGAAATTATTGTCCTTTACAGGTGTCAAAATCGCCTCCATAAAACTTTACACTACCTTTGCAGCAGTCATGCCGTCGCTGTGATAGTCGTTATCTGATCAATCTTCATGTTCATCTTCACTTTCAGAGTCTGCATAGAATAATGAGAGGGACATAGAAAGCACTTAAATACCAGAAACCAAATAACGAGGCTTTCTTGATGCAAATAAGCAATTTTAAATAAAGAGGCTTATTAAATTGAGATAAAAGTCACTCAAGATATTCACTCCCTATTTTGCTCCCACGGCTCTCCAATAAGTGTCTTTTTTTTAAGTTGAAATAACTGACAATCCTCCCATGCTTCATGACTAATCAACACAGATGGTCATTGTTGATGCTGTCTAATTTTCTTTTTCTTCTTTTTCCCCTTGAAAAAAAATTATTATTGCGCTGCAAATATGCAATCTACTTTGCAACAAAAAAACCCATTTTAGTAACAAAATTATCACCTGATCGAACATCTTCACTAACTCGGCCTCTTGCTTGGATTTGTTTAACAAGCATCCGGAATATCAAGACCCACCAGTAAATATGAAGAACAAGCAAGCAAAATAGAAGCGTATTGAACATATAGTAGTATATTGGTCCGTCCACAGTATGTTTTTCCTTGTCCAAGGTCAAGACAACTTCATAGCTGCCATGTAGAGAAAAGAAAAGAAAGATAGAAATGAATAATATGTAGACATAGATTAAAGCATGCTTTGACTACTTAGTCTAGTTTTATGAGAAGTCATAGCCGCAAAGTGATTTATTTTGTTTAGATGAAACCACAGAATGAGGCTTACAAACTCATCTATCCAGTCAGAGATCGTGAACATTTCCGGAAGACAAACAAAATCTCCTTAATATAGATAGAACTGGGAATAAAAAGTAGGGTTCCACCACCATGCTTGTAGGAAAAAACAAAGGAAAACTTTCAAGGGTCCTGAAATCTGGAGTTGGACCTCATTATTGAACTAAAGCAATGGAACTCATGATGCATTTAGTTTGCAAAATAAATAAAGATTTAAGAATTTGCATATAAATTAAGGTTGGTATTCAACTAAACCAAGCAAAGAGAAAATGCACCAAAAGAGTGATGCCAAATATAAATTAGGCACCATATTGTGCTGTGCAGACCTTGTACTCCAAAGAATCCAGAAAGGGTAGTAAATGAGGCGCAGTAAGATCCATGACAAAACAAAAAGAATAAAGGAAAAGCTGGCAATTCCTTCAGCACCACTGTACTTAGACATCTTCCCTATCTCCAAAAACACATCACTGGCATCATGAAGTGCTAAAACAACTGAACCAACGCGAGCAAATCTGCAAGAAACAGATATAAAAATCACTGTTTGAAGCATTAATTTATCAGTAAAATATGTGACTGTGTATCATTTCATCCAAATGGGATCCATTTTCTAAAATCAACATTATAATTATACAGATAACACACGTCTCAAAAAAAGAGCCTCCCAAGTACTTTATGTCAAAACCAACTCCACTTGCTCAAGGTCGTAATGAAGAGAACAAGACCAAGCTGCAAATATAATTCTAAAAGAGCATACCTATATATGTACGACAGCACAATAAGAATGACAGTTGCAACATGATGGCCCATGGACACTCCGAAGTCAGAACGCCTTGTTTCCCAGAACATCAGAGCAAATATAGAGTATGTGTAAAATCCAGCAGCATACATATATAATCCCTTCAATTTCAACCTATAAAAAGATTCAATTCTTGCCTAATTGAGTTATAGAATGGATGTCTTCAAATCATTTGAAGTAAGAATTGATGTACAAGGATAGAATAAAGCCAATGAATAATTGAACAAACAACACCAATGATTTGAATATAATGTAAGAAAACTTACTTTATCTTTTGGTCAGGCCACACTTGATCTCCAGGCCCCACCCAAAAATATCTAGTGTTCGTAAACCAAGGCTCATTGTAAGTTACAGACAGTGCTACAAGCTCTGCTGAAAGAAAATACACACATTTCCATGCCGACTCATTAAACTTTCTAATCTTCTTCTTTCTATCATTTGTCTCAACATCCAACGTCTGGTGCCCCTTGCCAAAAATCAATCGTCTCGCCAATTTCTGTGATACATGCATTTCAGTCAATCTTAAAGTCCTTGAAGAATAAGAAAGCTTGGAGGACATAAATGAACATATGAAGAGAGGACTATGGCCACGAGAAAAAAGAAGTCACATTCACATTTATCCATTTGGATAGTGTTTGTTGCTGGGATTGAAAAGTAAAAGAAAGTTCAAGCAAAAGCAATTGAAAGAAATTGATACTTAAATTATTCATATATCAACATGAAAAATGAATCCTCAATTTGGAAGAGTTCACTTGCTATTTCAGGCTTGTATCTCTTTATTTAAACATAGAAGCAACTAAAAGATTAAAAACGTGTAGCTCTGCATGATATGCATAGATAAAGATATATAAATCAAATACAATATATTATTATCTAAGACTTATGCAAAAATGACAGCTACAATAGCCAAAATCAATTCTGTTACTACGCATCAAACAACATAACCTTCAACTAAAAAGAATGAGGCTTGGAGGCAATAATAAATGTCTTTCCTTTTAGTTAGTGAAGAAAAATTGCTGTTAGAATAAGCTTAATGGATTCCCCTCCATTCTTTGTTTCCTTTGTGGATGTCCACTCCTCATTTATATCTCCTCTCTTTTTGCATTAATTAATATATTGTTCTTTGTTTCTTCAAACACTCCCCCCAAATAATAAATAAATGAAAAATAAACTTAGTGATTTTTAAGAAGCCAACTTCGTCACCGTATTCTAATCTGTATCCTAGTGCTTGTCGAGCGTGAGGAAGTTTTCGCATGGGAATTTTAGATTATAAAAATCTCCTCATCAGACTAATATATCAACATGAATAAAATTGATCACAAAAGTATCCATATTCTTCTTAATTGTAGTGAAAGATGTCAGTTAAGCGCAAGCAAATACAAAATGCTTCACTTCTACCTAACTCACATTATAGTCTTATTGATTTTCATATGCCAAACTCACACCATAGTCCTTTTGATTTTCAAGTACAAAAGCATTATCAAGCCATGGCTCAAGCTTAAATGGTAATCATATTTCATGATAAAAGTGAGCAAAAATATCCAAGTTTCTCCACTAATTATATGCAATAAAATCTTCATTTCATTCTCACATTCATCAAATCTCCTAGCATCTATAGCTAAAATTTCAAGCTAGTCCTCTCATTTCTTCAATTCAATACAATGAAAATTAGCTTGAGCATCATGAAGGATGATAATCTAAGCTCAGATACACCTGAAGTAATGTAAAAAAACTAGCTAGAAATCTTAGCTTAATCTTGATGTAGATAAGTCAAAAGTATTATACAGACAATATAGTGTCATGTGACTTACATCATCCATAGCTCTAAGTTAAGCAAACACATTTTCTTTGGCAAGACATCAGACAGTCACTTCTGCTGCAAGCACAAATTTCTTTGCTACTGATGCTAATTGCTCCAAAACACTTCAAAGTGTATGCTACTATCAGACTCTACAACTTTCAATAGTCAAAAAAACCATGGGATATATGATAACTTCCGTAACAACAAGTGATATGAATTTAAACATCAGAATATTAGCACTGCTTCAGAACTATTTAAACATCAAAATATTGGCAGTAATTTAGTATTATGAGCAAAATTCACATCAAATTTGTGAACTTCAGCTCGGAGTGATCATCTTCTTTTACTGTAAACTATTGAATCAAACCGTTTGAAAAATTATCTGTCTCATGATTAATGTAAAATCTTCTCATATTGTATTGGATAAAAGCATAGGTGGACCAATCTTGATTCAAATCAAATCAAATCATGCTTTACCCAACCCATTAGAAATAATTACGAATAAAAGCTACTCATAGAACAAATGCTCTCCAATTGACAACACAAAAATTCACTGACAAATACACAAAAACACACAGCTCATCATATAGAACTGCATATCATATCTAGGTCATAAAATACCCTATCAAACAAGCTAATAGTGGTCTAATAAGTAGAAGTCAAACATTAATAGAAAAATAAATAGGAAAAAAACCCAATAAATTCTACGTAGAGGCATAAAAGAATAAGAAAACAAGTACCTGGAATACGAATTTTTCAAGAAAAAATCGAACAGTGGGGAAGTAGAGGGCAAAGAAAGGAAGAACAGCGAAATCCTCATAATCTGGGTAGGATTCTTGCTCCCAATCAATAGATTTCACTAATTCAATCAAACCCATATGGGATTTTTCCTTAAAAAAATATCAAAAGTGAGGAAACCTTGGCGGATCACAAGCAGTAACAAACAGTTCAGGCAGAGATATCGTTTTGGACTGTGTCACAGTTTTTGTAGGAAGAAAGTAAAAGACTTTCGTTAGATTCTAAAAACGTTTGGATCAATTCTAGTCCAACAACCAATAAGTTTTTACGTTTTTACGGGATTGCCCTTTTCGAGATTGAGGATGAATGGGTGGGAAAGTTGACCTTTGCGTTTTGTTAAAAGTTCGCTGTGAAGTGTGAACTGTAAACTGCGAACAACGCCACAGTAGCATGTGAATCCAGACTGTGTTCGAGACCAAGCTTACGTGTATGCTTGTCACGTGACGGCGGGCATGCCGTAAGAAAACCAACTGACACAGAAATAATAACATTCCGCTCCCTTAATCTTGTCATATTTAAATTCAAAACATAGATATATTCTTCTTTTATAGATAGGCCCTTTACAATTAAATTACATTGCGAAAATTTAATATGACAAAATGACTTGATCATTATAATAAAGGCGAGAGATCTTTTTCATACCAAGTGATCAAACTATATTTTTATTTA
Source organism: Azadirachta indica (assembly GCA_022749755.1). Lineage (NCBI taxonomy): Eukaryota > Viridiplantae > Streptophyta > Magnoliopsida > Sapindales > Meliaceae > Azadirachta > Azadirachta indica. The sequence continues at coordinate 12,232,389 of CM040443.1, read as the reverse complement.
AGAAAATAAAAATAATTAGGTATTCAAATTTTATTATCCCAATTAAAAAAAATATGATCACATCTATAGAACAAAATAAAAAAAAAGAGGAATTTTGTGCTATTTTGTAAGAGAAATGAATTTTATGACTTCTGCTACTATAAGAATATTGTAAGTTGGATAATGATAAAATTATTAAAAAACTTTTTGATAAATATTAAAATATCAGAAAAAGACATGAAACTAAACCCTATTAGTAAATATGATATTCATATGTTATTGGTGTTGCTGTTAAACAAACATGTTGGTATAAATTGGACGGTTGAATAACAAAATTTTATATTCTTCTAAATATGGATAAAATCTAAACAGAAATCAATAAAATTATCAATTGATTTTGAAGGCAAATAATAATGATGACAAATTATTTATGGTTAAAGTAGTAGGCAAATTACTTGGGGACCACGTGATGTGCTGTGCTGTGCTGTGCTGCTGTACTATAGTTGTTCATTCATGCCTTTTAACTTTTGTGGTTTGAGTTCGGGAATCCACGATGAAAGGAGCTTTATTTAATGTACCAAATAGCCCTTCGATTCAAAGCATATATATATATATATATATATATCATTTCTATAATTTATTTTAAGATAATTCATTTTTTATTAATAAATAAAAAAAATCAACCAAAGCAAGGGAGGGGGCATTAATTAAATTAGGGATTTTATATTATTTGTTATATATCTATATATATATATATATATGTCTATATATAGTTGAATAATTGTACATTCCAAGATAAATTGGGTGGTGATCAGGTCCATGCATGATGATGAACTCCTAAAATGAAATCAAGCTCATGATAATAAATAGGAAAATAATAAAAAATACTCTCATTTTATAACAAAAATTTTAAAATGTTCTTCTTGAAAAAATTTATCCAAAAATATTTCATTTAAAATCTTTGGACAAATATATCCCTAATACCCAAAATTATAAAACTTAATTTTAAATTATTGTAACACTTCTGAGTTATTGTTACAACTCGAAAATAGTACTTTCAAATACGTAAAGCGAAATTAACACTTTTAAATATTATAATAATGTGAAAATAGTACTTTTGAGTTATTGTACTAATGCGAAAATAGTACTTTTCAATTATTATAATAATTTAAAACAAATATTTTTCAGTATGTAACGCGAAAGTAACACTTTCAAGATACTATAATAACGAGAAAATAACACTTTTAAGGTATTGTAATAACGTAAAAATAGTATTTTCAAGTTATTATAACAATTTATAACTAGTACTTTCGAGTTACTGTAACAATTTGAAAGTACTTTGTAAATTTTGAATACGAAGATATTTTAGTTCAAATGTGTATAAAAAGGATATTTTTGAATGAATTTTTTGAAGTAAGATATTTTTAAATTTTTATTATAAAATAGGGATATTTTTGATTATTTTCCTAATAAATAATAATAATGTCACGTGCATCAAATCAAATCAAGATTCTATATCCGCAGCTTCAATTCAACTCAAGTTTACTTTTTAAATCATTGACTCAAGTTCTATGTAAATAAAATAGATAGAACATTCGTCAATTAAAAGGTAAATATTTACAACTTTAAAATATAGTATTACAGTTATACTGTCTTGACCAGAAACACTATATTATTTGTGATGAAAATTTTAAATTAGTTCATTAAAATAATTAAAATATTATTAAAAAAAATTAAAAAAAAGAGTAAATGAAAAGAAGTAATGAACTAATAATATTTTTAAAAAATTACGAAAAAAGTAATCTATAGTAACACATAAATAACGTCTAATCTTGAAATATATTGTTATAAATTACATATGACGTCAAATATTAATATGCATCATTAAGATTTAGAATATATTTTTTTAGTATGTGTTGACACATAAATTTTTGATAATATAGAAACATAATTTTTAAAATTTGACGTGAGAGTTAATTGAACCTATTTCTTCTACATGTCTATGACAATTATTAAATAATCACTGAAAAATTACTCTAATATAGTAGTATTATATTATTTTTTATATGAAATAACAATCGGTAATTTATAAAATTATTATACTTCTATTAAATTTTGAACATACGATATCTAAAGTATTAGATATGTATAATTATATTTATATATTCTTAAACGAAAAAGAATCAACAATCATTAATTTTATATAATTTTTTTATATCTCATTGAATTTACACATTTTTAATAATTGACATTAAATCTAATATATGTGTGAGATGTAACATCAATTATTCTAAAAAATGATAATATAATAATTTATAAATAATATAAAAAAATTATATAAAATTTAACAGCTCTTAACAATTCTCTTTCATAAATTATTAGATTTAATTTTTTTTTAGTATTATAATCTTATTTATTATTTACAAATTTATCTGCCCACAATTTACGGAAACTTTATTTATAAAATTGGGAAGATATAAATAGTTATAGTATATTCAGCACCCAAATATTTATCCTCTACAGGAGGGAAATCTATCCAAAATTTTTTCTGATTTTTTTCGGAGGAGTCAGAACTCATATTTTGTAGGAAATCCCATCAACTGCGGTTAGGATTTAATTTAAGAATTTTTTTTTGGGTGCAAAAACAAGACCCTTCTGCTGCTGCCTGCTGGGTTTGGTTCAATTCAATTTAGCAACACAACACACACACGCACACGCTTATTTTTGTATTCATATTTCATTTTCTTAAAGCAATTGGTGTTGTAGTTTTCAAATACTCACCGACAAACCAAACCCCTTGATCAAATTAAAGAAGAGAGCACAATTAGGACACGTTTCACAGTTCATCAAAAGGCATTGAAAACGCCAAAATTGTCAGGGGAAAATAATTAATCATTTTCAAAAGCACTTCCTTTGCTTGCTTCAATGTAATTCATTGAAATGATATCTCATGCTCCGTACATGCATTGCTTGTAAAGATGAATCACATCAACAGTTAAAAGTATATTTCAAGTAATTGTATTGTCTAATCTAATATTTCTGCCCAAATTTGTCACTTTATGTGCCCACCAGACATCTCATGTGGTTTGTTTACCGATGCCAATCTTTTCTTATCACAAAATACAAAGTTAATCATTTCAACTGTTAACTCTGAAGAAAATTTTGGGAATTTTTGCCAAGCACACAGAAGCTGAACAATTTCATCAGGAAACAATAGCTGTAAATAAAATCTAATCATGATGAACGTATCATTGTTGTCTCATATGGGAAACAGAAACAAACAAATACTAAATTGAGAACATCATATCCAATTATTATAGAAAACTTCCAAATAAATGCATGGAGATGGAGCCCTTAACCTAGAGAAAGTGAATCTAGATGCAATCTCTCCAATTAAAAAAGAAGAATGTTACAAAGAGCAACCATCATTTGTTTAGCCAAAACAGAGAATAAGTCATAAGGAAAATAGAAGTGGGGAACCACAGGAACTAAGGATCTTAGCCCACCTAAGCATGGACAAACAGATGATGATAAGTCATAAACTGTGGTATAATGCTTCTGTTCATGTGATTCCTGTGATTAGTAAATAAACTGAGGAAGTTATTGGTAAATAGTTACAAGAGTCACCCAATAACACAGAAGATACAAGCCAGCTTTACGGGGAGACTGAAAAGAGAAGGGAAATGGGTGCAGATAAAACATGCCGAAGCCAAGTTGGGTTATCTGCAAATTTAACAGGAAAGGCTGCCATTTGTTGATGAATATGCAGAGAGTATTATTGACTCTGTGAAAATTAAAGGAATAGTGAATAGGCGTTTCTAACACATTAAAGAAAATAGGTCTCAATATTCCCTCTTGTTTGTTGAGTGGGGTTCTTCTGATTTTCCACCTTAAAAGCTGCTGCTCTTTATTTATGAGAGAGGCAGAGGAATTAAGGAGGTGGTAAAAGGTCAAATGGACCAAAAGGGTTTCTCCATTTCTTTCTCATATTTAAGAACATAGATTTTTAACCAAATATATAAGATTCAATGTGCTTTTTACCTCCAAAATCTTGTCTTTTAGTGCTTAAATGTAAGGAAACAATGGAGATAGGATTTCAAGGTGGCAAGATTTACTAGGCCAATTCAATAATGAAGGTTGTTTGTACGAGTGTAGTTGATAGATGTGTTGTTTTGTCCTGTGTGTGGAATGCTGCATGTGGTTGATGAAAGCCAAGACTCACAGATAGACAGACACAAAGATACAGTTCGAAATTTCAGGTAATGAAAATTTCACATTGTATATATGAGTGGTAGTAAGAGTGTATATCAAGACCTAATTATCAGACGCTAACAATTTTTGCTGTTAATTATCTCCTGTTGAGTTAATGGTATTCAATTCTATCCTGTTAATCCAGGTACTCTGATGGAGCCTTCCAAACTCTTTGGATGTAAAGAAGAATGTAGCAGCAGTGTCTCTGGGTGGACAATGTATCTTGGCTCCCCTCGCAACGAAGATGATAACTATGATGATGATGATGATGATGATGATGATGATGATCGCAATACTTACCAGCAAGGAGATACCTTCAAGAGAGATTATCATCTCCACGATGACGATGATGCCAATGATAAGAGTGATGATTCCATGGCATCAGATGCCTCTTCGGGGCCAAGGCATCAAGAACTTCCAATTCCAGGGGGAAACAGTAAGCCAAGCCTTGACAAGCATGCAACCAGTAAGTATTCCTGGAAACAAAATCTTCAGAAACAGAAGACAAAAAGAGATGAAAGCAGAATCAAGGTAGAAAGAGATGAGCAGCCTGTGCTTATAACAAAAAGTACCGCTAGTCAAGCTCTGAGTGGAGCCAAGGCGAGGAAATCCAAACAGATGGGCAAATAGAATTTGATTTTCCAGACCTTCGCAGGTCCTCTAGATGTAAAATATTTCAACAAGAGATTGTGTATTATAAACGTGTTCTATGTAACATAATTTCATTTTGAGAATTCTGCAAAATTACAACACCCACTTATGCCATCTATTGTAATGTAACGTTTCTTTATCTTAATAGTTATCTTTTACTGAAGACTAGCCCAGAAAAGCAAAGACTAACCCAGAAAAGCATACGAAGAGGCATAGTTCCATGCAACAATATTCTGTTTTACAGTTCTGTGTTATAAAATATAGGAAATAAGAAGTTTGTTAAGATTCTAAACTTGCTCCTATAAAACGGAGATTTAATTTCAATTATTTAGGACTAGAAGCAGGTAACCCAATTTTTTTTTAAAAATAAATAATAAAGCAACACCATTGTAATTTCTTTTACAACTTGATATTCTTAATTTTTTCAGTATAAAATTTGGTATTTATGATAATTAAGAGATTTTTGGAGACAGATTTAGCTTCACTGAAGTGGCTACTGTCCAATCCTTGATAAATGAGCACAATTGTGCACTGGAGGTAAGCAGCCTGCCAATTTTTGAAGCAAAAGTACGCATTTCCTGTATGAATCTACAAGGCTTCATTTGAACAGAAATGGGAAAAAAAAAATTCTTAAACTAAAACTTGGGCGTATAGACAACTATCAGAAACATGATGATATGCAAATTATGTCCTAGTACATAAGTATGCCATTTTTTGATTTTCAAAATAGGAAAAGCGAAAAAGAGAAGAGGAGCAGTGGGAGGGGTTGCTAAATGGTTAAGAACCTGCAATACTTCTTGGTGCTCCGAGATCCACGGTTTTTGTTTTTCCTGAACATCGCCAGCCACATAACTGCATCGTTGACATGGTATCACATAGACATAACGACTACAATATGCTAAGAAAGATAATAAATTGGGGGAATTCAATTCGGAACGAACACACAGTCAGGGATGCAGAAAAGGTCTTATGGAAAATTTTACAAATTTCACAAATCGTGATTGACATCACAATTTACTTGATAAAGAGGGAAAACATACAGATATTCTCAAGCACAACAACCGCATTACTCAGTATAGCATCTTAATCAACAGCAACCAAATGGGCATATAAAGCACCTCTGGAAATCCCAAATTTCATCCAACTATTATGATTTTCTATTTGATATTACTCTGTGATAAGCTGCCAATCCATATTTTGCCAAAGATCATAATTGTTGGTCTCCAAGATCTAATAACAATAAAGAGGCTTCAGGAAGGATTTGTAAGCAAATAAATTGATAGATTTGATGGTAGAGAGAGTTCATTCCATAAGCGTCATCATGAGATTTGTACTAGGTCCAAAATTCTCAGTGATCTCAGATAGATGGAATATTGATTCCATAAATTTCCAGTAGCCTACGAAAACTGTTGTCTGTGGACTATCCAAGGAAGCATGTTCACAGATTATCATTCTGTCTACCGCAGACACTGAATCAGGAATTCCATGAGCATAAGACATGTTTTTGTTGGATATGGCAGTACAAGAAGTAGTAGCTCATGCAAGTTGTTACATAAAGAACAACAAAAAATAAGAGAACAAAAGAGAACAGGGATGAAAAGCCAACAAAAGTTTAAGTGCTTGAAATAAAGGCCAATATTTTACAACTGACCAAGACTGAGAATACTGCACCTAAAAATTCCTCAAAAATTTACAAGACTACAAGCACAATCAACAATAGCAGCCAAAGCTGTCACCAATAGGATCTCCTTGCCCTTTCCACAGCCAGCATTCCTACAGCAGCTTATTTCCTCAAGATGTTCAAATAAATTCAGTAAGTTATATATGCAAAATTAGACAATGAATGCACCAAAAGATGGGCATATGCTCTAACAGGACAATATAGCAGTCAAGTTCACCCAATTTTCTTGGCATCGAAAGTCTATTAATCACAGAAGTTCAGAAACTAGAAAAAATAAGAGGATTGAAAAGCAGAGATAGAAGATATATAAATACCAAATAAAAAAATATAATTTAAAGGTTTGACATCTGTTGAAGACAGCCAAAAAGAAAAATCACAATTTCAGTCGCAACAGTAACATTATTGAGTTCAATAACAATGTTTCGTTGAGGGACGCTGCCATCAACATAAATCTCAAATCACATCTTTGACTGTTTAGCAATCTTGAACCATTCAGTATGGAAGGATCCTGATATGTCAACCCTCTCATAGGTATGAGCTCCAAAGTAATCTCTCTGAGCTTGAACTAAATTAGCAGGCAACCTGGCTCTCCTGTATGTGTCAAAATAAGCAAGGCTAGAGGACATACCAGGAGTGCTAATGCCTGAATTGATAGCAAGGCAGACAACTCTACGCCAAGCAGACTGTCGTTCTATGATCTCCTTTGCAAACTCTGGATCCACAAGAAGATTAGCCAGATCAGGATTTCTGTCATAGGCCTTCTTAATACGGTCCAAGAATATAGCACGAATGATGCAACCTCCCTTCCAAATCCTAGCCAGTTCCCCCAGTTTCAAGTCCCAGTCCTTCTCAATGCTCTTTGTGCGCATTAAGTTCATTCCCTGGGCATAGCTGCATATTTTGGATGCATATAATGCTTGCCTCACATCATCAATCAACTTTTTCTTATCAACAGTTTGCTCAGCCAGGACATTGCCAAAGCCACTGGATTTGAAGACTTTGGCAGCTTCAACTCTTTCCACCTTCAAACCACTTAGGAATCTTGCATCCAAGGATGATGCTATTGTAGGCGCAGCAATTGACAATTCAGCAGCTTGCTGGACTGTCCACTTTCCGGTACCCTTCATTCCAGTTTTATCCAAGACCTTGTCTACCAAATATCCTTCCCCTTTGTCATCCTTAATTCCAAATATATCTGCGGTGATCTCAATCAAGAAGCTCAGGAGCTCACCTTTGTTCCACTCTGAGAAAACCTGGTGTAATTCCTCATTTGAGAGCTTCCCAACTGATTTCAGCACATCATAAGCCTCTGCTATCAACTGCATATCACCATATTCAATACCATTGTGGACCATCTTAACAAAATTTCCAGATCCTCCTTTGCCAACATAAGTAACACAAGGACCACTATCAGGAACTTGAGCAGCCACCTTAAGAAGAATATCTTCTATGTACTTATAGGCCTCGTAAGAACCTCCAGGCATCAAAGAAGGTCCATGCCGAGCACCCTCTTCACCACCTGAAACCCCCATTCCCAGATAAAGCAGACCCAATTCAGCCACGGCTTTCTCTCTCCTTTCAGTATTCTCGTACCATTCATTACCACCATCAATGATACAATCTCCTTTCTCCATGTAAACAGATAATGTTTTAATGGTTTGATCAACAGGATGGCCAGCTTTGACAAGCATGATTATAACACGAGGTTTCTGGATTGACTTAATGAAGGATTCTGGATCATGGAAGCCATATACAGGAAGATTCCCTTCTTGTTTGGCACGTTCAACAGTCTCATCAACTTTTGAGGTTGTCCGGTTATAAACAGAAATTGGAAATCCTTTCTCAGCAACGTTGAGAGCAAGATTTTGGCCCATGACGGCAAGGCCGGCAAGGCCTATTCTTGTTTGTGCAGCCATTTTCAATTTTCTATACGAGGTAGTTGAATACTTGTCATAAATTGTACTTAGATATCATAATTCCTTAATGATATATAAATTTTTAGAATAAAACAAATAAATAAAAAAACAGAAAAAAAGCAAAGACTCATGATGCATAGTAAATCACTTCGCCAAAATTTTAACAAAACTCCACTAGAATAAAACAGGTATATGTATTATGTACTCTCAAATATAAAATTGTGTACAACAGAAAAATGTTGCCTGATAAAGCCACCCAATTACAGAATGAGGACATGAAATAACTAAGTTTAGCATTACTGTTAAAAAGCATCTATGAAATCCAATATCAAAGACATAATATCTCCAAAATTAAGTGAGAAAACGGATGAAAACCATGCTATGATGCTTAAAGAGGAACACTGTAACCTCCAACAAACATGAATAAAAGAATACAAACTAGTTATGTTCTCCTGAAGCCATAGATCCATTGTCATAAATCTATAAGGGGGAGAATCCCAAATACTTAAACCCAAAAGTATATCAGCATATTCCAAAAGGGCAAACAGCTATTAAGCAGAGTTAAAAAAAACCAGCGTCTTAATGTTCTAAGTCTGAAAGTCTCCAGTCTATTTCGAATTTGTACTTCAATAAAATTGTAGTTCTCGCCAGGATCACCAAAAGGGCAAAAAAATTTCAATTTTCATGTCCTAACCCCAAATGCATTAGCCGCATAGACCAAGCTCCATACAAGATAGCAAATGAAATAAAACTTCATCAAATAAAAAAAGAAAAGAAATGAACTACTGTCCACTAACTCTCCAAAAGCTGAATTTAACCAAATCGACAGGAAAAAAAAATGAAAACTTTGTAATCCTGAACTAGCAGAATAAACCAATGAAACAATGTAGAAGGATCAATAAATCAACAACGGATAAGAAAGCCAACCCAGTTCACCAATTCACAGAAAGCCTTGTATTATTTTACCAAGGCAATATCAACATCAACAGGATAAGGTATACTCATACTTCCCATTGGCAGACAAAGACAAAAGGACATACCTAGAGAAGAATGCTTGAAACTAAAGTGAACCCAGAAAATTTGAGGAGATGGGTTTTAGTAAAAAACGAAGAATTTGAGTCAATATTGTCTATTTATTAGCCTGGAAGTGCACTTGTTACAGGAAAGGGGTCCAATTTTGCTGATTGTTTTATGTAGCTATATTCTCTGTTTTAGCCCGGCCAGTCCCGTTTTGGTTTGGAGGTTGGTAGTTGGTTTCTCGCGGCCAACGGTGACAAGAAATGCTCCTTATGTTTTAGCTTATTCGTAATTGTTACCCATTGCTTTTGTTTATTTTGTATTTGACCCACAATACTTTTAGTAGTGGTCTAATTCTTTGCTACTATTTTCCTTTACGTAGAACTGACAAACTATTACAAGTACATAAACTCATGACTTGAATATAATTTGGAGAACGATTGATTTAATATTTCAATTCATTGTAATTTAACCAACTATTTAACATTTTAGTGAGTTTAAATTCTAATTGGAATGATCATAAAGTGAGTTCAAATGTCACTAATTTTTATCTTAAAACTTAGTATAAATTAGGATGCTTATTATATTTAGAAAGATATTTAATATTTACCAAGCATTCTACATGTACCAAAAATAACAATCTCTTCCTATAATCTTCTCAAAATTTTCTTTCATTATTATCCCTTTTTTTTTTGAAGTTGTGATTATTCAAATAGTAGTTTCAACTTTGAATACTTTTATATAAGTGCATCGTGAAAATTAACTTTAAAAAAGAAGAAAAGATTAATAGATAGATAAAAACTCATAAGATTTTACTTGAAGTAGAAAAATTTAAATCTTATAATTTTTTCCATAAAATAAAAAAAGTTAAGTTTTGTTGAGAGGTTTTTAATTTAGTTTTGTTATATGAGAGAATATATGATTAATACTCAAATTAAAATTTAAACTTAAATTTATGGTGAAAAAAATTAAATTTTATAATTCTTTTAATAAAATAAAATAGTTATGTTTTTTCTAAGAATATTTAATCTAATTTTATTATGTAAGACAATATCTATTTAGTATTTGAATTAAAGTTTAAGCTAAAATTTTTAATCACAATAAAGGAAAAGAATTTTTATAAAAAGGTTCAATTCCTGAATAATCTAATTTACGAGGGCATGCTTGCAAAAAGAGACATAAAAAAAAATAGAAAATAGAATATTAACCGAATGGACAAAATTTAACACGAGATTTTGTATCTACCAAACCAAAAACAAGATTTGATACTATTATTTATTGATTTTTCATCAATTAAAAACAAAATCCAATGCTATTAGTGTAATAAATATGCAAAAATATAAATTTTAATATTTAATAATCAGAAAAAGTAGGTGGGCAACGTGGGATTTATTAATTATCACGCCACCAAAATTGGTTGCTGAGTTGAGTGGGTAGGTGAAGGAAAAGAAGATTTGCTATAATTTTCACCAGTAATTCAAAACAACAGTTAATTGTTAAGACTCCTATTCGTTTGATTGCCCTTTTTCCGTAATTTTGTTGCGGGAAAATGTTTTTGTTTTCTGTTCAACTGCAGGTTTGATTAGCAATTTAATGACTTTAACTGGACACTTGTGGTTGAGAATTTAATGGAGAGGTAGAATTTACTTAAAACTTTTTTTTTTTTAATAATTTCATAGGTTTGGTTAAGCTACAGAATCTAGATTATAATATTATGTAAAAGTTGTACAAAGTGGAATTCAAATATGAATTTTATAGTTAATTCTCAATGAATAATTGATTGATTGCATTACAATCATAAACAGTGAAGTTGGCTAAAAATAATTAAAATTACCTGCTTGTATTGCAAAATTTAAAGGTTATTACAAATTCATAAGTTTCTTTTCTATGTATGCGATCGACGGATACTCTTATGAACTCTTCTTCTCTTCTTAATGATTTCATTGCTAATGACAACTCCTATTGTAATCCCTATAACAGCACCAGTTCCTCCTCCAAATCCAAAACCAATCCAGAAAAATTCCCAATCAAAAGCTGATTCCTGATTGCTAGATGTGGGCGCCATTGGAGGCAATGCAACAACATGGCAATCTTTACGCAGAGGAAAGCCACAGAGCCCAACATTTCCTTCAAAATCAGCTGCTGAAAATGTACCAAACTGATTTCCTCGCGGTATTTCCCCCACAAGCAGATTCTGAGATAGGTTTAAAACTGAGAGGAATGTCAGTGTGGCTAGTTTTTCAGGAATTTTACCCGAGAGCTGGTTATGTGCCAGGTCCAACGAGCCAAGTTCCTTGAGTTTTCCAAGTGTAGCAGGAATCTGACCCCTGAAATTGTTATTTGACATGTTTAGTATGTAGAGTGAATCAAGATCTCCCAAGGTTTCCGGAATCTCACCCTCAAATTGGTTGTAGGCAATATCAATGGAGGTAAAGATTGTCAGAATCTTCCCCAATCCCATGTATAGTCCTTTATTCGTCAGAGTGACTGAGTCTTGGTAATACAAGTTACTTAGCTCCAAGTACCAAAACTCAAGAACTTGGCTTCTTTGTGATTCGTTTGTCTGTTTCTTCATCCCCATCCAGCTTTTGAACCATTTAGAAGGAAGTTTACCACTGAAATTATTAAAGGAAAGATCGATTATTTGCAGCATTGCAAAAGCATTTGCAGTCTGAGATTGCTTGATCGAACCATCAAACTTGTTGGACCTCAAGATGAGCACTCGTAACTGGGGCAATGTCTCCAGCCAAACTGGGAATGCGCCATTTAATTGGTTTTTCCCAACGCCTAGTACTTCCAAACCTTTGCACTTTGACCATGACCTTGATAAAGACCCTGCTAGGTGATTTTCACTGAGGTCTAGAGTTCTCAGACCACATTCCTTACCCATTACCTCGGGTACCATTCCCTGGAGTTCATTGTTTTTAAGCTTTAAGACCTTCAAGACATTGTTAGAAACTAGACATGAGGGAATTGATCCATTGAAGTGATTGTCAGAGAGGTCAAGGACTTCCAAATTAAAGGCTTCACAAAATGACGAAGGGATAACTCCCACAAGGTTATTGTTTGAGAAGGAGATGAAAATAGCATAGTAAATGTACTTACCAATATTGGATGGTATGGTGGAGGTTAATTTGTTTCCCGAATAATCCAAGACGACTATAAAAGAAGGTGGGATAGGAAAGGATCCCTGCAACATATTGGAATGAAGATCGAGAACTGCCAAGACGGTTGAGGTGAGATTTGGACCTGGTTTTTCAAATGCTTCTAGCATATTGAGAGAAAGATTTAGATGAACCAAATTCCCGCTTCCTACTTCCCAAATCCAATTCGGTATTTCACCCTCGATCCTGTTGTTGGAAAGGTCTAGATGAAACAAATTGCTTTTGTTTCTCAAGAAATTTGGGAATTCAGTTATATTGCAAGAGCTCAGTTTCAGTGCTCCAATTTTTGACAGCACCTTTGAATTGCTTTCACTAACATTGAAGGAGAGATTATTGTCGGATAGCTCAAGCCTTGTAAGTTCCTTGAGATCCTTGAACATATTTAGAGTTATGGTGCCACTAAAATTGTTGGAAGAAAGACTCAGAACCAGTAGGCCTCTGATTTGAAAGATAGACATAGGAACTAGACCGTGCAATTTATTTTGACTCAAGTCTATCTCCCTGAATGATGAAGAAGATGGATTCTCAAATTCTTGCAGCGGTCCGTTGAGCCAGTTTTGACCAAGCAACAAATACTTCGTTGACTGCTTTGTAAATAGTGACTTGGGAATAATTCCATATAGCGAATTATTCCTCAGGTCAAGCATTTGAAGGCTGTTAGGCTTATCACCATAAGGCAAAGGAATGGTACCCGTGAATCTATTATGAGAGAGTATCAAGCTAGTTACCTTCTTGGATGAAGCAAGTGGAGGAAGTGGGCCACTGAAATTGTTTATCGAAAAATCAAGATTGATCAGCTCGGTAAGGTTTCCAAACGAAGATGGAATTGGTCCAAAGAAACCACAATTTGAAAGTCGAAAATCCTCCAGGAAGGCTAGATTATTTATTGAATCTGGTAGTTTCCCTGAGAATCTAGTATCTGAAAGCCAAATAACTTTCAGTTGGCTACTAGGAGGAAACTCTGGCAAAGAACCCGTGAGATTCAAATTGGCGGATATATCAAGAAAGCTGAGTTTGGGCATTGAGAATATACTTTCTGGAAATCTACCATACAACCCACATGAGCTGAGCTGCAAATATTTTAGTGAAGAGAAGTTAGCCAGGAAATCAGGCACCATGGAATTAAGTTCGTTTTTACGAAGATTAAGATGATTGAGGAACTGGAGGTTTGACAGGGAAGAGTGAATTGGGCCAACAATATTACAAAATGACAAGCTCAGAACCCGAAGGTTGGACAGTGAAGAGAGGATTGGAGCCCAGTTGCTCCCAGTTACTGAGAAGTTAATGCCATCAAGGTAAAGTTCTTCCAGATTAGTAAGATTTTTGACAAGTTCTTCCAAATCTGCATTTTGGGACGGGATGGGTCCAAACGATTCTGGAAAGGAGAGGTCAAGAGACACCAGCTTTCTGAGGGACGAAATCCCAAGAGGAACTCTACCAGAAAATCCTGAATATGAAAGGTTGAGATATGTCAAGCTCGAAAGCTTATCGAAGACTGAAGGAAAAGGGGAAGGATATAAGCGATTATCAGCCAGGTTTAGAACCTGTAGGTGATAAAGATTGAACAGGGTGGTGGAGCTATTGATTCCACCAGTTATGGAACTACTGCTGATATCAAGGACGATAACATGACCCGTTCTGGGATCGCAAGTGACACCATCCCATGAACAGCAGTTTGTCGTTGAAGACCAAGACATAAACTTATCTGGGTTGCTCTGAAGATCAAAGGACAACCCATCCTTAAATTCTAGCAGCAGCTTTTTCTGTTCCTCAAGGCACTGCCCAGAAACTAAAATTGATAGATAGCAAAATCCAAGGAAAATGTTTGAGAGCCACACTTTCCATGAACAAAATGGAAGTGGATTGCCCATATCTCAGACTAATTTATTTCCAAGGAAACAATTACACAAGTATATATGTGGTCACTTCATGGAAGACAACATCCTTGAAAATCTGTCTGATTTTATTTCATTTATTTACGTTGTTCGTGATTTTATAGTTCTTGAATTCACTTCAAAAATATATTAGCTATTTCCAATGTAATTTCCTTGGAGGTGCAAGTGTTGACCATTACTTGGCTTGAACAATATGCTTCCTAGTGTAGAACACTTTCTGCTTTAAGTCTTCCTTGGATACCAAATTCAACAGTATCACCGCCACCATCGTTGATCAGCCTTTCCATATTTTCTTTGTCTATAATTATGTTAGGGTTCTACCACGGTTTTCACTAAATTATTCAGCTATCACCACATTATTGTAACTGTTTTTAGTCATATTGTTGATAAGGATGTAATTTATCTCCCAACTTTTGGGAAAAAAGGCAATTTTTTTTCTGTATAAAAAATTTCCGTAACTTTTAAAAAATGTGAACATACTTTAATTTTATTAGAAATGAGAAAATATCCTCGTGTGATAACCATTTTTATTTTAAAATTAACTAGTTTAACTAGTAAAAAATATATAAAATAAATATATTGTCTTTAATTTTATTTTATAATAATCAATATAATTTTATTTTAATATTTATTTTTTAAAGTTATAATAATATTTTAAAATTATAATAATATTTTGACTCTTAATTATTTTTTTCTTTAAATTTACTATCAATTCTTTTACAATGTTAATTACATATAATTTTTTAAATAAAACATTTAATTAAAAAATATGTTGTAAAAATTTTTAACAAATTTTGACAAAATATTTTTCATTATAAAAAATTTGAAAATTAATGTTATAAAAAATTGAAAAAAAATTTGACAATATTTATATATAATTTTTAAAATAAACTATTTCAATTCAATATCCTATTTTAAAAATAATTAATATTATAAAAAAAATAGTTAATTTGAATAAAAAAATAATTAAAAGTCCAAATATTATTATTATAACTTTCAAATTTAAATGTTATAATAAAATTATATTGATTCTTGTAAAATAAAAATAAAATTAATATCGTAATAAAATTATATTAATTATTTTAAATGCTATAATAAAATGCGGATAATTAATAGTAAAATAATCAATTAAAAATAAAAATAATTATCTCAAAATATCATCCTATATATTGAGTTATCTCAACATTTTTTTAAAATTCACAGAATTTCTAATACAAGCTAAAAATTTAGGGTTAAATTGCCCACTATTGATAATTTAATTTAATTTTTTTGAAAAACAGGGGTATTTATGGTTATTTCTCATTTATTTTCTCATTTAATGCTTGCAACAAACCTACCAACCAATCTTATCTTATTAACGGTCATTAACCACCACAAATTCATTTTCATTATTTGGATACCGAAAATTTTATCCGGTATCAATAATGGAAATCATTCAAACCGTTGGATTAAATCTACGGTTGATAATAATTAATTTATCATCTTCTTCATCCTTCTCCATTTCATTTCCTCCGAAACAGACTAAACCCAGCAATGCTCTTACGGGGCATCATCTCCACTGCTCCTCTCCCTTCTCTCCACCTCAAAAAAACCCGAAACTTCGCCGTCTCAGCTCAAACCACCGTCAATAAGTTCTCCATCTCCGATCAGGAACTCGAATCCCGCGGCTTCATTCCCCGCCGCACAATCTCCGACCTCAACATCGACCACCTCAACGCCGTCTTCGTAGCCGTTGGGTTTCCCAGGCGGGACCCAGAAAAGATAAAAACCGCCTTGGAAAATACCAACTCTCTGTTATGGGTCGAGTACAAGAAAAGGCCGGTGGCATTTGCTAGAGCAACGGGCGACGACGTGTTTAACGCGATAGTTTGGGACGTGGTGGTGGACCCGTCGTTTCAGGGGATTGGTTTAGGGAAGGCCGTGATGGAGAGATTGATAGACGAGCTGTTAGCCAAAGGGATTTGTAATATAGCGCTTTATTCGGAACCCCGAGTTCTCGGGTTTTACAGACCTTTAGGGTTTGTAGCGGATCCTGATGGGATTCGGGGCATGGTTTATTCAAGAAAATCCAAAAACAGGAAACTATAATCTCAGTACAGAAAATATTTTTTTTTTTGGATATATTTTCCTTTTTAGTTGTTTTGGTTGCTATTTAAACTAACACTTATATTCAGCATTGTTCAGCTTTCACTCTTAACAATTATTCAAAATACTTTGTATTATTGAATACAAAAGGAGTTTCTTCATTCTCAATTTTGATACAGCAAAGTGTTCCTCACATTGAGAACACAATCCAGCTGTTATTACACTGCTGATCAAATTGGCCGCAAGAAAACTGCTCTTGCTAGGAGAAACGTACTGCATTTTCATACTTGAATCTGTTTAGCAATGCCTGAAACAATTATCAGATGTTAAGGTTAATATCTTCTCAAATTGTTCTGTGCTGCCTCCTATTGTGCAGATGAATTTGACCGGAGTATATGACCAGAGCTTAATAATTCATGAATTCATTTATGATGAATATCTCTTTTTTGACAGCTAGAAATTTCAGTATCAAATTTGTGTAATAGATAGGCACGGTGGTGAATACGCATGATGATATAAAGAATTTAGAGGGACCAGGGATGACTACAACTGTGGGAAAGGATCAGAAAACTGAAGTCATTATCTTTAAAAAGAGTGAACTGAAAGGGGAGACATGATTATAGACTGTTAGAATGGATTGCTTATCAAGCTAAAAGTCAATAAATTACCAAAGGTATCTTCTGCTCTTTGTTGCAATCACCCCTTACTGAATTTTAGATTCGCAGATAAAATAAACAAGGAAATGGTAACAATAAGAAACAATACAAAACACATAAGCTTATGTGACAATTGTTACATTTTTACTTAAATTTGAAAGTCTAGAAAACTAAGTGTTTGGTAAACATTAATCTTTACTACTAATCTTTTTACTCATAATTAACGCAAAAATAGCCTAAATGATGCGCAGATAGAATCATAGAAGGCTTATGTTATACAGCAAACATACAGAAGAATCTTAAACTTAGAATTGCACCACCACCAAGGCTCTCAATCTGTTTCTTTCTTCTCTAAAAAGAATCTGAGATCAAGTGAGAATGAAATCAGAACAAAGTAACCCACTAGACCTGAACTGATTCCTATTATCAGGCACAAGTTGGCCATTGCCAAATTCTCAAAAGCAATGACACAAATACTATTAAAATCCAAAGCCTGGTTGAATTCAAGAGAAAATTGGAACAATCTTTTGAACTCCATTATTTAGTTAAGGTTGCCCTCTCTCATGCTTTAAACACCCAGTATCACAACTCACAGCACACTGTTATAATAGTCGTGGAGTATGGACCCCAATTTAAACAATGTCTTATACAAACCGAAAGTTGTGAAAATCTCAGTCCACTACTGAAATTGCATTGCCTCCAGCATAATGAGGCGTGTTTCTAATACTGAAATGTTCCTTCTTCTTTCCATGGTCATCAAGTTCTAAATTGGGACTACTATCAGTCTCTACAACTTGGTAGCCAGGAAACTCGTGAGATTTAAATATCCCAAGTAAGTGGCTCCAAGTATTGTTAGCATCTTTAAGTGCCACCGCATGGTTTGATTACTTTGATCTCTAATCACAGGACTCAACTATACTTCTGATTTCAATCCAAATTTATTCTCTATATTGCAGAAATTACAATCAACTGTATATAACAAATTTCTAATAAAGCTTAAGCAAATGTAAAGCAAAATCAACATCATGAACTGACCAAACCGAGAGTCCGAATACAATATTTAAGGATAAAAGAAATGTCATGAGCTAATTAACAGAGAAAAACGAATGATCGTTCAATATCATGTTGATGTATCTGAATTTCGAAAGAGAGAGAAATAGAGCAATACCTCTAAAGATGGATCAAGAAAAGACCTTGGCGTTCTGCAAGAAAGCAGCAGAGCAGAGAATGGAGGCAATGACGGCGAAAATACTTAAACCAATCACCAAAGAAATCCCCGCCACCGTTAAATCCAATATGCACTGCAGACTCAATCCCAAAAATAGCGTCATTTTCCTTTACAATCCCCGAAAATGTTATTAAAAGATTGAAGCTGAAGAGAAAAGATAGAAAATTTGAGCTGGGTCTTTTGGCTTGAGATTTCTGCTGAAGCTTGTAAGAGTAGACGAAGCTTCTTTCCACTAAATAAGAAGGGTGTCGACTAGCGAGACTAGAGAGAATCAAGCGGTGAAACAGGGGAGGTGAGGACGGAGGCAAACAGTAAATGCAGAACAGTTAAGATGGCCGTTTCTCGTTGAGGGCCTGGGCCTGGGCCTAGTTTGACGGTTTGGTGTATAACATAGACGTAGGCTTTCTTAAAATTTTGTATGATAATGGATGGGAAAGTAAATGTTGAGTGATAAAGAGAAATATCATCTTGGGAAGACTTCAGTCATGGAGTTCATGATTCCAAGGAGAACTGCACGATTTATCAATCTAAATGGGTGAGGTTGTCAGATTTCTGTAATTTCTTTTAGATGACATAAATTGAAAGAAATAGCACAATTTCCTAGTTTATAGTAAATTTTTTCTCCTTGCAGCTGTACACTTGGTCAGGCTTATCTAGTTATCTTCTAGTCTATGCCCAACATTGGGCAAGTAGATGATTTTCTCTCTTTTTGTCATAAGCAGAACAATTTGAATTCATGCCAGCCATTTCTTTCCTCTTGTTCTCAATTTCCAAATAAATGCTCTATTTCTTCACCTTATCATGTTTTGTTATTATAATATGCTTCTGTTAAAAGTATACTTTGTATTGCGGTCAAATTCTTTGGCAGAAGGATATATAAACGAGAAAATGAAACCATCAATTATTTTTCTCTTTGGAACATACTGGGAAAATCAGAAAAGAAATTGACCAATACTCTGATAAACAATACATGCAGTTGATGATCTCAGAAGGAAGACTATTTCCCCTCCATTTCAATGTATATTTGGTCATATCAGACGCAAGTCCCCGCATTGGATGCCTGTAGACCCTTCGATGGGAGGAACTTTTTTTATTTTTCCCTTGTATTATTTCTTGTATATCTTGCTTTCCTTCTTTTTTTAATTTTTTTGTTCATTTTTTACTCATAAGTTTCTGAAATGTATACTTTAATTTGTAAACTACATTTAAAAAGGTCATGAACACAATGTGAAAACAACATTGTTAAATGCGAAGCTTACATGGAAGTATTAATCATATGGTTTGGCACTTATACAGTTTTATGATGGATACATATATATGCTTTCCTTTGTGGGTGTGTTGGCTGTCTCTCCAGTCAGCTTAATAATTATAATCTTTACAAGCTAAAACATTAGTCTTTTAGAGGTGAGTTACGCAAGACAACCACCTTAATGAGCTTGCAGATTATTCCCATCAGAGTTGGCTTCTTTGCCCTAATGCAAACCTGAACGCAAATTCCCTTTTTTTTTTTTTTTTGTGATAACTGCCAATAGTGAATCCACAACAGCTACACGGGCAAGTTTGGCATTGATCAGTCCGTCTATCTTTCAAAGATCTTTCATGTAAGAAATGAAGGGATGAGACAAGAGTCATAACAACCTTGCAAATCAAGCCACTAATCTCCACTGACCAAATTAAGTTTAGTGGTTTAATCCGATGCCTGAATGATCGCAAACTAGATTCATCACAACTTATCTGGGATGTTGATGTAGCAAATTTGTCACAGGATTCAAAGTTGGCTGTGAACGCATCCTTTGTTGATGAAAGGGCGGCGTTTGTTTGGGAAACAAAGTGTTAGCAGAAGTTGGCATTGGTTTTCTCCTTTGTTGAAAAGTTGGTGGCATTTGTTTGCAAAAGAGAGAATCAGCTGAGCTTGGCATGGGCTCTGATTCCTTAATGTCGACAACAACAGCATCGGATGTGAGGAAAGTCTTGGCCACAGATGCTGCATGCTCCAAACAGCATCTAACTACCTGCTCCAGCATTAAATGACAAACACGAATTATTAATGTTAAATTTAAAGAAATGTATACAAGTACACTCATCATGTAGCCTTGACACTTCTGAGTCAAGTCTAATATAGTTTTGGACAAGGCTCTGTTTTGCTTTCTTGAATTCTAAAGCTAAAGCCAGCAGTTATATTTTTGCCGATTCTTGCAGAAAACATTAGCTATCGGCAGTCATATACATATTTCATGCAACAGTAGAGCTGTTTAAAGGGTACAAATATAGGAAGCTGGAATTTCTGTCCAGCCCCCTAAATGACTCTGTCTTAATGCTAGCCATAGGGTATATTTTATCTGTAAGCAATCACATTACTGATACCTTAGTTGGATCCATAATTCCTGCAGCCAGCAAATCTTCATAACGGTTTCTTGCAGCATTGTAGCCATATCCTGTATCATCACTAGATAGGACCTGGAAAACGTAACAGGTCTCAACATAGCATCTGGTGGATTCAAATTCTCCTAAAATGAGAAAAGAAACCACATGAAAACCACATGAACTTTCATAATTCAATTTATATCTTAAAAGAACTATAATGTGCTTATATGCTGAAACCTTCTCAACAACAATATTCCCATTAATGCCTGCATTCTTGGCTATTAGTCTTGTAGGATAGCTTAATGCTCTCTTGAAGATATCAGCTCCAATCTGTATTGATATTGTTGAAATGACGTCATAATTGGATCAATGAGCAGAAGAACATACATGTAACTAACTGAGAAATGAAATAAAATAGTGGATGTATCATTACAGCTTTATATATATATATATATATATATATATAGCATGATCTATGGATCTAAGTGACAAAATAGATTGTAGGCTTCAGATTAGTTACTCATCAATTTCTGTAGTGTTAATTGTATTGATATTGTTGAACAATTGATTGATTATCTAGATTTAGAAAGGAAAAAAAGGATAGAATGGTACCTTTTGTTCATCACTTTCAAGATTATCTTTGATATCATCCACCTTTGTTGACAGCCTTAAGAGGCTACAGCCACCACCAACTACAACACCTTCTTCTATTGCTGCCTGCAGCATATCAAGTTAGAAGCTTTTTATAAAAATTTTTCAAATCAAATGAATGAAAGTTCAAGCTGCTCACTACCTTAGTTGCATTGAGAGCATCTTCAATCCTGAGTTGTTTGTCCTTCAACTCTACTACTGTCTGTGCTCCTACCTATCTTTCCATTGGATGAAGTTAAATACATTAGCTTTAAAGGAAGATAAAGTCTCAATTTTTGAAGTATCAAGAGACCAGATGTTTATACTAGTTCACCTGAAGAATGGCAATCCCTCCTGACAACCTTGCTATTCTTTCATTCAGTATCTTCTTTTGGAACCTTTCATCAGTATTCTGCAAAACAGGAGTTATTATGTCAATATCTGACAGAAACCAACCATTCATTTATTTCTTCAGTTTTCAGCAGATCTGCCTCTTAACCAGGGAATGTATGGCACTAAGTCATATGTAAAATATATTTGTCATTTGTAGGGTACATAATTTTCAGTTATGACCAAAGCATGACATTTCCTTGGCTTTCCACAACAGAGAAGACTAACCCAAAGTAAAATTCCAAGATTGTTTTTAGGAAAATCTTAATTGTTTCTGAGTAAAACTTCTTTTTCAGGTGTAAGTTAAGAGACAGATGGAAATATAAACAGGTTCATGTTACTTTTATTTATTTATTTAACTTTGAAAATGCAACTGGGAATAAATGAATGATAACCTTACCAGCTTCTTTAAACTATGGTTCTGTTCATGCTGCAAACTACTTGCCAATATGTCTCAGTTTATGATGTTGCAATTTTGTGCTTGTTTAATACTGCAACTTATGCTGAGACCAAAATGCAAAATGCAAAATGCACTAGCACAGGATAGATTAAGGAAATTGGAAGCACCTCAGCAAGGCTTTGGATTTCAGAAACTCTCTTATCAACAGCTACTCGAGTGCTCCCATCAGTAACTATTAGCGTAGTGTCCTTAGTTACCATGACCCTAGTGGCAGTGCCTAGTACCTCGTTGCCAGCCTTATCCAGTGTCAGACCCACCTCATCTCTGATCACTGTGCCTGCAAAAGATATGAAAAATGGAGAATGTAGAAGAGTGTAGCAGTGTAATAAAGAAGACGTAATATGTAATAAGGAGATTGGAAACACAAAAAGAAAAATATAGAGTATGAAGAATTGGAAGACAAAAAAAAAAAGAAAAAAAAAAGATGTCTTCCATCTGCTTCCTTCTTATAACTACCTTCCCATCATTTGGTCATAAGATAAATAACTAGTATATCAGTCATAATCAATACATCATTCCACATTCTATAAGATTAACTCATCTCACAAAATTCTACTAGCAAACAATCATGATTATTTGACATGCAGTGTTTTATTGGCCCTTAGTAAATTTTGTATACAATTGGGAGACAAGAGGACCTAATATGTTTAAGCAACCCCTTTCCAATCAAAGAAAAAATAGATGCTCCCTGGCAGTTACGCCAATAACCTGATTCATAGATGCTATTACTGAAAAAAAATTAAAAAAAAAATCTAAATTTGGGTATCTAATACCTCCAGTCAAGATAGCAATGTCATCTAAGTAGTGGCTCTTGCGCTCACCAAAGGAAGGAGCCTTAACGGCTGCTGCTTTCAGCACTCCTTTAAGCTTGTTCCTAATTACTGGAGCCAGAGCTTGCTGTTCAATGCCCTCTGCAACTATCACAATTGGGTACTTCTCTTTAACTGCACTGTCCAATATCTTAAACATCTCCTTTGGATTCGTTATTTTTTTGTCAACCAAAAGTAACTGCAACCAATGAATTCCGCACCATCTAATTACTCTATATGAAAACATAACAGACTATATAAAGCCTAATAGTTCATACCTTGCAATCATGAAACTCTACTGTCATCTTTTGTCGATCAGTTACAAAGTAAGGCGACAAATATCCACGATCAAATTGCATTCCTTCCACTATTTGTAGATTGTTTTCAGTACACTTTCCTTTTTCAATTGTGACCACACCCTTCCTTCCCACTTGTTGAAGAGCATCAGATATCATTTTTCCCACTGTATAATCATTTCCTCCACTAACTGCGGCAACATCTGCTAGTTCATGATCCTCAACCTGCAGTCAATTGGAAATAATAAAATTGCTCACAGCTGACCAAAAAAGTTGATTCAAAATCAGTTACAGGTTGTTAAAAGACTTTGTTGATGTTGCATTCTTGTGGTCCCAACCAGGTTAGTTAGAAAACTGAGTTATGTCAGTTAGAGGGGGCCAGTTTCTGTTACAGGGGTGGCTGGCTAATAGAGAAGTTTGAGGCAACTTTGGGGTTTTGAGAGAGCTCTTTTGGCAGAGAAAAACTTCCTTCTTTTCTGTAATTCAAGCCTTCTTGTAAACTTCTTAGTGAAGAATCAATAAAGGTTTTGCTTGCTGGCCTTCACTATGGAGGTAAGCCTACATCTATTCTTGATGTGTTTGATTAATTACTTTGGCGTGCTCTTGCTACTCTTGATTCATTCATCTTGTGTTTGTTTGATTAGGTTTAGTTGATCAGATTCATAACAATCGATTATTTCTTGCAGTTAAATAAATAGCTTTCTTCTTTGCTTAACATGTTTTCTTTACAAATATTCGGAGGTGAATTGATAAAAAGGAACCAACTTATGTACCTCTCGTGACATCAATTTGAGTTCAGAAACAAGGGCTTTTGAAGTCTTCTCTATTCCACGAGCAACTTGAACCGGATTCATGCCAGCTGCAATCACCTGAAGCAAAGCACAACTTTCAGTATACCAAATTGGCAGAACTTGAGATGAAAAAAATTGTAATATTTAAATAGGATTACGTATTTAGTCTGACTAGAAGATTAAGTCATAATAGAATTTAGTAACTGAAAAATAGATATCAGCCAATACGGTAAACAACACGCCTCTTCATACTCTGGAGATTGACAAAAATATCGTATGTATTGCATTTAATATGTAGTCTTTTCACCCATGAAAACATTTATTTGCTCGAATTCCCATCTAATTCATACCTTCACACCTTCGGCAATTAAACCCTGCGCAAGAACTATAGATGTAGTGCAACCATCACCAGCAAGGTCATTTGTTCTGGCACCTGCTTGTCTCACCAATTTAACTCCAACATTCTCTAAAGGGTCCTCCAATTCAATCTAAATCAAGGACAAGCAGATAATCAGAAATGTTGAATTATTGATCGGAGCAATTACCCCCTAACAAAATTGAAAAGCATTTAAGTCTAATAGAAGACAATGAAATGTGTAACTACCATACCTCTTTGAGGACAGTTTCTCCATCATTAACAATCTTGGGGGGTCCATACTTGTTCTGCAATACCACATTCCTTCCCTTTGGACCCAAAGTCACTCCTACCAGCTCTGCGACTAAGTCCACCCCCGCCTGCATCACATAATTAATCACCCAATGTCAACACAGGGTTAAAGAAATAATCGAAATGGTGGAAAAGCGGTGTTATTTTTAGATGTGACCTGAAGTTTCTTAGTTGCAGAGCCATCATGGTTAAAGTAAACTTCTTTAGCCATAGCTCTTGGGTTTAAAATGGAAGGTGAATTATATGCCCTTTCGGGTAATGTTGGATTGCCGAAAGAAATTGCAGAGATTGGAGTTGGTGAAGACGCCATTGTTCCATCAACAAAATATCAGCTTAGTGTTGCGAATAGATTTCATAGATAGTTGATTCCTTATATGGTTTGGATAAGAGAGACAAAGAGAGATAAAACCGAAGAAATATCTAAGAACTGTTTTTGGCGCTATTCCAGTACCTGAACAAAACTGTCGTCCTAGTCTTATGGGCCATTTTCAATGTCTATAAGCGTCCTCAAATGTTTTATAATTGGAAAAATACCCAATAATTTCCTGTTTTTAAATATAATACCCTGTCATCCCTTAAACTTTGTCAAATATCTCATCACCTTCTGATGCCATCTTCATTGTGATTTAAAGTTATTTTTTGAGTATCGGTGATGAAATATTAATCAAAATTTAAGATTTGATGAAGTATTAGACCTAAAATAAGAAGTATTGAATATTTTCTTTTTATAATTTTTATGAACTGCTAAAAGCTAATAATTATTTGTGTTAGGAACCACAATATCTAGTGATAACAAATCTCTGCAATATTTTTTTTTTGCTATTTTTGATAAATATGTTAAAAAAAAGAATAGAATTTTTTTTTTGAAAGAGTAGTAAATTGAAACACTCACTTACAAGTGTAGGACATGTTTGGTCATATTTTTAAAAAATCATATTTTTTAAAAATAGTATCAAAATTTTTGTTTTACATCCATTGTTTTACCTCAAAAACAAAATATGATTTTTGAAGAAATAATTAATAATGTACTCTTCATGACGACAAAGTTGTTCTTCTTATGTATTATTATTATTATTATTATTATTATTATTATTATCGCTTTTCTTTATTAGTGGAAAAAAAAGAGCTGCTTCAATAATTAGAGTTGAAGATCACTTAATGACTAAAAAAAAACATAAGAATCATAATCAAAATCTAAATTATAGATGAATATATTTTTGATTAATTAACTAGCTAGTGGTATATAGAATCCTAGGGGTTGATTTACGAAAGGTCAACCACACATTCCAAATCAAACATATATATATGGTCAGTCAAATTAAGAACCTCTCGATAACATAAAGTAGTAAATAAATTAAGCAAAGTGTCGCACGATCTTTAAATGATCATGTTTTGTTTATTAATTGATTGTGATTTATGAGAACCACCTTGCATAGTGTTTAGGCTCCTATGTTTATGATCTTTTAATGCCCATTTCGTATTGCGAAGAGTTGTTGACATCTAGCTGCCCTATTAAATTAATTTACTTATAAATCTTTGGGTTTGTGTCGGTGATTTGGGTGTCATCACTTTAATCTAATTAAGTACCATGTTTCTTCTCCATCTTCTTCTTCTTCTTCTTCTTCTTCTTCTTCTCTTTCTTGGTTTTCTATTTTTAATTAGCTTCTTTCCTCTTCGAGAAAGAGCATTGCTAAATCATGACATAAAATGATAGAACATATTCTATTTACACTTAATTTTAAATTAATTTAAAAACCAATAAATATTATTGAATATTAAAACTAATGCATAAGTTCTAGAATTAAAAACCAATTAACGTACGCATTCCAATTAATGATACTTGAATTAAATTGAAATTAATTTCAATTCAATATTAATCATAAGGTTACACAATTAAAGGCCTGCATGCATGCATGGATGGATAATCAACGATGGAAATGAAAACGGTTCTCAATGCTGTCTGTAAATGACGATGTTTCCTAGAAAAGGAAGAAAGGAAATATGGCGTTGGCATTGACCCAACTGATTATTTGTATCGTGTTTTGACTTTTAATTGCATGATTTCAATGCTCATTGATGGAATCTTTAATTGCTCCTCCCCCAGAGCAAACTCCCACTACAGCTCACTTCTCAATGCCATTAATAGTAACTATTATTTAACGTCATCATCGTCTTTATTAATTTCATCTCCCTCTCTCTCTCTGTACATATGCAGCTTCAATCCTTTCTGATATCTTATACTTCTGCAATCCTTTTATACTATGCTTAATTTTAGAAGTAGAAAAATGTCGAAGAGTCTCAGTTTCTTCTTCATCTTGGCTTTATTTCTATTGTCCACTACTGAATGCAGACTGATTTCAAACACTATTGGGAAAGAATATAAACCTGCAGATACGCTAGTTTCTTCCAATCCTACAGCATCAGCACCTGTAAGTTACATCATTAATTCTTCGTAGTAGCACATTAATGCTTCTGTTTTCTTTCTTGGTCGTCAAGAAAATGCTTATATTTTCTTTCATTTGTTAGGAGGTATCAATTAGTATCGACGGTGATGACTGCTCAGGGCTGGGAAGTGAAGAGTGTTTGCTCAGAAAGTCCATGGTTGCTCACACAGACTATATCTACACACAAGACATCAATGGACCCTGATTTTTTTTGTTATATAGCTTCTCTTATAATTAATTCCATATGAGTTTTGCAATATTCATCAAGTAATTGTAGAAATTAATAAATTTGCTTTGATTAAAGAAGGAATCAATCAAGTGCCGTGGTAATGATCAATATACACGATGTTCTGTATATGTATATATATCTTAGGCTGCTCCAATGTGCAAATCCTGCATGAGTAGTTTAACATAGAAGAACTATGTCATGTTGATCAAGCAATTACAATAACTATATATATTCTCAATTCCAGTTTTATTTGATATATATTAATCCCAGAAACAGCGTGGAGAGAAGCAGAAACTGAAAATCTATTTAATAAAAGAAATTTGCTTTGTTAATAGAATTCAATGAAGAGAACATGAATTCATGGTATGCATTCATCACATGCATATAACATGACTGGAAGCATTAGGCCATGTATGTTTCGGTCCTTTGTGTTTTGGGTCGAGGATTACAAATTCAACAGAAATAATTACTCTTTCAAATTCTCGAAGAATGTATTTGGGGCCTGCAGGCAGTCCGGGGCTCCAAGAACAATCTCAATCTAGTTCATCTCTAGTTTTGCACCTGCACTTCTTGTTGCAGATATTTGAAGGTCTATTTAATTTTTTTTTCCCCAGCAATTTAGTCCTCTTTTTCTTATACTTTTCTTTTTTAATAAGATAGGATTTTTTAGGTGGTCATGAGTAGTTACCTGCCATCGTAATTTCGTATTTTCGCTTGGTTTTGTAAACATTCTCGGGCTAGGTTGTTGCAGATTTTGGATATATTTCTTTCTTTAAGTTGCTCTTTGTAACTTGCATAAATACTTATGTTCCTTTACAAGCACTGTAAATAAAGTTGAAGATGTGAACTGGGTTATTCGAAATTGATAAAACAAATCTCTTTCAAAGTTAAGAAGCTGCTCTGCTGAGTGACTTTAGGCCATTGCATGCTGATTCAATATCAATATTTTGTTCTTCGTCGGACTAATCCAATAGATGTGGATTAGCACATTTTGGGCACTTTTTGTGACAGAGAATTAGAAATCATGTATTACCTCCGGAAATTCATAGATTTACATGTTTGCAACACTACAGTATTTAGAGCAAAAGAAACTAAATTCAGTATTATTGGATATATCATAACATACACTTTTTCTCCCAATATATTACATAGAATCTACATACAAGGCCATTGTTACAACCAAGTTATGTTGTTTCTATATCTGAATTCTCTGGCAGTGTTATGGTACTGTACTCTTTTTAATTTGTTTGTAGCTTTCTTCCAGGAAAAAAGCCATCTTACTTGGCATTAATCTTTTTATTTCTGGCATACTTCTTAATCTCAAAATGGATTGATTTTGCTCTACGTCTCCCAAACACTCACAAAAGTTTGCTGATCTATCACTTGCATGCCTCCAATCATTCATCAATTTTTTTATTTTTTCTAGTTCTCATAAACATCGCCAGGTCTACTTTTTGATAACTGCAACTTTAGTACTTTAATTTTGTCAACTTTACAGAATAATAAAGCTGAGGGGCAGGAGCAGTATGGATCTGCAAACAGTCATGTAAATTATTTGAAGATAAACTGTAGAGTGCAATACATTTTGGACTTGTGATGTTGTAGCTGCCTATCAATATTCTCTAAGAATAAATCCCTTGGTTGGGGATGAAACAAACATTCCACAGAATAGAATTTCCTTTAAATTAAGCTGACTGATGATTGCCATGTCAACCTTATAATCATGTTGTTATTAGCCTTATCCAGAAGGATTATTATGTACTTAGTAGTATTCTTTATATCTATTCTATTAAAAAAAAAAAAAGAGGAGATACTAATTGGTTGTTGCCAGAATTATGCGGAAATTAACTCAATCATGTAGAATGCAGAGACCTGGAATGAAGGGTACTTTTCAGGTAGCACCTGAAGGATAGGCTCCGGCTGACGACATCAGAATTGGTAACAGCAATGTATGCTTGGCTGAATAAACCAAATTAGGCAGGTGTTGATGCCCTCACAAAAAGCTAAGAATAGTATTTGGGTATTTCAGTGGGTAAGCTTTTCAAATGTTTTGCTCGTTATAGTAGTTATGTGTGTGATGAGCCACTACCACCAGCACCTCCACCAGCATTTGTCCTCTTTCCCCTGTCATTGTGGCCAACACTGGACTAGTTATGGGGCCTCTCTTTGGTGCCTACCTATTCTAATTCTTCTTCATCTTCTTCAGTACACCTTGCAATAATTTTACTTCCTGTTATATCACTTGCAGTATTGAAATAGTTGCATTTCACATTACAACAATTATTTTAGCTTGTCTCTCTCATCTCTGTCTTTACATTTTGTTTTATTTTATTTTATTCTCCTCTGTTCTTTCTCTGATTCTTATTTCAGGAGGAAATCTCTAGTCAGAGCTGGTGGGGTTGTGAAAATCATTAACAGATAAAGTCATGATTGAGTCTTTGATTTGTATTTAATGGACCATTTTAGATATCTTTTTCACATATATATTTCGCTCAACCTGCACAATGTATATGCGGCGACAAGATTTATTTGGATTATTTCATATTCATGTAAATGTGATTGTAATCAAACTAATTAAGCTGAAATGAAACAGTTAAAAGCTGTTATTGCATGGTCTGCTAATTTTCATCTCATACATATCATGAGAAAGAAAGACAAAGCCTGATTAACGACCATATATATATATATATATATATATAAAATATTTATATATTTATATATATAGCAAACATAAGGAAAATAAGACTAGTTATTATGAAAAATAACCCATATCTCAATGAAGCAAGTCTACCGAATTTGTAATAGATTGGCTTGTGGATTCAGCTCTGAGATGTGCTGTGTTACAGGGGAGCTCATCCAGATCTCTCAAAGAAGCATTAGTGTAAGGACTGCTGATCTGCAATTCAGTCAGCATTTGGCGAAGATCGGAAGCTTCTTCTTTGAGCCTTGCATTCTCTTGGAGAACTCGGTCATGGCACTCTGACACATGATTCAGCTTGTCGATTAGAGTATGGTTTTCAGTTCGAAGCCTTATCACTTGTGACCAAAGCTCATCCAGGTGCTTCTGTTTCCTCATCCTGGACCTGCGAGCAGATTCCCTGTTAGAAATCATTCTCCGCTGCTTCCTTTCATCGATGATTCTGAGTTGTTGTTCCTCAGCTTCATCAGAAGTACTTGAGTTATTGCTGAGGCTTGAGGACTGTGTAGTCATGAATTCATGACCTGGTGGAGGGATAAGAGAATTTGGTAAGTTGCTCAACAGCCTGTTGAGGTGGAAGTTTGGTATGTTAGCATGCATCATACCAAAATTATTTGCTGGATATGGAACTGGGTTTTCTGGTGGTAGATAGTACTGGATTCCTGTGATGTCACCTGGAACCATGGCTAAAAACTTTTAATTAACAATATGAAGCCGCTAAGGTTTGTATTGCAGAGATAGTTGAGACTTGAGGGGGTAGGGGAGGACAGGCTGAGCAATGGAGGGATTTTATAGGATGAAAAAGGCTGATGAAGTGGGCCAGTTTCGGCAACAAATTGAAGAGTAACTTGTGTCAATGGCTTACATGCATGTATGAGTCTAGCTAAGCTGCAGCTGATTGAAAACAACTGTGGGAATGCCACTGATAATGTCTCTCTTATGTATGCCTATACATGAATCATGTACCTATCATGATCATCCAGGATTTTGACACGTGTATAATATGTGTATGTATGATATATGCATGATACATCCATAGCAATTTCATATTTAAATAATCATTTGGAATCATATGCATATAGTTCTATAGATGTATGGGTTGATGCATTGATGATGTGGGTTTGTAATGATTTAAACGAGGAATGTTTTAGAAGAAGAAAAAGAAAAGACCAATTAGAAATAGTATTCTTTATATATCAAGTCAATCTCAATAGATAAATTTAATTTAATTTTCCTGAGAAGGTAGAGCTTGAAAATTTCAGAAGCATATCATTAAAACTTAAAAACCTCTATCAGCCAATAAAGGGTTTTAATGCGCCAGATGACGCAATGAAGTTCAGTTTAAAAGGTGAATATTACAATTTAAATAAAACTGAGTTTCAATGATAAATATTATTATAATTATGATGACTCACTAAGCACTTACAATTTAATATAAAGATTAAAAGGGGGACCCCTTGAGAATACCATTATATTGTCTAAGTAAATGGTTAACATCAAATACCTAAAACCACCCTTCTTATTTTTCTTATTAATTCCGTTATTAAACCAAACTAATAATAATATAATTAATAGCACGACACATCTCAGCAGGTTCCTTTCTGACCTTGTAATTATATATTATTATAATAATATAATTATAATTATACTTGGCTGTCCTTCTTTCTTCATCCTATTGTATAATCAATAAGCTTTAATGTTAAAAGTGCTTTTTACTGTGCGAAGCAAATTTGTGATAGCCATAATATTTTGCTTGGACTCATGATCATCAAATGATGTCAAAGTCAAACATTAGTATCTGCTTTAGATTTCCATGTTTCTTACCTTTTTCTAGCTGTTAAAGCAAGCATTTTTTTTTTTTTGAAGATAAAAATTTAACCTCATTTACATATTTGAATATTATCAAGTCAAAAAGTTGCACTAAGAAATGCGCTTTAATCTATCAAAACTTTATTTGATATGTTGTGTTTTGTTATATATTAACAGCGCGATAAGTAAATGAAGTATTTGGTAATACTAATTATTCGTAAAAATTAATTTGTTTTTGTTTACTTTTAACAATAAGTGATTCTATTTGTTCCATAATTCTAACTTCAGACCATATCCATTTTAGCACTCAAAATAAGTCAAAAAATAGTTACAATTTTTAATTTACAATTGTTATACAAAGATTATTATAGAGTACAGTAGGTGGCAAAGAATATATAACTACCAACAATCAAATGCTTTAATTACTAACCTTTTTTAAGTTAAAAGAAAGTATTATAATTCTATATACGTATCTTTATTAGGGATTTTTTTTTTTTATTTTTTACAAAAATGTATAGTATATATGAAAATTTTAATGAAATCATCCAATTAGATCAAATCACATGCAATGAATTTTATTTTTTAATTATGATCACTTTTGTAATTAATCAATTTTAAACTAAATGTATAATTAATCATATGTATTCAATAATTCATTTCACATGTGATTTTTTTTTATTTTTTTAGTAAAAATATTCCTTAACAGTGTATTAATTACATATATAAATGATTCTTTTATCTTTCTATCATGTGATTAGGAAGCCCATAGAATCAAGATATATCATTGTAGAATCATAATAATACACTTGGAGTAGAATTGTATCAAGGGAATTATTCAAAGTGTATAATTAAGTTTTCTAGTTTATTACATTGTTATTCCTGAATAATGACTTATCAGAATTGGCAGCTCTTTGAAAATATATAATTAATCTAGCTACATATTCTATGCGAATGTCATGCCTTATCAAATCTATATTTTTAATTATTAATTAATATCTGAATTATCAAAGAATATTTGCAGTATCTCATCACTAATTAACAGTAATATATATAACCAGTTATTACATATTCTTGGTTATTATTTATTAATTAATTCATTAATATTACTAATCTTTATCTTATTTAGGCCCACTTGCAATATAATAATTAAGTAGAAGATTAGATCAAAAAAGTTAAGGCAAATCCGAGAGGAAGCAGCAACTTGCAGATTCAAATATTTAATAATTAAAATTTGTAGTATTAATTAATGGAGATCAAATATTCTATTTATACACAACCCTTTTTAATTCGTTTGGTATTCATGAGTATATAATACAGTTTAGGTGATTCCCCACTATCGGAAGTTCCCTGCAGCCTATAAATTCTTTGGGAAAGAGTAGATAAAAATTTGGAAATATTAAAAATAAATAAATAAAAAGAAGTTGCCAAGAAAGTATACTAATTAAGATACTAATTAATTGTCTGTAATTACAAAGATGGAGTATCATAACTTAATTCCTTCCTGTTGGCTTAATGGAGTCAGCAATCTCAAGCCAAAAATTGAGAGATGTTGCATAAAAAATCAACGCATTATCTTAAAATGATACGCGTTTTAAAACTGATAAAATCTTTTGAGAGAATACGTTGAGATATGAATGCAATTAATCTAGATGTTGCATGAAATATGTATGAGAATAAGTTCAATGCTCCACTCACGAATATGAATTATTCAAAAGTAAATTCATAGAACTTTAATACCTGTAATCTACTGATTCCAAAACTTGTCAAAAGTACAAAGACAGTGAATGACAGGAAGTAAAATTTTGCAGGAAAAAAAGATGCACATTATTGGGATATTAGGGCATTTGCTAGAAACGGTGGCATGTGGGTACCCTCGTATATATATGTACATGCCAATTGTGGAAGGTGAGATCAATGAATAATGAAAATGGCATTCAATTCCATCATTTTATTTATAAATTTCAAGTGAATTGGAGATGTCCCACTATAATTTTTGACTTAAGTGATGCAGTCATTCCATTAGCAATTTGGTACTCTATTTCTAACTTTTTCTTTCTGAAATTATTACTGAGCAGTAGCAGCCGCAGATCATCTCGGAATTTATGTATAAGCTTATAAATTATATAAAAAAGAAAACAGTTCTTCCCATTTATAATTCTAGAAGTAGAAAAACGGTAGCTAAGACAAATGCATGTGATTAAGGTGCCAAAGAAGATCAATCTTTTAATATTCTCTCTAAGTGATAAAATTGCTTGAAAAAAGCAGTTATATGCCAATCGAACCCCAACATGAGCCCATATATATATATATATATATATATATATATAGAGGATTCCTCTTCTGCCAAAGATTGGACGTATATATGTATATATAATTCTTAATATAATCAATTTAATTACAGCTCATGAATATTATGCTTTGATTTGATTAAACATTAGCTCAGTGGAGGTTCTAAATTCTTGCCAGTAATGGTCCTACCCATTAAAGAAAACAACAAAAGTCTAAAAAATTTCAGAAAAAAGAAAAAAAGAAAAGAAGAAAAAGGTGGCCTGTGACATTTGCTTTCTTTCTCTGCTTTCATTCTTTATCTTCACTTTCGTACAAGCATCAGTGCCTAGGGTATATGTAGCTACATAGCCATAGAGAAAATGCACACACACACAGAGAAAGAAAGAAGAGAGTATGCACCACAAGAGTGAGCTAAGTGCTGGGTACGGAGGGGGACTGGGGGACTTGATTTAACAGCCTAGCAAATTAACAGCATTTGGGAAGGCAACAACACATGAATCCTTCAATTTTCAAGCATACGATTGTGGACAGTGGGTCCTTGTGTATTTTATTATTTTTCACTAGTGTTTTGTGTATGCGTTCGTTCGTGGGTGTGCACCCACTGATCTATCATTTGCACAACCTGTCAATTCATCCCAAAAACAACACCCACCCACAACTCTGCCCTCTCTCTCTCTAACATTAATTGTGCTAGCTAGGTTTTCCTGTAACATACATAGTTGTAACAACGCAAGCGTAGCTAGTTTTCCCAGCAGTAAGTACTACTGCAGAAGCCAGGGAATCCACTGAACATATTGTTCTTGAATTAATAAATTATTTCCTGTATTCATGAATATGCAACTTTATTTCATGCAGCATTCAATGAAGAATTATCAATATTTTACGCGACAGATTATTAATTTTTAATTAATTATTGGCTCTAGATATTAATCATCGAATGGTTGGACAATTGAATTTTTATTTTTTTATTTTCAAGTACACGAGTGATCTCCTGAAAATTCCGTGTGGCCACCGGCCAGCCACCGCATCAAACATCCTTTATTTTTAGGGTTTCAATCTTTGGTACTGTCATCTGTACGCACTGTCTCCACTTTCTCCCCACCCAAACAGCCCATTTCACTTTTTCTCTTCCAAGTTCTTTCATGAGGTCAGCACATTGTTTGCTGTCTCATCGGTTCAAATTGGATAAGCTCGTCATATCTTCTTCTTAGCTCTCTCCTCCGCTAAATTTCCTGATCCCCACAATTTGTAACTTTGTAATTTTCATCATCTAATTTTATTATTAATTTCTTTTCAAAATCTCCTGGCAATCTTTTGTCAATATATAGCACGTATATTTTTATATTTGTATATATACATTGTCTTTACAAATATGGTGAAAGTGGGTGTGCTTCCTATAGAATTACAACAAATAATAATAATAATAATAATGAGTAGCACGCATGTTTGTCCTTGCTCACGTAAGGTTATTAAATTAAGATCATAATCCACTATGAATGTGGATATTAAAGTTGTTTATTATTATATTAATTTCTCTAATTTTGAGTCCATAATCTTCATAATCGTATCGATCCTTCGAGTTAGATGTTGTTTTAAGAAACTTCAAGGCTTCTTCAAGAGCCATTAATAATATATATATAATATGTACATGGATTACAGGATATTTCTTGATGATCGATAATGAGATGGGATGATTGGTCCCCATCATTTTCTTCCTAGTACAAAACCCTAAAGTCAATAAATGTTGCCAAACTTGCAACCAGTACTAGACGTGCCACAGTGATCAATCTTTATCCATCCCAATATCATATCATATAAATTCATAAATTATTGAATATACCAAACATGAATGTCCACGTCTTCTTTCTTGTAAATTTCACTCACAATGATTTAATCCAATTAATTGAAAGACTTACGTTCAGATGGAATCTTTCTGGTAATTCATAGGTCCTTTTTCTAGTGTTCGCTTGCCTATGAATGCACATATCTTTTTTGTGATAACAAATGGACGTTGAGAGGTAAAAATAATAATAATATATGTAATATTCTATGAATTTCCAATGAGAATGATTAAGAGGATTCTCCAAGTGCTATAAACCACAAGCTTTTGCTTAATTTGCACCAGCCAATTCAGTAGTGACATAAAAGAAAACATCACCGTCGACGCTGCTGGCATTGTAAAAAATGCTCAATGCTTTGCTTGTCATCATCATCTTTGAACCTAACCCAAAAGGTGGCTTAAGCACGTCCATTTCAATGCTTTTCTTGTGTCTCCATGTCTTAAATTATTTCATCATGCGACCATATATATATATATATATATATTAACTTGAGTACCCGTTATACAATCCTGGTTACCTAATAAACTAAACCATGGTCAATTTGCAGACTACTGTAGGTTCATGTTATCATATACGTACAATGATAGTGTATATATCCATGATCTTAATCTTGATTATTATATATATGTATCCTTAAAGTAACGTGTTTAATCTTGGGATTTAGTTAAGGAGGTAGCCTTTATATTTGCAAAAGAATAATGAGTAATGTGTTGGAATGGTATGTACTATAAGATAAGTGGCATCAACCTTCCTAGATTATTGATTTGGGGTATGAACTTTCTCTAATGACATCAAGTATTTGAAGGCCTTTTTATTAAAATGATTAACATTTATATATAAGTATTTGATAGTGTTTCATGAAAAACCATTTATCAAATATTTCTCTAAACAAAATTACTCGTATAATTTACTTAAAATTTTATTACAAGTGCTTCTTTTAAGTGTATTTTGAATTAAATTTTTTTACATTGTTTTTATCTGTTTGATGAATTAAACATTAGAAAATAAATAAATATAAAAATATAGTTTCCTCAGTCGTTATTGAGAAGCATTTCATCGATGACATCAAAATCATTCCGTGCAACTTTTATATTACATACATGTATCCTAATAAGTGTTGACGAAGAGGATAATGCAAATATATAAGAGATCATATCCGGGCCCCATTAGTGAGAAATTAATTAAATATGTATGAATATGTCCTTACAAGAACAGTAAAGCCTTTTTTAATTTCTTCAGGTTTTGCAGTTCACACTGTATATATAATGTATATAATTTGTTCTCTATTGCATATTGCTTTTGGTTTTGGATCATACATATACAATTTCAAAGTAGTGGGTAGGCGGTGGGAGAATTCTGAATTAATCATTTCAGATAGACTTTCTGTTGACCAAATAATGGGTGTTCCAAAAAATTGGCCCCTGAATTAATTGCATCCCCTAGCAAGCATATATGCCCAACCCAGGTCGTCTCTTTGCGCAAAATATCATCTAAAAACGACACAAGTAGTGGTAATTCAGAGGGCAAATTAAAGCCACTCGTCAGAGGGAAAGCCATAAACTTTGGTCTATGGTTGCAATGAGTGCTTTCTTGATTGAGGCCTACTGCCTTCCCATTTTTGAATGGGACAACTTTAATTGCTTTCTTTCTTTTAATCTGTTTCCTTTTGTATTTTTCCTTCTTTTTCACTCTCTTTTTCATACACCCAATTTTGATGGATACACAACTTAGTATAACCACATTTTCAAGTTTGTTTGTCCTTAAATAATTCTACAAGCTTTCTCTTTTTCTTTTGAGCTAGTCTTGTGATGTGTTGTCATTATATAGACATATATATTAATATCTTGCTCCATCATCTTCATATTATAGTGTTATCCCATTTCAAAATATAGTAAGTTGGAGTATAGTTTTAACTTTTAAAATATTATCTTATTCCAAATGAAATAAAATAGTGTATACTAATTTATTTTTATAAATTTAAAAATTTATCATCTAATTAATAAGGACCACATTATTTAGAATACAAAAAATAAAAATAATATTTACAAAGTGTAACATTACTCACAATTTTGCATACTTAAAATAATATTCCATCTTTAAAATAAAAAAATTGTGTTTTTATGCTATTATAAAACATTTTATTAATTAATTCAATTAATACACATACAAGGATAATGCTCACTTTCCTATTCAGATAAATGTAAAAGTAACATTGATTATAATGTTTCTTAAACAAAAAAGAATCAAGTAACTAAAAAAAGTTTCTTGTTTTTCAATATGAGCCTTCAATCCTCAAATCACCCATTAAAAAACTTTCTATATGATCCTAACTTTTATTTAAATTAGCATGGTAGGTACTAGTCATAAAATAAACAATGATCTGTCTTCTTTTGATTGGCTAATTAAAATTAGACACATATAAAAGTGCATAGCTTTTATGGAAAAAAAATTATAACACTGAAAAAAGAATGAAATTGGTCATTGGAGGTAGCGAATGGTTATTAACATACATGACTAATTATCAAACCAACTAATAAAAAGACAACGAAGTGGATCATTTATGCGGAAAATAGTATTTATGGAAATTTCTGGATTCAAAAGAAGAAGTGAATCCACTTACAATTAATGTAATATTTTATTTCATTAAAAAAATATTTTATGCATGATTTAATTAAAAATTTTTTTATTTTATTTTATTTTATTTTTATTTCAAGTGTAATTGTCTCTTTTTCTAGACTGCCCTATTTATCTCGTTCTTGCAAGAAATTGTAGTCCCTCCATTAACACAAGCATATATGGAGACTCAAAATTAAGAGGTGTATATGCAATTTTTTATGGGATTATAAAAACTAGATCTTCAAGTTTGTTACTTCTTTCTTTTCATTTGTATCGACTAGACGCTTATATTGTATTAAAATAATTAAAATTAGTAACCTTCAGTGTTAAGTTTTATGCTCTTGCATTGTGAATTATGTGATGGAATATTAATGTTATAAGGTTAATTATTTGATTAAGAATTAGAGATTTATTTTATATAATAAATAAATTATATCTTTAATTACTTTAATATTAATATTTTTATTATTTTGGAACAACTGAATCAACATTTTTGTAAATTTATATAATTTTTTAAACTATTTGTAAAAATTAGATACTTTTAATAATCAAGGTTGCATCTCACGTATATATTCATTATGTATTAATTACATATAGTAAATTTGATTTTAATTATTAAAGTATTTAAACTCAATAATATAAAAATGATGATATTATCGATTACTAGCTTATGAACTGATCATTTTGCTCATCAATTTAAAGACTTTAAATATTCCTTTACTTTATTTTTCTGAACCAGGAATTAACAATTAAGCTGCCTAAATTTTAACGGTTTAGTTAAGATAGGAATGAAACTTGATTGATGGTGTTAGTAACCAAGAAAAGGGATAAAGGGCAATGAGAAGAAAGAACAAGATGCACGACGCACCAATGGGATTTTTGTTATGTTATTTACGTCACTCCATATTTAATCACTTTATCTTAAGATAATAATTTGTCACAAGATTAAGCAATTTCAAACATTAATCAAGTCAACCATATATTAATTACATCGATTGATATCTAAACTGATTATTGGTTATGTTTGTTAGCACGTACGTTGTCTAAGTTGAGGGTAAGATTAGAGATGGCCATCACTTAATATAATCAATTACAGAAGCCGAAGAACTACTTTGATATATACTTGAAATTCCAACGTGATAAGGACCGCAATGAACAATGAACAATCAATATATCTGTTAATATCAATTTAAAAGTACACATCTGCCAGACAAACCAGTTTTGCATAAAGCTAGAAGAATTAATGTGACCTTCATTTTTTAATTTCATGAAATAATGTTGATGACAATCATCTCCTATCCAAGAAATAGCCCTACATAATCCAGAATTGCTTTGTACTTGTAGTAGTACAATGGCTGAACTAGTTACTTGATTGCAAAAGGAACATTAATCCTGATACAATTTCCACTATATTTGTATGGCTTTTGATATGTACATCTCTGCAGAACTTACTAAGCCCATTTGGCCATCAAGGACATGCCCCCAGCACCTAGCAAGACTGCAAGATATGACCACATCTGAAGCTTCACATTCCCTTGCAGTTTTGGCCCCATAAAATCAGATGCCAATAGATCCACCAGTGCCATATAATTCAGCAACCCCGCCGACGCAGCGTTCAATAGTCCCACAAGAATGAGGGCAGTAGGGCTAGAGTTACTGTATACATTTGATAAACCAATTCCAAGCGCAATCCCAAATGGAGTCGTGGCTGAGAAGAAGAAAACCAAGATTGATTTCATCTTTCTTTCATATTCAGCCTGAATATAAAGAGACAAACACATCTTCAGAAACAATATCTATCTATCTATATATATAATTATATATATATATATATATATTAACTCGTGTCTATATGCGTGTCTAACGAAAGACAATTAGGGTTGGAGGGATGAATAAACCTGAAGTATGCATCCGCCAAGACCCATTCCTTCGAAGAGTTGATGGAAACAAAGAGCAGCAATGAGTGGTCTGATTGTGCATGGATTATCTGAAGCTCCCATTGCCACACCTATCACCACTGAATGCACTACAATTCCCAGCTCTAGCACCTGCATTAAATATTTGACATCTTATTCTTGTTACGCATATATAATATGAAACTACTGATTGTTAAGGAGAATGATTGCGTATGAAAAGCCATATATACCTGAGCTACAACACGATGCCTTAGCAATTGAGAACCCATATCATCTTTGCCTTCCTCAATCTTAAAGTGGCCATGCTCAACACGATCTGATATTCTTCTCTCACCAGAAATCCTAGAACAATATTTCTTGTAATAACTCATGGCTAATGAATCAACCATGAGTGTCACTACAGCCGACAGCATTGCAACAAAGGTAGTAAACGGGAACTTTCTCCAGGGTTTTTCAGGCAAACACAGAGATCTCAAATCATCAAACGAATCTGGTAAAACGTGCATGTACCCAGTTGCAAGAATCACACCAGACGCAAAAGCTTTTATGATCATAAACAAATCTTTATCAGCCTGTAAAGCCGGGACTGCATGCGTAAACAGCGGCAGACACACACCGATCATACTGGTAACCAGAATCGAACATATTGCTATGACCTTGAGTTTTAACGACGCTGCCTTGTCGTAGCATCCTCCTTTGGATTTTGACTGGCATTGTTGCGCAGCAAGAGATGGCAACGCGAAGGAGAGAAGAAGAAGGAAGATGCAGAGTGTTTCAAGTTTTGTGTATGATGTCATTGCTATGGCGAATTTTTCTACGAAATTCTTGAAGAGGAGTTACAGCGTATTTTATAGTGTGAGTTGGACTCGACAGATAATTAGGACGTTTTGAAATGATGATGATTGGAAAGTCCAAACTAACCTTACAGAGGACGAGGAATAGCTTACTTATGATAGTGTTAGTTATGGTAATTTTTGTAGTTAGTTTGGGCATCTTCGGGCCGTGGACTAGGATTAAGAAAAGCCTAAGCTGGGCGTGTGTTGTATGTGGCCCACAACGGGTTTGACTTAGATCTCTACAGCATGGCATAAGACTACCTGTCGCAGTTGCTTACGTGGCATTGCCAGGTGGAGTATGAAACCTCTATTATGCGTTAAACGCACCACCATGAGATTCACTAATTTCTGAAAATTTTCTTCAAAGAAAAGAAAAAAAATTGTTTTCATTGTTAAAGGTTTAACCTAATATTTTTATAAGTTCTAATAATTTCAAAAATGTTGATACTGAAACTTACGAATTCGATACCACACGATAAAAATTTAATTTTTTTCTTCTTTATTTAAAAAAAAAAGTTGCTTTATTACTTGTTTCAAAAAAATATAAATGAATTTATATAAAAAGAATGTGATACATATATAGTGCTAATTTTTTTATTATAATAACGTTAAAAATTTTAATAGAATTTGGAGTGAATCTTGCAAAATTCTAACTTACTTTAAATTAAGATTTCCAATTCCAGTTTTTCTTTTTCATAAGAATTTCATTCGAGTCACAGTCTTACTCGCCGACCAGATTCACTTGTGTGATTCTCGACCAAAACTCTTGTTAAGCTGATTAAAGCAGAATATATTAAAATTGTCTAAGCATCAGGCCAATTAGTACAATCCATGGGCTCAAGGTCACTTCCCTTGAGAACCAAAGTGATTTCCCTATGCTTGATATGTCAGCCAAATTTTTCTGACCAAACATGGTCTGATCATGATCCTTTTTCAGTTAAACTGAACAAATATATGGGCTTACTGGCATGTAGCCTATTAACCCCTCAGGCCTCAGGCCACTCTCCCAAACATCAAGCCTCCCAATTTTTAGTGAAACTTGCCATTTCCATTGGAAACTTTTATTTAAGGATAACTCAGATTATTCTCAAACGACATCAAACTGAACAAAGTATCAGGCATAGTCTGTAGACCCCACTACTTTTTCAAACAGTAGATCTTCCCAACAATTAATGGGAATCAATGCTCACCTAGTAGCTAAATATCGAGCATAGTAGCGACTTTTGAAATCCAAACGAAATGCTAATGGCTCGAAAACACGCCCGCTCCTCACCTTGATTTTTGCGTCGATAATTGATGTGTATAAATGTCGCAACTGTTAGCACCTTTAAACCCTTTGTCATGCTACCATATGCCTTCACACCACCGGTCCACTTTGTTCGCAAGATTGCCACCTCAACCAATGACATCATGGCATTATCAAAACCATTCATCTTCATTGTAACACAGATTGAAGAAAGGTGAAATATGTATAAAAGCTTTAACCTCCTCTATTCTACCACTTTACTCTCTTGTATTTTCCACAAAGCTCAGATAACTCTTTGCTCTTCAAAGGTTTCATCCTCAGTACGCGAACAAGTCTCATTGTATCTCTTCCATTTGTTTTCCACTCATTGGCGAACTTCTTCGCTCAGGTAAGCCGTTTTCCCTTCGAATCTCATTATTACATGTGCTTTTTAGTATTACAAAGATGCAAACTTGTTACACCATTTAAGAAAAATATTATACTCCCCTTCAATTGGCCTTGTAGTTTTTTCTCACAACTCAAATTTACTTTAATTCCTTAAGATGTTAGAATAGGCCCAGAAGTCAAAATAGTCAGTAGAAAGCGTTCTGAAACTAGACTCAAGTGTTTAGGTTTCTCTTCTTCGAGTAGAGATTTAACTGTGTTTAGGTTACAATATAGGAACCTCATAGAGACCTTAGAGTTGAGTTTTGTGATTGGAGGGAAACATCCCTAATTTTATGCACGAAGATTTTCCTTTTTTTAGGCAATTTTAAATTTATCTGAACAGAATTATCGCTTAATTGTAGTTATATCCTAAGGTAAGTTCTGAACTGATAAGCCCATATTAGTGTTTACTTAGGTTAACTAAGACCAAACTTGAGAAACTTGATATAAAAGACATTCCCAATAGTCCAGAAAATGAACTTGACACTTTTTAACAAGTTCATCCGAGACGGATTATAAAGCCTAGAACCGGTTTCTTCATAGAATTAGAGCTGAGCTCATTAGGGAACATGGAACCATTCTCTTAAGGAAAGCCCAACTTTTAGCTATTTTTTACCCCAACATTGATATTCCTTCAACCATCTTAGATCCTAGATCAAACGCCCTTAAGTATTTTCATCTGGAACCTAAAGTGGTGA
This sequence comes from Azadirachta indica, assembly GCA_022749755.1. NCBI lineage: Eukaryota > Viridiplantae > Streptophyta > Magnoliopsida > Sapindales > Meliaceae > Azadirachta > Azadirachta indica. The sequence goes on along the minus strand of CM040443.1, from coordinate 12,188,411 downwards.
TCTTGTCTGACAATTCTTCTGACCATATGCAGGGAGAAATAGACCTTGAACAAACTAATATGGGAGACCAAAAAGTTCTCCAAAGTCTTGTAAATAGAGTTACCCAACAGTTTGATCAGCTCACATCTTCAAATCCTATCTTTGAACCGAGTAGCCACGAATTGGTACCTTAGAAAAACATATCTGAGATGCCTTTAATACAGAGTAGACAATGAGATGGGAACGTGAATGACGATGATCAGGAAAAAGATAACAAGTCTGAAGATGATTAGGGTTCCCAATCTGTGGTCCAATACCCTCCCCTTGGCCTGACCAGAGAGAACAGCCCATTCGAAGTTGATAAATTCCCTTTCAGTATCACCAAGGTCGATCTTATATCCTTTAGGAGACTTTATCAAATCCCCGAATCTATCACCCTTAAGGTTCCCAAGGCCAATGAGTTCCCAAGCTGTTCTAGGGGAATGAGATGGCTTTCAACTAGGAGTTATTCCTCCTCAAGGCCAAGTTACAATTACAGTCTTACTTTGCCGCCTTATTTTATAGTTTTGGAATTTCTCCTTATCAGCTAAACCTGAACAATAGGAGGACTATCATTAGGTTATATTTGATTTATGCTATGGCCGAACAAATCTTGTTGACCATTGGTAAAATCAAACACTTGTTTTTACTCAAGAAAGGGTCGAAGAAATACCTAGACTTCTATTATCTCTAAGCTCGCACTAAGGCTGATAAATTAGTTATGAGTAACCTTTCCTGCAACAAAAACTAGAAGGATAGATGTTTTATGCGGGCGAGGATTAATGCCAACTTTCTCTGGCCGGGATGAACATATATGGCTAAATGCCCTATGCGTTTAAACCTATTCTTTATAAGTGTATCTGATTAAGTCAAAATAATGTGTTTGGTTTTTCGTGTTGAACACAATCACTAATGATCTTCTTTACTTGTGCAGCTGCTTAAAGCCTGACTTATCTGCCTCTTTTTTGTCAAAGATCAGTGCAGGCTTGCAAAGCAAGTCAATCAAAGAACCTTACTGTTCTTTGACCAGCTTATAGGCTCTGGCCTTGTCGAGGTTGCCTCTACTCGCAAAGAACTTAAAATTGCTCTCAAGGCAGAGAAGGAACCTACTTCAAGAAGTGGCGCATCCATCACTAATCAGATTGAGTACTTTGCTCATCTTTTCCTTTAATTTTTTTTTTGGCACATGTCCTTATCCCTTTTCTTTCATACATTACAAAAAAGATGGCCCTGAAGAGAGGTAAAGGAAAACTCCTGAGCTCATTAGGCTATTTTTTCTCTTTACTGGATTCCCAGCTTGATGCTTCAGCAAGGAGCAAGCAAGAATCTTCCAAGAAACCTAAGTAAGACCAGGGCGGGTCGCCCAAAAAGAAGGCAGCTAACCCTAAGACAAAGGGAAGAAGACTGATCAGGGTCCTAAAAAGGATAAGAAATACCCGCCCAAGGATTAAAGAAAACGCCCAACAGAGGTTTTTGAAGGTACTAAGAAGAGGTTGGCTAAGAAACAATATACTGAATAGGGAAACAGATTATTGAAGCAAACAGTCTCTCCCGGACAGACATCCCAGAGGAGAAAAAGGGAACTTTTTGAGGACCTGATCCCTTTTATCAACCAAGTGGCCGGTGCAATCAACTCGTCCTTATCTTCAAAGGTGGAGGCCTTCAGTACTGATATTATTTTACAAAAGATACAAGAGCAGCTTGGCAAGGTCATTATTTCTGATCTTTTTATCCTCGTTTAACCGTAATCATCCTTTCTAACCTGTTGCTTGGTTTATGCAGATTTACCATTCTTTTATCTTGCATATCAAAAACGCGAAGTCTATAAACTAGCTAACTTCGAAGAAAAACTTGCTAGACAAAAAACTGAAGGAATAAAAAAAAATAGGAAAAGAGCTTGTCAGCTTAGCTGAGTGGGGAAAAGAAGAGGTGGGTAGAGGAGCGCGGTGCACTTGAAGGCGAAGTTGTCAACCTCGAGGCTTAGGTATGCCAACTTGGGTCTTGTGTAGCAGACCTTACTCATGTTAACAAGTATTTAGAAGATGAACTTTCCCAACCTAAAGCTAAAGTGAATCAGCAGTGTGACGTTTCCGCTAAGAAAGCTTTAAAACTGGCTTGCAAGATCTTTCAAAAGAAGTATAATGAGCTTGACCTGCATTGGTTTTTTGATAAGCTTGAAGTCACTCGATCTATTCAGCCAAAGGTTGAAGAGTACAGGGAAGTAGCTGTTGAAGAGCCTATTTAGAATCTTGACCTTACTCAGCTTGAACTACCCACGTCCCCTCTCCTTTGTAACTCCAACCTTTAACATCATTTCATTATCTCCGAAAGAAGCCTGATTTTTATGTCCTTTGCATTTTTGCAAAATTTGAACAAGTTGCAAATAATTGAATCCTTCATTATTAATAGAAGTGCTTTGATTAATGTTATCTTACTTCTAAGTTCATACTTTACGTTGAATCGATATTTTTCAAAGTTACCTTTATCACATAATCAAATAAATTGCTGAGATGGCCTGAACTCGTCTTTATCTAAATTGAAATAGCAAGAGTAGGTATTACCCATCACAATTTTTTTGAGCTAACGTGATACTCGTTAACTCATTATCTTCATCTAAATTGAGCTGAGGTCAAGTTGATGATCTATTTTGAATGAAAATGAAAAACTATTATCGTTTGCGCCAAACCGAGGTTGGAATTTTTTTGTGATAATCACTTGAATTTAATTAGTTTCGTAATCGTTAATTGTTTGATCTAAATCGAAGTCAAATCGTTTTACGATAATCCTTTGAATAAAGGTATTTTATTACTTTTTCAATATTTGTTATCTGATTTGAATTGAGATCAAATCTTTTTACAACATTTTTTCAAGCAAAATAGAATCTATCAATCTTTTAGTCGCTGTTGTCTGATCTGAACGGAGATAAACTCTTTTTACAACAACCCCAAAAATGATATAGCAAAACAATTACTGCGTGATCTGAACTGAGGTAAGATATTTTTAAATAAATTTTCAAGATTTGAGGAAAATACTTCTTCAGCAACTCCACATTCACTGACTTTTTGACCTCCCTCCCATCTATGAGTTGTAACTTATAAACTCCTGATTTAACAATCCTTATCACTTTATACGGCTCTTCTTAATTAGCTCATAAGGGTCATTCATTGAGTACTTTGGTATTTTGTGTAACTTGTCACACCACTTAATCTCTTTTGCGAAAAGTCCTTGATCGAACTCTTCTGTTATAGTATTTAACTACCTGCTATTGATAGGTGACCATCTTGATGAGTGCTTGATCTCGTATCTCTTCTAGTAGATTCAAGCCCAATTCCATTAACTTATTGTTCCTAACTTCATCGAAATGCTTCACTCTGAATGAAGATGCCCCGATTTTTATCGGTATTATTACTTCAAAGCCAAAAGCTAAAGAATAGAGTAATTTGCCAGTCGCAGTTCTCGCTGTTGTTCGATAAGCCCAAAGGACCTTAGGCAACTTATAGACCCGTCTTCTCTTTTTCATCATCAAGTCACTTCTTTAATGCCTTCTTAATAGTCTTTCTCATCGCCTCGACTTGTTCATTTGCTTCGGGATGAGCGGGAGATACGAACATGAGGTCGATACTTAAATTGACGTAGAATTCTTTGAAGCTCATATTGTTAAACTGTTTGCTGTTATCTATTATTAATATGTGAAGGATCCTAAACTAATAGATTATATTCCCTTCTATGAAAGTGCTGGTCTTTTTCTTTATTATGGTAGCCAGTGGCTCTGCTTTTACCCATTTTATAAAATAGTTGATAACGACAATTGCATAGTTCATCTAAGCATATGCCACTAATAACGGGCCCATCAAATCTAGTCTTTACTAAGTAAAAGGGCACAAACTGAGTAGAGAGGTAAGTTGTTCAGGGGGTTATTTCGGGATATCCCCATAAAGCTAGCAACTTGGACAGGATTATACAATTTCTGTTGCGTCTTGGTGCAATGTAAGACAGTAATATCCTTGGCACAAAATGCGATATGCCAACGACCTACTTCCTCTATAGTCACCGTAGCTGTCCATGTGAACTTCTCTGAGTACATAATCTGCCGCTTTTTCATCGACATAACGCACATATGGTAGTCCAAATCCCAACTTATACAATACCCCCATCGATTACTAAATATTACGAGGATTTGTTCTTGATTCTTCTGGCTTCTTCTTTGTCTTCTGGCAACTTACCCTCGAGAATGTATTCTTGAATGAGATCTATCTAAGTTAGGACAGAATATACTGTGCTAATCTGCTTAACTTTTATCCTTAATTATCCCACACTTTTTTGGTATAGTATCTTTTCAGGGATTGTTGTTAGGAATTTCTCTTACAATGTTGAAGCTAATTTGGCTAAGGCATCTGCCTTGATGTTTTCTAATTGTAAAATTTGCATTATTACTACTTTTTTGAAGCGCTTCATTATTTCTACAACCTTGTTTACATAGGCATGCATACTTCCACCTCTTGCCTGAAATTGGTCGGAGACTTGGTTCACTACTAATTGCGAATCCTTTTAACTTCTAGGCAATCTACTCCAATTGACAATGCCAAAATAAGTCCGACCAGTAAGGCTTTGTATTCTGCTTTATTGTTCGTTACTTTAAAGTCAAAGTGTAGGGTGTAGGCTAACTTTTCATTCCTTGAACTCAATTCTCTTAGCTCCTCTCTCGTTGTCTGTTTAATTGTCTCACTAGGAAATTAGACATTGTTATTCCCCGTTCTTGTTGCATAGCCCTAACAGGTTCCTCCTTTGATTCCACGTTTTAGCCTTCTAGGATGTCGTTGGTTTAGCTACTTTTTGCACCATCGTCCCCTTCGAAACTAATCTCTCTACAATAAAATCGACCAGCACTTGGGCTTTAATAACTTTACAGGGTTGATATTCTATATCAAATTCATTGCGTTCGATCGACCACTTGTACAGTCTTACCGAAAGATTTGGTTTATATAATATTTGTTGCAAAATCTGATCAGTGAGGACCACTATTGTGTATGTTGGAAAATACGGTTGCAACTTTCATGCTGCGACTATTAGTGCAAAAGCCAGCTTCTCTGGGGGTGGATATCTTTTCTTTGTATCCATCAACGATTTACTTGTATAATAAACTAGTCGATGAATCATTTCATTTTCTTTCACCAACACTGAACTTACTAAATAATCAGTTACAGCTAAATACTGATACAGCGTATCCCTTATCAGCGTGCTTACTAGATGAAAGGGGTTTGCTAAATAAATTTTTAACTCCTGAAAGCTTGCCTACTTCATGTACTTTCCTTTTTTTTATGACCTGAAAAAATTGAAAAGATCTTATAATAACTTTAGAGATAAATCTATTTAGTGTAGCCAGTCTCCTTATTAAACTTTACACTTTCTTGAACATGGTTGGAGATTTCATATTTAGTATGCCTTGAACTTTTTGAGGGTTTACTTCTATCTCGCGTTCACTGACCATGAATGACAAGAATTTCCCGAAGTTGACTCCCAATGCACATATCTTGGGGTTCAGCTTCATGTTATATTTTCTGAGCAGAGAAAATATTTCCATTAAATGTTGAACGTGATCTTTGATCCTAAGCGATTTAGTGATCATGTCTTCTATGTACACTTCCATTGTTCACTCGATTAAAGGCTTGAAAACTTTGTTAATTAATCTCTAAAACGTTACTCCCTCATTCTTTAAATTGAAAAGCATAACTTTGTAGCTATATAGTCCCTAATAAATCACGAACGCTATTTTCTCTTGATCAACTTCGTGTATCCGGATTTGGTTGTATCTTGAGAATGCGATCATGAAACTTAGCAATTTATGTCCAGCTGTTGAGTTTATTAACCGATCTATCTGTGGGAGTGGAAAGCTATTCTTTAGGCAAGTTTGGTTTAAGTCGGTGAAGTCAACGCACATTCTCCACTTTCGATTGGCTTTTTTGACCATCAGTACATTAGCCACCTAATCTGGATACTACAATTGTCTTACGAATCTGCTGTGATCAACTTATCCACCTCCTATTTAATCACCTCTCTTCTTTCTTGATTAAACGTTCTTCACTTTTGCTTAACAGGCTTGAACGTTGGGTTGATTGCCAAACGATGTGAAATCACCATAGGGTCAATCCTCGGTATATCTTTATAGGTTCAAATGAACATGTCTCCACGTTCTCTGCAAATTTGATAACAACCCCTTGTGTTTAAATTGTTTAATAAACATATCTGATAGCAACATTAAGTTAAAAAGTCATGGCAGTTCAATCTTAAATTTATAAATAGTCTTGGCTCTATGTCCAACGATAAACTCTAGGGACTCAGCCTTATCACCAATGGCATTGAAATTAGTGATGGGCCAAATATATTTTCCTTCGAAAGGATGATTGATCATGAAAAGTGTTTCCTCCTGGTCGGTAGGTTTAATAACATAAACCTCAGCACTAAATACACAAGCATCAATGTCGTCATTCTCAAGCGATACTGAGTTTTCTTTCTCAAGTAATACAGAGCCAATCTTCGCTACCCGTTTTAGTCTTAATAGGTCAAGGGATACTGACTCCAACTTCTTTACTGGCTCGGTCATTGGGCTCATTCCTTGCTGTCCTATTTTCTTCTCTAATTTATCTATCATCTTGTGTTGTTCAGCGTTTTTCTCGTTCAGTTCTTTAACATGTTTCACTGTTATATAATAAGATTTTTTTGAAGAGGTTGCGAAACATGCCCGAGCTACCTTTTGGTCCCCTCGTACCATACTGATTCCTTCTCCTACCCTAAATTTGAGTTTTAAGTAATGTATACTCTTCACCGCTCTTATTTTCCTTAGGAAAGGTTTTCTCAAAATTATAGTGTATGGCATTTTTAAATTCATAACTTAGAACTGTTCCATCATGGTTCTTTGATACGATTTATCTCCTATCATTAAGAGCAGCTGACCTGGTAGGATGTATGAATTCACAAATTCATATAGAGCTGTGTCTGTGAGTCATATTCTCAGATTCTAAATTTTTAGGAAGTTCAAAGTCTCTTTGAATATTTTGTCAGCCAAGCTTCTTGCATCCACCAAAATCTTGTTAACCTTAACTATGCTGACCTTTAAAGTTATTACCAAAGCATCATCATGGGGGTAGTTAACCCCTACCTCATCCTTATAGGTAAACATGATCGGAACCGACGCCAGGCAGGGTTTCTTCTCGGCTTTGACACTCATTACACAGTGGTTCATAGGAGTGTTCAGTAGTGAATACTTAGAGTAATTTTTCCTTACGTTGTTGGAGTTACCTGCCAGTATTTCCTTTTGAAATCACCATACTCCTACGGACCGAATCCTCTAATTCTACTTTCTCATGTTTGGAGCCTTCTCTCGTTTTGTATGTTCTCACCTTATATTGAGCTAGGTAATTATTTCGTACAAGAATTTCCACTTGCTCTTCAGATCCTAACACTAATCCATCATGTGTCCATGGTCTTAATGAAATGCACATTTTCTTTCCTTATCACGGACATTTGATGTTGACTTCAAGGGGCAGGGGCTAGATAATAAACCTAAATTCTTAATCTCCTCATATATCATCAACAAAGGCATGTTTAGCTCTGTGAACTTTCTTTTATCTTGCATTGGGCCAACTTTCTTAACTCTTCCTTTGATGGGGGAGGTAACTCCCTTCGTGGCTCCGTTCTTCTTTCATATCTCAGGGTCTGAAATCTGTGACCTCGTCTTTGCTAAGATCTATTATCTTATCGTGGTCGTTAAAAGTTTCCCCCCTTCCTGTAAGGGGTTTAGGATCGGGTCGTTGTGGACCTCTCCTATTCTTTTTGTCTTCGGGTTTCGATCTTCGCCCTTGTCTCTAAATTTCTCTAACCTCTCCTCTTTCTTCTTCAGAAATATGCGATCTTCTATCTCAATTTCTTCGAAAATCTCTTTCTGAGCTTGTTCATGCGTAGTTATGGTTCATTTGTGCACGGCGAACCATCCCTTCTTAACCTCTTTTTGAGCCCCTCAAGTGGCAAAGGATGTGAGAAGGGTCTAGCCTCTATGACCCTTCTTTTAATGAAACTTTTCAATGTTTCATCCCTTTCTTGCTTTAATAGTAGTAATGAGTTAGGGTTTTTGGCCTTGGCCACCTCTCCTCTAAACTCATTGGCGAACTGCTCGCAAAGTTTTTCAAAGCTTTTCATGCTTTTCGATCTTAAATTTTTATACCATCATCTTCTTCCAAGGTCAGGGAGAACAGGCCGCACATTTGCACCTTTGTTAAGTCTTGTATCATTATCATCTCCTTAAAAAGGTCGATATGCAACGTCGAGTCCGTATTTCCTGTATACAGCGAGATTTGAGGTATCTTAAATTTTTTAGAGAGAACTAGATCTTGTATTTCTTTCGAAAGGAGGGGCTTTAATAAAAGTATTGTTCCCTCTCACAAATTTCCATCTCGTTGTCGATCCTTTTATCTTTGGGCTTGTAATTTTTCAGTGAGCTCCCGAATGCTTTCCTCCATCTCTCTTCTGCTTACTACCTGATTGGTGGTTGGTCTATTCTAGTCTGGTGTTTTTTCTATTATGGCCTTTTCTCCATCCTTCCTGTACTTATGATTCAAGTAGGTTCTCATGTAAACTAAACTCATATTAAGCTCGAGTCTTCTTTTTCCCTGACTTTGTTTGTGCAGATCAGGGATTGATTTCTAATCATACTTTCCTACATCGCGGAATGGGGCTTCTTCATTGTGGCCTTCATGTATTAGCCTTTCGCCTCGAGCCTTCTCTTGCTTCTCTTTATCTTGCTCCCACTGTTTACTCTCTAATTTCTTGGGGGACAATCCTTTGCGACGAATTCTTGACGAGGTAACGTTTTCTTCGTTTTCTGTTAGCCTCAACTTCGTCAAATTCAATTCATCAATGACATCTTTTTGAATCATTTTTTTTAGACTCTCGATCTCTCTCTCCATTATTTTCCTTTTATTTTCTAAAGCCCTCTCCTGCTTGTCTTTTTCCAGTTACTTTCATTCACTTTCTTGCAATTGTCGTACGAGTTGAATTGTGTTTATGTCTTCTACATGCATCACAGTTTACCCTTGAGAAGGTTGCAACGAGGTTGGTGGGGCATTGGAGTCCGATGAATCTTCTTTGTGAACTTTTTCGGTTGGTGGCCTCTTGGCAACTGGTTGTTCCTTAATCATTACTATAGCTTTTCGATCTCTTCCCACAAACAACGTTAATTATTGATATCGAAACTTGCGATTTCGATATTATATGGTAAAAATTGAAGTTCTTTGCCTAAAAGAAAAGATCATTTTATTGCTTATTTAAGAAAAATATGAATAAATTTACAATGAAAAAAAATGTGATATATATAATGCTAATTTCCCTATCCTAATAACATTAGAAGTTCTAGTAAAATTTGAAGTGAATCTTATAGAATCCTAACTTATCTTAAATTAGGATTTTTAATTCTACTTTTCCTTTTTCATAAGAATATTTTTTAGGTGACAGTCTTACTTGCCGACCAATTTCACTCGTGTGATTTCCGACCAAAACTCTTCTTAAACTGATCCAAAAATGACATATTGGAATTGGCCAAGCATTAGGTCAGTTAGTACAAAGCCCATTCGCTCCATAGGCCCAAGGTAAATTCCCTTAAACACCAAAGCGATTTCCCTATGCTTGACATTTTAGCCAAATTTTTTTAATCAAACATGGTCTAATCAGGATCCTTCTTTAATTAAACTGAATAGACATATGAGCTTATTAGCATGCGGCCCATTAACTCCTTAAGCCTCAGGCTATTCTCTCAAACAAAAATATTTTTAAAAATCTTAATTTATTGACAAATAACAATTATTTTTTTATATAATAATAATTATTTAAAAAATAATAAATAAATCTCTAAAATTTTTTTAAAAAAAATTTATTTATGTAAAATATGTTAATTAAATAAATAATTTTATTTTCATGTCGTAGTCTCTTGAGTGGAAAAGTTTTGAATTGGTTTTGCTGTTAATTGAAATTGTTAGGAGTGTTTCCCATATTTTTTCTTTCTATAGAGATGGAGGACCCAACTCGTAAAACAATGTCCTTGAATTAAGCCTGTAGGATTTTTGGGATTGGAACTGCAATTAGCTTTACTAGTTCATCTCCGTGAGACTCAGGACAGAAAAGTAATCATAAATAAAGTTAAGCTATATTTAGCAATAAATTTATAATTTGGGATTTTTGTGTTTTCAATATGTTCCTCTAAAAGTTATATTTAATGATGAAACGGAAGTAATAATTTTTAATTATACTTTGAAAGTACTTTCATCATTTTTAATGGACAATTCTAAACTCATGGCATAAAAATATATTTTAATATAACCCATGAAAAATATATTGAGAACACATATTACAATTTCAGGTTTTAATTATATAACTTATATTTAGACTTTCACATTTTAATTGAAAAATTTCTATCCAAAACTTTAAAATTTGATATATAAATTAATATATAAAATTTTAGATTATGATCTTAATAACTGAAACTTTGGATTCATGTTGTTGATACATGGAACTTTGAGTCTATAGAGTTAACATATGAAACTTTAAACCCTTACAAATGATATTTTGTGGGTCTATAATTGCAGGTTTTAGTCTAATTATTTTTAATTTAAAACTAGATTTAATAATTTAATTTCAAAACTGCAAGTTTTGATGAGATTATTATTCTTAGATGGCCCTTTTTGATTTTTAGAACACAAAACATATAAAAAAATGATTGTCACGTAAGAGGTATATATATCCTTCCATTGAAAGTAGAACAATATCTAGAAAGTTAAGTATTCCATTAATATCACAATAATAAATAGGAGCCTTTGCGTGCCAAAATTAACAAGGCAATAATCAAATCTTTATTTTATGTACTTCAAGTTACAATAATATTTGTCATTAAGCCTTTAACTTGATGGTAAACTAAACTCACACAAAATGCGCGCATTTCGAACCCCACCAGTCTTAACATATTTAGAAACTCTGGGCAATCCTCATTCCATGCGGTGTTTCATCGCATCAAACTGATTAAAAGTAAAATTGTCTTTTATAAATTTGACAACGCCAAGCAATTACCAATTTCAATTCATTTATTTCACTTGCAATGCATGCCTTTATGTAGGCTCATTTATTTCGCTTACAGTTTTCATCTAGCTGAAGCAATTAACATTTCAATTCATTTATATTCACCTGCAATGCAGGCCTATTTATAGGCATTTCATCTATGTGAAGCAATTAGCATTTCAATTCATTTATTTCACCTGCAGTGCATGCATATAGCCTATATATATAGGCAAAATGGAGGAGGGGGGAATAAAAAAACGGTGGGACATTACGACGGTAGGGGAATTCATTAAATATTCACCCCTTATCTATTACTTTGACTCTTCTGGCTATTTCGTGCTTCAAATTTCCAGGCCTCACCTGCTCCCTGCCTCAGCAATTTCTCTGTCGTTCACAATGAAAGTTCACGTACATTTCACGAACAGTATCTCTACGTCATCGTCGACCTCAAAACATTTGCTCAGTAAGTCAGTTAACCTCCCAAAACCATCACCCCATCTCACATTCCTCAACAGAACGAGCTTCCTTCGCTTCCACCCTCTTCACCTTCCCCGGAACTCTAAGGTTTTACTTTCTTTCTTTGTTTCTTTCTTCTCCTGCTAGTTTATTTTATTACTGCTGTTATCGTTTATCTGTTTTATTATTGTTTGTTAGGTTTTGGAAGGGGTGAGATTTGATGGACCAGTTATAGATGTTAATGAAATAATGGAATGTGAAGAAGATGATTTGATGGTTGAGACCTGCATCACGCGTACTCTACCTCCTGCATTGACGCTTGAGGATGGATTAGAGAGTATCAATGAGGCTGTGAACAAGTTGAAGTTGGACCCACCTAGTTCTTCTAGCGGGATTTTGAGATTTCAGGTGCCATATTATTTTACCTGCCGACTGCATTGAAACTTGATGGTCTACTGTAAAAACTCTACTACCCTGCAAAATGTTCATATTGCATTAGCATTTTATTTTCTTTGATGCCGACTTTGATGTCGCTGTTACATGGGATGAAAGATCAGTGCATATTGTTTATCATTTAATTTGTGTGAAACTCAAGTTCTTAGCTGCTACATTATGCATTGGGACGACAATTATTTGGTTTTAGTTTTGATGCAATATCTTGAACTTGTTTTCGTGGTAAACGATTCTTGGGCAAAATACAAGTTTTAGCAGGATAATAAGTGAAAACGTTAAAAACTTGAAAATATTTTGAGCTGGTCTTTAGTTATTCACCATAAATATATGTTTGAAGCATTTGTTATCATGTTAACTGAGTGATGTGGCTGTAAATTTTCAGGTCGCTGTGCCCCCAAGTGCAAAAGCTTTGAATTGGTTTTGCTGCCAACCGGAGTTGCCGGGAGTGTTTCCTATATTTTTTCTTTCTACAGAGATAGAGAACCCAACTTGTAAAACAATGTCCTTGAATCAGACCCGTGGGGTTTTTGGGATTGGAACTGCAGTGTACTTTACTCGTTCTTCTTCATGTGACTCAGGAGAGAGAAGTAATCTGTTAAGGTTAGTCATTTGTCCCCCTTTCACATTTTTGGTCTTTTTTTCCGGTAATAATCTTGCACTGATGAGGTTAATCATTTTTCTCTCTTTCACGTTTTTGGTCTTTTTCTGGTAATAATTTTTTGCTTCTACAAATTTTTCCTTAAAATTTTCTTGATATGGTGAGTTGATCGACTGATACCTCTATGCATTTTGATAATTACTGTTACTTTAGAAAGCAAATACTATTTGTGCATTTTATTCATGGTTTTTCCAGGAGACTGCAGAGGTGAATTGACATTATTTTGCTGTTCTTTGAAAAGCAAATGTTAAATTTTAGAAGTAAGAGTATGAATTGGTTAGAAATTTAATGTTTTTAAAATTTGTAGAGAGATTACTAAGGAATTAAATTTATTAAAGGGTTATTTTTTAAAATTTGCAATTATTTAAATCTTCATTTGATGAAACTATAGCCTGGGCTTGCAAACACAATTGTCCACCTCTGGCTTAGGGAATGTCCTAGGTTTACTGGGAAGCCCTTCAAGAATGGGGCAAGGCAAATAACTTCTGATCGTGTCTGGTAGCTGCTTTATGTATTATATTATGGCTGTATCAATTAGACAGGAAAATAAATAATCGGTTACCTTAATTTCAAGATGAAAACTAGACTATCAAATATGCTTTCTATTCTGGGACCAGATCTTCCATTTTTGCAGGATATTACCACTCTTTTGAATTGCAAAACTTCATCTAAAGATACTTGACAATGTTGTTAAATTTACCATCCAGTTTAAATGCCAAGTCACTTAAGACAGTATCAGTTGATCTAGTGAATGATGCTTTCATGAGTTTGGTGGAAAATTGGTATATAAAGTCATGACATACTGAATTGTGGTTTTTGTTCCTTTTTTTAATTCGTTTTTATGTTTTCTTAAATCTATGTCCCAGTATTTATGCTGAAAGGTACTAAACCTTGTTAGTTAAAAAGATTTCTTGTTTATTTCAACACATTTTTTTCTTTTGATAGTTTGTTTCAACATGGTTATGTAACTTCATACTAAAGAATTTCCATGTAGTTCATCTGCAGATATCTCTCAAATGATCCAATCCCTTTAACAACTTATGGTTTTGTGGATATTCATTTTGACATAGAGTCATCTTCCATCAGACACGAGGCTGGTTCTTTTTACTTCTTTGTTCCTCAGGTAGTCTTGCATTTTTTATATGTCTATTTTATAGAACTCTCTAACGTTTGTCTTCATTTTGATTCTTATGATCATCCTCTAATTTTTGTTAAGTGTATTTGTTTCATTCTGTAATCTGTATTCTTCTTCAAGCTGGCATGATAGGAGCACAACAATTAATTATGTGTTCTAAATAAAATATCATTTGTTGAACAGATTGAGTTAAGGGAGCATGATGATATCTCTATCTTGGCAGCAACACTTGCATGGAGTGACTCTTTGCACTGTACATTTGAGCAGGCCATGCAATCTTATAAGTCATCCTTCTGCCAGGTACTTTGACATCACTTTATCCTGTCATGCCACTGTAATTCTTTACAATTTTTTTCCTTATTTATTTTTGTATATGTATGTCACAAAATGGGGGTTCCTTAATTATACGTCCAGTACATCCAATATTTCAAGGTTTTGTTAATTATTTCAACTTTTGTTTTAAGTGTTCAAGTTTTGTGTTTGAAATTTAATTTAGGATTTCAACTTTTGTGTTATAGATTTCAAGTTCTGTTTAAGAGGTTTCATGTTTTGTGTTTCCGAATATAACATTATATCGGAGGTAAAATGGCCAAATTCCACAGAATGATATTGAGTTGACAAATTATTTTGAACAGAATTCTTTGGATGAAAAATGAAAATTATAAATGAAAACAATGTGCATTCTGTATTGAAAAACAACATGAATTCTGTATTGAAAAACGATACAGAGAGATAATTATTTTGAACAGAATTCTTTGGATCAAAAGTGAAAATTGTAAATGAAAATAATATGCGTTCTGTATTGAAGAACAATATGAATTCTGCATTGAAAAACGATATGAACTCTGTATAGACTCTTGATTTTTTTTGACTAGCATAACATTGACCTTAGTCTCTTGCTTGGATGATATCGATTGCTTTTGTATCTTATGGTTACCTATTTTCCCACAAGTTTAGCTTGACATTTTCTAAATGTTTTTCTAACATGGTTCTCTGTGACATATATTTTAAAATTATTTCTTTATTCGGCCCTTTCAATTCTTCAGCCTTTTTATCTTTCTCTCTGATTACTGAAGCAGGATTGAACCATGAATTGCCATCTACCTACTCACTCTTCTGTAAAGATGAGATTTCACTAGTCCCCAAGCTGTTGGCTTTTTAGCCATTCTATCTGAAGCATTGTTCAAATCTCTATCAAGCATTGTAAACTATTCAACCATGATTATTCAACAAATCTTGGATCAGATTTTAATTTATATATAATGATATTTGCATCTTTGTGTTTTCGTTCATGTTTTTCTCTGTTTTGTTGCTTAAAGTTGCATAAGATATTTCAACTTCTGAGTGAGTTAAGTTTGTAGTAACATGATCTGTGGTTAAAAGCAAAAAAAATGGTTTTCTTTTTTAGTTTCTACTTCATAATCACAATCATTTATTTTTTGGTTGGATTTCAGGTCAGTTGTCATCCTTGTTTCACTACAGAGAGATACAACTTCAGATACATAAGATCTGCTCTCAGGAAGTTAAACATGTTGGAGGATACAACTGTGCAAATGGTACAAGTCTGTTATTTACTTTTATAGCATTTAAGTTGTAGTTCAAAGAAATAATATTTTGTCATTTTTATGTATATATGTGGCTTATTCTACTGAATGGGTTTAACTTAGGCCTAGGCAAGATTAACACTAATTGGGCTGCATTCAACCTCGGATTAGAAATTTCAAAACCCATCTGACCACATTGTTGCTTTTCTAAATTTTGCTGATTTTACATACACCTTTGTTTATGTTTAATGTTGCTTTTCTAAATTTTGCTGATTTTACATACACCTGTGTTTATGTTTAATGGCTTATACAATTCTCTCCTTGAAAATTTGAGTTTATTTATGTAAGTCCTCTTTCTATTCACTGCAAATAAAGTTTCTATTTTGATGCCAAGACCTTGATTTCCAATTGCTAAAATTCTATTGAGACATGTTTAGTGTTGGTCCCATCAAGGATGGTGATCCAGGCAGAATGCTCACCTCAAACATTTTGTATAAAAGGCATATCTTCTCTCTCTTTTATTTTTTATTTTACAGTTTCATAATGATAATGATGAAGCAGAAGTGCAAAAGATAAACTTTTGAATTTTATAAGAAAATAATCTCAATTCTTGAAGGAAAATACGCATTTTATTGCTAAAAGAGACATAACCAAGATGACCTCCCTATTTACAATAGGGTAAACTTGTCACCTAAGCTAACTAAAACATAAAAGAAATCTTACCTTATTAAGAAAATAAAAACTTAGAAACATGCCAAATAGAACTCTAATTGAGTTGGAAAGAATAAAACACTCCTTATAATAATTTATTTCTATTTTGTCCCATATCACATAACTTTGACCCAGTTGTTCCATGCATTAATAATGCTTCTGCTTAAGGATGCATTATTTGCTGCATTGAAATGGATACTGTGCTTGGTATTTTAACATTTTGGAATACCGGCAATTTTTCTTATGATTATGATCATTAGCTAACTTCTTATGAAAAAATAATATGCTCCAGAATCAAGTCAGAAAATTTCACTTATTATTGTGAACTTTATCTTTGTTCCATCATTGAGCAATATAATTTTGCAGGTCTGCACGAATGCTGTCTCATTGGGCAGAAGGGATTTTGGTTCTGATTTCATGGAACTGGTATTCCCTCTCTCCTGGTAATTTTCATACTTGATATTAATAAATGTTTTGCTTTACTGGATTTTCATCTAGATGTAAGTGCGTAATCTGGGCACTGTTATTCAAGCTTAGGTTTAGGTTTCTTTTTCATATTCATAGTTCAACCTGAAAATTTTGATGTGCTAAATTCTCTTGCAGACAGAGGCTCCATCTTTCTTCCAGTTCTCTTTCAGATTTTCATCAACCCTTGGCATTGCGCGAAACATGGTATGGACCTATCATATTGAAATGTTTGTAATGCAATATAAGATTAGGTTTTATATCATGAGGTTAATATGTCAATCTATCACTGCATGTTGGCCAACAGCACGTAACGATCTATGATGTTATGGCAGTTGATTGTTGTGCAAAACAAATTTCCATATCCTCATCACCCAATTTTCAATCTATCACTGCATGTTCGCCAACAGCACGTAACGACCTATGATGTTATGGCAGTTGATTGTTGTCCAAAACAAATTTCCATATCCTTATCACCCAATTTTCAATGTGCTAAAATCATTTTGCTAAAACCCAAATACTCCAATATGCCTCATTTGTTACCTGGTTGATGTAGCTAAGATGCTGATATCAGAACCTTTTGAATATGCTTGAAAGAAACATATTTGAATGATAATTGTTCAAGCTGTATCTCTTTTGACTATCAGTTGGATCATGCCAGTGAAATGGATTACTCCCTGAAAGATTGTGCAAATATCAATGCTGTTTGGGCATCACTTTTAGTTGAAGAGTGTTCTCGTCTTGGTTTGACGGTAAGTTTCAGTATAGAGCTTCTTTTGAATTTATGTTTTTCTCTATTCTTCTGATTAAACTCTGTTCCAGTATTTTTGTATAGCCCCAGGTTCAAGATCCTCTCCCCTTGCCGTTGCTGCTTCCTCTCATCCCCTGATAACATGTATTGCTTGCTTTGATGAGCGCTCACTTGCTTTTCATGCTGTGGGTTATGCAAGAGGATCTCACAAACCTGCAGTTATTATAACATCATCAGGCACTGCTGTTTCAAATCTTTTTCCGGCTGTGAGTTTCATTCACAATTAATAAACTTAATAGTTATATAATTTGGTATATTTGCTATGAATGTTTAATCTTGTGAAATTCTGTCCCCAACTTTCAGAATATGTGCCTAGTTTACAATTCATAAATATTATTTTGTCTATTTATAGTCTCTACATATTATGTCTATTTGTAGTCTCCATGATCGGTAGTTGCAACTTACAAGAATCAAAATGAGGTCTAAATCAGAAACTCTAGTCATTATGCAGTGAACACCAAACTCAAAAGCAAATGTTCTGCTCCTCACATCGTCGTCCAGCAGGGCAACTTGCAAAATTGATTAGGAAAGTGGCATGAGCGTCTATTTTTGAGTAACTGACTGTAGATCAGTCACCATTATTGCTTCTTGTGGCTGCTTCTCAATAGGCACAAAGGAACTCAATGTGCTGACAACTTAGAAACTTCCCAACATAGAGTCTCATGCAACAATAGTAGTTATCTTTGGTACAACTTTTAGGTTGTAATACTTGATTGTAGGTTATCTCAAGTAATAAAAGTTTGGAAGTCTGAGTTCTATAAAGTCGTTCTATAAAGTCCAATGTTGATATTTCAACATTCGTTCTATAAAGTCCACAAGTCCAATGGTCCAAATTTCTGGGGATTATCTTGATTTGTTTATTTTAGAAAATAGATATCTCAATGTCGCCAAATACTTAGGCATTGGGGTTTCACTTTGAAGAAATTTACAAAAAACATTCTTCTTGATTCTTTTTGATAACACAATTAAGAATCAACTAAAGAGTGATCTTAATCGGAAGATGAATATTATTTAAGTACATGAAAATATCTTTTCAAAAGGAAAGAAAGAAAACCAAATGACTAACCTTTGAATTTATGATGAAAGACTACAAGTTACCTTGCTCTTGATATGTAGAAAATCGTCCAAGTATTCAATATATCATTCGTTAACAATGAATGAAGGTTTCTAATAAGCCAAAAACACTTGAAAAATACAGTATTCAATAAATAGAAAAGTCTTGGAATGAAGTACAAAGCAAAGAATCAAAGAATAACATTACAAAGTCATCAAAGCTTTACCCTTATTAGCCCTAGCTTCGAATTTAGCAATACATTATGTAATTAACACCTAAATTACAAAAAGGAAAGAAAAGGTTTCTCCAAGGAGAGAAACAAAAGAGGACTCCTTAATGATTTCCATATATTCCTTTATATAGGCAAAACCAAAGATACTTCACATGTGTTAACATAATTTATCAACTTTAAATTAATCATGCTTTACCAATTTGTAACACATTTTTTACCATTAATAACACCGAATCTCGTGAAATGATCGTCTTCAAAATTTTATGTGCATGAATCAGCTTTCCAATGATACAAAATCCAACCTCATTGAGTTTGTAGAACGTGAGTTATGTTGAAAATAGATAAAGATGTTTAGGTTGAGTTTTCCCATAGCCCTTCTAGAATACAGACTATTTTTTACAGTCAAACACATGGAATTTGGGAAAGTGTAAAATAGAAACATTTAAGATCTATTTTAAGCTTTCTAGAACCCCCAGGAGGATGATTTTTGAATACGTATTTTAGGAGATATGGACCAAATACGGAGACATGTTGGGCTAGTCCGAAGTTGCACTTGAGTTCTATTGAAGCCCAATTTTATCCCACTAAATGCTTGAACTAGTCCAACCTTTGGCTTACAAAGTTGTGAAGTAATAAGTTCATGTTTTTCTAGCCCAAAACTTGTATCAATTGACGTTTTCAATTGACAGATATGCTCGTTATATGAGATCTGTGCAAACCGATTATTTTGTACAATTTAGCCCAATTCTTCTTTTAAAGCTCAATACAAAGGAAAATATGTAATTTTGGGGTAGTTAATGACATTTTTAAGTGCAAAACATAATGTATCTCTTAATAAATATACACTTTTAAGCATTTATCGATCGTGTTATCATTTTCCATGTAATATCGAACAGATGTTATCCTTTTAATATCCTGCTCATACTGGTCATGAGTGGTAGGGTGCACACTCCACTTTGAGGTCGACACCTTTACCGATCACTTGGACCTTGGCATATAACGAGTGGTAAGGTGCACTACAAGGTCAACAACTTTAAAAATCACTTGGACCTTGGCATTTAATGTTGTTAGCATTAAAATTAAACTTATTATTAATTTTTTCCTGTATTGTTAAGGATTCTTATATTAGACTTATTATTAATCTTCAACAAATGTTTATCTAACTAAAAATTTTAATCTATTTTACTTTTATATTTGCTGAGTAGGACTCCTCTTGCAAAATCCAGGTTGCAAAAAATAAAACTCGAATTTATTCCATTTTCATTCAGAAAAGCAATCTGTCTACTTTCTGTTTATAAGAAAACTTGAAATGTTTATTTTATTTTGCTTATCATGTATGTTTAATTTTGATTATTTATAATGTGTAGGTTGTGGAAGCCAGTCAGGATTTTGTGCCCCTTTTATTACTTACTGCAGATCGTCCACCAGAGCTTCAAGATGCTGGTGCAAACCAAGCAATCAATCAGGTAGCAAATGATTTTCATTTAGAATCTGCAAGTGTGATGTTAATTTTCTCTTGCTACAAAAGATTGCCTCCTCTTAAGACTAATTATCTTGCATGGTATTATTCTCTCTTTTTTTTTTTTTTTTTTTTGGTACTTACAAATCACAATTTTAATCTGTAATTAGGTAAACCATTTTGGCTCTTTTGTAAGGTTCTTTTTTAGTCTTCCAGCACCCACTGATCAGATACCTGCACGAATGGTACTTACTACACTTGACTCTGCTGTGCATTGGGCAACCTCCTCGCCTTATGGTCCCGTTCATATCAACTGCCCTTTTAGGGAGCCACTGGATAACAGTGAGAAGAAATGGATTTCTAGCTGTTTGAAGGGTTTAGATATTTGGATGTCTAGCGTTGAACCATTCACTAAATATATTCAAGTGCAGCACTCTCATGCATGCAAGAATAACACTCATGGCCAAATGGCAGAAGTCCTAGAACTAATTCAAGGTGTAAACAAAGGGCTTCTTATAGTTGGCGCAATCCATACTGAGGATGAGATGTGGGCAGTTTTTCTTTTGGCTAAACACCTTCAGTGGCCAGTTGTAGCTGACATCTTGTCAGGATTACGCTTGAGAAAACTCTTGGCTTCCTTTCCCAACATTGAAAAAAAATTCTTATTTCTTGATCATTTGGATCATGCTCTACTCTCAGAAGCTGTCAACAACTGGATAGAGTTTGATGTAATTATTCAGGTATAGCTTTGTTTCGTATTCCTGTTTAATAAAACTTATAGCTTATGACATAAGTTCGAAAAAAGTAATGTAGATATTTGAGTTGTTTGGCCTGCAATTATCAGAATATGACAGTTATGTTGGGGAGCCATGTAATATCCTAAACCGGTAGTGTTGGATAAGGTTAAAGATTGACATTATACAAAGAAGCTGGAAAAATGATCTCTTTATGATACACATGAAATATGTAACTGGAAAACAAATCCAAATTGAACTAGACAAAATTAATATTCCATCGATAAGGTTAAAGATTGACATTAATACAGGGAAGCGAAAAATGTAATATTTATGATACACATGAAGTGATAACTGGAAAAAAATCCAAATGGAAATGGGGAAAACGTTAATATTCTGTGGATTTGACAGGTTATTAAGCTTGAATATGAAAAGGCAACATTTAAAGCCTGGTTTGTCTTTTTAATGTGTTACATAAAGTAATAGAGGTTACCTGTAATTATGGCTTCATTCTATGTTAGACCAAATATGTGAGAACTGAATTAATTTTAAATACTCTAATCTTGAGCTTCCTATTTCTAAAAGACGAGAAAAATTTATTGATTTAAGAAAGAGCATGTTGTTGCATTTGATTCTTAGATAACATAAGAAGCCATACAAATTATTGAGGTGAAGTATTTCCTAGATTATGCTATATATGCTAAGTAAATATCAGTAGATGTTTTCTTCTTGTTGATTGTATTTTTCTAAATTATTAACAGATTGGAAGTCGGATTACAAGTAAACGGGTATCTCAAATGATAGAGGAATGTTATCCATTCTCATATATCTTGGTTGATAATCATCCATGTCGTCATGATCCTTCACATTCTGTAACACATAGGATTCAGAACAACATTGTCCAATTTGTTGATATTTTGCGCAAAGTTCAAGTTCCAGAAAGGAGCAGCAAATGGTGTAGTTATCTACAAGCCCTTGAAATGATGGTATTTGATCTAAAACTATGAAGTTCTCATTATATTTTGTTAGGAGATATGTATTATTTTCCCAATCCCATCTCTCAATTGCCGATTTGATTAATTTCAATGGTGCCCTTCTTACTTCTTGAGATTATTCAAGATGACTCTTCCAATTGATTCAAGTAATTCAATATGGTTTGGCAAGCCAAAGTTCCCCCTAAAATCCAAGTTTTGCTTGGGCCTAAGCTGAGGGAAGAATTGACAGCAGGGAAGTAGCCAAAGAAGATATCCTAAATGAGAGTTTCGCCTACTTGGTGCCATGTGTAAGAGGGTTGGTGAGACAATAAACCCACTTTTTCTTCATTGTAAAATTGCAGCTAGTCTTTTAAGCCAAATTATGCAAGGAAACAAACAGTTCTTGGGTCACTTATGCTTCGTCTTATGCCTTGTTGATGGAGAATGTATGTGATTTTGGAAATGGTAGAAAGGCTAAGACTTTGTGGAATTGTTCTGTCCTTGCTCTCTTATGGGTGATTTGACAAGAAAGAAATAGGTGTATCTTTAAAGAAAACAGAGAAGAAGATCTCAGTGGGTTATGGGACAAAATTCGTTTTCTTGCTTGTCTTTGGGCCTCGGTCTCAAAGGACTTTGAGCACACTTCTCTGTTCTTCATCAATCTTGGTTGGGAAGGGGTCTTGGGTTAGTTTTGCTTATTAAGGTTCTTTTTGTTTTTTGGGGTAAATTTGGTTTTGGTATACTATTTTGGTGCTGTTGTGGATCTTGACAACTGTAACTTCTCCCCTTTCATTCCAATAATATTCTTTTGTTTCCTATAAAAAAATGGTGCCCTTCTTGAATATATATCTGGACATGTGGTTTAGATGTAACATTTGCCTAAAGCCAGTTCATTTCCTTGTGCTATCTTGCAGGTTGCATGGGAGATATCATTTCAAATTTGCGCTGACTGCTCCCTGACTGAACCTCGCGTGGCGCATGTGCTTTCCAGGGCACTGACATCCAATTCTGCTCTTTTTGTTGGGAACAGCATGGCAATACGAGATATAGATATGTATGGATGTAGTTGGTCTTATACTCATAATGCTGCAGATACACCACTAAACTCAGAAATTCCGTATCGCTGGATACGGGTGGCTGGAAATCGGGGAGCTAGTGGTATTGATGGTTTGCTTAGCACAGCTCTTGGTTTTGCTGTCGGATGCAACAGACAAGTAAGTATATGACGTTTCTGCATTTCTTCTCTTTATTTTAATTAGTTCCTTAATGCTCAATGCAATTGTTATTCTAGGAGTTTTTATAGGATAACTTTTTCTCTTCCTACTTATGATACAAAAATGGTAAGAAATTCATAAGTCGTTAATCAATCTCTTGCAATGGAGCAAAAAAACTAGAGGATCAATTCTCTCTCGCACTAAACCTTTTTTTTTTTTGGTTGGGGGGGCGCGGCGAGGAATGTGGGTGGTGTGGGGTGATTGAGGGAATGAGTCAAATTTTTATTTGTGCATGGAAAGGGGTAGGATGGGTTATGTGGTAAAAAGTAAGCTTGGCAAGAATTCGAGTTCGGGCCGGATTTATAATAGCCCAGCTTGACTTGGATAAATTTCATCTAAATTTGGTTCAGCACAGGCCCTGATTCGATGTTGTTCAGGGCAAACTTTGACCTGCTGCAGTCCGGACCAGGGCCTTACATGGCTTTTAAAGTTAGGAATGGCGTTGGTAAAATTCGGGTTTAGGTCGGGCTTTTTCTAAGCCTGGCCAGAACCCGGACAAATTTATTAAAACCCATCCGAATTCTATGATCAAGGCCTGATGGGGTCCAAGCTCGGACTTGAAAAACTCTTCTAATTTACTGTCTTGCTGACCTGGACCCAGACCCGGCTCAGACTCAGCTTTAATAATGCAGGCCGGGCCTGGGCTCTTTTGCCCATCCTAGTAAAAGGTTAAAGGGTGGCAAACTTTATATAAAATTAACAGCCTGGGTTGGCAAAAACTGTGTTAGGCCATAAATTGATTTCTCTTCGGATAATTTTGTAGTGTAATTAGTTCATCAGGAGATTATACCTATGCTGATGACCTTTTTGAAATTTGTGTCCCATTCAGTGAATTTAACAGTCATTCAATTAGAAATTTGATGAACTACCTGGAACAATTTTCGCGGTTCTGTGTTCAGTTTTTTTTTTTTTTTTGTAGTTGTTCAATGACATCTGCATGTGATTTTGTCAGATTCACCAGATGAGTTATCTAATTATTGCTGGATGCTCACAGCGAAAGAACTTGTAACTGATTCCTTCTTTGGTATATACATGGTGTTAAATGTTCTCTCTGGTAAAAGTTTAGTGTCAATTATTTACAAGTCTCGTTATATTCTTTAAGTATGAGAAAGGAGACTCTTTACTGCTCCCTTGAGAGAGATGTCTTGAAAATATAATACTTTCCTGACCTTCATTACTGGAGTTACTGGCCTGTTATATGATGGGTCCATTATAAAGATGAAATATGCCAGAAATTTATCTTCATGAAATTTGGAACCCCCAAGAAACTCTTTTAAGACTGACTTCAAAGATGATTGGAGTTTAGATGCCAAATATAACTTAATATAGAAATTCTTGTGAAAAAGAAAGTACCCCTTTTTCCTGTCCTTTTGATCATGATACACCATGGTCTATCACATGGATCAAGCCCCTTCCCCAAATTATAATAACATGTTCAAACCTGTCTCTTCCTCCTTTTTTGGAGTAAGGTATGTAGTTTGGACAAAGACCTCAGCAAGATACTAAAGTTATATTAGAAGTGTTCCCCTGACCCCTATTTCACTTTGCTAGTGATAAATCAATTGCAAAGTTCTTTAATTCATTGTGATATGCAGGGGCGTTGGTGATAGTTTCACCAAATGTCACCGAGTTTAGGTAACTCCTCAAACAAACCATCCAAAAAGATAAATCAAAGAAGGAGATGTTGCAGCAACTGAAGCAATGCAGAAAATTAAAAACTCAGTAGCAAAACATAAGAGAGACAGAGTATTACGGACAGCCACAGTGCAGAATTTTTCTGTGTTGATTTTTTTACTTAAAATTTGGTTTTTTACCACAAATACACCTTATATACTTCCTACAAGAGACCTACTTGTGTCTCACATTCATTGGTGTATTGTAACCATAGTAAAAAGCTAATAAAACACAAGATGCATTATGTTTTTGTGTGAACAGTACCCAGAAACTCAACACATTAACAATAACAGGGGAGTAACCAAAAGTGAATTTTTATCTCAGCTAAAACTTTTCATCAAATAATGCTAATGAAAATTGATTAAATGTAAATTTTATCAATAAAAAGATAAACAGAACTCATTTCAAAGAACAAACTGGATTAGAGAAAGAGTAACTTTTCTTTGTTATTGAGATTTGTACAATCAACTTTTATAATTGAAAAGGATAATGATAAATTTGTGATAATTTTTATATGTATGAATTATAATTTTTAGCCAAAAATTAGGTTGGTAGCTAACTTATAGTTCTAACTTTATGGATAAAACATTCTTCTTTTTTTTTTTTCTTTTTTATATGCAGCCCAATCACTGCATAGTTCCATGTGTGGAGATGTGGCTGCTTGCAATAATTATTGGTGGATGTCTCATTCTTTCTTCAGATTCAATTTATATAAAATGATATTAGTTCATGGTACTTTAATCGTGCGCAGGTACTATGCATCATTGGAGATGTTTCTTTCCTTCATGATACAAATGGCTTGGCAATTTTGAAACAAAGGTAGTTGCTTTGCCAAACTTATGATTGCAAGTCAAGCATTTAGCTTCTCACTGGACTTGTTTATTATCATAATAATTTTGCACATATGACACAATATAGGGATTTAGCCCTTTAGCTGACTGATTTAATAGATTTTGGCCTACTTATGTAACCCAGACTTTGCTACTCAAAAATTTTGATGATGTATTTTACTTTGAAGGATGAAGCGCAATCCTATCACAATACTCGTGATAAACAATCATGGTGGTGCAATCTTCAGCCTTCTTCCGGTTGCAGATAGAACTGAACCCAGAGTACTGGATCAATATTTCTACACCTCCCACAACATTTCAATCCACAATCTGTGTCTAGCGCATGGGTAAAAACTTCAACATTTGTTACGTATTTTCGCCTCGATCATATAATCATCTCATATTGCTTGCTTTATCTTTGTTGCTTGTGATTTCATTGGTGTTTGCCTTAAGTTGGAGATGCTATATTAGCTAAATCTATTGTTTGATTTAATCATATAATAAATCATAGTTCTATTTAGTCATAATAAATCCAAAATTCTCATGTAACATTGTGAGTTAGAAACAAAGGTGCACTTGTGAAAAATTGGGACCTAACCAAGGGCGTCTTACGTTATTTGAAGTATGCTAAATTAAAAATGCTACAATTTTATTGAAGGCATCATATTTGAGGATATGCACTTTTGAGTTTTTAGACTCAATGGTTTTGCTATTCTTCTGCTACAAAATTATATTCTTTCATCCCGGATACACTTCAATCATCATTAAATATCTTATTTCTTATCTTTTTGAGACAGTATATTGGACTATGTATGAGAAGGATAATTAAAATAGCCATTTGGTATAATGACTATTCTCTAACTTTGCAAATAAACACTTTGTATGTTAATGCAAATAAGATATATTAGTTCCTTCATGTTTCTTTTGAATGATTTTGTTAAATCAAGGGGAAGGAAATAATCCAAGGTGAACCACATGACCTATTTAATTTTAGTAATTTTATTCATTCTGCTATGTGCAATGCTTCGACTCAGTGATAAGTCTTTAAATGCTATTTCACTTCATTCAAGTTTCTGATACAGACCATAATGTTGCATTTTGCATAAATAATATTGTGATGATGACATGGTTTAAGCATGGTAGAAGCAAAGAATTGGTAGATTTTTCAGAAATTTATAGTTATGGAAAATCTGAACACGGAAGTACAGACTGAATGTAGCTTTAACAAAGCTTTCTAGCAGAAATGGATTGCCTGGAGAAGCCAAAAGCTGATATCGGCTTAGCCGTCCATTAGAGGTTGATATTAGAGAGGAAATTGCCACAAAATAAAAGTAGTAGAAGATATGAGTGCCTTTGGAGTGTAGCAATTGGTAACTAAAAGAGTGAGCAGATGAGTTAGAATGGAAATTTGTACATTTATAGGAGCAGAGGTAGCATTAATGCTTGACAAAAGAGATCGTTACATCCAAGATTGTCTTGTTAAGTGAAACAGAAACCAATAGCTAAAGTAGCATGATGATTAGCTTGAGGCTACTTAAAAAGAAGAAAAGACAAAAACACACATGCACACAGACACAAAGGAGAATGATGAGGTTGTGAGAAGTGATAATGCTTTTCAGAGTCGAGATAGTGGCAAGGGCTTGTTTAATCTTTGGTTGAGTAAGTAGGCTGAGGCTATGTTTTTTTTTATTCTTTTTCTTCTTCTTTCCTTTTTTTAGTAAATATATTAGTAAATAGACACAATGTTTTCATATGGGCCAAATTATTCAGGTACTGTCTGATATATATGTATTTGTGATGAAGAAAAATTAAACTTGTGCTCTCAGCTTGCTTTTCCCAGTAACACATTAGCTCCAGAAATATTCTGTAACATGTAGTTGTACAGAACTATCCTGTAAGAGATCAATATTCTTTAACAGAACTAAAGTGAAAGTACTGAATATGCAGAATAAAGCATGTTAAAGTGAAGACAAAAGTGGAACTTGAAGATTCTTTAGCTATATCTCGGCATCATGGGACTGATTGTGTCATTGAAGTTGAAAGTAGCATTGCTGCCAATGCCACCTTCCACAGGTTGTTTGGTTCTATGGCTTGTTGGTTTATAGTGTCTTTTGGTTAAGATGCCATTGCCTGTGCACCATGTTGATATGTTTATGGTCCTTTGTGCAGTATG
The DNA here is from genome assembly GCA_022749755.1 of Azadirachta indica. Classification (NCBI taxonomy): domain Eukaryota; kingdom Viridiplantae; phylum Streptophyta; class Magnoliopsida; order Sapindales; family Meliaceae; genus Azadirachta; species Azadirachta indica. The sequence continues at coordinate 12,160,659 of CM040443.1, read as the reverse complement.
TTAAGAAAATTTGCATGCCAATCAGCGGCTCATGCTTTGAACGTCCTGACCAAGTTTCCTGTTCCAGAATCTGTTTCATTTGGGCTCTCTATTTTCAAGATCCATAGAATGGAGTATTCACTGTATAGGTGAGCTTTCATTACAGAGAATATAATTTGAAATCTTAACATAAGTAAATTTGGGGCTAATTAATATATATTCCAAACTTTTGGTGTGATAGGATTCAACTTTGTGCACCGCCTACTTCAAGTTCCGGCAGTCATGATGAAAGTAAATTTTACCGAGAAGGTTTTATTTTATCCTTGCATCTTGAAGATGGAAGTGTTGGGTATGGGGAGGTCAGTTTTCATCGGATTTCTTTTTCTTTTTCAAATTATTTTTGGTGCTCCTATTGGATAAAATAATCTACACATGACAAACTTACATTAATCTGGTGCTCCTTTAAACTGGTAGTGTGTTGAATACAGCTATCTAGTGAGCATGAACCAAATCAGTCTTGGAAGTTGAACCAAAGTAGTTCAATGTAAAATCTCCAATTAATTCTGACCCAATGTAATTTAAATATGTTTAATGCATTATTTAGAATTTCCGCTTTTCATTATAAGTAGGATTTGAATTGACAATTCACATGTGAAATTTCTTATTTGATATTACTTTTATTTGTAACTGATGACTAAAAGAGAAGCTAAAGTGTCATGCTTTACCTGAAGAGATGAACTTTGGCTATTTGGATGGCAGTATAATTGTTCAATTTCACTGTTAGAAGAGTTGAAGAGTTGGCGTGTAGCTAAAGTCTGCTGAAGATAGATTTTGGTTTATGTTTACTGTTAAGTAGCCACTAAACCCAAAAACTTAAGACTGCATTTAAGTGTCCAACAATAGTTTTTAAGCTGTAACACTTCCTCTTATGTGTAAGGCACATGATTGCAACTACATTAACAAATTCAAATAGCGATTCATTTGGTTTTTTATTGAAAGGGAATAAATGAGCTTATAAAAATTACTGTAAAAAAAAGATTATAAATGTTGCACTGGTGACTGGTGAAGTGCTGTTTATAACAATTCTCATTTTTGTTAATTTGTTATTTTTGTGCTATACTTCTGATCTTCGTGTTCTCATTATTTTTTCCTTACTGCTTTTCTTACTGTTTCATTTCTCAGCTCTGAACATTAATTTCTCCTTTCTCACTTACATTTAAAGGTTGCACCTCTTGAAATCCACAAGGAAAACCTACTGGATGCAGAAGAGCAACTTCGCTTTCTTCTTGATTTGATGATCGGAGCTAAAATCAGTTATTTTCTACCTCTGTTGAAGGGCTCACTGTCTTCATGGTTATGGAACAAGTTAGGAATACCTGTAGGTTCATATACCCTCCTTCTATAAGTGCTATAATAAAAAGAAAGAGTTGTTTTTATCAGAGGTTATTGTGTCTTTTTTTCTTTCTTTATCTATATTCTTGTTTATTTTGAGTGGTTAAGTTCTTTTCTGCTATACAGCCATGTGCAATATTTCCAAGTGTCAGATGTGGTTTGGAAATGGCTATCCTTAGTGCCATCGCGGCAAGACATGGTTGCAGTTTCTTAAACATACTCCATCCCCTGTCAGAAACAGATGGTGAAATATCTAATCGGTCATCAAATGTTAAGATATGTGCCCTCCTTGACTCTAATGGAACTCCTGCAGAGGTTGCTACTATTGCTACTGCTCTTGTTGAAGAAGGGTTCTCTGCAATCAAGCTTAAAGTAAGAAAATCTCCTTGACTCTTGCTAAGAGTCGTAGAAGTTCTCTATTGTGCTTCTTAGACATTGCTTCTATTGTCTGTATTATTATTGTTAAAGCTTATATACTATTGTTTGGACTCTTACTTTTAAACTCAGGTTTTTAGATCAAGTGATAACATAAGCATATTTGATCTTATGGGCTTGCATTCAAATCCCCCGAACACTCGTTCTATTGGTTATTAAAGTATATATTAACTTTACATAGAGCAAAGCAGCCCACCTTGGTTTAATATTTGGATCCACTGACAAGCCTGTTAAATGAACCTTGCACAAGAGGGGGAGTGTTAAAACTTAGTTTTTAAGTCAAGTAATAACTTAACAATTATTGTTATTATTTATTGTTGCTGATTCTATAATTTAGCTGACTATCAGAGCCTATGATTTAATGAATTATCATTTGTAACAGGTTGCACGTCGGGCAGATCCCGTTGAAGATGCTGCAGTTATCCAAGAAGTAAGAAAGAAGGTTGGTCGTGACATTAAACTTCGTGTGGATGCTAACCGTAATTGGACCTATGAAGAAGCTCTTCAATTTGGTTCTATGGTTAAAAATTGTGATCTACAGTATGTTGAGGTATAATCTGCTGGAACTGGTAAAATCAGTGTTCTTGCCATTTTAAATGTGTTTTCCATATAAAGTTGTGGTCATATATCCTAGTATAACTATTCAACCATGTGCTTTACCTTTCTTTCAACTGTGGTTTAGGTTTAATGATTTTTATTTTTGTTGATGCTCGTGTACGACTATTAAATGAAGATTTACAGTATGAAGTTACCATATTTCAGGAGCCTATTCAGAATGAATATGATATTATAAAGTACTGTGAAGAAAGTGGCTTACCTGTAGCACTGGATGAAACCATTGACAAGTTCCAAAAAGATCCTCTCAACATGCTTGAGAAGTATGCTCACCCAGGAATAGTTGCTATTGTAAGTGACTGAAGATCTTCATTGGTTTAACAAGTAGGACCTGCATTGTGCAGTCTGGTTTGCATAGTGGCAAAAAAGTATGTGATCTTAGTGAGATGAACAAATTACTATGTAAACCTCATGAAGATCTTCCTGACAAGATGATCCCAATAAGATGGTCAGACTGTCAACTGAGAAGTTTATTGGATTATAATTCAGCCTTTATCTTGTAATGCAGCTATATTATCATATGGTTGTTGAACTCAGCCTTGATATGAATATACTTCTTTTTCATTAACTATTCTTAAAAGTATACTGGTCAGTTAAGAAATAAACTCATTTTCACACAAACCTTTTTGACTTTTTAATGCTGGGCTCCAGCATCTGGAAGAATATTTTTGGTTTTGGATTGCTTCATGTTCTTTGTTGTTGTAGTCATTGTTTGTGATTAGCATCATTGATACCACGATGAGCTTCAAGTTCACAATTGCAATTTGTTGTGGGGAATTTCATTTCTATAGTTGGAATTTACACAATCGTCACAACTCATGGTTATAGTAAATGTAGATGCCATCAGCTGTAACAAACAATTCACTTTACAGTTGCATTTTCGGTCTCATTCTTTGAGGGAAACTGGAATATCATTTTTTTTCTTAAAATGAATTTGTTGGTTAGTTACATGGTGTTGACCTGATCTTAATATTTGATGGGTTATTCAGGTAATCAAACCAAGTGTTATTGGTGGATTTGAAAATGCAGCATTAATTGCTCGATGGGCCCAGCAGCGAGGGAAGATGGCTGTTGTCAGTGCTGCATTTGAAAGTGGTGTAGGTTTGTCAGCATATATTCTGTTTTCTTCCTATCTGGAGCTGCAGAATGCAGATGTATGCAAAGTGATGAATCGTGAACTGGCCCCCCCTGTAGTCCATGGCCTTGGAACATATCAGTGGCTTAGAGAAGATGTAACAACTGATTCTATTGGGATTTGTCGTAACCCATGTAGTGGCTTTGTAGAAGCATGTGTTGCTAATGCTAGCCGGCTCCTTCAGAAGTTACAAATCAACTACAATGTCATACGTAGAACTTCTATGGAACAGCAAGTTTTGAGATACCAGGTGACCATGAATTCAAAGGATTTCTCTGGTATAATCAATGTGCGAGAGATTGGAAGAAAAATTGATGTAAGAACAGAAATTTTATTATGTTTTTCCTCAATATTTTTTAATCATAGACTATGTTCCTGCATTGTTTAATACTTCCATTATTTTTGCCATGATCAATAGGAATCCTGACAGAGATGCCAAAATGCTACCTGTCAATATATTCCTAGACCTGAATTATTCAATTTTTTGGCTTCTTAATTTAATAACTAGTTGTGAGGATGACATGGGAAGTTTACTGAATTTGCAAATATATGCATAACTTTTTATTTTTTTTTATTTGAAATTGTTTGGTTTCAAAAATCACAAACCAAGCACATACTGTCACATGATGATGGTATGTTTTAAGACATTAAGGCATATATTACTTTTTTGTTATGAATTTGATTATATCTATTTTTGGGAAGCTGTAGTTGAATAAATTCCGTGCCATTCTTTTCTCTTGTTAAAGATGCTTCATTTCCCTCAGTAATTGGCTGTGTAGGTTGATGCATCACGTTTAACCATGGTCACCTTTTTTGTGATGCCCACTCCACCATTTGTGTGCCACACAGGATAATATAGTTGTGTTTCTCCATGGTTTTCTCGGAACTGGCGAAGAATGGATTCCCGTAATGAAGGCTATCTCAGGATTAGCAAGATGCATTTCATTTGACCTCCCTGGTCATGGGGGATCGAAGATAAAAGGCCATGGTACTAAGCAAGTCATGCAGGAAAAAATTTTGTCAATTGACATGGTTGCAGATTTATTATGCAAGCTGATTGAACAGATTACTCCCAGACAAATTATGCTTGTCGGGTATTCGATGGGAGCAAGAATAGCCTTGTACATGGCCCTGAGGTTTAGCCATAAGGTACACTCATGATGCTCAAAATTTCTGGACAGAGTGAGGTTATTTAGTCTGGAAAAGTAATGATCCGTTATGCAGATCAAAGGAGCTGTTATAATATCTGGGAGTCCAGGACTAAAAGATAATGTAGCAAGAAGAGTTCGTAAGGCTGAAGATGATTCTAGAGCACGCTCTCTTGTTGTTCATGGTCTGCAGCATTTTCTAGATACCTGGTATAGCGGGGAGCTCTGGAAAAGGTAGTTTGCTTGCTTTTCCATATTTAAATTATTGAGAATTTTGTGCTTATGCAAGTAATCACCAGAAAATCTTCTGCTATGAACAGCTTGAGAAGCCATCCACATTTTAATAAAATATATGCCAGCCGCTTGTCGCATGATGATGTGCAGAGTCTTTCACAAGCGCTATCTGATTTAAGCATTGGGAGGCAGCCGTAAGCATATCTTGATATTTAAATGTTCTGTTTCATTTAACTAGTGAAACATACTTCTATATGATGAACTTACATTGTGCTCATACCATTCTCACGCTTCCATTTTCAGCCCCTAGGACCGGAGGACTAAAAAATTTGATCTTCTCAGGAGCTCTAGTGTTAGCAGGCTACTTGTGTAAAAGATATTATCCAGTCAAGGCATGAGAGATACCTCTATCCCATATGCTTTAGCACATTATGCCTATCTAGTCTTAGAGCATGTCAAAAAGTCTAGAAGTATTTCTTTTCCATTTATGATTCTTGAACTTAGGCTACATCAATTATATGAAGCACAAATCCTCCTATACAATGAAAGAAAATAGGTATGTCAAGCACTGAAGGACATCAAATATACTTATGACATTTGATGACCAGGAACTAGCCGCACTCTGTTGTCTTTCACCGAAACAATCTATCATATATATATGCTAAATCGATGATACATCTGCAAAAGGTGATTGTTCATTTGCGAAGCTAAATCATCTTATCAGTACTATTCCTGTTTCTTTCCTTGATAGGTCATTGTGGGATGATTTGAAGCAATGCAGCACACCTCTCTTGCTCATTGTTGGAGAGAAAGATAAAAAGTTCAAGGCAATTGCTGAGAAAATGTGCTATGAACTTAGCTGCGATAAAAAGGGAAGAGAAGACCAAGGGAAACATATCCATGAAATGGTTCAAATTCCCAATTGTGGCCATGCTGTCCATCTGGAGAACCCTCTCCCTGTCATTCGTATTGTGAGAGAGTTTTTGACCAGAGTAAACCTGAGTTCAGCTTCAAATCCAGTCCCAGGGGCCAAGGAATTCTCTCATGCTGCACGCAACCGCCGACATTTTTAAGCAATTCACATGCAATGGGGAAAGCTTCCTCAAAAAAATTGGTGAGGTTTTTGCTGCATGCTTCAAAGGATTGTGGCTTTCATGCAGCATTATGTATATTCATATATTAGTTGGTTCAGTTGGTGCAATCTTTGAGAATAAACATTGACATTCTTTGAATTGAAGTTTACTCAATTTTTTTTTTGAAAAAAGTTTTATTTATATTTATATATTAAATAAAGAATTTTTTGTTTGACCAATACATGTATACCTAAATATTTTTATACTTCAGATTCATAAGCCAAGAAAAGTCAAGAGTCAAATTTTAGCTTTATAGATTACATAAATTTGGTAGGTTGATATTCGATCAATTAAAGAAATCTTACACAGGAGTTCATTTGAATCATGTTCCTGGCACTTCCAATTTGGTAATCTGCTTTATTAATTAGGGTGAGGCAACATTATGTATTCGATACATTTGTTTCTTTCGAATACTTTAATTCTATGTAAACCTTATTTTAATTTTCATAAATAAAATAATTTACTTAATTTAAACTTAATGATTTTTCTTATATAAATTACCCAAAAAAATTTACTCAATCCCATGTTGGCTAATTTTTTCCTTTTTTTCTTACAATTCCAAAAAATTTATTGTTTTATAATGAATATACATCATATATGTGACAACCAAAATTGCATGGTATTAAAGAATAGAAATACAAGACAAAGGGCTTTTTCTTAATATCCTATGGAGATTAAAAAATGAGCATTAATTAGGGACGCACAAAATGCACACAAATACTAATTGAAATAGTAGAACATTGTTAAACATATTACATAACATATATTAGAATTTGCTGATTAACTTTTTGGATTAAAAAGTCGAATTGAATTAAATTAATTATGTTCAAGTTTGTTTTGAACTATTAGTCTTATTTTATTTTTGTAGTAGTAGAAAACTTTTTAAGTAAATCTTTGCATATTCGAGTGTCAATTGTTGGAGAAGATTGTGACAGAAGAATTTTTTTTATACTAAATATACAATATATTATATAATAATGTGAATACTTGGGATTAATATAGACAGAAGATTTCAAACCTAAACATTACTCATATTATTCTCTAAATTTAGGAAAAAAAAATCATTACGAACTAGTTCTTTTTTATATTACAAAATAGTTTAATTTATTTTGCTCTTAATTTGCAATTCAAGTAAAAAATTTGTTTTCAGAAAAATATAATAGAGGTGAGTAAAGTCCAAAACATATATTTTTTATTTTTTACATACTCTGAACTGGAACCCAAATAAGTGATAAGAATTAATTCTAAGCTATAATATTTAGATTCACATGATAAATTTATTAAATAATTTAATTTAAATATTATTTAAAATTTTATTAGTTGTTTAAAATTTTGAATTAAGTAATAAGAGAAGAAGAGTACGCTAGCCAAATAACTAACTATAAATCAAAACCAATAAAATAGTGATTGATTATACCAAATACAAATAGTAATATTGTGAGTTGTTTTAGAGAGTTCCAGGTCTATATTTTGGGTTTTCTTGGACTCATTCTAAAACTTTTAAACTCCTCTAAATGTTCTTAATCTCCATTGTTGTTAATAGAGACTGATTTCTTGGAATGTCAACAAACTGCCAAACCATATATGATTTTGTGTTTCATCTGTTTGTTGATTTGCTAGCAAAAAATTTATTCTTGAATTCTTGTTTTAGCATTCTGTCAAAGTCAATTTAAGAAATGAGAAATGGAGCAATTCGGAATGTTAGCTGCAATGTTGCTGCTACTGAAACACGATTAAAAAAAATAATAATAAATAAGATGTTGAAATATTCCAAGGAGTGAGAAGCAAGAAATTCACTAGGTTTACGTTGTACATGAAACTCGATCGATCACATGAAGAAGATTATATTATAAACAAATTAATTATCAAATAACCATTGATCATTTGGTCCAATTAACCGTTTGGATTAAAGATTAAGTATTAATTAACAACAGTTCTTCAGTAAAAGGATAATGGTCGGCTTCACTCAATATAAATTCGAGAAACACAAAGCTTATCTTTCACGCTTAAGCATGTTCTGAATTTGGCCGGCAATTTTTTTTCGCGGAAAGATTCAATACCTATGTAAAAAAAATGCTTAATTTTCTGTCAATCACTTTTTTTTTTCTCAAAATGTTTTGCAGATTCCTTATCCAAACATTAGTAAAGTCGTAATGGTGTTGTGATTTTCCTTTTTTTTTTTTTTTTATAGTTTTGACTTTATCCTTTTTAATTAGTTTCTTCATGACTGAAGTAAGAAAAATTGCTCTGGGGTACTTGATGTCATCGATCAATTCTTGTTTATAAAAATTCCAAAATTTTAAAATCTTTTAAGCATTCTTATGAAATATTGGTATTAAAACCGCATGAGGATGAGACTCGAGTTCTCGAACTCATGGATAATTTAATTTTTGTGCCTTCTTTTAAAAAATTTAATAAATTAAACTCGGAATACACGTAGACTCAGAATCAGCTTTACGTATATATGGTTCTACTCTTAGATTTAGCCTCCATACTTTTTCTAAGAAATAATAATAATAATAACAATAAGTAGACGAAGAAGAAGAACATAAAGGTACATTCGGTCAAAAAAATACAATTAATAATTAAAATGCAGGCCTGTAGCCATGAATTATAAATAAAGCTCACTATTTGATTCTCTCTTAATTTCACTAGCAATTAGTCTCCTGTGATTCTGAATTAAAGTGGTTGTGCATGAATGTTTCCGGAAATTTCTTACGTTGTAGCATCGTTTTCTTTCTGGAATCCGATCTTTCTTTAACGAAGAATGAACCTTTCTGGAACCTTTCTTACGTTTTATCATTGTTTTCTTTCTGGCATCCGATCTTTCTTTAATGAAGAGCTTCATGATGTAAACCCCAATACGACACCACCATCACTAAAACCAGCTCCATCTATATCCATTTCTGTTTCTAATATTGAGCCTAAGACGTTTCTCAACGCTACTTCCTCCTCGGATGCGGAAGCCAGCAGCGTGGCTTCACCTTCACCAGCCTTTCCAAACCATCCCTTCATCATAAACTCGCCATGCAAGGGACAAGAAAGCCTCGCGGTTGCTTCATCATCTTCATTTTCATCCTTGTCTTCAATGGTGAACGATGCCAAGGAGGCTATACCGCCATGGGTACCTGATTCATATAAGCCGACATTCAATATTTCAAGCCCGGCGCATGAAAGTGATCCAACACCCCGAAAAAAGGAAAGCCCAGCTTGCGTGGATCAGGACTCAGAGCAGACAGTATGTCATCCTATTATTTGGATTTTCCGGGACCAAGAACTTGGTAGGAATCTGCTAGTTCTTGCTGTTCCTATGATCATTACCTTATCTACTTTCAATAATCCAACGGCTTTTGGCACTGCCGTGGCTCTCTCGCTTGGTGTAGCGTTGATCTGGAACGGGATTTTGCTCCGTAAGACCTGGCCCAACCTTTCTAATTTGATTGAGCTACTAGGAGTTGCCTTTATGCTCATGTCGTTCTATAGCTTTGTTGCCTCCTTCATTCCACCAACCCTAATCTGGATTCCCCTATTGTGCTGGCTTCTGAGCTCGCTTCCTTTTGTTGTAGCATATATTTCTAGGGAGAGAGTTCTTGAAAATGGGGATCCTATTTCAGTAGAATTTCGAGTTTAATGTTGGCTCCTATGATAAAACCTAGCTAGCCTCCGACAGTGTACTGGTAATATGTTTTTGTATTTTTGTTTATGATCATATTGATGTATCTTGTATATAAAAGTTTCGCTGTAAAGTACTAATTAGAATAGGTTTCATAGTCACGTTTTTCAGATAAAGTTTATGTAAACATTTTAGCAAGCAATGTATATATATCAAAATACTGACCCATTAATATTAGTTGTATTGTTTTTTGATAAAAATTTTTTAAGAGTATTGTTTGAAATATATTAACTTTACGTGATTGTAAAGCAATAATTGCTGTTATTTGATAAAATCAGAAGACGTGATTAGATAAAATCACTAAAAGTACTAGATTTTGTAAGATAAAATCACCAATATCAGTATGTATAATTCATGCACCCCCTAATATTTGCAAAGATCTCATGCTTAATTCCCGGGGCATCCCCAACTTCTGCTTTATCTAATTGCCGGAGATTCTGTTTTGCTGGATTCTGCTATGTTTTATTTGCAATAGTTTTGTAGTAGTTCGCGAGCTCTGATTTAGCTGCTGCCCGCTGCTGTTTGTTGCTGGTTCTGTTATGAGATTTTAGTTGCTGAGATCAGTTTTCTGCTGTTGGGAGCTGGTTTGCCGCTTGTTTGCTGCTACTGGGTTCTTTTTTTTTTATTTGCACCTTACTGCCAGATTGCATTGCTTAATCTGCCGCTTTTGCTATAGCTTAGAATTCGAACCACAACGAAAAAGATGTAAACATTTGGCTTCTACTTTTGCTGTTTTTGCCTTGCTGTGGCCTTGCTTGGGTTGATAATTTGAAGTTTGCTTTCTGTTTTTGATTAAAAAAAAATATTTTGATTGAAAAAGAAAAACCAATAGCAGTATGTATAAGAAATAGAGTGAATGATAAAAATTAGTTTACAAATAAAAGTTAATATTAGCAAAGGCCGTTTTCTTGTTCATTTTCTCAAAACAGGTCAAATATTTGTTCAGTAACTATGTTTGAAAAATAATTCATAAAACAACAAATATGTGTTTTCCACTTTTTAATTATAAAGTGGAAAAAACTTTAAATTGTTTGCATGTATCTGGAAAATATTATGCAAAATATTGATTAAAATTTTTTTTCATCAATTTCAAGTAATTTTAATTGATGAAATGAAATTAAATAGAAGTATAAAGTACTGTTAATTATTTCCCAATTTCAAATAATTTTCGGAGAGCAAAAGATTAAAAAAATTGATCAAGTTCTGCGAATTTATGTCTTCTTCAAGAATAAATCAATGATACTTACTTTTTTTCAAATTGGGATGCATTAAAGTTCCTTCGACGATTTAAAATTTAAAATGATTATACTAACTCACGGGATTGTAAAGAAGATAAATTTGACTAAAAAATACATTATCAAATCTTAAGTCTCCAACTATGCCAGCCTGAAGTGGTCATTTCAATGGAAAAAAATCATTTAAAAGTCAGTTCCGAAATTTGAAAAAGGAATGCTAGCTTTTTCAGAGATATAACTTAAAAGTTAGTTTAAAACTCTTCATTTAGATGAGCTTCTGCAGAAGTAGGAGATATTATTTATGCCACAACACATGTATCTAAAAGACTGTAGTTTTATTATTAATTGTTGAAAGTCCAGATGCTGTCAATTAAAAATTATAGTGAGCTTAGATTATATATTATCACAATAAACCAGCAAGCAAACTGAATACCAATTAAATCAGGGTCAATAATATATCGATCTCGCTTGAATCCCCGTCGGTTTATAGGGATATATAGGAGCTGATTTGGAGATCCCAAAAAACCACCACAGCAATCAGAAAAGTCCATTTGTGTACCAACACAGGATAATACTAGTTGTATTTCTCCATGCCCATGGTGAAGAATGGATTATTATATATATATATATATATATATATATATGTAATGAAGGCTACCTTAGGATCAGTAAGATGCATTTCAATCGACCTCCTAGCTATGGGGATAAAAAATACAAAACTATGTTAAATTTAGTGACGATTTGATTTGACTTTTTCATTAGTTAAAAGAGATTTTTCTAATGATAAAAATTTTTTTCAAATTTTTTAATATTGTTTGGTTGACAATAGAAAAATATTTTTGGAAATTAAAAAAATTATAAGTCTAAAATTTGAATTTTTGACAATAAAATTTTTTAATTTTTTTAAAAGATAAAATTATTTAAAATATTCTTATTTATTTTAAAAAATTTATGTTATTTTTTTAACATAAAATATTAAAAATTTGTTTATTAAAGTAATTAATCAAATTTTCTTAAAAATTATGTGTGACAACTAAACGATTAATAAATTTTTGTTAAAAGTTTTACTTATAAAAATTTTACAGGTAAAAACTTTACTTTACAAAACTTTATTTGAAAAGTTATAACAAATTGACCTTTAATAACTAGTAAGCAAGCCACACAAGAAACATTTTTCTCAATGACATGGTTGCAGATGTATTATGCAAGCTGATTGAATAGATTACTCCTGCAAAAAATTATGCTTGTTGGGTATTCAAATTAACTTACAATTCATCACAATTATTTTCTGCACAAAGATTAAAATTAAACTTGTTTGAATAATTGTCATTTTATAAAAGATATTTTAATTATTATATTTCTTATCCTAATTAATCTGCTAAATTTTAAAAGTACAGAATGATAATATATACATATGACTCATATTAATTAAGTTCAGTTCATATTTGAGTTATGTTCAAAAAAAATAAAACGCCTCCTTAATCTGATAAGTTTTAATTAGCAAATTAAATGTCGTCCTGAACATGGCCTTATCTAATTTATCTATTTGTATTATTACCCATATCAAACTTATAACTTTTTCTCTTTTTAAAATTCATTAGTATGTTTTTCCTTTTAATTTTTTTTGGTGCACTATCTCTCCTTCATATTCATTTGTCAAAATTTTTAATCAACATGTTTTATTATATTTTTGTGATAAATATTTTTAACTTTTAATCCAAATCTATATTTATCAGTTTTTACCAATTAAAAAAATAAATATATTTATTTTCATATACAATCATAAAATATAACAAAATTCATATTAACACAATTTTTGTTTATATATACTTATACAAGTCAATAATTTTATTTTTAAGATATTTTATTATTTTATTTAACATTACAATTTACAAGTATACAAAATTTAAAGTATTCATTTCAAATTCTTTTTAAATGAACCAAGAATTTAATACTAATATTTAGATTTAAAAAAAAACGAATATTATTTTAATCACACATATAAGTCTATTTAGATTTAAGATTCTTCATATTTTTTGTAAAAAAAAAAAGAAGTACCTTTAACAAGAAGAGTATGTTTAATTGTTGACAAAAAAACAATTGAATGGCGTTGGTTACGCAAATATAAATATTTGGAAATAAAAGATCGACAAAGTTGGTGCTGTGGAAAAGTCTTGAAATTAAATAAATAAAATGTTGAATTCAAAGGGTGAGAGAGCAGTTAATTCACTCACCAAGCTTGTATATAAGCTATAAAACTTGATGACGTTTAGAAGATTATAATTAACACTGGAGACATCCAATCACCATTAGTCATTTGCTCCGTTAAGGCTTAATTAAAAGGATAATTGTCGGCATCAATATTCAAGAAACATGCTCATCTTTCACGCTTGTGCTGGCTGGCAACGATTTTGTCAATCATTAATTTCAAAATTGTTTTAGACACTCCTTATCTAAGACATTGATATTCCTTTACAATTTTATTTTAGTAATTAAATCGCGAGTCATAAGTGATCTATCTTCAATTACACACCAACACACATGCATGAGAGTCATGTGCGTTATTTTCTCTGCAAGCAGAATTGAGCCATGCTATTTGATGTCATCGATCAAATATTAATTGTTGTTAATTTGTAGAAAATTAAAGCTGAATTATTCAAACTCTTAACAACTTCTGTTGAATTCGTATGAAACTTTGGTAAAATGCAGATATACATGTAAATTAAGCCCTTTTATGTATGGCATGCCCGCCACTCCTCCCTTTCTAAAAGAAAAAGAAATGATAAAAAAGCGATAATTAACAATACAAAGATAAAAAAGGATAATTTCAATACAAATAATCTATAAATTAAAATGGTAGCTAGCTCTGTTTATTCAGTGGCTACCATATAGTTTCAAGTCATTCTGAAAAGTGGCCGTGCATGGGTGAGAAACTTCCGGGAACCTCTCTTACTTTGTATCATCGTTTTCTTTCTGCCATCCAATCTTTCTTTAATATAAAATCCGGTGATATTCATATTCAGGAGGTTCATGATGTAAACCCTAGTACCACAGAAACGCCATCATCACCAAATCCAGCTTCATTTGTATGCATTTCTGTTTCTGATGTTGAATCTCACATGCTTGTGAACTCTAATCCCAAGTCTAGCAACTCAAGCCCGGAGAATGAAAGTCCAACACTACAAGATCAGAACTCAGAGCAGACAGTAGTACTTCATCCGATTATTTGGAATTTCCGGAACCAAGAATTAGGTAGGCATCTGCTAGTGCTTGCAATTCCTATGATCATAGCGTTATCTACTTCCTATAATCCAAAGAGTGTGCCCACTTCAACTATTGGCACTGCAGCGGCTCTCTCCGTTGGTGTAGCATTAATTTGGAATGGCATTTTACTCCGTAAGACCTGGCCTAACCTTTCTAATTGGATTGAGCTACTAGGGGCCGCCTTTATGCTCTTGTGCTTCTATGGATATGTTGCCTGCTTCCTTCCAAAAACCCTGATCTGGATTCCCGCATTGTGCTGGTTTCTCAACTTGATTCCCTTTGCTGCAGCATATTTTTCTAGGGAGAGGGTTCTTGAAAATGCAGATACCGTTCAAATTTCAACAGAACCTCTACTTTAATGTTGGCCCTTATAAAAACCTTTGCCTTCAATAATGTTCTTGTAGTAACTGATGACTACGTATCGTAGCTTATATTTAAAATTATCTTTTATATCTTATAAAGTTGTGCTGTAATAAGTTTCATAGTCATGAGATGTCAAATAAAATTACTAGAACACATTCCCATTTATAAAAAAAGAAGTGAGCGTTTACGGACTCTTTCATAATGAGACACTTAATTGTCTATTTAAAACTCTTCATTTCGATAGAACTTCTACAGAAGGAGCTATTATACACCAGTTTTTTATGTATGTATCAAAATGATTTTAGTTATATACTTGCAATTAGATCGCCTATATATATAAATATATATAAATTGAAGAAGTTACTGGGCATGATCCAAAATCATGAGATTTAGTTTATTAATTTCTTTATTTATTATGAATGTTAGTATTGTTATGCTAATATATTTATACATATCAAAATTAAAAGCTCAGAGAGGAAAAAGTCTCAGAAACTAGGAGCTTATAAACCTGTCATATGGTTTTGAAAATTATATCTTTGTGCCGATGCTTCGAGTATTAAATTCTTTCACCTTAGACCGTTGAGAGGAGAAAAATTTAGAATAATTTCTGATTATCCAATAAATTATGTCATGTGTTGTAAATTATTTTACTCATCATAATTGTCATTTTATGAATATTGAGTTTTAAAATAAGGGAGAGTGACCAACATCTTTTATGGTGTGGTGAAATACCCAACACCTTCTATATTTTAAAGAATATCTGATTACATTCATTGAAGAAATTAACTAATGGTAAAATCTTCTATTTACGAGTTAAATATTTCAATATTATAAATATTAAAATGAAAATAAGTCAAAAAAATACATAAATTTACTTTCTTATAAATCTATTTTTTAAAATTTTCGTCTTTTTATTTGATTTTGATTCCAAACCCGACAAACTCTCCTCCTCCAAACACGACAAAATCTCCTCCACTGTTAACCACCACCACCACCACCAAATCATGATCTAACGAACTCCGTCAGAAACCTCTCGAGGAAGCCAAGAGGTAGGCTTCGCTGTTCCAAAAAAACGCCGAAACCACTGCTATCAAGCCAAGTACTCACCACCATTCCCATCTCTTTGAACTATCCATTTCACCATACGTTGTTGTTTAGGGCCCATTGCCTGTTTAATTGGACGCATATGTTTAATAAAGTGTAAGATTATTTTAATAATTGTCCTAAAAATTAAATCACATTTTATCTCTAATTTGACTAACCGATGAATGTCACCGGCTATTTTCTAAAACATAAAGGTGTTGGTGTATTGCACCAAAGCATAGAAGTAGTGATCGTTCTCCTTTTAAAATACACTATACATATATAAAATTAAAATTTATTAGACGAAGGTATACACGGGTTGAGAAACCTGTCCGTTAACAATTTTTCCACGACTAGTAATCAAGTTTCAGCTGCGTAATAGTCGTAATATTTAATTCGATTCTCCTCGGACAGTGTATAAATCTTTTAAAACTGTAAGTTAACATATTGTTGAAATTGGAGAGGCAGTTATATTGAGCTTAAATTATTATCACAATCAACCAGCAAGCACAGTTACACTAAAACAGCAGTCAACGATCTCGCTTCAATCGCTGCCGTTCATAGAGATAGCATAGCAATAACAGCTGATTAAGAGATGCCAGGAAACAACCACAGATATCAGAAATGTCTCAGTGGTGTATCAATTAAATTTTTGACGGATAAAATTTGAATCTTCATCAATCTGCTTTATCATCATCATTTTTTGTTACAAACTGCAAGTACAAACGTAAAAAGTTAAGGGTATATCCCTTAACTCATAAATTATAATTTACTTACATGTGATAAATTTATTAAATAAGAGAATAAACGTATGTAAATATTAGGAAATAAAAAATCGACAAAGTTGGATTGTCAACTGCAATTAAAAAATAAATAAAATATTGCATAGGGACGAGGAGCACGCAATTCACTTACCTTATATAAAACTCGATCACATCTGGAAGATTATCAACTAAACAAATTATCCAATAACCATCAGTCATTTGGTGCATTAGGGTTGTCTTGATTGAAGATTTAAGGATTAATTAAGAACCCTAATTAAAAAGGATAATGGTCGGCGCGCGCCAGTCAATGTTAATTCTAGAAACAAAGCTTACCTTCCACGCTTATGCATGTTCGGAATTTGTGGCAATTCTTTTTCTCGGAAATATCGGCCAATACCTAGACATTAAATATTTAAAAAAATATTTAATATTTGTCAACCATTTTTAAAATGTATTTAATATTCTAAGATATTTTCTAGTCTGACTTTGTTGTGATATGTCAATATAATTAACTCTATGCTCTAGTTATTAGTCATCTTTAGTTATTCTAATTAATTTCTTCATACTTGAAGTAAAGCATAATTTCACAATGGTACTTGATGTCATGCATGATCAATTCTTGTTTACAAAAATTCAAATTATTCAAACTCTATAAACGTATATTGAATTCTTATGAAATTTTAGGAAAATGCAGATACAAATGTAAACTGAACCCTCGCGTGCGAATGGGATTTTTGAGTTCTAAGTCGCTTTTGCCGTCTTTAAAAAATTTAATAAATTAAAAGAATCCACATTCACAATGCAGACGAACTCTATATCATCTCCACATATGATTGCATTTTTTAATTTCATTACATTGATTACGCTAACACTTAGGCTCAGAATCAGTTTAGTTGAATACACACTGTATTTGGCCTCCACTTAATTTTTCCAAAAAATATTATGATAATAATAATAATAAAGAACAGAAAAGGATATATTCCATCAAAAAAATATAATTAATAATTAATTAATATACAGGCGCGCAGCCATGAATTATCAATTATATATAATCTCACTCGTTGTCTTTGATTTCTCTTTCAGGTGCTAACAATTGGTCTCGGGGTAATTCTGAAAGTGGCGTGGATGAACCTTTCCGGAACCTGCCTTACGTTGTATCATCATTTTCTTTCTGGCATCCGATCTTTCTTTAAGGAAGAGCTTCATGATGTAAACCCCAGTACCACACCACCATCACGAAATCCAGCTCTATCTATATCCATTTCTGTTTCTAGTTTTGAACCTCAGGTGTCCCTGAATTCTACTTCCTCCTCGGGTGCGGAAGCCAGCGTGGCTTCACCTTCACCAGCCTTTCCATACCATCACTCCATCATAAACCCGCCATGCAAGGGAGAAGAAAGCCTAGCGGTTGGTTCATCATCTTCATTTGCATCCTCGTCCTCCATGGTGTACGATGCCAAAAAGGCCAAACCGCTATGGGTACCTGATTCATACAAGTTGAGTCTCAATACTTCAAGCCCGGGGCATGAAAGTGATCCAATACCCCGGGAAAAGGAAAGCTCAGCTTGCATGCATCAGAACTCAGAGCAGACAGTATTTCATCCGATTATTTGGATTTTCCGGGACCAAGAACTTGGTAGGCATCTGCTAGTTCTTGCAGTTCCTATGATCATTGCCTTATCTACTATTCGTAATCCAAAAATTGTTGGCACTCCTGTGTCTCTCTCGCTTGGTGTAGCGTTGATCTGGAACGGCATTTTGCTCCGTAAAACCTGGCCTAACCTTTCTAATTTGATTGAGCTACTAGGAGTTGCCTTTATGCTCATGTCCTTCTATAGATTTGTCGCTTGCTTCCTTCCACCAACCTTTATCTGGATTCCCCTATTGTGCTGGCTTTTGAGCTTGTTTCCCTGTGTTGTAGCATATATTTCTAGGGAGAGAGTCCTTGAAAATGGGGATCCTATTTCAGCAGAATTTCTAGTTTAATGTTGGCTCCTATGATAAATTCTAGTTCATGCGTATGTATTTTTGTTTATAACTGTATTGATGTATCTTGTACATAAAGTCTGTAAAATACGTTTCTAAGTTTCATAGCCATGTTTTTCAGATAAAGATTATGTAAACTTTTTAGCAAGCACTATATACATATATATATATATACACACACACATCAATATTAGTTGTATTGTTTTTTGATAAAATACTTTTATTGTTTGAAATATATTAACTTTACGTGGTTGTAAAGTAATAATTGCTGTTATTTGATAAAGTAGTAGACGTGATTTGATAAAATCACTAAAATTACTAGATTTTGTTTGATAAAATCACCAATATCAAGTATATATAAGTAATAGCGTGAATAATAAAAATTAGTTTATAAATAAAAGTTAATATTTGCAAAGACTGTTGTCGTGTTCATTTCCTGAAAAACAGATTAATTATTTATTGGGTAACTATTTTTGAAAAATAATTCGTAAAACAACAGATATGCGTTTTGCACTTTTTAATTATAAAGCGGAAAAAACTTTATATTCTTTGCGTGTATTTGGAAAATATTATACAAAATATTGTTTAAAATTTATTGCTAATCAACAAAAGTAATATATCAATATACTAAAATAATATTGAGGATGATATATTACTTTATTTTTTATTTGAAATATTTGACAAGACTATTTTTTTAAATAAAAAATTACATCTTGTAGTTAATATTTTTTGTATTAAACAATTCAGGTTAATCAAATTAATCTATCTACTCAAAGTATTAACTATTACATGATAAATAATAAATGAATTTATTGAAATTCAGCTTTTAAATTTCTGTTTAAAACTCCTTAATGAACTTGTCATGAGGAGGAGGAGATATTATTTATGATAACTTTTATGTATCTAAACCTTTTTAGTGATGTGCATGGAATTAGATCTCTTGTATTTTCAGAAATCGAAAGTTATGATGAATGATCTTAAATCAGATTTTAGTTAGTAATTTGTTCGTTTATTTATTATTATGAATATTATCTCGTTAATTTATATCAAAATTAAAAAGTCAATAGGAAAAAATCTTAAAACCTAAGGAGCTTATGTCTCTGTCCAAACGAATCGAATATTCAAGCTCTTTCTGCTTGAATTATTGTGAGTAATCAACATTCAGCTTTACAATATATAGTCGTATATATGTTTGTTGAGCTTAATTATTATCACCATCAACCAGCGACAGCAAGCACATTCAATAATAATACATCTGGGTCAACGATCTCGCCGGGTTTTCTCTGTCTGTTTAGAGGGATAGCACTACCTTAGCAGCTGATTAATAGACCCCAAGAAACAACCACAGAAATCATCAGCTAAATTTTTTATGGATGAACTTTGAATTTTCCTCATCAATCAGCTTTATTATCATCATCTTTTGTTACAAACTTCAAGTACAAACGTAAATTTTGTACAAGTTTTATGCTGCATATATATATATATATATTAGTACAAACAACTAAGGGTTTTGTCTGTGTTGCTTGAGGTCGACTCACCTCGTACACACGTGCAGCAGAGAGCCCCTTAACAGACATGACATGTTAACAATTTAAAGCTCATTGGTACTATCAACCATGTCAATATGCCAAATGCTGTAGCCATAGATACAACTGCGAGAGTGAGGGGATACCTAGCGACCTTTGCATACCTTTCACGAAGAGAGATTGTGATTACAGAACCGAAAAATGAAAAATTGAGAGCTAAGACAAAAGCATGGAACAATCCAGGCTGATCTTTGAAGATGATCGTTGGAACTGGGTTTCCATCTATCTTTTCGTAAGGAAGTTTTACAAGAGCTAGTGTTATTCCTATTGATATCCCTAAAATTAGTTCTTCTATTTGGGTTGATTTGTACAGTTTTCTGCACATCGTTGGAGCTCACTAGACAAATGGGTTATTTCGTCCAGAGGTCAACGTGTGGTAATGAAGTAAGAGGCATTGCTTCGATTTATAGAGGCAAGAAATCGTCGAGCGGATAATTCGAAGGTAATTTCCCATTAGAATATTATTATACTCTACATCAGAATTGATATAATAATATCTTGCGCGGTTGGTATAGATCATTTTAGAACAAAGTAATTTAATTATTTATAGCAAGACTTGGAACCATTCAAATGGTTGACTTATACGGCGTGAACCCTGAAGCTTCAGCGCTGCCTCCGGGAAGAAAACTGTGAACGCGGTTTTGTTTTAGTCTGGGCCCTAGATATTGCTGAGGATAGATTTATCTGAAAAATGATATCCCCATTTCTGACTTTACCCTGAAAAGATATTCTTGGTGATCGACATCTCACTTTGTTATCTATATTTGTAAATAGCTAGATAACTCAATTTTGCTCTTAAATCTGTAACTATTTTCAGATATATGTTGATTTGAATTGAAAATTTGAGCTCATCATGTGAGAAAAAGTTATCAATGAGACGAATAAGCAATAGAAGTATGATCCTTGTGCTCAACCGCAGAAGGACTGAATTTTGCATGCATGTCCAAGAAATTAGATGAGTAATCTGCTTTATACATGACTAATAACTGCAACTAATAACTGCAATTTCTTTCATATACTGGTAAAAAAGAGGATGCACACGTTAAGGAGAGGAAAAAAGGCGGGCATCTGAGACTGTATATACTATTAAAAGAGTGTAAATTCTTTTCAATTAGAAAAAAAAAAATGGCGGCAGAAAATTGAAAAGAAAAATAAGATAGAAAATATGGAAGGTAACATCAGACTGACTTGGCAGATTGTGATGACGGTATTTGCAAATTGTTGGACGGCCGCGTCAATGCTAGAGATTTTTTCTTTTAATATATCACTATGGTTTAGACGTTGCATATATAATTTTTAGATGGATTTTCCAGTGAGTAAATTAAATTAATTAACCATATGAAACTGGGAAAATTATTATAAAAAAAGGGTAATGTATGGGGCCATTCGTCCAGTATTCTTGCAGTAAAGTCTTTGAATCAATGTCACAACTCCTTCCGGAGATCTCAATCCACAGTTTATTTTTCAACAAGATAATTTAAGAAGGAACTGAATTTGTCTTATAGAACAACTTGTTCATGAAAGTTTTACCTTCCATTTGCTTTGTTGCAATGGTCGGGTACTATTTTAGTATTTCAAGTTCTTGGAATTAATAATTTGGATACTATTTCTCATAAAATAAATAGTACCAGAAATTTACTAATGTTTCGATATTTAAATCAACTAAAAGTATTGTGTTAAAAGCTATTTTTGTAAACAATTCATTGGATGTGTTTTCTTGAAATTCTTTATGTTCTTTATTTCCAAAAATAAATTCATTTATGAAATTGCTGCTGGTGATGGCTGTGTCCTGCTGCAGTTTGCTGCTGATGGTGGTGTCCTGCTGCCCGTTTATAGCTGCAGCTTGCTGCCAGATTATGTTGTCCTGCTATTATTGATGCTTATGCTGCAATTATTTTGCTGCTGGTTGTCTTGTGCTGAAACCTATGCTCCGTTTGCTGCTAGTGGATAGCTGTGTCCTGCTGTTGTAGCTGCAGTTTGCTGCCAGATTCTGCGGTTGGCCATGATTTGGCCTCTGTTGCCAGCTGTTTCCTGAGGTTGTGGGTTGATTCTTTTTGTCCTCAACTTACTTAGCTTTTCTTGTATTTTTTTCTCTTGGCATCTACTTGTCTTATACTCTTCTTATTCATTAATGATATTTCTCTCTAAGAGTTTGCTCTTAGAGATTACATCAAAAAAGAAAATGAAAGAAATATTATTTTTTTTTCTTTTTCTTGATTTCCTTTTTATTAAAAAAGATATTTGTCTAGCTTGGTAGATTACAAAGGAAGGCTTGCTCTTGGATTCTCCCTAACCAGACTCAGGAATTTCGACAATACTTTGAAGCAATTCATAAGACAGAAAACTAAAAGCACAATTTATATTTTGTTATAGCTAATTAGCATGACCCGTCAAGACTCCTTAAGTGAAAGCTAGCTATTCAAAGAGCGAAGATGATTCAGTGATTAACATATTTCGGTGATCACAACATTTAGCAATCATCAACATGACATTGGTCCGTTTCAGTGGTGGACGCATCCGCAGGTGGATTACCGCCGCAAACGCACTTGCCATCAATGCAGCTGTTGTTGCGAGATTCACACATTTTGTTGCAGTCGAAACAGCGAATTGGATCCCTTCTTGCTTCGGCTCCTGGCGTCGTCAAGAACGGCACAGCTGGAAAAAAGATGTCTCATTAGTCAATGCACATGTAATTTACGTAACATAATATATAAATAAGAAAACAAAAACCAACTTCAGTGATCGAGCTTAAGTGGTACATGAAATAAACAGAGACCGAAATGGAGACTGACCGGAGGCAATGACCAAGAAGAACAAGAAAACCAACTTCAATGAAGCTTTTTCCATTGTTCCAGCGAGTATTGGAAAGTTGGAGGAGATGGGAAAAGAATTTTTATTGTTGAAGGGAAATGTTTTCCCGCTCCCTGGGTAATGGCTAGCTTTAGAGAAGTCTTAAGTGTTTGCAATCAACGAGTGTGTGAACAAGATCCTCTCCGCACATATTTATAGCAAAGTTCGTATCACTTTCTCATATGTAGTGGTGGTAGATGCTCCTGTACATTTTTTTTTTTTTTTAACTGAGAGATAATAGTTCTGTTGAGTTGTACCATTGATCAATAAAAATGAAACATATAAATAATAGTATTTTTTTTTAAATAAATTAATTCGTATGCAAACTGATGTTATAATATTAATTAAATGAAACATAAAACTATATATAGGTCGTGCGACAAGTATACAGTTAATACCATAATAAATAGAATGGGTTAATCTATTCAATAAACTAGCTTTTTAGGTTAGACATACCTGAGTTTTAGGTTTTATTAAATGCTGTTAGAGTTAGAATTTTAGTACTCAAAACGTGGGGACTCAATGTTCCGACCCAAAAAGTTGCTTTTCTGCCAATAGTTTATAATATAGACTTCAGCCCAAAAGTTGCTCTTTGTTGACTTTTTCCATTGTAAAAGTTTCCGTTCCTTATTAATCAGTAATTAGTAAAAGGAGATATATGAATCGATAAATAATACTAAATGGGGTTTCTCCAGCTAATAAAATCTCGAGTCCTGCAAGTTTCGAATATGCTTTGATGTAAAAATTGGATTCTCTTGCCTGGAAGGGAATAACACGCCGCCCCTTGTTTTTTCCATTCTTGTACTCCCGACATGGTAGGGAAATTGGCAATGCGCCCAGTTGCTAACATCCATCATTACAAATTTCTTTTCACTTTTGGTTTTTCCCAGGCTTGTTTTGCTTTAGGGTATGTGGTATTTCCAATAGTGATTATAATTGCACCCATTTACAGCATACTAAAACCCTATTTTAAAGAGTATAGGGTTTTGGTATATAAGAATGTCTAGCATATTCCCTCACTTTATTTCAATTTTTTTCCTTATAATATTCAACTCTTCTATTATAATTCTTAATTTTTTTTTCACGTAATTTTTTATATATGAGTTGTATATTAAAAATATAATAAAAGAAATTAAAAATTATCACTATAAATTTGAGAATTATAACAGTAGACAACCAAATACTATAATAAAAAGTTGAAAAAAAAGAGTTAAAAAATGTACCACGTACATCGTTGCACATTCTAGCATGTCCCTTTACAAATAAACTTCATTGAAATTTTAAAAATGATATTAGTTTATTAATAAACTTCACATTATATCATAATTACTCCTATTACCATTTTTATATTATTCTAAAATTTCACTATAAAATAAATATCATTAAAGTTGTTCTAACATATGGTTGCTATTTTTTCTTAATTGTTTTTTACAGTTTATGTACTAAAATAAAACAAAGTTGGAGTAGTTAAATACATTCGTGCAAGAGATATTAGATTCGAATCTTCCTCTCACCAATTCTTAAAAGTAATTAAAGATAATTTGTCTTTATTAATAAGAGAGAGGAAAGTGTGTAGGCTACGAATGACCATATTTAAGTGGAATTGCGTGCTAGCAAAGCTGCTGCTACTCCTTTGTTTTTGTGCTCCATGCATGCCTGATCCTTTCTTTTTGGGATATATTCCTTCATTATACCTATATATTCTCTTTTTTTTGGTGGGTTCATGGCTCCAAAGCACCTTTAACATTTAATTAATCTGTTGTAATTGTACTTGCTCTGTTATTGGAGATCCTCAGGATGGCAATATAATACTGGATTGATTCTCCATCTTTGATTACAGTTCACTCCATTTCATTGTTTTTTTAAAAGCTCGAATTTCGTACTTTCCATTTTTTATGTTATTCTAGCTAGAAAGACTTTGTCAATTAAATCAGTTAGTATCTATTCATTCGATTTGATTTGAATTTCAAATATTTTTATTATAATTTCAGTAGAAAAAGAGAGATTCAAGAAATTAAAACTTACTGTTTTGATTAGATATCCTTCTTCTTGTATTACTCTTTCTTCATGACTCAAAAGGATGAGATGGGAATCAAATTAAGTTTAATATGCTAAAAAGGGAGGCCCGATTGTGATACGTGCTTAATTGATCTTAAATTAATTTAATTTTAATGTATTAATTGTATTAGATTAGGAGTTATGTTAGTAGTGGTTTAGTTATTTCAAGAAGTGACCCACGTTTATATTAGTTTTATTTTTATAGTTATTTAAAGGTATTTAAATTAATGCATGAAAAGAGGAAAGGTAGAAAAAGATTCATCAAAGTAAAATTTGTGTTTTTTGTTATCTGAAAAATGGTTCTCTCAAACTAACCTTCTCACTTTTTGTCAATCCCTTATCTTTTCTAATTTTTTAAAGATAAGTACGTATTATTTGATATTAGAGCTAGATATATCAATGACTGAAGCTATTAGACAAAAAAGGAAAAAAAAAAAAGACACATTTTAAGGCCTATGTTGTTAAAAACTTTGAGAAGCAAGATATGATTATACAAGAAATTCTCAGTAGGCTTGAAAGTTTGGATGCCAAATATGAAGAATTGAGTAGCCAGTATACTCAATTAATTGCAAGCATTAGTAATAGCACCACCTATGGAGATGAAGTTCAATTGGTAGTACCATCTACATCTACTATCAAGACGACAAATTTAACCACATCTTTAAAATTAAACTTTCCTAAGTTTGATAGAGAAGATCCAAATGGTTGGATTTATTGAGCAGAACAGTATTTTGAGTACCAAAATATTGTAGGAGAGCAAAAAGTTCAACTGTCAGCATTCCACCTTAAAGGAGGAGTACTCCAATGATATGGATGGCTAATAAAGACAAGAGGAACAGTCACTTGGGCTGAGTTTTTGCAAGCACTTCTCAAAAGGTTTGGTCCTACAGAATTTGATGATGCATTAGAAGCTTTGTCTCAATTACGGCAAACTACTGAACAACTTTCTCAATTAGTAGAAGGTTTACCTGAACAATTTTTAATTGATGGTTTTGTTGGGGGACTTATTGATGAAGTTTTGCTCATTGTCTATTGTTATAAGGCTTGCTCGACTTGTGGAAGAAAAGCTCAATCTAAACAAGAAAATTCCAGCATCGATTTTGTTAGGAACTCCACCAACTCCACTGCATTGACATTTAAACGATTAACCCCAAGTGAGGTGAAAAAGCGTAAAGAATGCGGTCTCTGTTATTATTGTGATGGAAAATTTTCTTTAGGACATAAATGCCAAAATCCTCAATTATTTATGATTGAGAACTTGCACATCGAAGATGAAGGAGAGGGAAGAAGACCACATATAAGGAAAGTTGATGGTTGCATCCTTGAGGACAAGGATTATTCTAAGGGAGGGGGAATGATACATGCTTAATTTATCTTAAATTAATTTAATTTTAATGTATTAATCAATTGTATTAGGTTAGGAGTTATGTTAGTAGTGGTCTAGTGATTTAGTTATTCCAAAAAGTGACCCACATTTTCTGTTATTTCTTATCTGGAGAGTTGTTCTCCGAAACTAAGCTTCTCACTTTTTGTCAATTGCTTATCTTCCCTAATTATTTTAGGATATATATGTATCATGGTTTGTATAAAAGAAGTTGGAATCTCTGCTATGTATTATAAATTCTGTTTATTGATTAATTAATATGCATGCGGGTGTCCTTAGTGTTTTAATTTTTTTTAATCATTTAGTCAATTTATTTAAGATTTGAAGTGTTAGCAAAAACTTGATAATAAGAAGTTCAAGAATTAAATATTGCTTACCTCAATAATTCTGAAAGATATTTGGTTTTCTTTTATGTTTATGCTTGGAGTGAGATGAGTGTATAATGCAATATTGTATTGTATTTCTTAATTCGTGATTCCATCACTTCAAGTATCTGTTTTAAAGTAAGTTTAATATAGAGTTTGTTTAGTGTGCATAAAAGATGTTAGTGTTTACGCTGCAAGAGATTTCGATATGTGCGGGTGTATTTAGTGTTTTAATTTTCTATGATAATTTTATTTAATGTTCAAATGATTACTTAATATTTAATGAATGTTTTTTACACGGATGATTGAGTTGATTAAGAAGTTTAACAGTTGAATTGGCTCACACTAATTTGAACTCGATAATCCAAGATACAACTCTCAAGCTCACTCTTCGATCTCCATGACCCCAATAATCATTTCAAGAAAGTATCAAATTTCAGAAAAATAAAATTGTGTATACAAATTTAGAAAGTAAGATAATGAAAACGTATATATGAGGCAATGATATATAACATTTTATGTGGTGGCCTAATTTAGACCAAGGTACTAAAACTAATAATGAAAAGCAAATTTGAATTTAGAAGATTTGTAACTTTTATTATTTTTAATCTCCATAATTATAAGTATAAAATTTAAATGAAAAAAATTAACCTACATTAAATTTAGTAACTCCCGATTGTAATATTATTAAAAAAAAAAATTTAAACGTTTTAACTGCAACATTGGCAGAGCAAGAAATTGAAACCTGTATTCTTCAATGTTAACATCAACTCTCCAATGAAACAGCTAATGAAAATCTAAGAGCAGTTCAAAAAATGTTAATTATCTTTTAGTTGGGGTAGTTGGTATATATCCTTAGACGATATAGGTTTAACTTCTCTCAAATATAAAGTGGAGGCGAATTTTTTATTCAGATATAGATTTTCAAATATGGTATCAAATTAAATTTAATTAAGACTCTTCTCAAGTATATTAAAAAAAAAGAGGTTCTAAAATAGATTGCTTTAAATAATTTCATAAGAAATAAAGCGAACAAGAAGCCTCAGTTATTCAATTCTTAAGTAGCATATCTTTCTCGGCAATAATGTATTATTGGCACTCACATAAGCATTTTCCTTGGGTACATCGGATCATACCACATCTGGGAGGGCAGAACTCGGTGCAATCACTTTTGGCAGCACAAGACGGCGGCAATATACCATCAAGAGCAGTCTGGCTTGGACCTCCACCGCATATGCACGCGCCATTGACACATTTGCGGTTCTGCCTGGGACAATACAGCAAGCAGTCACCGTCTCTTGAGCATGAATATTCTTGGGTAGTTATCCTCGCTTCAGCCCTCGGCAGTGTTGATAATGAGTTACACAAGAGAATGAGAGACAAATAGGGTGAAACGACGTATAGGACCACCACGAAAGCCAACTTTAGAGAAGCAGCCATGTCTGTGTAATTGATTTAATTGTAGCTTAGAACTTGATGCTTATGCTCTTGGGTCTAACATTTATGAGAAAGAAGTTGCTTATAAGACAAGAAAGCAAAAAAGGCAATTTTGGATAGAATGTTTGCAAAGAAAACAGACATGAAATATGTAATAATAATTAATATTATATAAAGTTTTGAATTTGCAACAGTACATCAATATTAAGATAATAAATATAAAATAAATGATGCACTAAATTCAATATTTAAAGGTTTGGACAACCATATGTAACGCAATATCGCACTGCACTTATATCTATCTATATATTTATACCATTTGTTATTAGTATTAGTTAGTGATCCCAGTTCAGTGAGTCCTTTCTTATGTGATTAACTAGTGATACTAGTCCTACATTTTTTCTCTATAGATCGAGGAGAAAGATGGCTCTGCGGGAAGAAGATCGTACCATGAGAGAAGCAAGGAGGCTCAATCTTCCCATTCATTACCAGTTGGTCCTTCTTCCCCTAATTCTTTTATCCTACCAAGGAATAATTTATAATAATTCGTAAATCTAGATCGGCTAATTGTTCCCGACTCCTCTATCAGAATCTTAATAATGAATTAGGGCACATGGAGCCATTTCCTTCTTTTTCTATTAAGAAAAACAATATGCTACACTAATTGATAGTTCTTTCAGTTAATGAAAGAGCCCAATGCAAAAAAAAAAAAAGACTTATGAAGGTAACCTCTCACATATTTTCTACCTTTCATGCCTAAAATTGACTCTCTACGATCCTTTATAAGTGAGTGATATTTTATTACTTATTTCTTTTATTAGTAGCTACTCCACCTTGAACATGAGTTCAACAAACTAGAAAATCTCTTAATTAGGATACAAATTTTTAGAAAGCTTCTAGTACTCTTTTATTGGTTACCCTTAATCATATTATGACACCATAGGCAAATCCCACATTGACAAAGTACGGGAGAGATGTTACATATATAGATCGATATGTTCCAACGTTTAATAGATACGTTTTGGGTTGAAAAGCCCAAAAACAATACCGTGATGGCTTGTGTGCCCAAAACGGACAATATCTTTGGTGGGCTTAGGGGAGTATATATGACACCCTAAATAAATCTCATATTATTTGACATCCTAGGCAAATACTAAATTGGCAAGCAAAAGCCACTTTGCGTGTCCTTTTGAGCGATAGTGGGGCAAATCTCAGCAATGACGCTGAGTCCTTATAGGGGGTGTATATGACACTCTAGGCAAATCCCACATCGACAAAGTACGAGAGAGACCACTGAGTGGTAAATCTCAGCGATGATGCTGAGTCCCTAAGGGGGTACATGTGACACCCTAGATAAATCCCACATTATTCACCCTAGATAAATCCCACATTATTTGACATCTTAGGCAAATCCTACATTGGCAGGCAAAAGCCACTTCGCGTGTCCTTTTGAGTGATGGTGGGACAAACCTTAGCAACGATGCTGAGTCTTTAAAGGGGGTATATATGACACTCTAGGTAAATCCTGTATCCACAAAGTACGGGAGAGATCACTGAGTCCTTAAAAGGGGGTCGCTGAGTCCTTAAAAGGGGGTGTATGTGACATTCTAAGCAAATCCCACATCAACAAAGCACACGAGAGATTGCTGAGTCCATAAGGGGGGTACATATGACACCCTAGACAAATCTCATATCGACAAAGCACGGGAGAGATTTTAGGTATATAAATTGACATGCGCTAACCCCCAATAGATGCATTCTTCGGTGAGTTGGGCTATTACAGTTGCAACACCCAAATTTTCATCATAACACAACAAGAATTAAAATGAAACTCACATTTCCAAAATTCAATCTATCTCCACATTACAAATCACAAATTCTCCCAAAACACAATATCATCTTTAAAACATGTATAATCAACATATTACTAAAAATCTCAACCCAAATATCCCCTTAAAGAAGGTATTCCTTATAAATTTATTCAACAATAATTAATAGAGTTTAAACCATTTACTTATAATATCAAATAAATATAAAGTAATAATAAGGACAATATTGATTTATCTATAAAGAACAAATAAACTGCAGTGCTAATTTTGTAAAATATCAACTGGCAAGAGGTGATTCACCTATTTACTAAGTAAATTCATGTACAACTTTTAGTGCTAGAAAATCATTTAAACCACAAAACAATTATTTTTAAGAATTATTTAACAATAAACATTTATATATGAAATCATTACTAAAAAAAAGGCATGTGATCATATGTAAGCTTGACCATAACTTTTAAAAAAACTAATTTATAAAAAAAAATTTAACCAAATATTTAATAAAATCATTTAACTCATATCTCGTAGTATCAATAGTATTTCGATGTCTCATTTATCACAACATAGTACAATAATATCACGAAAATCCGATCATTAACGGTTAGTAAGTGCACATCAGTAATCTATCTAGTTAATCGATAACAGTAACAGTAATAGAAATAATCACTATGGACAATGAGTCAAAACAGTACAGTTTATAAA
The DNA here is from genome assembly GCA_022749755.1 of Azadirachta indica. Classification (NCBI taxonomy): domain Eukaryota; kingdom Viridiplantae; phylum Streptophyta; class Magnoliopsida; order Sapindales; family Meliaceae; genus Azadirachta; species Azadirachta indica. Next base: position 12,130,009 of record CM040443.1, on the reverse strand, counting down.
ATATGACATTTCAAATAAGGCAAAACCGATAACATTTATCTTTCATGTATGTTTCATACAAAACATTCAATAATTTGATTAAATATTTCTTTAAAATAATTATTTAATCATTAAAATCATTACCCATTTTGTTATGAAATCATCTAATGCTTACAATAGTTTTGAAGATTAACAGAAAACACATCATGCATAAATCTACTTACGTGGACCAAATTAAAATTTTCACGCTACTACTAGCATTCAAAGCTTCCAATCACCGTATTTATAACAAAGTATAATTTAATCAAAACTATAATAATTCATTAATTTTAAACTATAGACAACTTATTTTTACATCCCACTTTCTACGTACAATTCCTTTAATTACGTATCAATAACTTTTATCATATTTTAAAACTCTTTGAATTGCAACATCATAATCCTTATTCTTAGCACTCTTTACAACTTAAATAATGAAATATTTAGCATTTAATCAAGTTCAAAACCATACATTATAAAGCTTTAAACTTACAAATCCATTATCTGTCTTTTCGGTTTCTTACTGAACAACCTCAATTCAATAATTTTTAACTCTTAATTTATTAATCGGATTAAACTAAATTTTTACAAAATTGCTGGACAAACAAAAATATCTTGTTCAAAAATTTCATAACGTTTGGACATCAAAAATATTCTCAAAATATTTTCCTTTTCGAGTATAGGTAAACTGTCCTAAAATTTCTAGATTTGAGGTTCAACGATTCAAAAATTCATTACAACTTTTATAAAAATCTAAAAATTACAGAACTTTGCAAAATATCAATAGACTTGTGTATAAAGCAATATGTCAATTTTTAGAACATTTGAAGATCATTTGGTTGATCAAATAAATATATATTTTTGAACCTACAGCAAAAATTATTGCTCTTCAGAATAGTAGAGTAACGTTTGAAAAATCATTAAAAATTGATTTCTTAATCGATTGCAACAAAATAAAATTTTGTAAATTTCTTAGCAAATGTAGATTAATATCATCAAGATTATTGATAAAAAAATACATGAAAATCTATATTTTAATTATCAATAGACAAACTATTTAGATAACTCTATAAAATTCTAATCCTAATAACTATCAATTAATTTTCAATCAATAATCTTATCAATCGAACATGTCACATATAATTAAGAGCATCTAAAATCATGAAAGAGATATAATTTAATATTCAAGATAATTTAATATTTAAGGAAACTCACCTAGAAGACATTCGAATACGAAACAGATTAAGACACGTCCTTTCTCTTCTTTTCGATTTCCTCTTTCTTCTTTATCCTTCCTTTTTTTATTATTTTTTCTCTTTTCCTCTTCCCTTTGCTTTTCTCTCTCTCTTTTTTTTTTTAACGATCTAAGAAAATAAGAACTCTGATTATAAACTTGTTTACGTTAAATTCTATCTTATGTAAAATATTACTCAACTCTCTTAATTTTTCTTTCTACGCTTTTGTCCCATAATAAAATTTTTATTATTCAATTGTTCCATTCTTTTAAAAAATACACATATCTATCCATAAAAAGTAACTCCACCAAAAGCAAATATACTTATCTCTTAAACTTTCAATCATTTGTATTATTTACATAATAAAGTCATGAAAATTCGGGTATTATACATATTCTTAATCATTTACCTCTTTTCCATTAAGAGATTCTAGTACTCTATTGGATTTTATCACCATGTTAAGAAGTTTAAGTACTCACACAAAGTCTATATATGCATAAAATTTAATGTATGAAATTGAATAACACCATCGTAGAGAATGAGTCCTAGTCTCAAATATGTTAAGCTTATTAATTAATCTTATCGTTTTTCTTTTTTGTTTTTGAAAGAATTCTTTTTCTTATTTGATAAGAAAGGAGAAAAATCTCATACAGTACAAAAAAGCAGATGTGCTTTCACAAGAATCAAATTTTTTTTGTAAGGAAATTTAAACAGTTTTGAAAACTTTGATTTCCATGGAGAATTCTTTTGAGGTCTAGCTGTTCACTTGCATATCCTGGAATTTGTATTTTATATGGCAACAAATTAATAGTAGCGATCATTACTGGATAATTTTTTAAGTAGGAAAATTGATTCCTCGTTTTTTGTTTTTTATAATTAGGAACGAAAATTGAGGGTGGAAATACGAGAAATTATTAGTTAAGGCCGTGTTAATGATAAACAATGTCATTCTAATTTATACAGTACCCCTTTAGATTACACATCTGTTTATATTATTGGTGAAGGAAAAATATTTTCTTTGTTGTTATTAAAATTCTATCATTTTCTCAAATATGAATTGCGCAAGATTTTTCCAGAATTTTATTGCTATATAGATGATACATTAGAAATTTTCAGTTACAAAGCCATTGACACTCGCCAAAAATACAGTTCTTATAAATGCACCTACAAGGACACTTTTGGATGCAAACACTATCGCTTTTGGTAAGCATAACGCATCTACACTGTGCAAAATAACGAGGATTCCCATCCCTGCACCTAATACGTTTGCAGTTTTGGTCACTAATACACAGCATATAAATTTCTGCTTCTACTCCTGGTACACTTGAAAGCAGAAGATCTGTCAAAATAATCCCAAGAATGATCTTATATACATACATACATATACTTAATTAATTTCATCATCTAACATATCAAATAATGAAATATATGATTGAGTACAGGTATTTTATGAGAAGGGAAGATCAGAGACTAACAGGATTCGGTGAACAAGATTAGAATGATAAATAACATTGTTTTAGAAGAAGAGTTATCCATATTCAGAGAATGATGACCTTAAAAAATGATTTTCACAATAAAAATTGACTCTCTTTTGGCATAAGAGTACTTCTCATCTTTTATTAGTGGAATTGCGAAAGGAAAAAACAAAAAAATTGGGCAGCCAGGTGTAACATTTTTTAACGGTACAAATGTCATCTTGCCTATTAAGGGTTTAAATGCTATGTGCATCATAAGTCTATTGAGAGTTCAAAAACTATTCAGAAGGTTGCTTCATTGATGTCATAAATTAATGGTTAGTAGTGGCAAAAAATTCTGGTTTAATGTCTAAGACTAGCATCATTTGTGACAAATTATCATCCTTGTTTCTGTGAGGTAGTTTAATTTTAGTCTGAGCTCTTGTTGTTAAAGTAAGAGATTAAGGGAAGGTTTGTCTCTTACAACAATTTCAAAATTTTTATATTAGCTCTAATTTTTATCATGAAATTAGTTGTTATAATGATCAGAATTTTGTGTCAAATGAATGTTGTGTAAAATTATAAAAAAGATGGGTTAGCAAAAATGCCCCTATATATATACCTATAATTTTCTTTACAATAATTTGTAAATGTTGTGGTTCGTGTGAAAGCACGGAATGCTTAATAAAAGCATACTTTAAAATTCATGTAAAGATTTCTACATTGTTAGCAGCGTCAGAGAGTTATTATGTGCATGAAATTAAGAAGTTTTACGGAAGGTCGCTGAACTAATTGATTCCTTTCAACGAGTATATATTTGATCATGAAATTGGTTGAAGTTACTTGGAGACTTATAAATTTGAAGATAAAAATTCGGGTTGGATTTCCCGAGAAATTTTTTTTTGTAAAACAGTAAACTTAAATCTAGTAGAAAATTTTTAAAAAAGAATAATTATGGATAAATTAAGAGAAAGAAAGTTATTAGTACGGTGAAGAATACTATCTGAGTTATTAAGAAGTTTTTTTTGGAGACTAGCCTTGTTGGTATAACCCCAAGGTTTGTGATATATTGTGTGCCAGCATCTTTAGTAAATTCGAGTAATAATAAAAGGTAAAGGTAGGTTACTTAAGATTCGTTTGATATAATTTTTGAAATAGAATATTTTAAAATAGCGTTTTTACTCGTAAAATTTTTATGAGTAGAGTTTTTAATAAAAGTTTATTAATCGTTTAATTATCATAAATAATTTTTGAGAAAAATTTGAATAATTACTTTAATAGACAAATTTTTAATATTTTATTTAAAGAAATAACGTATAATTTTTAAAATAAAGTAATGATATTTTAAATAATTTTACTTTTTAAAAAAGTTGGAGAAGCTTTACCTCCAAAAGTCCAAATTTTTGGTTCCTTCTAATAGAAGGAAAACAGCTTTTTTAATTCGCAAAAACTTTTTTTTATTATCAACCAAACAACATTAAAAAATTTGAAAAAGATTTTTATCGTTAAAAAGGTCTTTTTGATCAATGAAAAGTCAAATCAAACGAACACTTAATCTTTAACAAATTGTGTGATTTCTCAAAAATTATTTTCTATTTTTAAAAGTAAAAAATAGTAAAATATTTTATATTTTATAAAATTTGTTTTAAAAGCTAGTTAAAAACTGTTACTATTTAAATTTTAACTAAATTATGAAAAATAAGTTTTTATTATTTTTTATCATTTAAATAAAAAAGTAAAGAACATTTTAGTTCTTAAAATTGGACTTAATAGTATGATAAGTTTTACTTATTATAAAAATACTTAAAAAAGTCTGAGCTTATTAGTTTGTACTATATGTTTGGATAGAAAAATAGATAAAATGGCCTTTTCAATGTTACTCATTTTCAAAATGAAAACCAAACCTCTTCATCTATTTTTTATTTTTTAAAAAATCTTTTTAACAAATAAAATTAAGTGTCTACTCTTAAAAAAATACTATTTTTAAAATATAATTTATTTTTTTAAAATTTGCTACTAAACACACTATCTAAATGTTGAAATTCAACCAATCAATCATGGATTCTTATATAATCATCTGTACAATGTATGAAAATAGAATTACTGTTTAATATCTCATTTGTGTTATCTCCTCTCCAGTCCTTCCTCTATTATACTTTCTTTGACTTAAATCTAATAACGAAATTCGTAACAGTGTTTGCACTATTCCTTTTCTACTTAATCTAAAAGAAAAAGTAATAAATTAAAATTTTTCTTTTTTCAAAATAATCAAATGAAAAATAATATTATAGTATCAATAACATTTTTTTCCCAATATTATAAATGAAAAAAAATGTTTCTTTCTTTATTACACTAAAGATTTTTTTTTCCATTTTCTAGTCATTAATGTTTACTTGAATTCGTTTATTTGTTAACAATTGCATAGATAAGTTTGTTTGTTAAATAAAAATCTCAGGAATCAAAGTTTAGATAAAAGAAAACATATCTTTCGTGATTAAAATTTTTCCTATATAACTTATACATCATAATTAGTATGTATTTACAAATTATAATGCAAATACGATTGAATTTAAATAAAGAATAAAAGCTTGGGAAATTAATTAAGATGAGTGTACGTCAATTATAATGCGTTAGAGATGGCTTAAATATGCATGGGTGCAGAGAGTAAAACTATTTCATTTAATTACATAATCTAGTTGACAGCAATAAAATATAAACTCTTTCAGTATTTTAAAAATAAAATACTTAATTACACGTAATTTATTAGCCCATGCTGTCCGATATATATGGCTTTTGATTTGCATTGAAATATAGATGATGATAGGACGCAAATAATACAGTCTCACCTATTATTCAGAGACTGACAATATTATTAGCAAAATTATATCAAGCCATTAGACAGAGAAACAATAGCGTAAATGACTTCAAACAAATCGTTTATTTATTTATTTTAATTTTATTCTTGCATACATAATTAAGCAGCTGTACGTTGAGAACAGCCATTCTCAAGCAAAACTTTCGATTATTGCATGCCTTCAACACCAGATAGTTTCTGTCGGGGTAAGCAGTCGCAGATGCTGTCATGACAGTAGCCGCCTTCTGGACATTTAGATAAGCAGTCCCTGTCACTCGAACATTCTTTCACCTGATTCGCTTCAACATCTCCTGCCCTTCTTGAAATGATTCACCTGCGAATTATATAGACATATGTATATACATTTATTTATATGTTATTCAGTCTCCTTTAGTAATTAATATATCAGGAAGTACTCGAGATAAACTATAACTCACCAGAAGCAATGACCCAAAGGAAGATCAAGAAAGCAGCACGGTAACAAGACTTACCTATTTGTGTGTGTTTGTTTCAATTTGCACTGGTTAATGGAACAATGCAGACACTTATATATAAAAGAATTAGGTTGAAAAGGGTATTTAAGGCCTTAATTTAAGGGATAAACCTCGATTCTGGAACTTTAATTGTGACGAGAATCAAATGGATTTCTCCGAATTTCTTGCTGACTTATATACCAAGAACCATAATGTTATCATAATCAAAATTTTCTAAATGAGTCCAATTTGGAAATTTAATCCTTTATTTGTTAAACTTCGTATTATTGTTGGAATTTTTTGTGTAAATAGATGTTTGTGAAACGTTTTGAATCGTCAGTGTTATTTTCTCTATATTTTCATAATTTAGTTGCAGTATCAAAAAAGGAGTGAAAGGTTTTTTCCTTTTTTTTTTTAGCGAGGATTTTACTATATAGGATGATGTGTCGTTGTGGAAAGTGGTTAGAAATTAAGAGTTCCTTTGGGATTGTTGTGAGAAGAGATAAAAGTGATTTTGAATAATCAAAAGTCATTTTAGTTGTTTGATAAAATTTTTTCAAAATCACTTTTAATAAAATCATACCATCTTACAGCAAATTTTGACAAGTAGGAGAAGATTGCTTTTTAAAATATGATTTTCAAAAGTAAGTTTATTTATAAGTATAATATTAAATATATTTATTTAGAACTATAAAAATAAAAAAATTAACACTATGAATAATTTTTAAATTTCAATTTAATTGAAAAATAAAATTGTTATAATCAAAATTTTTTCCATTCATAACTTTTTTACTTTTGATTATATTTTCTCTAAATTATTTAAGTATTATATTATATTATATTATATTATATTATATATTATATTATATATTATATGTTTTACATTACATAATTCATTTGTCATTACTTCATCAAAACCATAAATAATAGTGTTATTGTTGCCTACTTAAAGTACGGTACTTAAATATATATTTAACACTTAAAGTAATTTTTATTCATTATTATTTACTGCATACATTTTAATCATTTGCATTGCTACAATACTTTTAACAATAAATTATTTCTATAGTACAACAAATGCATATTATTTCAAAATCTACAGTAATTCCAAAGTGACTTTAAACTTGGTGCAATCACTGTAATGGACAGAGCCTAAATCTAAAATGGCTTCATTAGATTTCTTCTGTTTGGTATGCAATAACAGGTGCCATTGTTGTTATAGAAGCCACCCTTCAGACATTTCAATTGGTAATCAAAGTCGTGAGCATGCAATTCCTTACTGGCTTCATCAACAGATTTTATGCGTAGGGGTATGGAGTAACAGGTGCCATTGTTACGGAAGCCGCCTTTCAGACAATTAATTCAGTTGGCAATCAATGTGGCGAGTACAGTGTGATATTCCTTGCTGGCTTTATCCGTTGCTAGGCCTCTTGCGAAAGATGCACCTGCCAATCATCTAATTCCATTACTCACTCTGCTTTAATACAAATACAATGACAAGTTTTCCATATTGAGATAGAGAGAGACTTACAGGAAGCAATGATCACAATGGCGGTGAAGAAAGCTGCAGTTGGAAAGAAGTTTTCCATATTTTTCGGGTTGTGAGAAAACTAAGGAGCTTGTGAATCTGTGATGGCTACAATGACAAGTTTTTACTGGAGAATGAATTTTAAGGCTAAGAAGCTAAGTTGGCAGTAAATCCTAGTACTGGAGAGTTTGTGGAGATGTCATCTCTGTGATAATTGGCAGATTAAAAATGCATGAATCGCATTTAATGTATATTTTTGGCCAATGGATAAATGATGTATTTACAAGCAGAAAGAAACACATAATTTTATCTTTCTTGTAGGTGGTACGTGAGCATTTCACTTGTAATAAACCATCTAAATGCGAAAATTGAAAATATTAGAGCAGTTATATAAGAATATACCATAAAGTTTTGAAACTCATTACACTAGTAAAAGTTATAAATAAGGGTGGCCAAAAAATCATCGATTGAATTGAACCAAATAATCCGAACTGTATTTGGTTCGCTTCTTATTTGGTCCAATTTAATTCTTAATTTAATAATATGACAAATCAATAATATACTATAAAGTTATATGGTTGAAACTAACACTAGTAAAAGTTATAAATAGTGGTGGTCAAAAAATCATTGATCAAATTGATCCGAATAATCCGAACTGTAGATGATCCGCTTCTTATTTGGTCCTGTTAATTCTCAATTTAATTAATTATGTACAAGGTTGGTGAACCTTAATATCAAGTAATAAAAAAATTTAAATTGTTTAAAAATACAAATTAAAACATCTTGAATTTAAACCAAACTGACCCAGACTAATTTGGTTCCATAAATCATGAGGTTCAGTTTGATTCCATCTTTTATGAAATCTACAATTCAATTTTATTTTTATATTGACTAGAAAGCAAATCAAATCGAAAAATGTGTACCCAGCTTAATTATAAAATTTGAGAGATCATATTGTCATTGCCTTATATTTGAGGGTAGTTGACTAATATGTGGAAGAAGTAACCACATATTTATACCCTCGTCATTTTTCTTTTGATAAACTCATATAGTGTGATTCTATATATTTTCATTTCACACTATATTTCTATAAATTTTTTTTAAAAAAATGATAAAACAATTACATTTCTTAATTATAAATAACATTATTATCAATGCCAACAATAGATGAAAAATAATTTTGAAGCGTTACACCTGTACAGACAACTCCTTATTGGCTTCATCGGCAGATTGCTTCCGTGGGAGTATGCAGTAACAGATGCCATTGTTACAGAAGCCACCCTTCGGACATTTCAATTGACATTCAATGTCGCGAGTACAGTGCAACTGCTTATTGGCTGCAGCAGCAGATTGTTTCCGTGGGGGTATGCAGTAACAGATGCCATTGTTACAGAAGCCGTCCTTTGGACACTTCAGTTGGCAATCAATGTCGCGGGTGCAGTGCAACTCCTTATTGGCTTCATCATCTGGTGCTTGGCCTGTTGTGAAAGCTGACGCGCCTGCCAAGAAATTGAATTCCATTATTTCGCTCTGTTCTAATACCCCATAGGTTCCATTACCTAACTGGCCTCTTGGGTTTTTAATTGAAATACTACCTATTTGGGAATGTTAGAAAAGATCATAAAGATTATCTTTTATATATATACTGCACTAACCTGTAACTACATTGGTAAGAGTGATCCTTGCCAATTCAGGCTCCAGAATATTCAATGACAGAATAAAACTGTTTAAAGTAGTAAATATTAGTTATATAGTTTCATTACCACTATAATATAAGGTAATAGGCCCGTTTAATCCAATAAATGATCATTTAACTCGATTTTAATAAGTAGAAATAGTTCAAGCAGAACATCTATACAATAGCAATAGAATGGTAAACTTTTCTGGTCTGTAATCAAATATTTAATGATAATCTCATACACACGGGCGTGTCTGCGTACTTGAGTGTGTGTTATTTTATAGCTAGAGAATGCACAATCAATGTGGGTATAGTTCAGTTGGATTTGGACACGCTTTAACTTCTCAAATCATCTTGAATTCAAATAACAATAGGATAGGAAATGAGTTTAGTATTTAGTGAATGAGATTTTTCATTCCCTTTCAAAACCTTTTATAATGAAAAATAATGAATGTCCAAAAACCTTTATTATTTAGGATAATTTTCCATCACCCTTAGTTTTTCAAAAATACCCACGTACTCTCGTAATGTTACATTTGGTAATGTTAAAAGATACATTTTACAGACATTTATACTCTTAATGTTAATAGCACTCTTAAATATCAAAACACTGCAGTAACTTATTAATTATCTTTGAGCGACTCATCGCGCCACCTCAGAGGCCATGACAACACCTTACATGAAGCCAACACCACCATTTTGGCTTTTCATCATGCTTAATTTGTCAGCTTAGCACTACCATCTTGATGTCTCATCAGGGTTTGTGAGCTCCAGCGCCTAGTACTCCTCACCAGGCTTGTAGGTTTCGATTTGAGTGAAAAACTTCAAGATGATTTGCCATCTGAGATTTGGCGGTGTAAAGATGATTAGTTTTTATGTTTCATAATGTTATTTGAGATTTGATTGTGTGTTATTGTTGAACTTAATTAGATTTTAGGTGTATTTAAATGTACAAAATGTGATTAATTTTCTTTTAATTTTCATAAATTCTTGAATTAGTTTTTGAGTGATTGATAATGTAAAATTTGACGAGAACAAATGAGTTTATTGAAAATGTTACTGATTGGAATGTTTGAAGAAGAAGAAGAAGGATAGATCGAGTCTGCTTCCGTATGAGGAGGAGGATTTGCGGTGACGGAAATCGGTGTTACACGACGGCGATGACTGAAATCGGTGGGTTTTTTCCCAAGCTTGCGGATTTCCAATTGGCAAAAGCGTGGATTACGAGGAGGAGGAAAACGAGAATTCGAAGGACACATTGCTGACGTATTCGACGGACATATGGGCACTTGGGTGTGTGGTTGTGGAGATGATGAGTTGGAAATCTGCATGAGGTTGTGAGTTTTCGTCTGCAGATGATGTGCTGCATCACATTGCTTCCAATTTGATAATTCCAAAAGGGAAAGATTCCAAAAGTAAATATTTTATGGGGAACTTTTGTCTCAGATGGATTATTGAACAGTTGCTAGAGCATCCTTTTCTTGTTGTTTGATGCTTGTTTTCGTTTGGAACAAAAGTAAACAGGTGAAAGGTAATTGCGATTGATGCACAAAGTTGAGAATTCTACAATTTTATATCAAAATGCCTTTTATTACTAAATCAATAAAACTTTATTTTATAATAATAATCATCGGTATATGAATGAATTAGTCTACGCATCACAACCGCAAACGCATACTCCATTACCACACAGTCTTTGGAACGGTATTGCTTGTCTCAATCCTCATTGCTGTAGAACCGATCGAGCATCGGCTTAGGTGGAGTCCTCAACAGCAACGTTAACACGTGCGGTACATGAACACTGATTGTTAACACAATGAGGAGTGCCAGTTTCACATTCAAGAAACTTGCATTCTTCATCAGTTTTACATGGCAAAAATTTCTGTGCCTCTGCTTTCGGCAAACTTGAAAGTAAAAACCCTGCTGAAAACAATAATGTAATTAAGTAAGCAATTTTCATGTAAATTGAGTATCAAAAAGTTCAAGTGCTATAAGTAAATATAGTGGTGTACGAGAGAGACTAACAAGATAAAATGAGCAAGAGCAGGATCAAAGATGCACTCTCGAAAGAAATTTTATCCATTTAAATTGTCTTGGTTGTTTTTATCTTACAGTGGGATATATTGCACCAATGTTTAATTTATACACTTGAATATGGTAGTATTCTTGAGATTTTAACACAAAAGGAATTTGGACAGTTACATTTTTTAATTACTATATCGGATACTCTTATTTTATTTCTGACTGAGAATTTAGAATGTATATCTGGCAAGACAGTTTGGGGTAGGAAAACAAATAAATAAAATTAAGTGTAATATTTATTAGTTCAATCTACTTTTGGATAGGTTACCTTGTTAGTGATTCATGTTATTTTATTTCTATATATAAAAATATTTCCTCTTATAAAGTTTATATGTTGGAAGGTGGAGAGCTTATATTACAAAAGAAGATAAATTTGTTAGGATAATTATAAACAAGGAAGGAAGGAGAAGATTACAATTTTATTAATTTCTAATTTTTTGCTTGACTTAAAATGAAAGAACTTACCTCTATTTATAGTATAACACCTTCTTAACCAACAGTTAAAATTATACCAACAATTATTTAATCTAATAATTATAAATCTCTTTCTAAAAATATGCATAATAATATCTAAATATTTACTACAAATATCTAGATATTTTTTACAAATATATAGATTTTATTAGTAAATATTTAAATATTTATTCCATAAATATCTATATATTTTCTTACAAATTTATAAAAATTTGGCTATATTATTCTTAGGCCCAACTTACAAGCCCAATTTATTTTGGGTCAAATCAAGTTTAATTTCTAATACTTCCCCTTAAACTTGATTTAGTGACTCTCAATAGTTTTCGCAACACGCAAAATATCTCATTTTTCAAAGACTTGGTGAAGATATCAACAATTTGGTCTTATGTCTTCACGTATTCTATTTGTACATTCTTTCTAGTAATGCACTCTTTTATATAGTGGTAGTGAGTGTTAATATGTTTACTTCAATCGTGAAACACGGGATTCTTTGCCAACACTATTGCTAATTTGTTGTCAATATAAATCTTATTTGACATTTCTTGTGACCATCCTAACTCTTTCAAAAGATTTCTAAACCATATTGCATAGCAAACATATAATGTTGCGACCACGTACTCAGCATCATAAGTTGAGAGAGTGACTATCGGTTGCTTCTTTGACATCCAAGTGAAATCAGTGTCACCCATGAAAAATACAAATCTAGTAGTACTTTTTCGATCATCCATGTCTCGACCCCAATCATTATTGCTGAATCAACAAGTTTGTAATCATTAGAAAATGAATAGAATAAGCCAAAATCAATCGTACCTTTGAGATAGTGAACAACTCTCTTTGCAACTTTAAAATGGGTGGTTGTTAGTGTCTTCATGTGACGACTAACTAACCCAACAGCATAGAGGATGTCAGGTCCTTGTGCAAGTTAGGTAATGTAAGCTTCCAACCAAGCTCTTAAAAAGGGTTAAATCTATTATTTCTCATTTATCATACTTTGACAGTTTCACTCCACGTTCTATTGATGTGCTTATTGACTTGCAGTTATCCATCTTAAATCTCTTAATGATCTCCTTTGTATAGCTTTCTTGTAAGAAGAAAATTCCATCTTCTTTTTACTTGACTTTAATGCCGAGGTAGTAAAACATTAACCCAATGTCAGTCATTTCAAACTCATTTGTCATAGCTTTCTTGAACTCTTTAAATATGCTTGGATTGCTTCCAGTAAAGATCATATCATCCATGTGCAAGTATACGATTAAAACATCTCTATCTTTGATCTTAATATAAAATGCATGTTCATAAAGGCACTTGATAAAACCATTTGTTTGGAAATACTTGTCTATCCAGCTATTTTATGCTCTCAGTGCTTGCTTTAACTCGTAAAGAGCTTTCTTCAATTTCAAGACTTTGTATTCATGACTCTTTACTTCATAGCCCAAAGGTTGCTCGATGTAGACTTCTTCTTCGAGTGTTTCATTAAGAAAGGCAAACTTTACATCCATTTGATGAATTTTCCATTTTTTTCGAACTGCAAAGAGATGATTAGTCTAATAGTTTCTAATCGAGCAATAGGAGCAAATACCTCATCATAGTCAATTCCAACCTTTTGACTGTAGCCTTTTACAATAAACCTTGCCTTGTATCGTTTAATTTCTTCATGTGCATTCTTTTTCACCTTGTACACCCATTTAACACCGATGGCTTTATATCCTTTAGGAAAAGCAACTAGCTCCTATGTGTCATTCTTCTCAATGACCTTAATTTCTTTATCCATCGCAACTCTCCATTTTTCTTGTTGCATAGTTTTTTAGAAGTTCATAGGTTCACAGTCTACAAAAAGGCAAAAAAGAGTGAGATTATCCATCCTCTCGGTTACCTCATAGAGATCTTAGAGACTCCTTATGCATTCTTCATTTCTTTTGTTTAAAAAGGATGATGGTGAATTGCTATTATCAACTCTTGTTGGCGAACTAAATGGTGTCATAAGCTCTTCTTGACATTCTTCTTATTGCCTTGTTAGTGTCTTTGTATTTTCTTCAAATTGAGGAATGAAATTGAAATTGTCTACATTGGGGCCAAATCTCATTCTCCTTTTTCATCAAATATCACATCTTGACTAATCACGACCTTTTTGTCGCTTTGGTTGTACAACTTGTAGCCATTTGAATTTGAGTCGCAATCGATGAAAATAAAACTCTCACATTTATCATCGAGCTTCATTCTTTTTTTGTCTAATATATACACATAAGCTATGCTTCCAAAAACTCTTAGATGAGAGATGTCGGGTTTTCTTCCATTCCAAGCTTTTTGTGACATTTTTTCCCACACACATCAAGTAAGAGATCGGTTAGACAAATACACTGCACATGCCACAGCTTCAGGCCAAAATCCTTTTTGTAATTTTTTACTTTAGAGCATGCTTCGTGCCATGTTGAAAATTGTTCTATTTTTCCTCTTAACAATGCCATTTTGTTAGGGGGATCTTGGAATAGTTAGAAGATGTCTATTTGCTTCACAGAACTCTTGAAACTCTTTTGAAGTAAATTCTCCTCTGCGATCGGATCCATGACCTTGATTTTGCATCCACTTTCATTCTCCACGAGTACTTTAAACTTTTTGAACACTCCAAAAACTTTAGAATTTTCTTTTAAAAAACACACCCATGTTTTTCTTGAATAATTATCAATGAAGAGAAGATAGTAATTACTCTTACCTAGAGAGCTTGGTTTGATAGGATCATATACATCGATGTGTATGAGTTCAAGTGACTTCTTGACTCTAAAAGTAAACTCCGTTAGAAAACTCATTCTAAATTGCTTCCCAAGTAGACATCATTTGGACAACTGGTCAGGATAATAGATGCAAGGCAGTCCTCTCACCATTTTCTTCTTAGATAACAGTTCTGAATCTCCAAAATTGAAATGCCCAAGTCGAAGATGCCACAGTCATGATGCATCCTTGTAGCAAGCCTTGAGACATTTTGTTACACCGTTTTGAATATTTAACAAGAACATTATATTTTTGAACATTCCCACCTTTACAATTAAATTACTTTTATTATCTCTTATAGAAAGATTATAATTTTTCATACGAATATCATAACCTTTTTTTAAGAGTTGTTTCAAGTTTAAAATATTATTTTTCATATTAGGCACATAATAAACATTTGAAATAAATTGATGTCTTCTATCTTTCAAGCAAATAAGGATGTTACCTTTACCTATCACGGGTATTTTGGACTCATTCGCATAAAAGACATTGCCATTCACCGATTTGAATATTTAACAAGAACATTATATTCTTGAACATTCCCACCTTTACAATTAAATTACTTTTATTATCTCTTATAGAAAGATTATAATTTTTCATACGAATATCATAACCTTTTTTTAAGAATTGTTTCAAGTTTAAAATATTATTTTTCATATTAGGCACATAATAAATATTTGAAATAAATTGATATCTTCTATCTTTCAAGCAAATAAGGATGTTACCTTTACTATCACGGGTATTTTGGACTCATTCTCATAAAAGACATTGCCATTCACCGATTCATCAAACTCCACGAACATATCCTTATTTCTACACATATGATTGTTTGTGCCGATATCAAGGTACCACGTATTAGTGCTGCCACCATTATAGTTCTTTAATGCTAGCAATAATGTTTTTTCTTCTTAACTTTTGTTGTCCATATAGTTGGCCTTCTTATTAACTTTATTATTGAAAACTCTACACTCAGAAGCATAATGGCTAAATGTTTGACAATTATAACATTTAACTTGAGACTTATTGTACCTTGAGTTCGAATTACCTCTTCCACGACCTCTTGTTGAGCCTTGACCTCTATCATTGTTGTTGTTGCTTTAATTTGAAGGTTCTCTCCATTCTTGTCCACGTCCACATTCGTGACACTGTCCTTGACCATTTCCTCTTCCACGTTAGCTTCTCTCATTGTCGAAACTTTCTTCCTTTTCTTTAAAAGTGAGTTTTGTTTGAAAAACTTGTTCCAAAGCTTCTTGTTTTCTCTTTTGTCTTTTTTCATATACTTGTAATGAACCCATGAGTTCTTCAATGGTCATAAATTCTAAATCTTTTGTTTCTTTAATTGTTATGACAATATGCTTAAATTTTGAATCCATAGAACGAAGAATTTTCTCCATAATTTAAGCATTACTTAAGCTTTATCCATTTCTTTTTAATTGATGAGCAACTACCAAAACTCTAGAAAAGTACTCAGAAATTGATTCACATTCTTTCATAAATAAAGATTCAAATTCACCTCATACAGTTTGAAGACGTACTTTCTTCATTTTTTCGGCATCTTTGTATGAAGTTTGAAGCATCTCCCATACTTTTTTGGCAGTGGTTGCATTTGAAACCTTCTCAAAACTATCTTTATCTAATGCTTAATAGATGAGGTAAAGAGCTTTCTTGTTTCTCTTTTTAAAATCCTTCAAGAGATCTTTTTAAGCTTGAGTAAGGGTGGTCTCATTTTTTAACACATCAAACCCTTTCTCTACAACTTCTTATGTATCTTAAACTCCTAATAAAGCTTTCTTCTTGATGCTCCAATTATTGTAATTGCTCTTGGTGAGCATTGGAACTTGGAAGATAGTCATTTTATTGCTTGCCATAGTCACTCAGACCTTTATTCTGATATCACTTTGTTGGAAGGTAGAGATAAATTTGTTAGGATAATTATGGACAAAGAAGGAAGGAGAAGCTTACAATTTTATTGGTTTCTAATTTTTTTTGTTTGACTTGCAATGGAAGAACTCATCCCTATTTATAATATGACACCTCCTTAACCAACGATTAAAATTATGTCAATATACATATAACCTAATAGTTATAAATTTCTTTTTAGAAATATTTATAATAATATCTACATATTTACTACAAATATCTAGATTTTTATTGCTACATATCTAGATATTTATGAAATAAATATTTAGATATTTTCTTACAAATTTTTAAAAATTAGGCTACATTATTTCTAAGTCCAACTTACAAACCCAATTTATTTTAAATCAAATTAAATTTAATTTTCAACATTATAGGCGTTTATTTTTTAATTTATATCTGAAAACTTGTTAAAAATGTATTAAGTTAAAAATTTTAACTTACGTATGAATAACTAAATGTTTGAATAAATAAATATTTTATTTCTCAATAATACTATTAGTTTATTACTTTATTTCTAATATTTAAAATTTAAATTTTATTTAATTTTTTATTGCCTTGGAATAATATTTTGACGTAATTTTATTTTTTATTTATTTTATCATTAATTTTTATATCATATCATTTAAATTATTAATTCATAATTTTTTTCACTCACAATGCTAAGTAAAGTCATATATCATATAGATAAAATAACTTACATATTAATATAACTTTATTAAAAATTATTTAATTTATGAACTATTGTGTTAATGTAATTAAATTTTTTATAAAATATATGTCAACATATAAGTTTTAAATTTTTATTCTAATAAAAATAAATAATTTAACTTTTATATTTAGATGTTTAAGGTAAATATATATATATATATATATCAATTAGATTCAATTTTGGTCACATTCAAATTTCAGATAAAAAATAAATGCTACCTTAAATGAGAGATATAATATTAGAGAAATTAACAAAAATCTTCTTGAGTTTAAGCCAAAATCAAAATCCCTAAAGTTAATGTACCTTTAATTTATCCTTCCTTTTATAAGGGTAATTAGTACATGCGACTAAAATAAAAATCCTAATATTTGTTTATGGCTGTTTGGACACTGAGGAGAAGGGTACAGCATGTTTCTAAAGTTCTGTAGTGGCAGCGACCAATTGTATCAGCGTATAAGTAAGTCCATCAACTGCTTGCTACAGCACGAGTTCGGAGTTACACGAAAGATATTCTTTGATAACTTGAATACGAGTAGGAGGATTTGGGATGACTGAAATCGCTGTTATACAACGGCGATGACTGAAATCGATGGGTTTATTGCAAAGCTTGCGGATTACGAATTGGCAAAGAACGTGGATTACGAGGAGGAGAAGGAGAATTCGGACAAAGAGAGGGACGTTCAGTTACACGGAGTTGGTGAAGGACAGACTGCTGAGGTATTTTGACGGATGGCACTTGGGTGTGTGGTTGTGGAGAAGATGAGTGAGAAATCTCCATGAGGTTGTGAGTTTTCGTCTGCAGATGATGGGCACATTGCTTTCAATTTGAAATTTCCTAAGATCGCTGACTGGATGCCCGAAGAAGGGAAAGATTTCTAAAGTAGATGTTTTGTCGGGGAATTTTCCTCTCAGATGGATTACTGAATAGCTGCGCCTAGAGCATCCTTTTCTTGTTGTTTGATGTTTGTTTTTGTTTGGATTAAAGTAAACAGGTGAAAGAGATTTGCGATTAATGCACAAATTTGAAAATTCTACTGTTTTATATCACAATGCCTTTTATTACTAATCAATAAATTGTACTTTATAATAGTCACCGACGTATGGATGAATTATTCAACGCATCACAACCGCAATCGCATACTCCATTAACACATAGTTTTTGGAACGGTATTGCTTGTCTCAATCCTCATTGCTGTGGAACCGATCGAGCATCGGCTAAGGTGGAGTTCCCAGCAGCAACTTTAACAGCTGCGGTACATGAACACTGATTGTTAACGCAACGAGGAGTGCCAGTTTCACATTCAATAAACTTGCAATCTTCATCAGTTTTACATGGCAAAAGTTCCTGTGCTTCTGCTTTCGGCAGACTTGAAAGGAAAAAACCTGCTGAAATTAAACAATAACATAATTAAGCAAGCACTTTTCATGTAAATTCAGTATCAAAAAGTTCAAGTGCTATCATTAAATAGTGGCGTATGAGAGACAGAGCTAGAGAGACTAACGAGAGAAAATGAGCAATAGCACGATCAAAGATGCACTCTTGAAAGAAATTATATCCATTTTAATGGTCTTGGTTGTGTTTATTTTACAGTCGGGATATATATATATATATATATATATATATTAGTAGCAGTTGATTCTCTAATGTTCAATTTATATACTTGTATGTGGTGGTAGTCTTCTTGAGATTTTGCTGCAATAGGAATTTTGGACAGCTATGGGTGTTTAATTATTATATTAATTGGATACTCTTATTTAATTTCTGACCGAGAATTAATTAGAATGTAAATCTGGCAAGATAACTCTACATGGCTAGGAAAAGAAGCAAGAAGTTAAATAATCTTTACTAGTTGAATCAATTTTTAGATACATTACCTTATTTGTGATTCATGTTATTTTATTTCCATAAAAATATTTTCTCTTTAAGTAAGAGATATAATATTAATGTTTTTGGTACATTTTATTATTCAATTGATGATTACGGCACTATTTGCATAAAAGTTGTAATATAATTTGAGAAAGTTCAATGTAACATTTTCTTTTTTAAAGATTTGGATGAGAGCGAAAAATCTCAACTACAAATATTAAACTCTTGCCTTTTATTATTATTCGAATTCGGATAATTTAGGAGCATCAAGTATGTCCTAAATTAATTGAACTATGCCCAAAGAACAATCTAATCTTAACATTTGAGAAGTATACACAATGTAAAACTGCAAAGATTTCATAAATTTCTTACTTCTTTGATTGGAACATTTTAGAATTTTTTTTTTCTTTTTATATAAGTGTATGAAGTGAAGGTGAAAGAATTCATTTAAGGACAAAAGTAATTTTCAAACTATTTTTATAGGTAAAATATGAGCATTGCTTAAAATTTTGTTTATTTTCTACTGTCTAGAATTTATCTTAATTATTTGTAAGGATATGACTAGTAAAATTCTTAATTTTAGATGTTTATATTCAAATATGATAAATAAAAACAAACATATTATTTAAAATTATTTAAATTTGTATATTTAAATGTATTAAGATTTCATATATTTATAAGTATAATGTAAAAATATTAAAATAAGGATTAAATTGTTAAAAATAAAAAGTATTTCTTAATTTATTATTATTTCAAATATTTAAGAATATAAATAATAATAATTTAACCGGTTAACTAACGAAAATAAAAGTTAAGGGAGTATTTGTCCATTTGCCCAATCTTGAGAGAGATATTTATTTTTCTTCAAACATCAAGGGGATATCTGTAATGCTTTGAATTCTTATTTAAATGGAATGCATATGTTGGATATATTGATTTTATATCACATAGGAATATAAAAATTTAGAATTTATAAGATAGATATCTTTATTTTTATTTTTATTTTTATTTTTATTTTTAAGAGATTTTATTAAGAAGAATATGTTCTGATTTTAAAATAATAAAATTATTGGATAATATAAATGTTGTTATGGGTAACAGGTATAAAAAAAAAAGTTGAAGGATTTGATTGAAATTTGAAAGGTCAGGTGTCATTTCATTTGAACTTATTTAGGGATGTTATCAATGGGTAGCATGTGTACATGGTAGGTATTGTAATATATATATATATATATATATATAAAACAAATAAAAGAAATAGAATGGTTTATGGTGGTGGTAACTTATATAAATATATATACAACCTTTGCTTTCACAATTGGAAACAAAGGACAGGAAACAAAATCAGGAAGGAAAGAAAAGGAAAGGAAGGAAAAGAAGGCAAGTTTGGCTTGAAATTATAACTTCGATGATTAATTTTAATTTTAAAGATTTAGTATATTATTTCATTTAAATGTAAAAAATTAAATTGTTAGTATGTAGATATATGCTTAAATATATATACACACACATATATATATATGTTTGTATGTATGTATACATTTTAGGTAACTAAATTTAAACTTTTGGATCATCATTCCTTATTATTTATTGCATTAGTATTAGGAGGAGATTGGGAGGAGAAGGACAAACCAACAGAGGCATAAAAATTATAACACATTTGTCAAGTACATATTTATATGCATTTTGAGGATTTTGATTTTAAAACTAAAAAGTAGAATATTTAATTATAGTTGATGTTCTGATAAATGTATATGAAATTTTTAAATCACCATGTTTAGATCCAATTAATTATTTTTTGAATTGAATTTTAGTAGTAATTTTCATAAGAATGTTAAATTTATAAATACAGTGAAAAAATTGTATCAACACACGTTATATTTTTATAAATATATGATTTGTATGGAAATATTGTAAAATGAATTGATAAATGAGAATGTGATGGCCATAATTGTTATTGTGACATGACACTCGTGTTTGGAGCGATGGTCCCTGAAAATAATGCCCCTAAAGATCATTTTTTATAGGATGACGATCCTTGAGAATAATGTTTTTAAAGTAAGTATGGCTAGTTTTTGAGACGGCAGTCTTTCGAAATAATGCGCATAAAGTAGCAAGCACAAAATTTATGGAAATTTTTTTATAGAATTATGTGTTTTACGTTGTTTATATGAATATTGAAATTAAAATTTTGATTTAATATTTTTTCATACTCTTTGTTGGAAATTAAGAAGTACTTTTATGTTCAAACTTGTTTATTGCAACTTTTAAAATTGTCTTAATATATAAATATCTATTAGGTATTAACTCATCTCTACTCTTCAAGTTTAAGTAATATTGGAGATTTGTAAGTAGAAGATAAAAAATACTCTCGAACGAAGATTTTGCTACTTTTGAAAATTATGTGTAATTATAGAAGCAAAATTTTTCAATGTATGATTTTAAAGTAGTTCTTATGCTTATACTTGAATTTTAGAAGTCATGAAACTAATTATATTTTGTTAAATAATGAAATGAAGTAATTAGTGTTCAACTTTATTAAAAGTGTTTAGAGTGAAAATTTAAAATTTATAGGATTATATATTTGACGTATATTATATTATAACAGAAATTTTGTAAAAAATTTTTAAAATTAGGGATGTTACAATATTTGTTTATTTCGCGAAAGATCAAGAGAAATTTGTCAATTTTCCTATTTTAAATAAAAAAGCAAACAAGCCCAATGTGATTTGTGCTTCTATAAAAAAAGAACCCTTTTACTGTTGAGAAAAAGACATATAAATCCCTTATGTTTGGTTTATTAGATTGATTAATTCTAATAATTTCAAAAATACTTATTAAAATCTTAAATTATTAAAAAAATAATAATTATAACGACATTTAATAATAGTTAGCTAAAATAATTATTTTTGAATTCCTAACTAAAAATAAAATACAATAATAATGATGAGTATTATTTTATAACAAATCAATAATTATATATTTATTAATATATTATACCTAAAACTAAATTTATTTATTTTATATTAACAAATATGATTAATATTACATTGTTACTGTGCTAGAAGTAAAATTATTATTTATTTTATTAAAGTATTTTAGATAATATTATATTTTTTGTCAAATTTTAAAGATTTAATAGTTAATTTTGTTAAATAATAATAATTGAGAGGAGTGTAATCATCATTTTTTTATATAAATTAGACTTTAATAAATTTTTTAATTCACCTAAACTAATAAGTCAAATAATCTAAACCTCTCAGACTTGTAAGTCTTTGGCCCTTTAATTTTTTATTTTTTATCATTTAGTTAGTTACCATTAAATAAGAGTTATTGGGATTAAAAAATTTATTTTGCTTTTATTTGTAGAAATTTTGAGCTTTTACAAGTAAGAATTTTAAACTTCTTTTGTTGTTTAAATTTCATTTTAAAACTTTTACTTAATTCATTTTATTATTTAATTTTAAATTAGTCCATTAAAATAATTACATACTTTTATTCGAAAATATCAGCCATAACCAAAAAATTAATAATTTCTTTAAAAATAATTCTATTTGAAAAATTATATCGTACACAGATATTCCATATATATATATATATACCATTCACAATTTTAAAGAAGAAAATGAGATATAAGTTTTAAAATTTGATTTGTTAGTCTGATTAGTCTCAAAGGATTCAAATATATACATTAAGATTTCAATTAGTTAGTGTATTAATTCTTATATCCTGTACAAAAGTAGGTAGTTAGAAAAAATAATTGGTAGATGTTTAAATATTTAAAAATGAACTTTTATTACTAATCAAATTTTATAGTATAAAAAAATCAATGGATGACTTAGTCTAGGCATCATAACCGCAAACGCATACTCCATTAACTCAGTCTTTGGAACGGCATTATAGCTTGCCGCAATCCTCTTTTCTGTGACACCGAGCATGGGCTAATATGGAGTCCTCAGCAGCAACGTTAACAGGTGTGGTACATGAACACTGATTGTCAACACAATGAGCAGCACCAGTTTCACATTCAAGAAACTTGCATTCTTCATCACTTTTACATGGCAAAAGTTTCTGTGCTTCTGCTTTCGACAAACTTGAAAGTAAAAAACCAGCTGAAAACAATAACATAAGCAAGCAATTTTCATGTAAATTAAGTATCATGAAGTTCAAGCGCTATCACTAAATAGTGGTGTTCGAGAGACAGAACTAGAGAGATTAACAAGATAAACTGAGCAATAGCAGGATCAAGGATGCACTCTTGAAAGAAATTTTACCCATTTTAATTGTTTTGGTTGTGTTTATTTTACAGTAGGGATATATTGCAGTAGCAGTTGATTCTCCAATGTTTAATTTATATACTTGTATATGGTGCTATTCTTGAGATTTTGCTGCTAAAGGAATTTGGACAGTTATGGGTTTTTGATTATTATATTAATTGGATACTCTTATTTAATTTCTGACTGAGAATTTAGAATGTAAATCTGGCAAGATAATTCTATACGGCTAGGAAAAGAAATAAAAAGTTAAATAATCTTCTCAGTTCAATCAATTTTTAGATACATAACCTTATTAGTGATTCATGTTACTTTATTTCCATAAAAATATTTTTTCTTTAATTGAGAGATATAATATTATTTTTAGTACCTTTTATTATCCAATTGATGATAGTTAGGTCATCATTTGCATAAAAGTTAGAATATAATTTGAGAAAGTTAAATATAACATTTTTTTAAAGGTTTGGATGGAGTAAAAAACATCGTCTTCAAATACTAACCCCTTACTTATTATTATTCAAAGTCGAAATAATTTGAGAGGATTAAATATACCCTCAACTACTCAAGTTACATTAAAAGAGTAATCTAAACGTAACATTTGAGAAGTAGACACAAATACAAAACTTCAAAGATTTCATAAATTTCTTATTACCTTGATTGGAATAATTTTAAGTCAATGTTTCATTTCTTAAAGTGAAGGTGAAAGAACTTATTTGAGGAAATAAGTAATTTTCACACTATTTTTATATGGCAAAATAAATGAGCATTGACTTAAAATTTTGTTTATTTTCTAGTATTTAGAATTTTTCTAAATTACTTGTAAGAATAAGATAGGTAAAATTATTAATTTTAGATATTTATATTTGAATTAATATGATAAATAAAAAAAAAGATATTATTCAAAATCATTTGAATTTGTATATTCAGATTTATTAAAATTTTATATCCATTTATATTTTAAATAAAAAGGCAAACAACCCTGGTACGATGTCCGTCTATAAAAAAGACTCCCTTTTTACTTTCGGCAAAAAAGACATATAAATCCCTAAAATTTGGTTTATTACACTGGTTAACTCTAATAGTTTCAAAAATATTTATTAAAATTTTAATTTATGAAAAATAATAATTATACTCATATTAAATGATAGGTAACAAAATATTTTTGAATTCCTAACTAAAAATAAAATATAATAATAATAATAATAAGTATTATTATATAACAAGCTGATAATTATATATTTATTAATATATTATAACTAATAAATTTATAATAATTAATAAATATGATTAATATGATATTCTACTATGCTAGAAAGTAAAATTATTGTTTATTTTATTAATGTATGTTAGATAATATCATATTTTGTCAAATTTTAAAAATTTAATTGTCATTTTTTAATAAATTGAGACTTTTATAAATATTATTGAAATTATTGGGATTAATCAGTCAAATAACTCAACTTTAAAAACTTGTAAGTATTTTGCCCTTTATTTTTTTTTATTTTTTCTCATTTAGTTATTGTTGAATAAGTGTTGTTGGAAGTATAAAGTTCATTTTACTTTTGTTTGTATAAATTTTTCGTTTTAGAAGTAAGATTTTTAATTTTTTTAAAAATTAATTATTTAAATTTTATTTTGAAATTTTATGTAACATCCTTAATTCTAAAAAATTTCAACAAAATTTTCTTTATAATGTAGTATACATCAAATATGTAAACCTGTAAACGTTAAAATTTCACTCTAAACACTTTCGATAAAATTAAACACCAACTGTTTTTTTCATTACTTAATAGAATATAATCAGTTATATAACTTCTAAAATCTTAGTACAAGCATGTAAATTATATCAAAACCATAGATTGTAAAGTCTAGCTCATATAATTATACATAATTTCAAAGTAGCAAAATGTTGGTTCTGAAATATTCTATGTTTTTTACTTACAAATTTTCAACATTACTTAAATCTAAAAAGTAATGATAAGCTAATGCTCAGTAAACATTTATACAGAACGGCAGTTTTAAAATTTCCAATAAACGAATTTAAATATAAAAGCATTTTCTAATTTCCAATAGAGAGTGTAGTAAAATATTGAATCAAAATTTTAATTTCAATATTCATATAAACAACGTAAAACACATAATTCCATTATTTTAAAAAAAAAATTTCATGAATTTTGTGCTTGCGTACTTTATGAGCATTATTCCGAAGGACTGTCGCCCTAAAACCTAGCATACGTACTTTAGGGGTATTATTATTATTAAGGATTGTTATCTTATAAAAAATAATCTTTAGGGGCATTATTTCAAAAACTGTCACCCTAACAGAAATGATCTTTAGGGGCATTATTTTTAGGGACCGTCACCCCAAACACCGATGCCATAGCACAACAAGAATTATGACCATCTCATTTTCATTAATCAAATTATTTCATAACATTTCCATACAAATCTTACATTTATAAAATATAATGCGTATTAATACAATTTTCTCACTGTATTTATAAATTTAACATTCATATGAAAATTACTATTTAAATCTGATTCGAAAAATAATTAATTGGATCAACACATGATTCAGAAATTTCATATACGTTTATTAAAACATTAATTGTAATTAATCACCCTACTATTCAATTTTAAAACTAAAATCTACTAAATATATGTAAATACCTACCTGCTAAACGTGTGACAATTCTATATTTTTATTGATTTCTTCTCCTTCTTCCAATCACCTCCTAATATTAATTAACAAATAATAATAAACAATTATCCAGATTTAATCATCTTGTATATATATATATATATGTATTTAAACACATCTACACACTAACAATTTAAATTTCTACAACTAAATTATATAATTTACTAATTTTTAAAATCAAAATTAATTTTCTAAAAATATAAATTTAAACTATACTTTCTTTTTCTCTTTCTCTTGTTCTCTCAAGTTCAAAACTTTTGGCTTTCAATTTTTCTTTTGTAATAGGCAAAAGCAAAGTTTAGATTTATACAAAACACCCACCACTTCACTATTCCTTCACCATCTAACACTGGGTTTTCTTTTATTGGGCTAGTACATTGCCACATGCCTTTTTATCCTTTCATTCATTTCATTTCTTTTTTTTTTTTCAGTCAATTAGGCAAACTGAAAAGAAATATTTTGACTCCCATTTCCATTCAAACCTTTAACTCTATATTTTTTACCTTTTTATCCACAATAAAATCTTATTACAAAAAATTCTTTCCTTGTAAAATATAAACTTATTCTTTCATAATCAAATAATCTATTTTAAATGAACATTCTTAATTTTATTATTATTATTATTTTTTTATTTTCTATATATACGCATTGATCAAAAAAATCTAAGTATCACAATTTACTTAATTCTTTTTATTATTTAACTTTAAAAAAATTAGTCTATTAAAATAATTACATATTTTTATTTGAAAAATTAGTTACAACAAAAAAATAATAATTTTTTAAAAAAATTATATTTTTGAAAACTATACTTGTAAAAGATTTATTTCAAAAAATCGTATTTGAAAAACTATATCATAAGTACATATTTTAAAGATATATAAAAGAAAAAAAATATAGTTTTACAATTCACAATTTTTATTATATATTAGATTGATTAGTCTCAAACGGTTTCAAAAATATCATTAAGATCTCAATTAGTTAGTGTATTGATTCATATATTCTAAACAAAAGTAGGTAGTTATGGCAAATAATTGATAAATGTTTAAATATTTAAAAATTAACTTTTCTACTCACGTCTTATAGTTATATTTATATCTAATACCATAGTAATTTTATTTTATAATGCCTTAATTTTCAAACAAACTCTTAAGTCTTAACAAGAATTACGCATGTATAATTGCTAAGAACTTTTATTTGACATGTTAATTAATCGATAGAAGGACATATATAGAGCATTATTCAAATTCATGCTCCGTCAGGAGGAGAAGTGCATCTACATTTGTGATGAATACAATTTGGATTGTTGCGTTCGGGAAGGCAATGGAGGGTGGTGCGGTCACTGTCCGTCCGACATGGTGAGCCGACACTGTCACCCTCTGGTTCAAAATTCTCAGGCGACGACGGGTTTCCAATTACACAACCACAGGTATTTTCAACACAGTCGATAGGCAGGCCTCCACAATCAAAGCCAGAGCTGACGAAGTCAGCTATGCTGGAACATGAAACTGCTTCTACTGCTGCCGAATTCCCTGGTAAAACAGTATGATTAGCTTTGTATACCAACATCAAATGTATAGATAAATAGAAAGATTAATTAATAAAGAAGGATCAAGAGACTAACAAAAGGCTATGATCGAGCAAACGATCAAGAACATCATCTTCAGAGAAATCGTCTGAGAATATATTTTGTCGAATGCATTTGTATCAGTCTGGGAACAACAGCTTCAGGTTATGATTTCCACTGCTACAAAGGAGCTCCTTTTATAGTATTTGAAGTTAAAGAACAAACCAACTCTGAGACTAAAGGTAGTGATGAGGGAAGTTGAAATCAACAATTAATTACAAAGCTAGTTCACTTTCTTCTTAATTACTAACTAACTGGTAGAATCTCATGTTTAGATTCTATTTAATGATCTTATCTCATCTTTGCAATCAATAATTAGCTTTATTTTGCAAATGACATATACATTTGTTTTTTACAATATTAATTATATATATAATTTTTTAAATAGAGCATTGAATTAAAAAAATTTATGTTGTAAAACTTTTTAACAAATTTTGACCGCAATTTATATTGTAAAAAATTTCATAATTAATATTGTAAAAATGAGCAAGAGCACAATCAAAGATGCAGTCTTAAAAGAAATTTTATCCATTTTAATTGTCTTGGTTGTTTTTATTTTACAGTAGGGATATATTAATTGCAGTAGCAGTTGATTCTCCATTGTTTATATAGTTGAATATATATGGTAAAATTAATTCTTGAGATTTTGCTGCCAATGGAATTTGGACAGTTATGGGTTAATTTTTAATTATTATATTGGATACTCTTGTTTAATTTTTCACCGAGGATTAAGCATGTAAACCTGGCAAGATAATGCTTGAAGGCTAGGAAAAGAAATGAAATTTAAAATCTTAAATCAACTTTTGAATACGTTACCTTATTAGCACTGATTAATTCATGTTATTATATTTCCATATGTAAAAATGTTTTCTCAATATTGAGATATATTTATATATATAATTTTTTTTTTGTAATCCTTTAAAAAAAATGATATATACTTATATTTCAAGTAGTGAAAGTGATTTTATCAAATTATAAATTTTACAATGTGTAAAATAATCAATTAGTTCATTTTATTATCTAATTAATGATAATTACATCATCATTTATATAAAAGTTAGAATATAACTTGAAAATCCTGAATGTAGCATTCAAGAAGTAGATATAAACGAAAAATTTCAAATCTTTCGTAAATTTCTTGCTCCGTTAATTGGAACATTATAATTTTGTTTTCATTTTTCACTCAAAAATGCATGAAGTGAAGGTGAAAGAATTTATTTAAGGGGATAAGTATATAATTTTCTAACTATTTTTTATAGGATCAAAATACCAGCATTAACTTAAGTTTTGTTTATTTTTTACTATTTAGGATTTATCTGAATTAGTATAAGAATACGACATCTAAAATTACTAATTTTTAAATATTTATGCTCAAATATGAAAACTAAAAAATAAATATATAATTCAAAATTATTCAGAGTTGTATATTTAAATTTATTTAGATTTCATACCTGTTCATATTTTAAATAAAAAAGCATATAGTCCAAGAATGATTTGTCCATCTATAACAAAGACTCCCCATTTATTTTTTTAGTTTGTATCATTTAATCATTATTAAATAAGAGTTTTTGGGATTAAAAAGTTTATTTTACTTTTACTTGGAGAACTTTTGGACTTTTAGAACTAAGATTTTTAAACTTTTTTTTTTAAATTTAATTGTTTGAATTTTATTTTAAAAATTTTACTTATTTCTTTTTATTATTTAACTTTAAAAAATTAGTATATTAAAATAATTATATATTATTGTATGAAATTATCAGTCATAACCAAAAAATTAATAATTTGTTTAAAAAAATTCTGTTTATAAATATTATAATTGTAAAAGATCTATTCTAAAAGAAACTTTATTTAAAAAATTATGTCATATATACTCCAAATTTAAAAAAAAAAACAGTTTCGCAATTCGTAATTTTTAAAAAAGAAAAAGAGATATAGGTCCAAAGATTTGATTTCTTAGACTGATTAGTCTTAAAGGGTTTAAAAAATATTCATATATTAAGATTTCAATTAGCTAGTTTGTATTGATTCTTATAACTTATACAACAGTAGTGAGTTAGGAAAAATAATTGTTAGATATTTAAATGTTTAAAAATTAACTTTTCTACTCACCTCCTTTAATTATATATATATATATATAATATTTTAGTAATTTTATTTGATCGTATCTTAATTTTCAAACAGAGTCTTAATCAGAATTATGCATATATATAGTATTATAAGAACTTTAATTTATTTGACATTAATCAATTGATAGAATCACACAATGGTTTTAGATTCATGGCCCATCAGGAGGATAAATGCATCCACATTTTTTATCAATGCATTTTGGTATGTTGCATTCGGGAAGACAGTGGACGGTGCACTCAATGTCCACGCCACAAGGTGAGCAGCGCGATATCTCCTCCCGTAGGTTCAAAATCCAATCCACGGCGGATGAAATCGGATAGGCTGAAATCAACCTAACGATCTCTATCTAATCCACTCGAGGAACTTGAGTCCAAAGGATTTATTATGTAATATAATTAGATTAATGAAAAAAAAAACTTAAAAAATCTTAGAGTACTCCGTTCTGTCTAAACCTGTATTTCAATTAATTTAAAATTAACTAAAATAAATATTCTATCACAAGCACAAAACTTTATACATCTATTTTAATTAGGGTTAAATTAAATATAATTTTATTGATAGATAAAAACTTGTTTTAAAAAGATGATTTACATTAAACTGTGATAACATAAGCTCATTATATAGAAGATATCAAACACTATATGCATGGGCCTTATTTCACGTTAAAGGCATCCTTGGAATATGAGATTTATTCCACGTTAAAGGCATCGTTGGAACATAATCTCATAATTCTAGATTTAATTCTTTAATTATGATCTTTGTGGTAGTACCTTGACGGTATTAGTCTCATGTCTTTCACGTCTAACTAGTAAATCCTTAGTAATCCTTGTTTTTAGTCGGCCATTTTTTTTGTGAAAATTAATCTTAGATGATATCCTACCATCCTCATATCTTTGACACATCCGTAGCTTCAATATGGTCACTTTTAGGTCTGAAAAACTTCTTTCTCGCAAAGTTTAGATTTCTTAGGCCACAAGTTGAAGTATCGGATACTACAACAAATAATTCTATTTGATATTGATTTGGTTTTATAGTAATTGTGATATGTTCATATTACTCATGTTCCTTTACATTGATATTGAGATTATCTTGCTGCCATGCACAATAAACTTGTAATTTGAGTTTTATCTTTTATTAAAATATCATGAAAAGAGAGACAATAGTGATAGCGGATTCCTTCAGTTAACCTAATCAATTTACTAAAATTACAATATCAGGACTCTTAAGCTACCAGATAAGATTCAAAGAAGATAGTAGGCCTTATTTCTTGGGATTCATAAGGGGTGCAAATCTCTACTTGAATTTGATCTGAAAACCTAATGGAATCAAAACATGAGCACATTTCAAGGCCTGTTTGAGTACACAACCAACTAGAATCCGATACATTGCTTGAGTAGATTTGCTCCGCAACTTCTTTAAATATAAGCTTCAAGTTCACCGTAATTGAATTAGAACTAATCATGGGCTCAGAGTAGGTGTCAAGAGACGCTTATGCATGTCACAGAGATTAGCTAGTTCAACATGAGATATTCAGTTAACCAGACCTCTAATATTCCAAATTAGAATCATCATTTCTTTTGTTTGTAGAATATGTCCATTAGATTTTGTAGGGTTAATGTAATGTGTCAAACAAATCACAGTTAATTAATATCAATTTAATTTGCACGATATATATATATGTACATAACATTGATGTGACTTTGATTTTTATGTCTTGATTATATTTAATTTCTTTAAAAGAAGCAAAACATTTAATAATATAATTATGGAAAAAATCAAATATAATTAAGACAAAATATATATATATATATATAGATAAGGGGTGACGTTAATGTTATTGATCGTGCAAATCCAAATGATATCAGTAGTAATTTTTCCATCAACTACGTTAATATGTAGCAACTGTTTGCTACAAACGAAGCAGAAGATCGAGATTTTGAAGAAATAATAATTTTGTGACAGAGTAGAGAGCTTTTTCCCAACCATCCACTGGAAGATTTATTCGCTAGTCCATAAATTGGAAAAATGAGATTAATAGATATTGGTTTTACTAATTTGACAAATATTAATTTTAATTGACGCCTTAATTCTTCCTTTCTAAATCTACCAATATATCGACATTAGGAAGGAATTTTAATTTAATTCCTTAATTATATATCAACCTAATAAGGAAAAAAAAGTGAATAAATCTTGAGCATGACAGAATGTTAATTCAATTAATTTATATTGAGACACCAAGAAAAAATTGATCGTAAAAGCAGCAGAATATAGAATGCTATATATCAAGATTGATGTAGAACTAAAAATTTTATTTAATATTATAATGAAAGAGATGATACTTTTGTGAGGAGCCATGAACATAATTTCATGAGGTGATTCACTAATTAAGGGGGTGGTGAATACCAGCGGAATCAACAGTCGGTGGTGGGGGTGGTGGGGTTCTGCATTTACAGAGGCCTTCTACACATTTAACGGGCAATCCCTCGCAGTCAAAGCCGCTGCAGTCAACATCGTTATCACATGGAACTTTCCTTCCCTGGGCTTCAACTTCCGTCAACTTCCCTGATACATGACACATATGGTTAGTTAATAAGAACAGCAGATAAATTGATATGGAGATTGAGATAGAAAATTAGATAAACAATGTAAGAAAACGGAAAATGAGAGGACTGACAAGATGCAATCATCATGAGGGCAACCAAGAAAATCATCTTGTAAGAAATCTTCTCCATGATTGTAATAATAACTTGGAAGTTGTAATAGCTTTTGATTTGCCTAGTCTTTGATAGTTTCTGAAGCGAACAACTCTTCCAAGCTTTAAACCTATATATATATATATATATATATATATATAGGAATAGGATCAAGGGTCTATTTATTTTACATAATTTTTTACATAAAATATAAACTGTTAAAATTACATCTGACTATGTAATTAATACACAATTACTGTATTTATAATTAATGCATATGTCATATATACAATCTTAACCGTTAGATGTGCTTATATCCAATATTTTACAATTGATATAAAATTTTATATAAAAAAAAAAGACTACTAATTCTGTCCCCATATATATATACACAAAGATGCAGTGAAAAATTAAAAAAATACATAATTTAAATCAAATATCATGATCTCAATATTTTAATTAAGAAGTAAATTTGATTTTAATACTACATAACTAGAATTTACAAATATATATGATTGGCTTTCTCGTGATTAAATTTAGAAGTTCATTTAATTTGAATATTATATACATGGAATATATAAATAATATAAAATTGTATGTATTATCATTAACACCATTATATATAAGTAAGGTGGGCCATCTCATAGCTAGTGTAGAATTAATTTAATTAAATGTAGTTATTTGTCTATGCAATCAAACACAATAAAAATCATTGAATTATATTATTTTAAATTATGACAATAGAATCATAAAATGGTACGAGAGAGTTTAATAATAATATATAATTTATATAAATTTAAAAATAATTGCAAATGACAAAAATAAATAAAAAAAATTTTTATGGATGGATAGAGAAATTTTTTTAATGTGCAAATGGGACATACAAATTATAATTTTGAATAAATAAAAATCAAATAGAGGAAACTCACAATAGAAAAGAAATATGTTAAAAATACCTAATTAAGGTTTTAATTTTGTCAGTAAACAAATTAATAAAATAAAAATATTTTTAGAAAATAAAAATATTGAATTATTCAAATATTTACTTTTTCAGATTTAAGTCAAAATTTTTAACTTAATTATATTCAAATATTTTTAACAAATATTCAGATATAAGTTTAAAAATAAATAAATTTTAGACATGTAAATAATTATATTTAGATTTCAGTTAGAAAAACAAACAATTCCTAAGTCACACCATTTTGTATTGAGATTAAAATATATTTGAGTTGGGTTCGGTTTAAATTCTTCAAACCAAAAGTATCATGGGTGGAGTTGGGTTAAGTATTTTAAACCCTAATAAACTAACGCAAACCATATTTATTCAACATTATATTTTATTATTTGTTTTGAATTTCATGTCTAATTTTAATTTTTTTCACAATAAGTATAAATTATATTAACATTGTTTACTTTTTAATTCAAATTTATTATTGTTATTTTATACCTTTTAATCTAAATTTTTAGTATGTGCTTTCATATTAATCTATATAAGATGTGTTATTAATTAATTCAAGTTTATAAATAATGATAATTAGAATAACACTAATAAGTAAAAATAATAAAATGTTAAATCTAAATTTGAATCATATAGTTCAGATAGAACCAAACTAAATCGTATTTGAGTTGTTCAATAATTTGTGTTGAGTTGAAATATAATTATCTGATTTTTTTTTCTTTTGATTTAGGTTAGGTTAGGACTAACACAAATCAAATTAATTAATTCCCCTCAAATTGATGTAATAGAAAGAGTAGGAGTAAAATAAATTAGAAAATTTAGTTTTAGTATCACTCTCATCACCGACGATAGTGATAAAAAAGTTACATTTGAAACTAAAATTTATAAAATTTAAAAAAGCAGAGGCATTTTTTATGATATGGCTCAACTGATCGCAGAACACAAAAAATTTAAAAAATAGTATTTTTCATTTTAATTTAAAATTTATAAAATCCTATCAACAATGATCATATTGTGGCTTGGTTCCCACTAAATATGAAACAACACATTGATTATATGCCCGAAAATCGAATATTTTAATCAAATCCAAACACAGTATATCGAACGCCATATCAAAACTGATACAAGAATGCAAAAAATTTATTTAATATCTAATGATGAAGTCATGAAGAGACAATTTCTTTGAGGAACAACAACCATTTCCATCACCACATTCAATGAGCGTTTCGCTAAACATGTTAACTTCAAAAATTTTCCTTCCAATGGACGATTTATTCACTAGTACATAAATTGGAATAATAAGATTAATAGATATTGGTTTCACTAATCTGACAAATTTTAATTTTAATTGGCGCCTTATTTCTTACTATATAATCTACCTGTATATCAATATTGGGAAGGAACTTTGATTTGATTCCTTAATTAAAAAAAATTAATTTTTTAAAAGAAAAAGTAATAAATCTTGAGCATGACAGAATGTTAATCCAACTAATTTATATTTAGACACGAAGAAAAAATTAATCGTAAAAGCAACAGAATAGATAATGCTATATATCAAGATTGATATAGAACTAAAAATATCATTTAAGATTATCATAATTGTTTTATCTTTGTATGATAACGATTTTTTTTTAAAATTTTTAAGTGAATGATGTATATTGATTTTGTTTAAGTATAAATTCTGCCTCCCCTCTCTTGTATTAACAAGCTAAACAGAAGAAGTAATAGCATCTAAAGAGTCATCTTCTCTTGTATTAGTATGTTATGTTGGCGTGAGGTTATAAGAGTTCTTCTCCTATTAAGATGTTCGTAAAAAATTAATAAAATTGTTTTTGAATCATATTTTCAATAAAGTGGTATCGGAGTTATGTTTACATTATCAAAAATATT
Organism: Azadirachta indica; assembly: GCA_022749755.1. Taxonomy (NCBI): domain Eukaryota; kingdom Viridiplantae; phylum Streptophyta; class Magnoliopsida; order Sapindales; family Meliaceae; genus Azadirachta; species Azadirachta indica. Next base: position 12,094,684 of record CM040443.1, on the reverse strand, counting down.
GATATAGCATATCAAATTGAAGCTATCAACGAAAGAAATGCAACACCACTAAAATCATCCAAATTAGGGTTCAGATACATCATCACCATTCACTTAAAGTTTACTATGCAGGAAAAGGAGTTGAAACATACAAACCAAACCAAGTTGAATCGAGCAAATTAAACCGAATCAACGCCACTAAGTTAGTATGACTGTTGACTTTGACCATTGACCAAAATTAAAATTTTTTTAATCAAATTCTCCTAAAGTTTTTTGGCGTCCTGAATCCATTCATGTAATTGACTTTTGTAAATTCTCATTATACTAAGAACTATGGCAAATAGAGATATGACACCACTTTAAGTTTCAATTTTCAATAAAAACAATTATGATAATTGAAGTATCAAAATAAGGGTACTTCTTAGAGTATAAGATATGTGAAAAGGAGTGGAGAAATGTTATAACTAGCCTAGAGATGATATTGTCGTCACTGCTTTGATTCAAATACAAAGAAATGTGTCAAAGGACTCAAGAAAGAGAGACAAAAAGTTCTCTATATTATTTATCAAGCATTAAATGATGATAGTTTTAAGAAGATAACAAATGAAACCATCGCCAAGCAAGCATGGGATCAACTTCAATTATCTTACAAAGGCGTCGAACAAGTAAAAAAAGTACATCTTCAAACCTTAAAAAGAGAATTTGAAGCGTTACATATGAAGGAAGACGAGTTGATTATTGATTACTTCTTAATAGTTGAAGCTATTTATATCAATTGAATAGAAATGGTGAAAAATTAAGTGAAGTGAGAATAATGGAAAAGATACTATACTCTTTGGATTCGAAATTCGATTACACTGTCACAATAATTGAAGAAACTAAAGAGTTGAAAGAAATAACGATTGATCAACTCTAAAGATCGTTGCAAGTCTATGAAGAAAAAATAAAGAAGAAGCAAGGGATCTCTGAACAACTCTTCAAGATGCAACTCAAAGAGAAAGAAGAAATTCAAGTCTATGAGAGAAACTAACATGATCATGGTAGAGGCCGAGGTGGAGGAAAAAATAGAGGTCGTGATCATAGATAAGGTTGGAATTGCAACAATAACAATTCCAACAACAACTACGAGAAAGGAGAAAGCTCAACATGAGGCCGTGAAAAGAGCAATCTAAATACAAGGTATGACAAGTCTAAAATTAAATGTTACAATTATCAAAAGTTTGGCTATTATGCTTTTAAATGTAGAATCCACAAACAACAAAGTTGAAGAGAAGGCTAATTATATGCAAGAAAAGAATTAAAGAGATGAAACTATCTTGTTAATATATAAGGACAATGATGGAGGCTAAGAAATTACATGGTACATTGACGTTGGGGCGAGCAATCACATATATGGAAGAAGAAGCATGTTCACGAAGCTAGACGAATCAATAAGTGGTAATGTTTCATTGGATGATGATTTCAAAGTAGTCGTGAAAGGAAAAGGTAACATCTTTATACAATTAAAAGATAGTAAGCACCAATTTATTAGAAATATCTATTATGTACCCAATATGAAAAGTAATATTTTAAATTTAGCCTAACTTTTAGAAAAAGGCTATTGTATTCACATGAAAGATTAATCTTCTTATAATAGATGGTAAAGACAACTTAATTACTAAAGTAAAAATATCAAAGAATATAATATTTTCTTTGAATATTCAAAATGATGTTGCAAAATGTTTGAAAACTTGTTACAAAGATGCATCGTGGCTATGCCATCTTCGATTTAGGAATCTCGACTTTGGAGAACTAAAGTTGTTGTCTAAAAAGGAGATGGTTAAAGGTTTTCCTTATATCAATCATTTGGACTAACTATGTGAAGGATATTTACATGGGAAGTAATTTACAAAAAGCTTTCTAAAAGAGTGTACCTTTAGAGTCAATAAGCCACTAGAGCTCATTTATGCTAATGTATGCGATCTATTTAAGTCAAGTTCTCTTGATAATAACTACTTTCTTTTCTTTATTAATGATTTTTCAAGAAAAACTTGGATATTTTTTTTGAAGCAGAAGTATGAGGTATTTGGAGTATTCAAAAAGTTCAAAGTTGCTGTTGAAAAAGGAGAGTGGCACCAAATTAAAACTATGAGAACTGATCGTAGTGAAGAATTCACTTTTAAAGAGTTTCAAGAGTTTTGTAAAGCAAATGGAATTCGACATTTTCTAAGCATTTCAAGATCCCCCAAACAAAATAGTGTTGCTAAAAAAAAAGAATATATTATTCTTGACATGGAAAAAGCATGCTACAAAGCAAGAGATTACCAAAATAGTTTTGGGCTAAAGCTATAGCAACTGTTGTCTATTTATCCAATCGATCTCTAACAAGAAGCATGCGGGGGAAAAACACCGTAAGAGGCATAGAGTGGAAGAAAGTTTGGTATTTCTCATCTTAGAGTTTTTGAAAGTATAACTCATATTTACATATCGGACGAGAGAAGAACAAAACTTGATGATAAAAGCAAGAATTTTATCTTCATCCGCTATGATTCAAATTTAAGAGGATATAAGTTATACAATCCAAACAAAAAAAAGATTGTAATTAGCCGAGATGTAATATTTGATGATAAAGGAGAATGGGATTTTGGCTCATATATAATGATTTCAATTTTCTTCCCTATTTTAAAGAAAATGGCAAGCTAAGCAACAAAGAGAACTTCAATAAGGGCTTGTAACACCATTAATTTCACCAACAAGAGTTAACTCACCACCATCCTTTCTAAACGAAAGAAATAAAGAACGTACAAGAAGTCTTAAAAACCTCTATGAGGTGAATGAAAGGTTAGATAACCTCACTCTCTTTTACCATTTTGCTAACTATGAATCAGTGAGCTTTAAAGAAGCTACACAAGATAAAACACGGAGAAATGCAAATGAATGAAGAAATTAAAGCAATTGTGAAGAATAACACATGTCAGTTTGCTTCACTTCTCAAAGGACATAAAACCATTTGAGTTAAATGGGTGTACAAAGTAAAGAAAAATGCAAATAGAGAGATTAAATGATATAAAGTAAGGCTAGTTGCAAAAGGCTACAGTTAAAGAGCTGACATCGATTATAATAAAGTGTTTGCTCCAGTAGTATGCTTGGAAACCATAAGACTAATTATTTTTTTGGCAGCTCAAAACAAGTGAATGATTTATCAAATGGATGTGAAATCTACCTTTTTGAATAGAGTTCTCAAAGAAAAAGTTACATTCAACAACTATCAAGTTAAAAGTCAAAAGACAAAAGGACAAGGTGCTGAAATTAAAAAAAGCTCTCTATGAATTAAAGCAGGCACTAAGAGCTTGGAGTAGTTGAATTGATAAGTATTTTCAAGAGAATGGCTTCATCAAATGCCTCTACGAACATGCATTCTACATCAAAATCAAAGATGGATATGTTTTGATCACGTGCTTATACGTGAATGACTAATTTTTACTAGAAACAATCCACCCTTATTCGATAACTTCAAGACAAACATGACTAAGAAATTTGAGATGATTAACATTGGGCCCATGACGTATTACCTTGGTATCAAAGTGAGACAAGAGAAAGATGGAATTTTCATTTCACAAGAAGACTACACAAAAGAGATCCTTAAAAAAGAATAAATCCAACTCTTTTCAAGAGCTTAGCTGGATGTTTGAGATATTTGACATGTACAAGGCCCGATATTCTCTATGCAGCTACATTTGTAAGTCATTACATAGAACCTCTAATAATCATGCATTTCAAGGCTGCAAAGAGGATTTTTTGTTATCTAAAAGATACAACAAATTTTGGCTTCTTTTATTTAGCTTTAAATGATTATAAGTTTATTAGATACAATGATAGTGATTGAGCTAAGGATACTGATAACCAAAAAGCATAACTAGTTTTATATTCTTCATGGGAGACATCGCCTTCATCTAGATGTCAAAGAAGCAACCAATTGTCACACTCTTCACATGTGAAGCCGAGTACGTAGCCATTACATCATGTGTTTGCTATGCAATTTGGCTTAAAAATCTATTAAAGGAGCTGAGATGGCCGCAATAATAGCCAACAAAGACTTATGTTGATAACAAATCAGTTATGGCATTGGTAAAGAATCTGATGTTTCATGATCGAAGCAAACATATCGACACACATTATTACTATATAAGGGAGTGTATCACAAGAAAAAATGTACAAATAGAGCACATAAAGTCCAAGAAAAAATTGCTGATATTTTTATCAAGCCACTCAAACAAGAAGACTTTATAAGATTAAGAAATTCACTTAGTGCAGATCAAGTTTAAGAGAGTATTGAAATATAAACTTGATCCAATCCCACCGTGATCTAATCCAAACTTTTGTAGAACCCAAGTTCTTAGTCCAATTAAAATTGAATCCAAATTAACCCAATCAAAAGAAGCTTCCAATAGGAGGTTTGATGAATGATTGAAGTTGGGTTAGATAGACTTAATGAATGGTTGCTGTTAGGTCAAGTGGTGCACTTGTATGGTAAGGATTTTTTTTTTTTTGAATTTTTAAGTGAATGGTGTATATTGATTTTGTTTAAGTATAAATACCCCCTCCCCTCTCTTGTATTAGCAAGTTAAAGAGAAGAAAAAGAAATAACATCTAAAAAGCCATCTTCTCTCATATTAGTTTGTTGGTTTGAGGTTGTAAAAGTTTTTCTCTTGTTGTAATATTTGTAGGAAATTAATAAAATTGTCTTTAATTTATATTTTCAACAGAACTTTCCTCCCATGGGCTTCAACTTTTGTCAACTCCCCTGAAACACAACACATATGGTTGGTTATATACAACAGTAGATAAATTGATATGAAGATTGAGGTGGAAAAATAGATAAATAATGTAAGAAAACAAAATGAAAAATTAAAGGACTAACAAGATGCAATGATCATGAAGGCAACCAAGAAAATCATCTTGTAAGAAATCTTCATGATTGTAAGAATAACTTGGAAATTCTAATAGCTTTTTGTTTGCCCTACTCTTCGATAGTTTTTAAAGTGAACAACTCTTCCAAGCTTTAAATCAATATATATTTATATAGAGATGCAATGATAAATTGAGAAAATACGTAGTTTAAATCACATGCCATCGTCTCAATATTTCAATTAAGAAGGAAATTTGATTTTAATATTATATAAATAGAATATACAAATATATATGATTCGGAAACTAATTTAATTTGAATATTATATACATGGACTGTATAAATAATATAAAATTGTACGTATTATCATTAACACCATTATATATTACTTGGCGCATCTCGAATTGCTAGTATAGAATTAGGTTAATTAACTGTAGGTTATTGTTTATGTAATCAATCACAATAAAAATCATTTGAATTATATCATTTAAAATTAATTATGACAATGGGATCATAAAACGGTGCGAGAGAATTTAATAATAATACGTAATTTATATAAATTTAAAAATAATTGCAAATCATAAAAATATAAATTAAAGATTTTTAGAGGCAAAAAATTTTTAACATGCAAACGGGACATAAATTAAAGGCTTGTTTGTTTTTCTAATCGAATTTTGAATATGATTATTCAAATATTTAAAACCTATTTTTTTAACTTACATCAAAATATTTATTAAAAATATTTGAATATAATTAACTTAAAAATCTTAACTTAAATCTAAATAAATAAATATATGAATAAAATTAATATTTTTATTTTTTTTCAAAAGTACTCATATTTTATTAATTTATTTATTAACAAAACTAAAACTCCAATTAACTAATTTTGACGTTACCTAAATCATACAATTTGTGTTGAGATTAAAATATATCTGAGTTGGGTTCTTAAATTAAATATTCAACTCAAATATACCGTAGGTTGAGTTGGGTTAAGTACTTTTAACCACAATAAACTAACTCAAATCTATTTATGGAACATATATTTTATTATTTGTTTTGAATTTCTTATCTAGTTTTAATTTTTTTTCACAATAAGTATAAATTATGTTAACATTGTTTTTTTTTTAATTCAAATTTATTATTTTTATTGAGTTAATTTTATACCTTTAATTTAAATTTTTAGTATTTGCTTTTAAGTTAATCTACATAATTGATGTGTTATTAATTAATTCAAGTTTATAAATAATGATAATTAGAAATTACTAATAATTCAAAATATTAAAATTTTAAATCTATATTTAAATCACATAATTCAAACAGAACCAAACCAAATTATTTTTGAGTTGTTCAACAATATATGTTGTTTTTTCTTTGAAACAAGTTCAATAATTTATGTTGGGTTGGATTGAAGTATAATTAACCTGATTTTTATTTTCTTTTGGTTTGGGTTGGGTTGGGACTAACCAAAATCAAGTTAGTCCCATTCCCACCCTAATCGTTGTTAGTAGGCAGTGATAGACCTACACATTGGTCATGTAGTGGAATACATATTTGAAATTAAAATTTATAAAATTTAAATATGCAGAGGCATTTTTTATGATATTTATGGGTCAATTTATCACACAATATGAAAACGAAAAAAAGTAGTATTTTTCATTTTAATTTAAATTTTATAAAACCCCTGTCAACAATGATCATCTTGTGGCTTGGTCTCCACTAAATAAGAAACACCACGTTAATTAGATGCTCGAAAATTGAATCTTTTAATCAATCCAAACCAATATATTGAACACAATATTAAAACTGATATAAGAACACAAAAAGAAAAAAAATTATTTAATATCTACTGATGAAGAGACAATTTTTTTTAAAGGACAACGACCATTTTCATAATCGCATTCACTCACAAGAGCAGGGGTGATTAATACATTTTGCCCTGACGGCCAACAGGAATACAAGACATGCTGCAATCACTGTTTTCGTTACAAATGTCAACTTTAGAATTGGTAGGTGATGTGTCGTCTAGTACGCATACACAGGTATTTTTTAAGCAGTTTACGGGCATTCCCTCACAATCTACTCCACTCGAGTCAACATCGCTCGAACATTGAGTTTGCGTTGCCGCCAACTTCCCAGATAACACAGTTCATAGTCAGTAACACAATATCAGAAAACATATAGTCTAAGAGAGAACAATGAGAAGATTAACAGGAAGCAATGATCGTGAGAGCACCCAGGAAAATCATCTTAAAAGAGATCTTCTCCATATTCGTTAATAACCTGGAAATTATAAGAGCTATAGATTTTGGTTCTTCCAGTACTTGATTGTATTGTATACATATACAAGATAGGAGTTGGAGAAGTTGTTATTAATTAAGAATCCAGAATTTAATTGCATATAGCAGTACAAATTATTCGAGCGTTATGTTAAAATCTAGAATTTGGATTGCATTTTATGATTCATTTTAAAAAGTTTTCAGGAAACATGTCTACATAATTAATAAGAATGTTTAGCAAATTGTAGTATAGCTGGGTAACTAGGGCCCAAAAAATAAATTTATAATGTATTAGAGAGGAGTAACTACAGCCCAGGTTTGGTACATTATATTGGACACTGTATTATATAGTAAAATTGAATTGAATTGGAATGTAACAAATTGTATTCTATTAAATTTAATCTGTATGATTCTGCTGAAAGATGATTGGTTTGTAAATTATTGCATCCATTAATACGGTAATATTTTATCAAGAATTGAATCATGTAATTTAATCCGTATTAGATAAAACGAAACATCGTATTAATAAATGCCATAGAATTGAATCTAATTAAAAATCGTTCCTAAAAGCAATTGACATAAGCACTGAAAAAGTTTTATTTCATATTGATTGATTAATGAAGAGACGTTCTTTAAGTAACAACAGTAACCATGTCATCGTCACCTATTTCACTTGCAAGAACAACTGTGATCAATACACTTTCCCGGACCGCAATCAGGCATACAACACACGAAGAGGCAATTGCTGTCGTCGGTACAGTCAAAAAGTAAGACATCATAAGCTTCAGAAGCGGAAGCCGGCGGTGTATCTACTGCTACGCATCCACAAGTATTTTCAATACATTCTACGGGCGCTCCCCCACAGTCTATGCCACTGCAGCCAGCATCACTCGAGCATGCCACGGTTTCAGCTTCCAGCATCTCCCCTTCAAATTAAAAACCGGTCGTATGGTTAGTACGTAATAACATCAGATAAACATGGTGATTGATTGATCGATAGATAGAGTAACAGCGAAGAGAAAGAAAGACTTAACAAGATGCAATGATCATGAGAGCGATTAAGAAAATAGTCTTGAAAGAAATCTTTTTCGTATCCATGTTGTTTATTTGTAGCAAATTGAAAATAACATACGAAATGAAGTGAAGTACATATGTCTAACTTTGAGGCTATATATACATATACACACACACTAATGCATTATATTGTAATTAATTGCAAATATAAATAGGCAAAATCTAGAATTTTAATCACATACGGTGGTTCTCATTTTATTAAGAAACAAAATAAAACTAAATTTATTTCAACTTTAAATTTACAATGAATAGTTGTTCAAATGAAAATGATAATGATAACATCACGTAGAATATTCAACATAAATTTTAATAATATTCACAGTGACTTAAATGAAAAACGTCCGATGACAGTCAATAGCAATTAGTGACAAATTAACTATAATTATCCAAATGACAAAGTAACAATTTTCAATAATAGAACTAATATATGAGGGTATTGTATTATTTGACAAATAATAAGGAGGTAATGAAATATTAAAAAATATTGGGTATTTTGCTAGATAAAAAATAGAATTTAAACCGAAGTGTATGTGTCCAACTTCGAGGCTATATATACCAAAGCAAGATATTGTCATCAATTGCAAATGTAAAATTGCAAAATCTAGAATTTTAATCACATATGGTAGTTTTATTTTTATTAAGGAATGAAATAAAACTGATATTTATGTTACAATATGGAATTTGAATTACATATTAATTTAAATAAATTTGAACGTTATGTTGAAATCTAGAATTTAGATTTCATTTTATGACGAAATAGGCTAACATACAAATATTTGAAGCAATCAATGTTAATAATCTACGGTTGAACAATAAAAATTAATTTTTTTTTTAATGATTTAACACTTTTGCCCCCAATGAATTATTAATTGAACATTTTTACCTGTTCGACCTTGTTGATTTGACACGTATTAATTATTATTTTAGGTTTTAATATATATATGATTTTAAGGGCTCATTCTTCCTCTTCTTTTTTATCCCTTCTGCACCCCAATTTTTTTTTCTTTCAAATGACACCATTCCAATTTTCTCTTCTTAAAATTTTTTATTCACTAAATACTCAAACCAGTTTTTATCCTCCTCTTTGTTAAATTTGCTACTTCTAAAATATGCAAATTCAAATTGATTTTACCTTAGAAGACAAGAACTCAACTATAAAAAATTCATTCTTAAAATATTTTACGTTAATTAAAATTCTCGAAAAGAAAATATTAGTTCTGTTTAAGTCTTTTGTCTTTCTCTAATAACATATATGTTTTAACTAAAACAATCAATGAATAGAATTATTTTATGTTTTTAATTTTATATGACCGTATGATTTTTCATTTGTTATTGTCATAATTTAATTTTAAATATCAATATATAAATTTTTAAAATTTATCATGATTCAAAAAATTATGACACAATGTATTTGTATTTTTTTAATAAAATTACTGGGTCGAAATAAAGGCTTTCTGGTCACAATCGATCCTTAAGAATGTGCCCTCCATTTTAAATTTTCTTCTGCTAACAAGTCAGCTGCTTCATTGATTCATAAATAATAGAGAATTTCATGGAAATTACGCGGTTTTCTCCTAGAGAGGAAAAGCTTGAATTATGCCTTTTACAGACCTTTCCCTTTTCCTTTCAATAATATAACACATCAAAATCTCCCTGGAATCTAAAGTTTTGCTCAAAAGATATGCGTTTGGACATTAATTTCCAAGAACTTTCATTGTTGCATTCAATATGGTTAAGAACTTCAAGACAAAATCGCGAATGCCCCAACTTTCTTGATCGAAGTTCATTTTCAACTGTATTCGACCAGAATCGATACAACTCGAGTGACCCTAGTCAACTAAATATTCTAGTATTAACTTATTATTTATAATATTTTTCCCATGGATATGCATCAAAATTTTTGTAGGCTTCTTCAAGGTCCAAATAAATAATTCTTGATTATTATTCATTTGGACCATTTTTTGTTTCTTTGCTGCCAACACAGCTTAATGCAGCAGAAAATAATTCATATTTTGTCTAGTCAGTCGAGATTGCAGTTTAATTGTTTAGGTTTAATTTCCTCTAATAACTAAGAAAGAGGTCGATCGTATTGGAATTTTCCAGTAAAGCCGTAAATTAGGCTTTGGCAAATGACAGGAAATTGTTGGATTTGTCCTATTTAGGTACATAGCCAATAATGTTTTTTTTTTGCTTGGTAATACACGTCAAATATCTTCACTTTTCTTTCATATATTCGCATTTTTGCTAACATTGTTTACCAGAACCCTTTATGGACCAATATATCATTATACTATGTTCCTTGCTATTTTCTGTTAAGTTTAAATTTTCCTCCATCTAATGCCCACTCTTCCTGGCTATGTTAAGCACATTTCTTCATTGTTATTTGGATTCATGTATTGATTTGTCATTAGAGAAGGGGTAAAGTTTGAAGAATATTGAAGATAAATGTTTGTTGTTTTCAGGATTCAAGAAGTTCAACGGAATCATTTGTGTCATTTGACGACGATGATTGCTTTCAGAAAGTGGAGACAGCGGTTACTAATGAAATCAACAGAGACAGTACCGTTATTGAAATTGAGACCAAGGATACATCAGCTGCTAATCTTGGCAATCCTTTGAACTCTCAGAGTGATGATTCTGATGACAAAGATGAGAGCCTATTAGATATAAAATTTACGATCAAATGGGTTAGACTCACCATTGTAATGGCGTTTAGAGCCCTATTTGCACTTCTTAGTATCTCTTACATCACACACAACGGGAGACTTCAGCCGCAAACAGTATTTAGTGGGAACCCGTTTTCTTTTACTATGTTTCTAATGGTTCTCATGATCGCCTTCTTCTCGGTATCAATGGAGTCATATTCAGCAAGAAACTTCCAATTATCAGCTGGGCTTTTAGTATGGTAGCCCTATCTGGTGTGATCCTTTCATTCACAGTCTCGTTGTGGGCATTACTGCCGATGCAGTTCGGATGGGCTCCGTGGAGCTTCTTTGCATGCACATTTGGATCTTTGCTTTACATGTGTGTTCCGCGTAGACAAAAGATTTTCAAGGGCCATGATGACCTTATATAGTGTCATATTGATCAAGTTGCCCTTATATATTCATTTTGTGTTCTCCACATATACAAAAAGCTGGGTCTGAAATAAAACAACTCTATTTCATCCTACTGGATATAGCACGCATATGTATATCTTCTTTCTTTTGTATCATGTGCAGGAGGATTACATTCTCAAACCATAATTAAGTTGTGTTCTTTAGAAACTTGTGCGATTTGTCTTATAACCCATCAAATGCTTCTAACTGCAAAAAGTAAAAAAGAAAAGAAACTGTTTTAGTTTAGCATGTCAATAACAAAGATGTAATAATCATCATCAGCTGGCAACACTTGTAGATGCTCGTGCTTATGGTAACTCTCTATGGTGGTAGAGCAAAAATGGTTCCCCCAGTGATATGTAAAAGGATTTATTTAAGCCTCAAAGCAGCGCTAGCGCTTCACCCAACTAGATCGAATGAAAATTAGGGTACGTTCGATACTTTGTCTGTTAGTTACTAAATTTTAAAAACAAAACTGTAAAAGTATTGATAAACACTTATACCAACTTCCAACATTGACTACTCGTTTTTTCAGTAATATATATTTAACCTCTTGTGATTTTATTTCACAGCAAATGTAATTTTAAAATTACAGCATCTCAAATATATATATATATATATAATTGCATAATATCATGTACTAGTCTCGTGAAGTTAATTATTTGCAGAATGTGTATATATACATATTTGAGGAAGGCTTTTTCTTCTTTTCCCTTCTTCCATCTCACTTTATCTCAGTAGTTTTCGTTAAGATTCAGCTCTTTAACAATTAAAAAATATATTTGAAATTGGGTACGAGATCATTGTTTTATCACATTGTGAACAATATGAGCACCGAAAAGTCTTAAGTGTTTTCACATATACGTAAACACAATCAACTAAATAAATAAATAAACAGAAAAGTTTTTCTCAACAAATGTGCATAGAAGAATTAAATTCCTGGCTCCTTGGCAATCCTGCGATCTGCAAAAGACGTTCTCATATGCCAGACAAAATGCAGTAATGCAACTATAGCAACACTAAACAGTAAACCAAAAAAAAAACTTCAAAAAAATTAGAAGCATACGTGCACCGGCAGAGACACAGAAATTTAGTGCGCCTTCATGAGGTCATTCCATCGAAGGTAACTGAAGCAGAATTAAACCAAATAGACGAAATTGATTAAACCAAATAGACGAAATTGGGCGTGTAACATGAACAAATTTATCAACCAAATGAGGACATGTTCGGAGACGCTGAATGTGCAACTTTATTCTGTATTTATATAAAGACTATAATTTCCAGAGGATGCTGGGTTTCTAATAAGACACAATATATTTCCAACAGCTAGCTATGATCCAAATGAATGCATTTCTTGTAATTCCCAAAACTTTCTTCTTATTCTGTCGTTGAGGGCATTGGGTAACCTGTCACGGTTGGAGTGTGTGTGTGTGTGTATATATATATATATGTATCTCTATATTCTTGTCTGCACTGTGACAACGACGGGCAAAATTGGCTTCTCTATTTAAATATTTGAGAGTTTTATTACAACCAAATTCTTCTGTGTCTTGCCTGTTTGCATTTTAGTGCCCTTTTCAATCATTCAAATTTGAGTAATTGATATGAAGTAAAATTGGAAGAATGAAAACACCAAAGAAAATCAATCTAAAATTGTTCTTTGTACTATAAAATTGTCTAAGATAAAATCCCATTAAGCACTTTCTCTAAAATATTAAATTGTTCAGAAAATCTTGACAATTTTTTAGATAAGTTCAAATACTTTCCTTTTTCACCAAATTTGTCTGTTAGTCTGATATGTAATTTATTCAATATTTTATAAATTTTGTCTTAATACGGAGGTTAAATCAATATTATAATCCTCTTACCGTGTAAATTCTAAAAAGCAAATACAAAGTGATCATGTGAAGGTCAGAAATCCAATAATTTCCACAAGAACTATAAAATGCGTCAACTGGCCATATGGCCCAGACTAAGTGACCAAGCCACCCAGCAAGTAGCTAGGTGGCAAAGGGTTGTTGCCCTTTATTTCGTGGGCGAGTTCGAGCTCCACATTATTGTGAGACTCTCCCATTCTAATTGTGTGAAAAGTAATCCCTCTTTTATGTTTGAGAGTAGAAATGTCATGTGGGTTTTGAATAGATTTCTCGAATGCATGTGGAACACTCCAATTCTTGTGTGGGAAATAATCCTTTTGTATATGAGAGTAGAAACCTCACGCGTTTGAGTGTCCATGGAACTCTCGCTCTCTTGTATGAGAAGTAAACCCTTCCGTATGTGAGAGTAAAAATTTCATGTCGAGTGCCTGTGAGACTCTCCCTCCCTTGTGTGAGAAGTAATCTCTTCCGCGTGTACGAGGGAAGTAATTCCCTCTCTATGTGAGAGTAAAAATTTCAAGCGGAGTGTCGTGAGATTCTCCCGTCTTTGTGTGAGAAGTAATCCCTTCCGTGCGCGGGAGTAGAAATTTGACTTGTCCTAAATAGATTTCAGGAGTATTTTGCTGGACTCTCCCGAATATTTCTTAATCAGGCGATAAAATAAATTGCCTAATTACATACTTTGTATTTCACCTATATAAACATATTGTTATCGGTAAAACTTATGGTCGTATGTTCAATTGAGTTTAATATCGATTCAAGATAGTTTCATTGAACCTAATGATTCTAGAACTTCTTGATCTTATCAATGAACGCTGCCAAGAAGAAAAAAGAAATATATATGCAGAAATATGTTTGTCGATAACTAAATATAGATTTAGACTACAACGAGAGTGTTGTTTGTTTTTTTTCTTCATATTTAATTAACTAAATTTACCTATTTAGGGTAATTAAGTGTGTTTATTTTTTAACTTAATAAAAATTTTAATATTTTTTTATTCAGTAAAAGATACTTTTTGACAGAATTTGAAAATTCTAGTTAATTTTACTATATATCTTTTTGTAAATACATTTCAAATTAAAAAATAAAGATTTAGACATTCAAATCTATTTGAATTACTAATTTAGAATTCAGTAAAAAAAAAAAAAATGAAATTGAATGTTAGATGTTTAAATACTTTTGTGTTACTCATGTTTTAACTTAAAATGAAATATTTTCACTTGAATTAATAAAAGCAACTTTTTTTAATTTGAATAAACTTAAAATAGAAATAGATTTAAATATATCAATTTGAATTATATGTCTGTATATCATCCTAATATCTAAAGTCTGAACATTTATGATTTGACATATAAATAGATGAACTATAGATGAATATAGAATAAATAAAATTTCTACTTATTTTTAGAATTACTATTAAATAAACATATATTTAAGTATTTATAAAGTAAAATATTTTACTTGATCCATTAAAACAAAAATATCTTTATTTTAGTTTGAAGCTGAAAACAAACAATCCAGAACATCTAATTGCTAACATTTAGACTTTCTTGTATAAACAAACAATTTAAGTGAAAACTTTTTAACTTAAAATTTAAGATAAATGTTTCAATAATTTTTTTAACAGTATTTACTTTAAAATAATCCTATAAATTTGTTGTTACACAAAAATAGATCTTGTGGCTAAGCTTAAGCTAATCCATTATTTTTCATAAGATTAATAATGTATGAAGGGTGAGTTTGGCAATGCTTATTAGTACTCCATAAATACTAATTAGCACTTATAAAATGCTAAATCATGTGTTTAGCAAATTTTGATAAAAGTGATTTCTAAAAAACATTTAATATTACTCGAAGTGATTATTTAGTTAGCAAAAATTTCGTATTTTCTCAAATTAGCATTTCATGTGCTTAATTAGATAGCACTTGTAGTTAATGAAAATTTTATTTTTCTCAAAATATCCCTAAACAAACTTAAAAATTATATTTTTCAAATATTTGATTTTTTTAAAGTTAAATAGATTTTAATTTAGATGATTATATATATATATATACACACATATGAATATATGATGGATTATATTAGATATTTAGAGATATTTATTTGTTATATTTTTTCTTTCTACATGAATAAATTATTAAAATTGATATATTATTTGTGTTTATGATATTTATAATTTTATATATTTTTTTAATATTTAAAAGATAATTAATATTATTAAAATTTGAGTTATTTTTATAACAAAAAAATATTATTTTTTATTTCATAACAAATTTTTTATTCAATTTTTTAGAATATTTATTTTTATTAAAAATATTGCTATATGGATATATTGCTTATGTTAATATATGTCTATTTAATAATTTGTTCGTACAAAAGTACTTTTAATTATACCTCCAATCATCTAATTTAATATCGATAAGTATTTTTCGACATTATTAACCAAACGCTTAACTACTTTTTTAAAGATTGTTAAAAAAAAGTGTTAAAAAATATAAATACTAATTATATTAGTACATGTTCTATAGTACTGTCAAACTGAAATGTGATCAGACTAAACCATGTATTTTGTAGATTGAATGAGTCGTAATATAAAATATATTAATTGGTTCAAGTTATGTTCATATAAGAAACACACAACTATGTCTAGTGTCTACTTGAGAATTCTTAGTACATAAGAGAATTTTTATGTCCATGTGCTAGCTAGTGAAAAAAAGATATCCATTTTGTTATAAATTAAACACTTATATATCATTAATCCTTAAAGGACTTTTACTATAATACTATTGAATATGCCAAGCTACTATTCAATAGTGTAAATGAACACACATCATTAAAATAAAGAGGACAGTAACTAACGAGATGCAACCACCAAGATTGTGAGTAAGAAAGCCAATTCAAGGGATTTAGAGTGATAGCTGAGATATGATATGATATGTATCTGCAACAGGAGTAGATGAGCAACCTGATTAATTTAATAAAGGAAAGCAGTTCAGATGATAAGAAAATCTTCTTTGCCAAAAATAGATCATTTACATAATCATTACCTACAATACATTTAATTGGAAGTTACTGTATATGAATTTAGGCAAGATATATAATTGCAATTTTGAAGTTTCGTAAAGTAATCATATAGTATTTAAATAAATTAACAGGGTACCAAAACTTTAGAGTGCATTTAGTAACATTTTGAGATGGTATTTTTGAGAGCTAACAAAAATGGTGTTCTTAGAAAGAGAAAAAATATGTGATAGTGTTTGTTAAAAATAATTTTTAAATAAAAAAGAGTGAGAATGTGTTTGATATTATTTTTTTTCGAAATTAGATTAATTATGTAATAGTTATTTTTGACAAGAAGGTTGCAAATAATTTTAAATTTTCATTATTTAAATTGGTCAAAAAAATAATATCTTAATTTAAAAATAATGTTTTATAAACAAATTTTATAAAACATGTGATTGACTAAGCAATTTTTTAACTTTCTTTTTTTAAAATGAATATAATTTTTGAAAATATAACCAAACAATACGCCTATTATTTTCATATACAAATGATATAATCTCACATATATATTTAGTTATTGATATTTATATTCTCTTTGTCTATTGATTATACTAATTATACACTAGATTAAACATATCACATTCAATCTCAATTATTTGAAGGTGAATTATTCAATGGTTTATAAAACCAACATAAGACCTTATATTATAAGAAAGAAAAGGATCAAAAATAGAAAAGATCACTCATCCCAAATTTATGTATCTATATTCTAGTTTATTTAGTTATTCACTTTATGATAAACAATATTAGCACATGAAGATGTGATTTTTGGCGAAACACCACATAATATGTCACATATGCAATTGTGTTCTAGAAGGCGATACCAATAATATAGTAGCAGATGTTAGTCATGTTATAGTGAGTGACACAATAATTTTGACATTGTCTTTATAATCCATTGCACTGGGTCCATTGTCTTTACACAATAATAATAAATGCTACAAAATCACGTTACAATGTGCGTATTTATGCTCCATAATGTGAGCAACTCCCAGACAGCAATCCAACTCAAGATAAATAAGGAAGGAGACGCAAGTATGGCAACAAATATTATAGCAGCTGTCAGAAACAAAAGAGGGGATTTGCCATCTCAAAGCAACCGGTAGAAAAATTGCTTCACGGATAGAGAATTTCTCAAGTCGTACCATAATGTATTCTTTCCTTTTTACTTTCAAACTCTCTCCATGTATTCAAGTGTAATATATACATAACGTAAACAATAGAAAGAATCTTACTCCACTAGATCAATAACAGACGAGAGAGAGATGTAATGGGATAACTGCTATGAAAACCTTACTTGATTCCAAACTTTCACTATTTTACCTAGTCACCATGACATTTTATTGGTGCTAGTTGATTCAATTGCTAAAACCTCTTGAGGTACTATAAAAGGTTCGGGGTTCAAACCTGGTGTGAGAAGGTGTTTGGTCTATTTCTTTTATTCAACATTGATCATGACTGAATATAAATGTTCATAGACCAAAGAAGATCAAGCAGAAATCACAACTTATGTAGTTTTAACTGAATTCTCCCATTAATTTTTATTCTCTTTATCGAACAAAATTCATATAGAGAGCTTTAATAAATAAACGTCCAAGAAAACAAATTCAACGATTGCAATTATATGCCCGTATATATGAATCCTATAACAATTATTCTGCAGAACATTTAAAGACATTACATGCAAAAAAAATCACAACTAAGGAGAACATCATCTTATTTTAAGTTCATTTGCCAATTTATTGGACCAACATCCACACAAGTCAGTAAAGCCTTGTCGACTGAACTTCTGGAATTGGCTTCTTTCATTTTCTTCGATATATGGATTATCTTCATCAAAGTTTATGTAAGCTTCTTCAAGGTAAAGTTAAATAACTCATGACTTATAGCAGGAGCCACTGTCTTTTTCTGTGCTGCCAACGTACCTTAATGAGAAAAAATCGACGTTTTGTCTTGTGCAGTTTACATGATCGATCTAGCCATTCGGCCGGGCATCAAGGCTGTATGGAAGTTTTTGCTCAATGCTTAAATTTTCCTCTAATGTCTAAGAAGAAGATTGTGTTGGCACATGCAAGTACAGCCGTAAAGTTGGCTTTGGCAAATGAAAGGAAATTGTTTTATGTACATTTGTCTTATACAGCAAAAGCTAGCCAATTAGATTTTCCTCCTTTCTTGGTAATGTACGCTCCACAGCTTCATTTTTTTTCATATATTCACATGCTGCCTTTGCTAACACTGTGTTTCAAAATCCCTCTATGCTCTAATTGTGGGTCGTAATCGTGTTCTTGGCAATCGAATGCTCTGCAGTCTTCCTAAATATGGTGAGAAATTTCTTGTTACTTTTCTCCTAAAATCAATGATTTATGGATATGGTTTTCCATCACAGATAAAGGTTCAAAATTATATAAATAAATGTTCAATGTTGTTTTCAGGATTCAGGAAGTTTTTCAGACTCAGTTGTGTCTTTTGACAACGAGGATTCTTGTCAGAAAGTTGAGATCATGGTTGTCAATGAAATTAACACGGTTTCTGAGAGTGAAACCAATATTGACTCATCTGCTGATAATCTTGGCAATCATTTGAAGTATCTCGGGGATCACATATTAGATATTCAATCTACAATCAAATGGGTTAGGCTAACAATTGTGATGGCATTTACCGCTCTGTTTGCACTGCTGAGTGTCTCATATATCACAAACAACGGGAAACTTCAGCCGGAAACCCTATTTAGACAGAATCCCTTTTCATTTATTATGTTTCTAATGATTCTCATGATAGCTTTCTTCTTCGCCGTCAATGGAGTGATATTCAGTGGGAAACATCCAACTATAAGTGGCGTTTTTATTCTCGTTGCTCTAGTAAGTGTGATTCTTACTTTCACAGTTTTGTTGTGGGCATTTCTACCACCGGAACTCAGCTGGGCTCCTTGGATCTTTTTTGCTTTCACTTTCGGATCACTGCTTTATCTGTGTGGTCTGCATAGACAAAGGAACTTAAAAGGGCCAGTTGATTTATGTAGCATCCATTCATCTCGTTCATAACGTTGCTTCCATATACCATACTCTCCCCATCTTTTTAGCTTGCATTTGGATCACTGCTTATAGTTAATTTTGTCATCTTAGCTTCTTCACATGAAGGTTCGATTCCATACTTCTTGTTTGTTATAATGTGCAGAAGGATTGTCTTCAAGCAATTTCGTACTTTCAGTTTCATCAGAAATTGTCTGATCAACATTCTGTTTTATATATCTCATATAAATATATACTTTGATCTAGCAATCATCTATGTGTGAACTCATACGTGGTGATAAATATAGGTGATGATTTCCTCAAGTACCAGCAGCCTTTTAGTTTATATCTCTACACACATCTACAGAGTCAGATCTTTTAGATAAATTTCTATTTTGCATAAGATGATACTGATTATCGTCAAGTCTCAGATGCACTCGCCTACTCGCATACAATGGTAAAATAGGCTGCCATCAAATTTGATTAAAAACAGATGCTGCAGTGACAGTCGGGAGCCATACAACAGATTAACTCTTGACTCTCCCCTCAAAGTGGACTGCTCAAAATCAGTAGCCATTTCCCCCAATTTTATCACGGAAACTTTTACTTGCACTTCCCATTTTAATTTTCAATTCCTTTATAATCAAGAAATTAGAAATACCTTTCCTTTTTCCTGGTCATGACTTGTTAAACCCTAAAAAATCTTGCCTATAAGCAATAATCTCATTTTAGCCCATAACTTTTACAAAACTGCATTTTCATCACCACGTTTAACATTGATACAGCTTCTTGAAGTTTATACCAATCACAGTTTGGTGTCTAAAACCAAACTTGGGTGAATCCATCAATGACATAAGTACAACTATGACTCCGAGGGGCCATCATCGGTCAAAACTGGTCACTGTTATTGGCATTACATTAACTCATTATTGATATTATTAGACTCTAAATTTTATCGATCTTCAATAATTTTTTACACCAAAAAAGTTAAAATAAAAAAATAATTTACAACAGCCACTGTGTCATTATCGTCAAACAATGGCAACTGATTCCATATAGTGTCACAAGGAATTTTTTCCTATGCTCTTTTATAAAAAAATAATTTCACTATTATAAAAATCAGTAATTTTAGAGTTCAATAATACTAATGATAAATTAATCTAATATCAATACTAATGATTGGTCATGATCGGTGCTATATTAATTACAGCTTAATCTCATACTCACGTTGATAATTGACCATCGTCGACGGCAACATCAGCGGCGGCCAGCTGCAGTGACATAGGTGGATTTAGTCTTTTTTTTTTATATTTTATTTTTATTAAAATATAATAATAGGATTGACTACAATACACGCAAATATATTGATTTACATTTTTATTTCAGTTCTACATCAAATGTTTCACTTTTAGTTTTAGATATTTTAAATCTCTGTGTTAAATATTTTATGTTTCAAATTTTCAAATTCTACTTTCAACTTCCAGTTTTGCGATAAAATTTTTAAACCTTTTTACAAAATATTTTAAATTTGTATTGTATAAAAGCATGATATAACAATACATCTAATATATTGTAAATCAAGTCTTATTATTATATGTAACAAGTAATTTTTACCTTCGTTATTATAAAATAATATGCTAATTAATATAAAACTTTGACAATATAAAATACTTAAATATATTCAATATCATACTAATTATAAATAAAGTAAATTAGTTTTAAATAAAAATGTGAAAAAATCCAAAATATAAGAACCAGGAAAGATTTTATAAAATAATAAATGTAAAGGTCTTCCGTTGAATTTTGCTCTTATATAATTGTCTCTTTAACTTCTTTGCAGCAAAAACAATATGCACTATCACCTAAACCAAAAGGTTAAAAAGAGAAAGTACAAAGATTATGTAATCTTTTACAATGATATAATAAAGATGAATTTATTTTTATCATTACAGTAGAATTAGAGATAAATATGTTATTCTTTAATTTAAAAATGTAGCAGAGGTTACAAGATAATTTCATATATGATTTAAAAAAATTCATGGAAGGAGATAATAAATTTAATTATATCAAAGACTAAAATAAAATTGACCGAAACAGGAAAAATTAGAGTGAGACAAATTATAAAATATTAGAGAATTATTTGAAATAACGTCAAATTAAATGAACATAATCTAATCTTGTGAAATATTAGATATAGATGGAGTGTCATTAACATGTCATTTAAAGTCAATTAATTGATCATGATATAGATATTGATAATAAGAGAAAAGAAATATAAAATGTATAACATAGTTTTAGTTAATAGTCCTACAATAAAATCATAACATGTTAGCTAAATACATTGCGTTAAAAAGGAGTATGTATGAAACTCTTCCGATGACTACAGGTTTTGTGAGTGTATATGCAGCAGCTTCACGGCCTAAAATTAGACATCGGAAAACTTGGAACAATATTTTGAGACGTAATGCAGTAGTAAACAATGTAGATGTCAATGAGCAAGCACTTACAGATAAAGAATAAATAAATAAATTTTAAAAACAATTAAAGTGAGAAGAAGGGCACATGAAAGTGCAGATTCCCAAGTTCGTTCTCTCTTCAGTCTTCAGGTTCGTAAATGAAACAGAAACCAAGTATTGTAAGTTCGGTGACATAAACAGGATATGAACTGATGAGGACAGATCCTGAAGGGCTGAAAGTGCAACATTGTTCTCTATTTATAACATCAGGATAAGTACATTATTTGCCAGAACACACTAGGAGGAGGTCTCTAGTAAACGATAAATGTACAACAGCTATAATCCAACGCATCATCCTTGGAAATTTCAAAATTTTCTCATTATTCTGTCGTTGAAAGCATTGAATAAACTTGTCACCCCTTCATAATATGTATTTTTTCGAGAACAAATGGACAAAGTGCTTGTCTAATCGAAGTTTGAATACTAGAGAGTTTTATGAAGAACAGATTCTTCCGTGTCTTGCTTGTTTGCATTTTACTACCCACAATATTCAATTAATTAAATTCAGTAATTAAAGACAATATTTCCAAGGCCTATAAGAGTCAGCAATTTCGATGATTTCCAAGTCCTAAGAGGATGCAGAAATCTTGATGGCTCATACTAAAGTGACATTTTGGATCCCTCTCAAAGACAAAGGCTTTCGATATAAAAGTGAATCAATGCCACAGTTATCAATTATATACACTCTTAAAATAAAATAAAAGAAAATTATTTTACAGGAATCTCAAAAGGAGAGATAGAGATTGATCTGGCATCTTTCTTAATTTAACTCCGCTAAGAATAAAATAAAATAAATTGCCTATCTACAAATATGGAGAGCATTCTTCAATAAGAGTATAGTTCATACCTGACCCTTAAAAATGAAAAGTCCGTTTTGTTTTAAATTTGATGAACCTTCGGCAAAAATAGCTCAAATGCTCTAGCAAGATAACCAAAGAATCCAGCTCAGCCCGTTCAGGAATCATACCCATGTTTAGAATGAAGGTCCTATGACTTCAATTTGTCTTCAAGAGCAACATAATATACAATTCATAATCACATGTTCAATCACTACTGTGACTATGGGCGTCAACTTATACTGATTACAAAAGTTGTTACTTGTGAACAAGATAATAATGTTTCATTGAAAACCTAAGACCTAGTCACATGTCTCGTTAAAAATTTATAATTTCAAAACAAATAGTCAGTTAACCTAATAAAACACAAACACAGGAACACACTAAAGCAGTTTAGATTGTGACAATGAATGAAACTTATTTGGTGCTACCTCTGACAAAAAAGATCGAACTTCAATTAATGTGGATTGCTTATTTTGCAATTCTGCTTCAGTTTTCTCTAACTTAGCTCGAGTTGTCCGTAATTCAGCTCGAGTTATCCATAACTCAGCTCGAGTATTCATTCCCTAAATCCTCATTGTTAGATGAAGAATCTTGAAGATGATCATGACTACGTCTACGTTTGGCAAGTCCTTTAGTGTAGTCTGATTTATCAACAAATATCTGTTGAAACAAAATCACCTTAAAGCCAATCAAATTATGTGCAAGGCAATTTTAATTTTGAAAAATGAAATAAAATAAAATCTTCCATGTGCAGATTCTGCCTCCGAACTGATCCATCCATTTTTTTCGTAGAGTTGCTCTGTTGTGGTCAGAGCGGTAAAACAAGAATAAACTGCATATCATACCATTTAGTAGCACAAATTACACACATACTATACCATTTAGTAACACAAAGTCAAAAGTATATTATAAACCACAGAATTTTCTCCACCATGAATGTGGAAAGCTTTCGATCCTCCACGATAATTAAAAGGAAATTTACTCCCACTTTTGTATTTCTCCTACACTTTGTTTAAAACAAGAGCATAAATTATTCGTCAATGTAAACTAAATATCAAAATTAAATTTAGCAAAATTAGTTCCAACTCTGATAAAATTTTGATAAACTACACTTAATTTATGAGACTATCTAAATTTATCAAGACATTTCTCACATTACAAACGAATTCCATGGAGTGAGGAAGAAAAAGGAAAAAACTTCAACAGAATTTCCTTCGGCATATGAGCGTTTAATAAAATTTACATCATACTAGGGTTACAACATAAAAATTATCAACAAATTAATCCCAAAGAATATTTTAAAACTATACTCTTGACCACTAATCAATCTACTCAAGATGTAAGAAACCATAAACTTCCAAACCAACAAAGCTATAAACATAAAAGAAATCCATGATTAAACGAAGATTTAAAAATACAAATATGGGCACAAAGGTCAAACCTTCCTTCGTAAGGAGAAAATATAGTCAAATATAGTTGCACTATCCCTTGTAAAAGCAAACTTACTTGCACTGTTTAGTGGCATTTGTGTCAACTAATCTCATAAATCCCTTAAAGCATAACGAAAAGAACAAATATCGGAATTTTTAATTGACAAACTAACTGTTAAGCATCCTTTTGAAACAATAATATCCAATATTTTTCACAACATATAATATCTCTTACCATTGGAGTATGCCAAATATTTTTTAAAGTAAACTCTAAATATATGTTAAGTTAGATGCCACTACTATTGTATTGTTATACACCTGGTAATCCTCATCAGCCCAAAGATCACATAAATAGTTCTAATCCTCTTGAGAAACATTTTTTGGCAAACGTCTCCATGCCTCATGTGGCGGATATTTTTTATAGGCTTTCCTCAACATCTTGCACCAATAATCACGATATTTATTGCCCATAATTTTATCCAGATAACGTAAAACATGTCATTGAGTTAGATCTAGGATAAACCTCTCCTGCATCAACGAATATAAAATATGCCCAATAATATTAATATGTGAACTTCACAAACATATTAACTTTAACTTAATAAGTATTCATTACCTCTAAAAATTTAAATAAATCCACCCTCTCCTCCCAAGGTATCTTAGACCAAGATGGCACTCTTAGAGGAGCATGGATCGGAACAATCACACCGCAATCATTAACTAGCTTCCCACAATATATCCCTTCTTGTTCATTTGTTATTGTTGAAATACCGATATAACTATTCAATCCTTCGACCTACCGATGGATGTTATTCCTAGACCTTGTGTAAGGCCAAGAGTACTCTGCATCGATGAACCTGTATAAAAGAAAAAAATAAGCAATAAAAACACGAAGATATTTCTTTTAAAAATATTAATATGTATCTAAGCGGTTACCTACGCTATTCTGAACATCTAACTCTTGGGAGTCCTCTATATGTTGTGTGACTGGACCATCATTATCAATTGGAATATTTTGAGTCGACGTAGTGGATATCAAAGATCTTTTATGTGTGCCTGGAGCCACCTGCAAGATCCAATATGCCATTTAAGACCTATATTAACGAATAAAAAATTAGAAAGTACCATGTAAATAAAACAATGTGAAGTAAAACATAATTAATCAAACTAGTCAAACTAGATAAGTTGAACAATAAAAACAATTAATTAATCATACTAAATAATTGGCATTAGGGATATTTTATTAATTGTTTTTCGACCCTACGTTCTGATATATATTATTGTAGTAGTATTTTTTAGCTTGCTATGGTCTTCATTGGAAACTTGGGTCTTTACAGACATTTACTTGGTTATTTTCCCTTGTATTACATTTCCAATGATAAATATTTTGACAAGAAGTCTCAGTCATGGTATGAAACATATCAATATAACACATGAGAATTAATACAATCTGATAAATACAACAATTCATAAGGACTATCTATGGATAATTGCATAAATAAAGGTAACTGGCATATTCTTCAACTAATTTTACAAATCACAGTATCCAAATTGTTATTATTTTACATCTCAAGTCAAATGAATGTTTGTGTAATTTGACGCTTATGGGTAACATATACCAACCAAGCCAACTATGCAATTTTCCAACCACAGCAATACAATGAAATCATAAAATACTTTTGTGTCTTTTTAATAACAAAATATAAATATTAACTTGTAATATCTATGACAGGAAGGTCCAATACAGATTAGTAACAATGAAGCTCAAAATTTCTCCCTAAAAGTTAGTTTGAACACAGAAAATGAAATAATTTTAAATATAGAAAATCATTGGGGAATTTCATTAAAAATTTAAAACCTACCTTGTGTGTGATTTTGTTTTAATCTCATCTCTAGCGTTATTCTCACTTTCTTTTTCAAATTCTAGTGCTTATATATGCATGTAAAACTGTAATATTTTTTAAAAAATTAAAAAAGTGAAAACCAACCGAAGGACATTATATTGTGTTCGTAACTAGAATGAGAAAGACTGTTGTTTCTCAGCTCTATATTGATTGGAGCCAGAAACACAGGTGCTTTATCTTTATTTTTGTGATTCCTTAATGGAACATTAACAAAGAACTTGTGAGAATGGAGGTTGTTTCTATCTTATATTATTTTGAACTCTCCAGTGTGCAAAGTGTTTTATCGTTTAGCAATTAATTAATAATTTAAACTAGATGAATAATTCTATCAGTTCAAATTGCTAGAATATTCTTGGTTATTCTTGTAAAATATTCAAAAAGTTAACAATAACAGCTAAATTTTGTATGTCATTGGTACTTATGAAATAGAGCATCAAAATAAAACTTAGAATTCAATGACCTACATGAATTTATTAGAGCCCCACCATGCTTTGACAGAACCCCCATGCTTCTTAGAGCTTTACCAAAGTGGGCTTAGGCTTCATTTGGTATTGGGGTGTGGTGGCTTTTTAGGCTTTGCTTTCAAAGCACAACTGAAACACACAATAACAAACTAAGCTCTAAGTTGTTATAGCTTTATATTGGCAGAATGAAACCCACAAAATATTCAATTGCAAAACCAACCTTAAAAATAACCAAAACTACAAATCTAACTCCAAATTTCTTTGCCTAAAATGAATGAATATCTTCTATAGAAACACAAATCAAATCCTGATGATAACTAATCAAAAAGAAAAAGAACTACACCAATTCCTTTCACACAACAATATATTACTTTATATCCATCTGGAAAGAAACTAATGTTATAATCCTAACAGCAATGAAGATTCTGAAGTACTATATTAAACCTTCCACTATTCTGTCAAGAACTCGAGTATGCTGTGTATGGCAAGCTCAAGTCTATTCCTTAATCCAGAATGCCAATATTACCTATGAAAGGGATTCAGCTTAGACTTCAAAGAATTTTTTTTTTTTTTAATTACATTCGATTTGAACACACGTTGATTATATTTGTTTCAAAATTCATCATTATTTCCACAAATAAAGTCATCAAATCCATATGTGATTATGTTAAGCTCAGAAAGAGTATGTACCTTATTCTCTTCTTTCTCTCAGTTTCAAAGAGAAACAACGACGAACGGTGAACGAAGACCAGCGACACGTGAACGGAGAGGCTTCAATCTCGTCTGTGGTAGTCATTGTCTGCGGGCGGCGAACCCTAGAGACCACCAGCGAACAGAGGTTGGCCGAGATCCAGCTACGTGTGATTTGGGCGCTAGTGAGGTTGGAGAAATGAGAGATTAAACATAACATAACATGTATACTCTAGAGATTTAAAATCAGAAAAATGTCATTCATTTTGTACTCGAAGAATAAACATCACCTCCACTTTGCACTAAAAAGGAATTGAACCGCTACTTTCTATTTAAAAATTAAGAGTACTAACCACTCTAATTAAAAAATATATAATAATATAATATTGACATTTCACTTTTGAGGGTAAATTAACTTATTATCCCTAATAACAAGAAAGACAATGTAATTTACTTTCATCAAATTAATTTTAGGCTGAATTTAAACCATAAACCTTGAACCCTTCAATTTTTAAAATTTAAATTCTTACTAACAATAAAAAAACAATGAAAGGAATAATGTAGTAAATTTGTTTTGTTTTTATTTTTTATATTTTTACAATAAAATCAAATAAATTAGTTAGTTTAGTTGTAAACAATCAAATTTTTTAGTCTAAGATTTTCAAATTCTGGTATTTATAAATATGATTTTATTTTTAAAAAAAAATTATGTTGGACTGGATTATAATTTAAGTCCAATACAAATTCAATTTGATATCAATTTGAGAAGCTGAGCTTTAGTCACGGTCAATAAAATACTATCACTGACTAAATTTTGAGGGTGGAAAAATAAAAATATAATTTTAAAATAATAAGGAGATAAGTAGTAAAATCACCAAAAGTTAAGGGCATAACTAATATTTCACGTATTTGTGTGACTGTGGTCTTATTTTGTGGTTCATTTCTACCTAGCTATAATGAATAAATATTTGTGATAATTTTGGCTTTTCGTAATTAAGGCAATCTCGTATCATGAAGTGTAAATATTTAACTAGGTGGCGTCAGCCCCTCAGGAGATCCGAAAATTCTTAATCCACGATGTTAATTGGCTTCCCCGATTATGATTTTCTTCTGAGTCAATAATTAAAATGATTGTTAGAAAAATATTAATTCTAACTATTTTTTAAAATCCCGTGATTCTATTCCTAGGATTATTGCCATCCCAAAAATACAAAACCTGGCTAAAATATATAGTTATTCACTGTTACTACTAATTATTTTATTGAAAATAAGTTGAATAATTTTGAAGTGGTTTGCGATCAAAAAATTGCATGCGTATGGTAAACATTTATTGTTACCGCCACTTATTTTCTCCGTTGATCCCCACTAAAGATTATTGGTGAATCTAAGTTAGTTTTGCTGACTTGTATTCAATTATTGTTCTCTGGGTATAAAGTAAGTTTATAGGATAGTTTCAATGAGATTATATATATCTATATATATGTTAATTCAATTAAATTATATGTATAAATTTAATTTTCTTTTTATTGTCATAATTAAATTTAATAATTGATCGATTTAAAATTAAATACAAATATCATCGACAAAATAGTATTCAATGAGAAGTATGTGATAAAAATGATATGATATATTTGTTTCATCTAAAATTTAAGATGTCAAAATAATAATGAAAATATAATTGCTTGGGCGGAGAAAGTCTCAACGCTAGCAAGCCGACACCGTACGAGAGATTTATTAATTTTCTCAATATTGTTGCTAAAATGAGGGGGCATATATCGTTACAACAATCTCACAATCATCAATTATTTAATACGCGATCTCAATAAGAAGAATTCAAAGCTTCTTATCGCCTAGCTTTATTTATTGTACCCGAACGCATAATCCATATCTTAGTTTATGCTGGGGAGTAGTCAAAGAAGAAACAAAGTTGAGTTAGCCAGGATTGATGTCGAAGTACGTACGTAATTAAAAATCTTGTTAGTGAAAATAGAAAGCTTTAAAAACATGCATATATATATATATATATATATATCAACAATTGATAATAACTCACTTGGCACAGTTGGTAGTCCTGGAAATGGGAATGTCCATCTGAACCCCGCACTTTTGAAGGAGAGATGAGGCTGCGTCCTCCTTGATGCTGGGGTAACGAGCTGCAGCAGCCTTAACACAGTCACATGCTGCTCTTCTGTCAGCAGTAGTTGGAGTGATTGTCTTCAGATTTTTCACACCATCACAGCATGCAGGTGCAGGAGTTCCTCCAGCAGTCAGATAGGGAATGCAAGGGCCAAAGAAGCATGCACCTGCCCACAAGTCACAGCTTCTCCTGGTTTCATCATCATCTGAACAATGGCTATCAAAACCAACACTGAAATAACAGCTCCCTTCAATTTTGCAGAATAAGACCTGATTCGTATTGTGTTTCTATTCTCTGTCTGCTGGTGTTGTATCTTTCGTTTGAAGTAGATGACAATGGGGAGATCAAATTGAAGTATGGTATTTTTAGGATGATAGTGCACAACAAAGTTAGAGGGTGTGGGTCATGGCATAACTGTAGTTGTTACAACAATTTGGCAGTTTCTTTGCCTTACGGTGTCACTTGTTATCCCAAATAGTAAGGAGGAGAAGGCTAGCTTTTGCATTATATTAATTCCCTTTGCTTTCTGTTAGCTCGCGTCCAACTTTTTCATGACATTGAAAGCGTTTATGATTTTTTCTCATGTTGAGGAAGAGATAAGAAACATTTCAAATACCATGACAAAAGCAATTTTAAGAGTTGTGATTCTATAGCGGCTACAATTAACATTTCTGCATATCACTTAGATAAGCATTTGATTAAGAAATGCTTATAGAGATCATGTCATGGGTTTTGACCCGTATCAAAATTTATATTTTTTTAATCTTTTAAAATTTTTATACTCTCAATTATAGGAGACAAATATTAATATGCAATACATTTTGCAAGACAGATCGATGCTTACAGATAAAATATTTTGCAAAATATATACTTGCAAGACTTTTTATAAGACATATGTTCGCATGGAAGACATTGTGACAGTAATTTTGCATAGAAAAAATTTTGTACCATATTTTGTAAGATATTAACTTGTAATTTGCGAGACAAGGTATTGTTATTTATGTCTTTCATTTGCAAGTACTTGGTTAATCAATGAAGAGTGAGTTTGCTTCTTCAACTTAATTAGGGATCAGAAAATGAGATATTCTTTTATTAAGGGATCAAGACTCGTACTAGGACCCAAAAAAAGATTCACCCCATTTAAATTTTTCATCTTTTTATAACGTATAACGAAGAATTTTAACTTCTTTTTCTTAGTACTTTTGAATCCGCATTGAATGACTATTTTCGCGATTTTAAAGTTTGTTCGCGTAGAGAAAAAAAAAAACATTCTATTGGATACATAGATGTGACTGGAAATATTAAATTATCTTTGATATAAAGCAATAAATGACAAAATAGATGATTGTTCCTCTATATGGGAATTATTTGTTAGGTCAGCTTGCTCCCAGAATGGAACTTGCGCTGAACAAGGAAGGTAACATGAACCTATTCTTAGAAAGTTTTTCTAATATTCTATAAAAGTAAAAAAAAATAAAGAATAATAGTACCCAAATTGACCATTTCCTTTATTTTTAAATGAGAAATCATAGTACATGTTTAAAAATTAATTTTTCATTTAAAATTAGTATTAATTAATTAGAAAACTCTAAATTTATAATTGTTTAGGGTTGCCAGTATCAAGTATCAACATCCATATCCACTTGACTATATATATATATATATATTAATTAGAGAGTTTGTATAATATTTAATAAATTTAAAGCTGATCAAGTAGTTGCCTCATTGTTCCCATAAATTCAAGATCGGTCTAGAAAAAAGGGATTGTCGAGTATGTTTGAAATTATTGACCGATATAGCAGGATTAAGCAAACTTGAAAGCTATTTTTGAAATTATATATAGAGAATAGTAGGATTAATTTATATTAAAGCAATTACTCGAGGGGGTAAACATTCAATAACTAGATTGGCTTATTGACATAATATTAAAATTGAGAGTCTGAGCGTTTGATTGCTGCCATTAATTTGTAAGCGTATGTTAAATATATTATTAATTGTCACTGCTGCTTATTTTCACCATCGATGCCTTGTAAAGATTGCTGTTGAAGCGTTAGTTTTGTGGACTTCTTGTATTCCATTGTATTTTGTTCTAAGTACTTAATTATAAAGAAATTAAAACCGTGGGGTGGTTGAATCCACTTTCGACGAAGGATGGATGATGCAACCTTTGGCTAGAATGTGAGTCTTTGTTGGTAATTCATCTTTTCTCTAAACTGGATCTTCTCCCTTCTTGACTTTGCACAACTGATAGATTAATTGTAAACACAAATTATTTCGAGGCTGAATTTTTGGATCACTCATACATATTGGAATAACAGTTGGGTATAAATAATGTGATACGCTAGCTTTACTTGAGCTTTTCGTCAAAACATATAATAAAAGCCAAAATATTGGCCCTAACTAAAATGAAAATATAGCATCTTGTGTAGAGAAAGTTGCGAAGCCAATAAGCTAACAAGGAGAGATCCTATTAACTTTCTCCATGGTATTATTGGTATAACAAAGGGGCATACATCGTTACAAGAATTAATTCCACAACCATTAACTATTTAATACAGAACTCAATGTAATTAAGACTATTAATTAAGGAGATGACAACACCCAAAGCACTTTACCGCGTAGCTTATTTTCGTATTCGAACGCATCCATACCTTAGTTTATGCTGGGGATTCAAGAATAAACAAGGTTGAGTTAGTTGGGATTATCCAAGTACGTAGAGAATCTTGTTATCCAAAGTAAGAAGTTATACATATAGATATACACATCTAAACAATTAATTAAATAACTTACTTGGCACAGTTGGTAGTCTTGAAAATAGGAATGTCCATCTGAACCCCGCACTTTTGAGGGAGAGATGAGGCTGCATCCTCCTTGATGCTGGGGTAACGAGCAGCAGCAGCCTTAACACAATCACATGCTGCTCTTCTATCAGCAGTAGTTGGAGTGATTGCCTTCAGATTTTTCACACCATCACAACATGCGCCTGCTGGAGTACCTCCTGCAGTCAGATAGGGAATGCAAGGAGCCAAAGAAGCATCCACCTGCTCACAAGTCACAGCTTCTCCTGGTTTCACCATCATCATCTGAACAATGGCTACCAAAACTAACATTGAAATAACAGCTCCCCTCATTTTAATTTGCAGAAGAGTTGATAATTTGTGTTGTTTTTCTATATATTCTATGTATGCTCGTGTTTTAATTGTTTTGGAGGAGATTCAAGCTGAAATATGGTATTTATAAAATGCTAGTGCAGAACAGAGTTAGAGTGTGTGGGTCACGGCATAACTGCAGCTGTTATATTAATTTGGCAGTTTTTTTAACTTGAAATGTCACTTCTTACCCCAAATAGTAAAGGACGATAAGGCTTTTAGACTATATTTCCTTCTGCTTTCTGGTAGTTCGCATCGATCCAACTTGTCGATGACATTGAAACTGTTTCTCATTAATTTCTCTCATTTTGATGAAGAAGATAAGAAACGTCATTTATGATACCATGCCGAAAGCAACTTCAAAGTGTTGTAAATGTATAGCGACTACGGTTAACATTAAATTTATACTATATGCTTACGGTAGATTTGGACGTGTAAGATATTTGGATTTATAGGATTTACGTTAAGATAATTACAAAATATAATAAATGAAAATTTTAAATTAAAAATTTCGATTTCGAAAAAATTTCTTACTTCTCCAAATCGGTTGTGCAAATTAAAAAGTTATTTTACCATAAATATTTTTTAAAATACTTATTGAACACATAAAATAAATTTTAATTGTCAAATTAAATTTCTTTTAGTAATTAGAATAATCCTAATCTCAAACAGGCATTATCCTTTCTTTTTGAGAAGACAAGAAAATTAATCTTGTTAAACAGAGAAGCAAATTCCGAGTCATATATATATATATATATATATTGCTTGCCATCATGAATTAGGTCTTTATTAATGAATCACTTATCTATTACTATTCAATTAACTAAACAGAAGATAAATCTCATAACTTAATTACGGTAGACATTGGACTTTAGCTGGCAACAATTTTAATTGGACACAAATCACAAAACTTAAGTACCTAAATTCTTATTCTAGTTGTTAAAAGGACATTCTTTTTATAATATTAAAAGGTTTTTAAACTTTTTTTTTTGTATCATTTTAGTTGTCATAAAAAGAAGAAAAACCAAACTTTTACTCTTTACTGTTACTTGAATTCATTTTAATTTAGAAGTGTTAAAGTTGTCCTAACCTATCTAAACTATGCCCAAGGAGAATCAATAAATTTTTAATTATACGTATAAAGTTTTATTGTAAAAAAATTTGCTTAAAAAGTTACAACAAAAAGACCTACACAATCAGTTTGATTTTATAGAAAATAAATTTTTAGTAAGAGATGGATACATAGTAAGGTGGTGAGAAGAATAAGATAGATTATTTAAGATTTGGTAATTAGATGCATAATCTACTTAACCTTTTCTTTATTATTATTTTACACTTTTGTACATCCAAGCATCGTTTTATCTCATGCACAAATAGAAATTAAAATTTTTAATTAACGAGAATAAATTGATCTGTGACCTCTTACTTTAACGTATGACAAAACCAAATTAACTAAACTAATCTTTGAAAGAACAACCTCTTGTTAATTTGACAACGGAAAGGAAATTGCCTCCACCCTGATCTGTTCTCTAATAAACTAAAGGAAAACGCTGGTTTAGCCTCCAAATTTTCTTTTATAATACTCTCTTAACTCTTCCACTTTTTGAAATTAAATACTAAATTACTTCTTTTTTCAAAGACTTCTAACTATTTTAGTACATTTACTTTTTTATCCCTAGTGAATGACAAATATGACGTGTGATAAATATATTTATTGTTACTGCACGCTGCTTATTTGGATCGTCGATACCTAGTTTACCCGTGGAGCAGCCGGAGCTTTTTTTAGTTTTGTTGACATGTATTTGTTATTGTTCTTCAGGTATTGAAAAAGTTTTTAAGTACAATAATTTTAACATGTGATCATTCAATTGAATCAAATTATTATATGTATTAATTTTTATAATTAATTGTTTTGATAAATATTTTAATAATTAATCAATTTCAAATTAATCGCATGTGTTGTAACGTATTAAATCAAGGTATTATATGTATTAACTTTTCTCTATTTCAAATGATTATTTTTATTATTGATAGATTTCAAATTAAATGTATGTGTGGTAGGACATTATAATTGGATGAAGGTATACAAGACGGGATAGAGAAAAATGTGATTGCTTGCTAGTCATATCTAAAGACAATGGTTGGCTCCATTGTCGTTCCCAGTTGCTGTTAATATATTGAATTTTAGAGTCTCTCACACCTACAGAGAGAATAATGAAGCAGCTGATGCCTTAGCTAACCTTGGTCTCTCCTGTGATTCTTTTTCTTTGTGGGATGCACCCCGAAGGAGATTCATCGCTTCCTTTGGCAGGATGTTAATTGGTATCCTAAATACAGATTCTGCTACGCACTTTTCTTTTTGTTTTTGATGGCCTCTTAACTTTTGATTTGGACTATTTGATGGGTTATTTTTGTTCGTCCCTAAACTCTGTATTGTTCTTTCTTTATTTTAGTGCACTCCTTTAGCCTTGCTGAGGTTCGCTTCAAAAAAACAAAACAAAACAAAACAAAAAAACCGCCAGACTAAAATGAAAACATAGTCGCTTGGGCAGAGAAATTAAGTCCAAAAGAAAACATGCAGACTAAAAGATCGGATTTTATTAACTTTCTCAATATATTTGACATCGTTACAAGGCTTCGACAACCATTTATCATTATTTAATACAAAGTTTCAATATACTAAATATTAAGGAAAACGCTACACCCAAAGCTCTCCCTATCCTGTAGCTTTATTATTCTTGCACCCGGACGCATCCATATCTTAGTTTATTCTGGGCAGTAGTCAGAATAAACAAAGTTTAAACAAACTTAAGTTAGCTATGACTGTCAAACTAGGTAAATAATCACGCTAGCGAGAATAGAAAGCTTTCTAATATATGCATAACTCACTTGGCACAGTTGGTAGTCTTGGAAATAGGAATGTCCATCGAAACCCCACACTTTTGAGGGAGAGATGAAGCTGCATCTTCCTTGATGCTGGGGTAGCGAGCAGCAGCAGCCTTAACACAATCGCATGCTGCTCTTCTGTCAGCAGTAGTTGGAGTGATTGTCTGAAGATTTTTCACACCATCACAGCATGCAGCTGCAGGAGATCCTCCAACATTTAGATAGAGAATGCAAGGAGCCAAAGAAGCATCCACCTGCCCACAAGTCACAGCTTCTCCTGATTTAACCAACATCTGAACAATTGCTACTAAAACCAACATTGAAATAACAGCTCCCTTCATTTTAGAAGACTTGATCGGTTTATTGTTTAATTATATTCTATGTGTGCTGCTGCTGTATCTTTCGTTGTAGTAGACAGCGATGGGAAGATTGAAGCTAGGACGGTATTTATGGGATGATAGTGCACAACAAAGTTCGAGGGTGTGCTTCATCGCATAACTGTAGTTGTTACAACAATTTGGCAGTTTCTTTGCCTTTCAATGTCACTTGTTACCCTAAATAGTAAGGAGGATAACGCTTTTTGGATTGTATTTCCTCTACTTTTTGTAATTAGTTCTTATCCAACTTGTTGATGAGTTTAAGCCGTTTCTCATTTCTTTCATGTTGATGACGAAGATAGGAAACATTTTTCATACAATGCCAATACTAATTTTGAAGTTTACGTTTCGTGAATTTATAGCAACTATAAAAACATTAAATGTATAATATATGCTTGTGGTAGATTCAATTAGTTGTTTGGATATAATCTACTTTGACTTGGCCTCTTATTATAGAAGTAGAAGGCGTCCAAAATACTAGATTTCTACCCGGAACACTGTGAAGGTTGAAAATACTATATATCGACACTTGGGAAGATTTGAACTCATGCATGCTAAGCCTTGGTCCCCATAAATATCTTGTTGAACAGAATCAATTCTCAATCTTATATTGCATGCCATCCTAAACTATCTCTTTACTAATTCTTACCATGCGATAGATTATTTTATATTCGGTAATTAGATGGATATATAACTTATTGGAAGCTTTGGTAATTGGATGAAAATTGCAGGCTACACACTAAATCCTTTTCTTTTATATAAATTAAATCAAAAACACTAGTTTAACTCCTTTTTTTGTTAATTATAATTCTCACGTATGTCTTCCATTTTCTTCAATTACATAGCTCTGTCGTTATTATTTTAATAAAGAATTCTTATTTTTCTTACCTGTACGTTTACGTTTTGATCCGTATTGAATGAATAATGTGACATGTCTATACAGTTTGTTTGCATGGGAATTATGTGTTAGGTTAGCTTGCTGCCAAAATGGAACCTCCCTTGGAACAAAGGACGAAACATGATCCTATTAATTCATGCAAACTTTTTTCTATTATTCGAGAACAGGAAAACTTAAAAAAAAAAAAGAATAATAATACCCAAATTGACCATTTTTCTATTTTCAAATGAGAAATTACGTAAAATTAATATTAACTAGAACTCTAGACTTATTAATCGTTTAAGGCTATGTGTATCGAGTATCAGCATCTAACTTGTTGTCTAATAAAATATATCAGAGTTAATTTGCAGAAAATATTCAATGAATAATTTGAAGGTGATTAACTTGATTGTCTTTTTATTCTTACAAATTCAGGATCATGTGTTTAAGTCTCTCAAATTCAAAAAATAAAAATGAAAAGATTCAGCTCAGATCTAAATATTGGCCCAGTTCAAATTTAAATTTAATGATGAAAAAATATGTACCTCAAAAAAGTGATGGCGATGGAATATTTTTGAATTTATAGACTAATTAATAGTCTTATGGTAGGATATATACTAAGGAAAACTCGAGGGGTAAGATTCTATAACTACGTTCACGGATTACAACAATATTAAAAGCAAATTAAGCAGTATATCTCATGACAGGAAATTGGATTAAAATTCAAAATGTAAGGAACTATTTGTGTAGTTACTGTTATAGTCCGAACAGTACTATTTGGATACATGTCATATGCTTACTGGTGAAGCTTTAGTTTTGTGGAGTGCTTGTATTAAATTATTATTCTCAAGGCATAGAAAAAGTCTTAATTACAAGAATAAGAATTCTAATGAGATCGTCTAATTAAATTAAATTATCATATCATAATTATGTTATTGATGGATGACTTTTATATTAAATGCATATATACATGGTAAAGGTATTATTGGATAGTGGTACATATAACACATACTTAGGTCTTATTTAAGATTTGACTAATTAAAATGAAGAAGTTTTCGTTTGTATGTTGAGAAATTCTACGAGAGATTTTTATTAAAAATGAGGGGCATACATCGTTACAACAAGCCAAACCATCAATTATTTAATTCAATATATACGATTAAGAAGATGCATGGCAACACCCAAAGCTCCTTATCGCGTCGCATTATTTTTGGTCTCAGGACGCATCCATATTTCTTAGTTTATGCTGGGAAGCCAAGAAGAAACAAAAGTTGAGTTAGCCAAGATTGTCAAAATACGTAAACAATCATGCTTGTGAAAATAGAAAGCTTTAAATATATGCATATATTTAAACAACTAATAACTCACTTGGCACAGTTGGTAGTCTTGGAAATAGGAATGTCCATCTGAAACCCACACTTCTGAGGGAGAGAAGAGGCTGCGTCTTCCTTAATGCTAGGGTAGCGAGCGGCAGCAGCCTTGACACAGTCACATGCCGATCTTCTGTCAGCAGTAGTTGGAGTTATTGCTTTTAGATTTTTCACACCATCACAGCATGCAGCTGCAGGAGTTCCTCCAGCAGTTAGGTAGGAAATGCAAGGGGCCAAAGAAGCATCCACCTGTCCACAATTGACAGCTTCTCCTGGTTTCACCATCACCTGAACAATGGCCACCAAAACCAACATTGAAATAACAGCTCCCTTCATTTTTGCTATAAACTATTTGCTGTGCTTTCACGTGCTTGTATATAATTCTATCTTGGTTGATGTTGAAAGGAAGCTGAAAGAGGGTATTTACAGCAAGATAGTGATTAAAAAAAAAAAAAAAAGTGTTGCATTTGTGGGTCATGGTATAACAGTGGCTGTTACGAAAACTTGGCTGCATATTTGCCCTTGGAACGTCACTATTACCGTAAATAGTTAAGAGGAAAGGCCTTAGGATTATATTTCCTTTGCTTTCTGTTAGTTCATACTCAACTTGTGCATGAAATTGAAACGATTTCTCATCTCTTTTAATTTGTCGTGTTTCTGATAGCTATGCATGCCAAAAGCAAATTGAAATGTTTTTCACTCATGCTGCGGAAGATCATCGGTTCTTAAATTTTTAGTCGTTTACTGTTTAATTAGTTCTATCATCGCCCAATTAAGAGTCCAAATTCTTACAGATCGATCAAAATAAAATGTATTTGGTAGCACTGCTTTCCTCCTTTTGATATTATTCTGTATAACAAATTATGAAGACAATCAAAAGAACAAAACGAAACATCTGGGTTGTCACGGTTTCGTCATCCATGTTATGCTCTTGTAGTATTCAATTGTAAAGATTCCTTGTAAAGCTTTAGTTTTGTGGACTTATATTCAATTGTTGTTCTGATGGTAGAAAGTAAGTTGTAGGTAGGATCGTTTTACTAGGATCATCCAATTAAATTAAATTATATATAGTACATTTTTTCATGTCCTGATTATTTTATTAGATGATCAGTTTTAAATTAATTAACGTATGTATAGTAAGAAATTATTGAATGAACATACACCACAAAACGAATGTAATTAAATTTGTTGGTTTCATTTAATACTCTTTCACAACATATAATAAGAGCCGAAATATAGGGTTACGAATTAAAATGAAAATATAGACCTTATGTGGGGAAAGTTTAAAGCTAACCAGCAGATAAAAGGATATTATATTAAGCAATTTCTCAATGTATTTGGTAAAATAAGCTAGCGGACATACATGGTTACAAAAATTCCACAACAATTATTATTTAACGCAGGATCTTAATATACTATTAATGAGATGGCAACACCCAAAGTTACTTATCCCATAGCTTTATTTCTGATATCCCATCAAATCCATCTTATTTTATACCGGAGAGTTCAGAATTAGAAAAAGAGATTAGTTGGCCAGGATTCTCAAAGTCAAGAATCAATGTCAGTGAAATTGGAAAGCTCTAAATACATGCATCTAAACTAGTTAATAACTTGGACACAGTCAATAGTTTTGGAGATAACGATGTTTTTCTAGATCTGAATCCCATAGTAATGAGGAAGAGAAGAGGCTACATCTTGGTCTCTTTGGTTCTACAGACTAGAGATCGATCACCATGATCCTTCTTGGGTGTTTTTTATCTCGTTCTGGATCACAAAACTTTCTTTTATATATGGAGAAATGATAGCAATTATTTTAGCCATGGAGCATGCTTGACAAGGGGGATGTGATAATCTTTGGATTGAGAGTGACTCTCTCTAGATTGTCCATTGTTTGATGCATCCTAACTACCTTTATCCTTGGCAGTTATTCACTCGTTGGCTTAACACTTTATATCGTATTCATGTCTCCCACATTTTCAAAAAGAAAGGCAATAAAGTCACTGATCCTTTAGCTAATTTGAGTTTATATATATATATATATATATATATTGAATAGATTTCACTTGGTGAGCTTATTCTCAATAGGTGGTGTGCAAAGACCTCAGTAACTTTTCGAGTGTTTCCAATTTTCGCTTTATTTGACTATTTGTACTGGTCTATGGCTCTCACTTATCCTTTACCCTCCTGCTATTAATATATTACCCCTAAATTTTTTCTGCATAAAAAAAAATAAAATTATATAATCAAATTATTGTTCTGCAAGTTTAAAGAAAGTCTAAAAGATAATTTCAATGAAACATGCAATTCCTAAGTATATAATCAAATTATATCTATTAAATTTTTTTATATTATTAGTACGATTATTTTTTTGTAATTAATTAATTGTAAATTACATATATATATATATATATATGTGATAAGATAGTACTGTATGAACGTATGCAATGGTAATACAAATGATGTGATATATTTATTCCATCCAAGACATCATCCAAAGTACCAAATGTAGAGATAATGAAAATATATAAGTGCTCCAGTAAAGAAAGTTTGACAGCTAACGAAGAGATTTTATTAAGTTTCTCAACAGTAATTATTGGTAAAATAAGGGGACGTACATCGTTACAGCGATTCCATAACCATTAATTATTAAACACAGAATTTCAATATAAAATTAAGAGATGGCAACACCCAAAGCTCCTTATCGCGTAGCTTATTTCTCGTTCCCATACGCATCTATACCTTAATTAAGTTCTATCATCGCCAACTAAGACTCTAAATTTTTACTCATCGATTAAAATAAATAAAACTCTGATGAGCAAAGGAGTTGATTATAATTCAAGTAGATTAATACCTGGGTATTGACAGCGCGAATGATATACTGAAGTTTGCCTAGTTAAAGAGTTAGTGTCCAAGTAAATCGTCAACCCATCTCACTAAGAATTTGAATCTGAGCACTAATTAATGCTTAGTTTAGTAATATGGTATTTTGCTGTACATCAAAAGGTAAAATTAAAAAATGTATTTGATAGTATGAATTTTTAACGAGATTTACTCATTTTTGTGTTAATATGTGACATCTAATACTTTCATTCCACAACAACTAGCAATTGTGACATACATTAGAGTTACCATACCTCAAATACCAATCCAAACTCAAACTTCTTTTAACACTTAAAAACATTTTACTATAAAACCAACTAATTAAAACATCTATAATTAAACTAACATACATGCAATCAAATGTATCATATATCTAAAAGCAAATATTATATGTTACGGTACTGGAGTGTGCTAGGGGCCAAATGCTTCTAATTAATTTTATATTTTTGCTTAAGAAGTAATATAATATTTACTACCCACTTCTCTTTTATACTTAAGATGTGGAGAATTTATCACAGAACAGAACAATTGATATATCATGCAAAAACATGAAAAAGGTCATTTGATACAGAAGTCCACAAGAAAGCCAAGTGTGGCAGACCTAGCTAGCTAGCCCACTCGCGTTAACCCAACGAGTAATGTAATCGGTAATCCTACAGTAATTGAGAAGAAACTAATTGATATATAAATAATCTCATCTTTTCAGACGGAGGCATGTCAAAATATTAAGAAAGTAAACTGAAAAGAGAAAGAAAGCCGGGGGAAAATTGTGAGATATTAACGCATTCATATCCCATATTCCACCTGCCATTATGGTAGGCATTGATTCAACGATATCAGAATTTATAAACATAAATATATTAATATATGAAACCATTAAGTCAAATAGGCACTGCTTTCCTAGCATCTAACAAATCAGGTAGAAAAATAAAAGAACAAAACCACACATCTGGGTCTTCACGGTTTCATCATGCACCTTATTTCTTGTAGTATTAATTGTGAGGATTACTGGTGAAGCTTTAGTATTGTGGAATTGTATTTAATTGTTAAATTTTTTCATGT
The DNA here is from genome assembly GCA_022749755.1 of Azadirachta indica. Classification (NCBI taxonomy): domain Eukaryota; kingdom Viridiplantae; phylum Streptophyta; class Magnoliopsida; order Sapindales; family Meliaceae; genus Azadirachta; species Azadirachta indica. The sequence goes on along the minus strand of CM040443.1, from coordinate 12,052,838 downwards.
CTTAATTATATACTCCATTAATTGATTAATTTTAAATTAAATTAATTTGTGGTAATTAGATATCATTAAATTTGCATATACATGTAATATGAATACTACAATACGTCTTTCTCGTCTAATATCTCATTAATTCAAGATATATAATAAGAGCCAAATTAAAATATGGCGCGTGAATAAATTAAAATGAAAATATAGTAATAGCAGCTTGTATGGACAGAGTCTGACTCTGAGAACTAACAAAACAGACGAGAGATTTTGTTTTCTAAATATTATTATTGGTATAATGAGGAGGGCATTTGTCGTTACAAAAGAATTCCACAACCACTTGATTATTATTAGTTAACATAAAATCTCAAGTATCGATATACGATCAAGGCCAGGAGACGGCAACACCCAAAGCTCCTTCCCGTAGTTTTATTTCTGGTATCCGGTCTCTCCATATCTTGGTTTATGCTGGAGATTTCAGAATTAAAACCAAAGCTGAGTTAGCCAGGGTTAATTGTCAAGTTCAACAATTATTGCTAGTGAAATTGAAAAGCTTTATATATATATATATATATATATATAAACAATTAGTTAATAACTCACTTGGCACAGTTGGTAGTCTTGGAAATAGGAATGTCCATCTGAACCCCACACTTTTGAGGCAGAGACAAGGCCGCGTCCTCCTTGATGCTGGGGTAACGAGCTGCAGCAGCCTTCACACAATCACATGCTGCTCTTCTGTCAGCAGTAGTTGGGAGTGATTGTCTTCAGATTTTTCACACCATCACAACATGCACCTGCTGGAGTACCTCCAGCAGTCAGACAGGGAATGCAAGGAGCAGTCACATAGGGAATGCAAGGAGCCAAAGAAGCATCTACTTGTCCGTTGGGATAAACTAATACAAACCAATTTACAGAAGCACAATAATTATCTTATCCCCTCTTACGTGAATCTAATAGGAAACAAACAAATAAAGCAACAATTTTTGACATAAAATCAATTCTTGAACAGGAACCACATCATCAACAAAACAACCATAACACAATCAATTTTAACGTGAAAAACCTCCCTAATGTGAGGAGTAAAAAACGACGGGACCGTAGTCCACCCAAAAAACTCTACTATAATCAAATAATGGGAATACACAATTTCTCTCTAATTAGAACTAAAAATACACATCCACAATATTCTCAAAATCACACAATCTTGGCAAACAATCAAGTTTCACAAAGAATTTAGGGAGAGTTTAGAAAAATATCACCATAATGGTGGATTAACTTCCAACCACAAAATCTGTAGAAAAGGAGCTTCAAATCTGATTTCCACCGTTCAAAATTTAGTCTTTTGAGTTAGGAAACTGCTAGTAAAATTTCAACTCAATCGGATCACGAATCGACTTCTAATCAGCCACTTGATCAAAACTGTCCCGACTTTACCATTCTGCTTCTCTATTGTGAACAGTATCCGCCTCTCTCTAGGTGATGAACAGTACCTTTCTCTCTCTAGACGATGAACAGTACCTTTCTCTCTCTAGACGATGAAAAATGTCACCTTTCCTCTTCTTAAGACATATATATATTGCAACAAATTAAACACTAAACCCTACTTGAGAAAAGACTAAAATGTCCTTAAATTAATTGGGCTTAGTTACTATTGAAGAGAAAATTTAGATCATCTCGAAATAGGAGGAAATCCAACCCAATAAATCTCCCTCTTTCCGACTATATGGAGGGACTTGCCAACCCAACAATCGAACAACAAACTTCAAGCTTTTCTCTCGGAAGAGTCTTGGTTAACATATCAGGTTCTCCTCCATCAGTTAATAACACATACTCACTTGTAGGATATCGTGTGGAGGGCTGTCGGTTTCTGGTAGATCTTCTGAGTGAAGCATATAGTAAAGCCTCTGAAGTAGATGATTGATCCTGAACATCATCATCAACCTCAACCTGTGTATGAGTGTCAATATCACCTGTACCATGCTGGTTATCTTGGACTTCATCTGTAAGCTGTGTTGGAACATGTGTAGGAAAAACTGAATCCAAGTCTATCAACGCATCACTATACTGAGGCATTGCTTCTTTTGACTTTTCAATATCCTGTATAGTTTAGTCTTCCATAAATACAGCATCCCGACTTCTTACAAGTTTCTTTTGTACTGAATCATAAAACCTGTAACCAAACTCATCTTGACCATAACCGAAAAATACACACTGTCTTGTCTTAACATTAAGTTTAAACCTCTTATCTTTGAGAATATGCATAAATGCTTTACATCCAAAGACAAGCAAATAATCATAAGCAACATCCTTTCTTGACCAAACTTTATCTGGAACATCAAAGTCTAAAAGAACACACGGTGTGAGATTCAATACATGTACAAACTGTATTCAAAGCCTCCCCCCAAAAAGATACTGGCAATTGTGCTTGTGAAAGTAAACATCTCACTCTTTCAACTAGTGTTCTATTCATCCTCTCAGCTAGCCCATTTAACTGAGGAGTTTTCGGAGGTGTCTTTTGATGACGGATTCCTAACTGTCTGCAATACTCATTAAATGGTTCAGAATACTCACCCCCATTATCAGTTCTGATGCACTTCAACTTCTTCCCAGTCTGTCTCTCAACTGAGGCCTGAAACTATTTGAACACATCTAGTACTTGATCCTTTGTCTTCAATGTGTAAACCCATAACTTACTTGAGTGATCATCTATAAAAGTCACAAAATAGAGAGCACCACCAAGTGTTTTTGTTTTCATAGGGCCACAAACATCAGAGTGTACTAGTTCGAGTATACCTGATTTCTTGAAGGTGGAGATGTCTTGAAGGTAGTCCTAATTTGCTTTCCTTCCAAGCAATGAACACACTTCTTCAAAGATTCATTTTTCAATCCAAAAAGCATATTCTTCTTGGCTAAAACATTCAAACCCTTCTCACTCATGTGACCAATTCTTTTATGCCATAACTCAATTGTATCTTCATTTTTCACCGTATTAATGCTGCTGTCTGCAATCTTTGCTTGCATAATGTACAATGAAGAACATTTCTTTCCTCGAGCCACAACCATAGAACATTTGCTAAGCTTCCAGTTATCACCACTAAAGTTGCTGAAGAAACCCTCATCATCAAGTTTACCTGTAGAAATCAAGTTCAAACGAATATCAGGAATATGTTTGACATTTTTCAGCAGTAACATCGTGCTATTATTGGTCTCCAAGCACACATCTCTCATGCCTATGACTTTAACTAAGCCATTATTTCCCATCTTAACATCTCCAAAATCACCGGATGTATAAGATGTAAAAAATTCTTTTCGCGATGTAGCATGAATGGAGGCACCATTATCAATTACCCAGCTGGTCTCATGGCACACAAGGTTGACAACATCATCATCATGCATAATAAGAAAGTCATTTGTAACAGTAACAACTCTGTCATCATTTTTCTTTTCCTTTCTTTTATCCTTCTTGTTGTCTCGTTTGAACTGTCGACAATACTTCTTTATATGCCCCTTCAAACCACAATGATAGCATTCAACATTGGCAAACTTGTTGGTCTTACTTTTACTTTTATCTCTGTTCTTTGGACCTCTACTTTTACTCCTCCCCCTCTTTTCTGTGACTAAGATATCTGACTGTGAAAAACCTTGTGACTTTCTTCTATCCTCTTCATTCAGAAGACTATTCTTAGCCAATTTCATGGTGATAATAACATCAGGAGCTGAGTTAGATAATGACATTCTAAATGTCTCCATGAGTCCGGTAATGTGCCTAAAAGCCATAACCCTTGTACTTCATCTTCAAATTTGATGTTCATTCCAGCCAACTGATTAATGGTTTCCTGAAATACATTCAAGTGATCTGTTATGGGTTTTTCATCCCGATATTTCAAGTTCATCATCTGCTTTATCAAAAATAGTTTGTTGTTTCCGGTTTTTCTAGCATACAATTCTTCAAGCTTATTCCACAAAGAACTTGCATCTGTCTCTCCACTTATGCGATTCAAAACATTGTCGTCTACCCATTGTCTGATATACCCACACACCTGACGATGAAGCAACTTCCATTGTGCATCTGTTTTATTATCGGGTTTTTGTTTCTCAAACACGGGTAAATAATAATCTTTCACATATAAAAGATCTTCCATCTTTTCCTTCCATAAATGATAATTTGCACCATTCAAATTAACCATTCTACTTGTATTACCTTCTATCATTCAACACAAGACACAAAACAAATATAAGCAAAACTCTAATACCACTTTGTTGGGATAAACTAATACAAACCAATTTGCGGAAGCACAATAATTACCTTATCCCCTCTTGCGTGAACCTAACAGAAAACAAACAAATAGAGCAACAATTTTTGACACAAAATCAATTCTTGAACAGCAACCACATCATCAATAAAACAACCATAACACAATCAATTTTAACGTGAAAAACCTCCCTAATGTGAGGAGTAAAAAACCACGGGACCGTAGTCCATCAAAAAAACTCTACTATAATCAAATAATGGGAATACACAATTTCTCTCTAATTAGAAGTAGAGATATATATCCACAATATTCTCAAGATCACACAATCTTGGCAAACAATCAAATTTCACAAAGAATTTAGGGAGAGTTTAAGAAAAACATCACCATAATGGTGATTAATTTCCAACCATGAAATCTGGAAAAAAAAGGAGCTCCAAATCTGATCTCCACCGTTCAGAATTTAGTCCTTTGAGTTAGGAAGTTGCTAGTAAAATTTCAACTCAATCAGACCACGAATCGACTTTCGATCAGCCACTTGATCAAAACTATCCCGAGTTTACCATCCTGCCTCTCTCTCGTGAACAGTACCTCCTCTCTATGGATGAACAGTAACTTTCTCTCTCTAAACGATAAATAGTACCTTTCTCTCTCTAGACGATGAACAGTGCCACCTTTCCTCTTCTTAAGGCACATATATATATATTGCAGCAAATTAAACACTAAACTCTACTTGAGAAAAGATTAAAATATCTTTGAATTAATTGGGCTTAGTTACTATTGAAGAGAAAATTTAAACCATCTCCAAATAGGAGGAAACCCAACCCAATACTGCCCACAAGTCACAGCTTCTCCTGGTTTCACTATCACCTGAGCAATGGCTACCAGAACCAACATTGAAATAATAGCCCCCTTCATTTTTGCTGTAAACTATCTTTGTTGTGTTTTATGTGTGGTGTTATGTTAGACTCCTATCTTGGTTGATGTTGAAGGGAAGCTGAAAGAGTCTTTATAGCAAGCTAGAAATCAACAAGAGTTATATTATGAGGTCAGCATAACGGCGGCTGTTATGGAAACTTTTCTGCATCTCTGCCTTGGAAGGTCACCTATTACCCTAAATAGTAAAGAGGATATGCTTTAGGATTATATTTCCCCTGCTTGCTCTTAGTTCGTGCTCAACTTGTTGATGATGAGATCGAAACAGTCTCTTAGTCTCTCTGGTTTTTTTTCTGTAATGTTGTTGTAATTTATGATATCATCAAAAAGCAAAATCTTAGCTGATTTTTCACTCTCTGCTGCAGGCAATCATTGGTCCGAAGGTTTATCGTAGCTTTTAAAGTTTTAGTTTGTCCACTGCTTTAAAATCATCAGTGCTAGTTAGAGTCCTTATTCTTACTGATCAAAATGAATTGAAACATTAATAAGCTAAAAAGTTTACGAATCAAGTTGATTAATTGGAAAACAATCTGATTTCCCTGCACATTTGCCGGTTAAAATGATATTACTAACTTTGCCTGTTCAACGAGTTAGTACCAAAGCAAATGGGCAATCCATCTCCATAAGCTAGACTAACATATATCCAACTTGTTTAGGACCTGTTCGGAAATCAATGAAAATGTTGAAATGTTACAAATATTAGCAAGCTGGACTCTGAAATAAAATTAAACTAATTTCAGGAATAAATTTCAAATATAAAATTATGGCAGTCTTCTGTTGCGTTAATGCTACACTTAGTAAGAAGAAAAATTCAACTACAAACTTGATGCTTGCAGGCTTTCACTTTTCCGTTGGGGCATATCAAAATAATAAAAAAATTAAACTAAAACGATCATTTTATGGCGCATAATTCACACAGCATTTCGATAATAATTTCAACAAAAAAAATTAAAGAACATAAATAATTAATTGATGAAATCCTTGAATTAGACAGGCACTGCTTTCCTTCTTTTGATTTGATTACATTATTCTGTATAACAAATCAACTTCACAGTTCCAGCATCCATGTTACGCTCCTCTTGTAGTATTCAAACCGAACATTCGTTGGCTTTTAATTTGCTCAAGGGACAGTTCTAGCTCTGTTGATGCTTGAAACAAGTATACGACCATACCTATTCATACTACGTTGTAACATATCAGTGCATTTCAGAAGAAGAAATGCAACATATTTCATAACTTTGGTATAGGAAGCAGGTAGTTCATTGGATCAAAAGATTAACTACTGCTGGCCAGGGATGCAAATCAAAATGAGAACTGGGACATCCACCGGTACAGGCAGAATAACTAAAATGTTTCATAGTAATCAATGGCATTTCCAAAAGTGACACCCTGCCTCCTCTATAGCACTCTAGTTGGTCCTGCTTCCTAATACATTTCTGCTACTGCCACTTCTAAATACAATCATTTAAACTCTTATCACGGTAGATCAACAAAAGTATCTCACTCTGCTAAATCAACAAAAGTAGGGGGATGAAGAAACAGACCAGAAAAACACAGTAAGAAGACTATCAAAACTAACTTGAGCGGTATTTACTCCACTTTACAAGACCAACAAACTTTAAAGAATGTCAATTTTGATAGATACATGATAAGAAACTTCAATGATGTCTAATTTGATCTCTTATAAAAATTCCTAGTTCAACTTTTGGGCTTCAACTCTATCTTACATAAAGTTCTTGTTTTGGCAATTCAAAAGTGTAAGTTTTTTCACTAATGCATGGATCTTCCAAAACCATACCATTGCTTTCTGCATCAATGCATCAGATTTCTTAATTCTCATAGGTACTCAATTCCTTCCAAAGCCGGTTCAATAATTTTTATGGATTCCATCATTTAACCAATTTGGACTGAATACTGGGCCAATAAATGTTTTTCTTTTTTTGCCACTGGACTTCCACATCAAATTCGTCATTTTCATTTCATATAGTTTTAACTTCTGATCTTGTTCTTCTCATGGAAGAAGCTTTTAGACATAGAAAGCAATGAAACATTCAATAATCAAAATGAAATCTCAATAACAAACCAAGTTCCAAAATTCTCTAATGAGGGAATTCAACTTCAAAGACAGATGAAATTTTAAAGCCAGATGCAAAAAACCTAAAAGACCATGAACTTGAAAGCGTGAAAATTTCATCAGCTTACAGCACATGAAAAAAGCCAACAACCACAACCACCACCACAATCACATTAGACATTAACATCACCATCCTACGAAATGAACAAATAAATCAATCACATCAACGATAAGATTCAAATTCCAAAATTTTTCTCACTAAACAAGTAATTGCCTATAAGAAATTAGGCACTTTAAAAGGATAGCAACCCGGTACATTTCATTACTACATAATGCTCACAACAATCATAATCTTAAACTAACTTGATAGCACATAGGAAACATGCATAGCTTCTCATTTTGTGCATTGCTCATGATCTAAATGAAAATATGAAAATTCATTCCTACAGGCAGCATGTTTTCTTCCCAGTTCTAACTGTACCAGTCACTTCGAAGTGGCAAGATGAAAACAGAAAGAAGATTAATATGGCACCATGCTCGTATAGCCTGAAAAATAAGTACATAACAGACTATGAATTATGGTGCACACCCTTTTTTTTTTTTCGATTTCTCGCTAATGGCAACTGCAATAAAATAAAATTAAAAAAAAAAAAAAAAAGCAAACCAGCCCTTATCTAATCATTGAACAAGCAAAAAAAAAAAATTTCCAAAAACACCAAAAATCGAATCTGGGTAAACGGGCAATCAATAATAAACAACTACACGTAGGCGATTTTCATATTTTGAGCAAAGCAAATCAGAGAACTTTGAAGACCTGTTTGACATGAAGTCATTCAACATAATGGATTCAGATCAAATGTTCTTCATCATATTTGCTTCTCCTTTAATTAACTTTATTTTTATGGCACAACAGACTTAGTGCGACAAAAAGAAATTGTGATTGATCACACATAATTAAATCCGATGCCAAAATGTAAATTTAGCACCTTTGAATACCCTTATCTCGATTTTTCCCTGCAACTAGTCAACTTCAAGAAGCAAGGGGCTACTTGGTGCATACTACATTATTTCACAAATACAAATAGAGTACCTGCTAATAATCCATGAAAGGTATGGAATTTCACTGAATTAGCTGCATGTATGAATTGGTTTGAGATGATTTATAGGTGATTGTGCTTAGGGTTCATTTAGGGTTTTAGTAGTTTAATCAGGCAAAAAACAGAACAGTAATGCGCCACGTGCAATCAACTTGAAGCTGAGCTAACTTCATAAAACGACGGCGTTTGAGTATTTAGTGAAAGAGATGGTAATTATCAAGTACGTCCCCGTATGTTATTAACATTTTAATAAGATCCATAGTTCATCCATTTATATCAAGCAAGTCTTATTTTGTAAGGCAGATGAGTTTATCAAAATATATAATCCTATTTATGTAAATCATAATCTTAAATCGTAAATGATTATATAATAACAACACAAAAGTGAAACATTGAATCAAGATAGTAAGAATTGAAATTTATAAGAAATTATTTTTGTTACATTCAAGCTTTCTTCCAATTTCCTATATCAGTTTTCTACAATTTCCAATTTCCTCCTGTTCATCAATCATGTTTCTATACTTGTGTCAAACACAAATCCTGAATCATGTAATGTAAAACTCGGAGAAAGAATTAAATACAACAAAAGATTGATTTACAATATTCACATTTCACAAGAACAAAAAATTTCAACGGAGAATACACCAATCAATATCAGTTATATACAAACTACGAGGGACAATGGAAGCAACCCAATCAATCCAACCAACGTGGTAAAAATCAGAAACTCCTAATGAAAAAGCCATTGCAAAGGTCAAGGTCGGCCATCAAAAATGACCAAAGAGGAGGGGATTCTTGTTCAATAAATATATGGATAACCCTGAAAGAACTGCCACAAAAATTGCCATAAGCACACGATTTCGATTATGATGCCCTGCATCTTCCATTCTCACTGTCTTGGAGTTTGAGACCCTGCAAGTACTATTGCTTGCTGTAATGGAAGGCCCTGGTTCAGCCTCGCATGCTGTTGTGTCTTTAGGAACTTCATCCTCCTGATTCAAGGGAAAAAAATGGAAGATATACTTTAGAAAAGAATACAAAATAACCTCCATCACTTGGAAATGGAAAATTGAACAACTGAGACTGCCATCAAAACCAAATCCTACAGAGCACTGCAACTGAAGGTAATTTATGGCACTTATGTGCCTGTTAGCTTTCCAGTTTGTGTGTATTCTATATGCGATCACGAATTATGAAGATGCAATGTTAGTACATTCAACAGATATTTGACTGAAAAATCTTGAAATGTCATATAATATCTTGATTCTCTTTTGCCTAACTTGATAAGATAAGTGAAAGAGTGGAGGAGATAAAAATAAAAACAGAATTGCCATGTCGAGTAACATAAGTAGGCTGTAGAAGAAATAGAAACCACCTATGATTCTGACCTGATTGTTTTGGTTCATTGGATTTACTTTACCAATACTGCTGGTTATGAATGTTGAATGGCATTTCATTCTCACGGTTGATATTTACCAGCATATATGTACCAAGTCCAAGAGCAGACAGAAAGTTACAGACTATATATTTCAAAAAAGGTAGCCAGAAGGGGAATCCGAATTATAAATCTCAGCCCACAATAACACAAGGCATAATGAGGAAGATAGTTTAGAATCTTTTAATAGTGAAGTGAGGTGCATCCTTTTTCATACGCTGTAGTCCAACCGGTAGTACCATTAGTCTTAAGCCCCAGGATCTAAAAGTGCAGTTCTCATGCCAAGCAATGGTCAATAAAGTTTGTTACTACTTGAAAGTGCATAATCTAGGAACAATTAATTCAAGGTACTCAGCTCATACGCTCAATTATGGTTTTTGTCATTGACTGTGCATTACTCATCATCTTCAAGAGAGTAATCCCAATATGCTATTCAACTCAACAACAAAATCACCGGGCTTTTAACAGTGAGAAGGGTTAACATACAGAGGCAGTTTGACAATCTCGATATTGCAAGCAATAATGAATTAAAAGCAAAGTTTCTTTGTTAAGTTTAGTCTTGCCAACTATTAACAATTAATAACAAGCAGACTGCTAAAGTAAAACATTTCTTGGCAACAATTGGGATGACTGCAAATCTGCAACTGTAACTTGACTTAACAGTTTAACAAGGAGATAAGTTTCTCACAAAAGTCAATTTTATAAAATGAAAAACTATCAAGTTATACAGTTAAAAGGCATTACGCTTATGCAAGTGAGACCTGAAAAAGATAAAACTGTGAAGACACGATGATCATCACTACATCAACCTCTTTCTTAACAAAATCAAGATAAAACAATCCAATAATAAAGAAGAAGAATACTCAAAAGAGTACCTGCCTGGATGCTCTTAGTTGGGGAAACTACATCATCAGATGCTTTCATATTAGCAACAATCATATCTTTATTGGAAATTCGCATCTCTTTGTCATCAGCATCTCCAGTGTCATGCATGGTTGCAGAAGAACTTTTCCCGGTATACTGTAATTTCTCCGCCAATAACTTGTTTTCGTTTTTCAAAGAGTACAGCTGCACAGAAATACCGAAGTTCAAATGTTGAGATAAACATTTCAGTCCTGTAAGTATCCTATGATTCTTCAAGTACAAATCTATTTATTTTTTTATTTAGTAGAAAAGTCAGAAAACCTAGTAAGGCTAAGTTAACAAAGGAGAGGCACAGGTATCTCATGGAATTAGAGTGACTCAATATTGTTATATATATAAGCAAAGCCTAGACTCTATAATGCACATTGGGCCTGTTGGAGCGAAATGGCAATCAGTCCTTTGATAAGGTAAGGCACTCAACTATACACATACCCAAGTATGTGAACTCTAATTACTAGTGCGATGATGGCTGCCAATTTCATTACCTGCTACATTATGATGACAGATGTGTATAAAAAATTATGAATGAAATGCAATAAAACTATTAAATTTCTTTGATAGCTCCACATAAACCCTCGACTATCGCATGCATTTTCTGAGCAGATAGGAGAACAAAACAAAAGTCACCACAGGTTAAGTTAGAATGAAGGAATTAAAGATGCAAGAAAGTTAATACCTGCTTCTGAATGAGCTCTCTCTGCGTGGCTATTTGCATAACCATATCCATCATAAGCTTGGCCCTGTGATTAATTTCATTTGCACTAGCAATCTTTTCAGTGTTAACTTGATCCAAAGATGACACCAAGATTCTCATTCTATCTTTCATAAAACCTAGTTCTTTCTTTAGTTCAAAATTATCCTCAGAGAGCACAATACATTGTTCTTCTGCAGTCTCAGTTTTAATTTCAGCTTTTGAAACTTTTGATTTCAAATCTTCAATTAGAGTTTCCATATCCCATATTGCAGAATATAACATGTTTTGCTGCTCTTGACTGGCTTCAGAGGATACTTTTGCATGCTGTAGCTGGATCTCTAACTCTCTCACCTGATTCTCAAGTAAGCCTATCTTCTTTGTGTTACTATCATTATTACCTTTAAGAAAATTTAGCTCTTCACTAAGCTCCAAATTTGTATCTGTTAACTGTGTAACCTTGGCTTCTGCACTTTCAGCCCTACTTTCTGCCTCATAAATGCTCTCTTTGAGTGATTCGATAAAGTGTTCCATTTCATTAAGCTGTTCTTGACTAGCTTCGTAGGAGACATTAGCATTCTGCAGCTGTATTTCAGATTCTTTCAGCTGCTCCTCAAGTGATTTCACCTTTTCCTTCAAAGTTAACACTTCAGAATTTTTGGTGCTCTCGAGTTTCTGTATCGCTATGTCTTTGGCTTTCAGCTGTTCTATGCAATCTTCAAGTCTAGTTTTTAATTGAGCTTCTCGTTGTAGAGAACCATTCAGATTAAATTGAACAATCTGGAATCTACCTAGCAGTTCCTTTGAAATCCCCATGAGAACCTCTGAGGCATTTTCTGCCTCTAGAAATCTTCCCCAAACAACTTCAGCCGCTTCTTCCATGCGAAACGCAACCTGTTCTGTATGGTGCAGCTTTAATTTCAGCTGCTCTTCATTTCGGTCCGACTCCGAAATTTTCTTCTCCAAATCTAGCTCTCTTGCCAGAGAATTCTCCAGCATCCTTAAAATATGTCTTTTCTGGTCAGCTGTCTGCATTTTTGATACCCCATTAATGTTTGATAGTTGACCATTTGCTGATAACTCCAGGATGTCATCATGGTTACCTGTTAGCAAGCATGTATTTTAAAGGTGAATGAACACTGAGTTAAATAATCTTAAATTTCATGTATCTTTCATAATTTGTACTGGGGGAAAAAGTTCATATTAAGCAAACCCTTATAACTTACAACTATCATGTCTAAAAGATGAGACGACCCTCTGCAACTTGGCTGACTGCATCTTCAACTCCAAAACATGCTCTTGAGACTGCTTCAATGATTCTTCACAATCATGCAACTTCTCTTCCATTATGGCGAATACCTCTCTCAAATGTCTGCATGAAGATATTTTGTGACAGACATCAATAATTTCCACTTGGAGATCATCCAATAAACTTTCCACCTCTCTTAACGCAGAATCCAAAATACCAGATAAAAGATCAAATACCAATGCCTTCTCAAGAGAGGTTGCAGTGATATAGCTTCCGTCCATGAGCATTGTTTCCATATCATCCTCCCTAGCCAAAAGATGCATCAAAAGTACATGCAAGTTCACCAATTTCTCAGAAGAATATGCCAAGTCCAAGTCTACTCTAGTTAAAATTTTCATGCTATCCTCCATCTCATGCACGTTGTTTCCACTTGCATGTAAATAACCTTTGTCTGGATCTGGATTCATATTGTCAACAGCTCGGTCATTCATACTCATTGTTCAATTCTTTGGTTAGCTGCCAATAAAAGGACAAAATATATAAAAAGCAAAGAATTGAGATTTTCATAATAAGAATTCTTACAAGTCGCACAAGAGAAAGGGAGGGCTAAAAACTGACAGAAACAGGCATGTATAAAGAAAAAGCAAAGGATTTTCATTTGCTGCATCCTCCAGTTTGTATTTCATGAGATATTGCAGGAGGATCATTGCAAATTTCAATAAAGATCACGTATCATCAATGCATGTACAAAAGCAAATTGAAATTCACACTTCAATTACAATTAGCAAGCATTGTTCTCCCCTCACTAGAAAGAGATGGAAATTCACTTCTGTACCATAATTAGGGTAAGAAATTCATTTTACATAACCATCACCACTTAACTAGCTTAAACAGCAAACAAAAGTTTGCATCAGCCTGTTCTACAACCTGACTATTAGTGAAGGTTGCATACGAAACTAGAATGAAACATAAAGTTTTATGCAAAATTGTCACAAGATTATACTGCACTTGGCAAATCAGGGCTTTATTAGGTTACCTAACCATAGGCAATGAGCTTCACATCAGTATATAACGCTTGTAATAATTCAAAGCAGTTCATCAGTCAAACCACCATGTAATTTATGTTACACAATCAATCAATTCACGTTTAGTCCTCCAAGTTAGCAAGGAACTTAATTTGTCTGCACTTTATTGGAAAAAATTTAATAAGCTATCTGTCCACCGCAATTGGATCACAAACTAACCACCTTAATGAATCTTATACAATTCATGTGTTTGAGACTAGTGGCAGGTACAACAAATCTCAAAACCCAAAGCATTAAAACAGGTAATCATAAACTACTTCACAAAAAGTAAAGTGACACGGCTAACCAATCATCTCTCGAGTTCGAAAGAGTTTTCTCACTGATCATACAAGTCAAAGAAATGAGCATGATATTGACAATCCAGTAAGCCATATACATTATTCCAAAGAAAATCCTGCAGAATTATTCGATCTAATTACTCTAAAAAGCTCAAAAGAACAAACAACAACGATACCATAAATTAACAAACATAAGAAAACCCAACTGCAGTATTATAAAGTACAGTAAACTGTGAATCAGAACGAGACTCTGAAACTAAAAAAATCAACAGATGGATTCAGATACTGGTACCTAAAGCAAAATTCTCTGATGGGTATTCTTCTGATTAGGTAGAGATAATTTGGAAAGCTCATTAACGACCTCTCATTTCATAATACCGTTGAGTTCTCCCGTGATCTGTTGTGGGCGAGTCTAAAATGAGCCAGGGGTGTAATTGCTGGTCAAAGTAAAGACAAATGGTAATGGTTTACTGAGTATGTCACGTTAGGCGCACGTTAACCCACAACAGTGCTACATAGATGAATTATTGAGTTGCGCACCTAAACTACGTAAAGTAAAACACGTCGTCCCAAAAAGTGAATACAAATCAAAGTCCAAAAATATCGGGTTTCATAAAGACATAAGCCAGAGAACAAAACTCCATTGGCCAGCCAATTTATAATTATATTTGTTAGTGCAATTTTTTTTTTTTAATACATCTTATATCCGTTCGTATTACAACTATAAGTCTATCAGTATTAAAACTAAAAATTTACTAAATAAAATCCATTATAAAAATATGAGAGTGTTTAACATAGTTGGGAAGAGTCTAGCGTCAAGTAGGCTTGAACACACACCTGAAAGAGCATGTATTTATTTGTTAGCGCAATTAAGACATAATAAATTTTTTAATTCTTAATTACAATAAAGGAAAGTAACATTGAATGTTACATTGGTAACATTATTCTACAAGATTGACTTTTAAGTTGTCACTAGTGTGACAGTGACATCATACATTGAGACCTAGTGTGTAATTAATTATTTCAACAAACAATAATGTTGTTAGGATTTTACTCTTGGGTACTATTAATACACCGATGAAGATAAACTTGATACATCATAGATACACGTAACAAGGTAATTCATCCATTCATTAACAATAACTGCGTGATGAACCTCTAAGAAATGAAAAAATGAAAATAGGTTACAGGTGTGTCAATTCGTCCACTCTACGGATTACATACAGCTTCAAAATCATTATTTTTCTGTTTTTGGGCTTGGGGTGTTGGACTTTGGATCAAATTTATCTATTTTGTCTCTATAGTGCCTTTTTTTTCTTAAATAATACTTAAAAATGAGAATTTCTGAACACACCCCATCTTTCTCGTGATTACTCCTCCAGTCTAGGCTGATTGGTTTGTCAGCCAACTCGCGAAAGGCTCCGAAAACTCCCAATCCGAAGATTACTTCTATTTTTGTATTTCAAGTTAATTTTGAAAGACCATCATTATTTGTTACGGGGATTTTATCAGATACCTCCCCTGAGGTTTGAGTAAGTATCATTTAGATAGAAGGTTTAGTGAATGTATCACTTACCTCACATAAACTGTTCGTTGACTAACTTCAAAGCATGCAATTACTAAAATACCCCTAAAATAAATTGTACTACAAACAAAAGCTGAATACATTTTTCAATCTTATCCCATGAAAATTTCTCTCAAATATTTTTAGATAATTTAAAATTTACATCACCATTTTAACTCATACATCTAATAGATTTTTTAAAAAAATAAGAAATTAAAGGTTATAATATAAATATATTTTAGTAGTTATTAAAAGTGTTTCAAAATAATGATTAATTAGAAAAGCTAATATGGGTTTCCTCATATCAACCAATACATTAATAAAATCAAATTGATGTTCTGAAAACTAAAACAAAAACAGGAACTCTATAAGAGAAATTCTATGTTGCATTCTTCTTATTGAGTTTTGCAAGTTTTTACTAAATAAGTCCACTTCTCTTGATCTCTGCTAATATGAGACTGAACGTATTAAAATAATTAAGTGAAATTCTCTTTTTCTGCAAAATCAGCTTCTTATCCCAAGAGTTGTTCTCTAATTTGTTCTTCACATCAACCTGCTCTATGCTTCAACCAAAGCCTTCATCTTGGAAACTCTATTATTTTAATATATGAGAGAGAAAGCCTCTTAAAGTTCATTTAGCTCCTTACCATATCAAGAACATCAACAACAACCTATAGGCCATTAATAAAAATTACTTGCTAACTCATAGTTCATAAAAATCATACTTAAAACCTTATCTCCCCCAATCACATAATAATAAGATATACCATCAACTATAAAATGCAAGTCATTGGCCCCAAAAGTTTTTTCTTTAACCAAAAATAAAATAAAATAAAATGTAGTGTTTAAGGCAACTAAAAAATTTCACAAAACAACTCATACAAATCCATCTAAAATACTGCTTAGAAAGCATATTAACTTTCTTATTTTTTATTTTGTACAAAAATAAGTACCTACTTATCACCTATAAATTCTTTTAATACTGAAAATAAATTGAAAAAACATTCAGATTTATTGGCTATACTCAGACACTGTTAAATTGCTTTTAACTTCATTAAATAATAATTAAACAAATTGAATCACAAGTTATAACCACAGCATAAATAAAAGGTAAAATTAATAAAGTAGCCAGTTTTGATAAATAATATTGACGATGAACACGAGCTTCCCATGATCCTTGTCATAATTATCCATTGCCATTCTTCCTATCTCCATTTATCTCTTAATGATATTTTGTAAAGCAGGAAAACTCAATTAGAGTAGCGAATAGTTAAATGAGCTATACATTTAGCAAATTGATTTTACCCGAAATCCCTAACTTTAGAAACAGTAAAATAAAATCTAACAATCAATTAAATCTCCTTCAATCCCACACGTGATTCTTTGATCACCATCAGATCTAAATAAAACAAAATCAACAACAATCCAATGAGTCAAAATTTTGCACTTTAGTTGATATTCTACCACCTAGTGTGTTGAATTCCTTCTTGGTTATGTACCTTTCTTTTTTCCCCACTCTGTAATATTTTATTTCTGTTGAATAAAACAGATAATTTCTTCTCTCTTGGTTACATCCAAAATTTAAAACCAATAAATCTGCTTCACGTAAGAAACAAAGCTCTAACAAAATTTATTTTGAATTTAGTCCTTTCTTCTCTGCTAAAATCTCGTTGTATTGCTATAACTCTGTTGAACTTTAGATTATAAAATTCATAATTATGTCTTTACTAACAACAGGGGAGGTAAGTGATACAATTACTAAATTTTTACATAAACGATACTTACTCAAATCGCAGGGGAGATATTTGATAATATCCCGACGCTATATTATTATCATACGTAGAAATAAAAGCACGGAAGACAAATTCACTTTTGCTCAGGGCTCACACTAACCTTGCTACCAAACGACCCCCTGTACGTGATCGAGGCATGAATACAGTACACCCAGCTCCACGCGGGCAAGACACAAGGAAATTTTTATTTTCTTCATTCGTCTTGCTTCGTCTTTCTGTTCTCTTCGACTCTCCTTCAATCAAAGGAAGCCATTTCCTCGACTCTCAAACATAAATGGTTTTATGTTACAGGACTAATTTAAGGGTAACTCACAATAATCAAAAGCTTATCTCATTTTCTGTGGGTAAGTTTTTAAGAAACAAAAGCAGAGAGCGTTGAATTATGTTCGGTATTTCGTACGGTGAGCTCTTTCTCATAATCGGTGCCACCGCTGCTCTTGTTGGTACTGTCTCTTTCTCTTTAAAGTATAGCATATATATATATATATATATATTTTGGTTTCATGCCAACAAAAATTTAAGTATTTTCGTTTCATTGTTCTGCGTGTTATAGGCCCAAAAGATCTTCCAATAATTGCGAGAACAGCTGGTAGATTAGCTGGTCGGGCCATTGGGTATGTTCAGTTGGCTCGTAGGCAATTGATAAATGTTATGCAACAATCTCAAGCTCGTCAGGTACTTTTGTTCTAGACCCTTGTTTTTTGAAACATGAATTATGTAATCTGTATAATGGATCGAACAAGGAAGAACTGAAGCGGTCATGTTTACTATATGTTTAATCGGTGCTGATATCTTGTTTTCTTTGTATGTTTTATTTAAAGGATATTAACAAAATGTGTTTTATGTCGAATATGAAATGAGTTTTTTTCTATATCTTTGTGCCTATTTTTGCATTGAGCAAAATATTGTTGAAGTGCTTGCATTTATTTCCAAAAACAGAAAAAAAAAACAGTTAGGATATTGTAGGATTATTCATTAAATAAATTAAAGTTTGTGTTATGTTTGATTAGCTAAAAAGAAAGTTTAACTGTGCAAACAAAGTTAATTTCAGTAATTCCGATATTGGACATAGTCCATACATGCAGAGACACAAACATGTGTATGCACACATAATATTATGTTTGTTTGGGAGGTGGGGAAGGAAAAGATAAAGAAGTAGGCATCATCCTTTTTACCGCAAGAGAGAGAGAAAGAGAACGAAATCACATAATATTGTTTAATATTCTTTGGGAAAGGAACGAAAGAAAAACCATTATATTATTTTTTTAATAATAATACATCTTTTGTATAAAGTTACTTTTTTGTTCATATTTTAATTTTTTTCCAAGATGAGACTGAAATACAGAATCGTTTGCCTTTTGTTGATTTTTATTTTTGTCCATCTATTAATGGAAGTACTGAGTTTTGTGATTTTGGAAGGTTGATACAATCTTTCTCCTTCGTTACCTTCTGACATTTCTTTCAATTACATAAGGGAAAATTCAATATATTTTGTTTCAGCATCTTTTTTATAAAATAGAAGTGTGAAATAGAAAGACATGAGTTCAAGTGCATGTGCAAATTGTGTCTTGTCATTCTGTAGTAACTAATGAAACTACGATAATTTTTTGGTTGTATTATTGATTCATACAATCAAAAGTTTATATACAAGTAAGCTATTTTAGAAGGATAACACTTACTTGTTACCTTACAGCTGTTTATTAAGAAGTCAATCATAAAACAGTAAATTTTTCCCTAATTTTAGTGTAATTGAGAGGTAGTGCATGACAAATTTTTTTTGATTGTATAGAATATGAAGTATGGCAGAATTTTCTAATTTGTACAGCTGGTTTTGACCAATACTCCCCCTCAAGTTGGTTCGTAAATATCCACCATTCCCAACTTGCTAAGTATTTCCTAAAAGTAAAGTTTAGGTAATCCTTTGGTCAAATATTAGCTAGCTGGTTTTTTGTGAACATAAGTGGTGTGCAGATCAGTCCACTTTCTATCTTTTCTTTGATGAAATGTCAGTCAACTTCAACATGCTTTGTCCTATCATGCTAGACCAGATTATGAGCTATACTTATGGCAACTTTATTGTCACAGTATAGCTTTATAGGATTGTCATACTCTATTTTCGGCTTTTTCAAGAGTAATTTTAACCATAACAGCTCACAAATTCCTAAGGCAATTGATCTAAATTTAGCTTCAGCACTAAATCTTGCAACTACCAACTGCTTTTTACTTCTCCACGTCACTAGATTACCTCCAATAAATGTACAATAACCCGAAATTGTCCTTCTATCAATGATTGAACTTGCCCAGTCAACATCTGTATAAGCCTTCACTTCCATGTTGCTGTTTCTTGAAAATAACAATTCTTTTACAGGTTTTCCTTTAAGATACCTTATAATTCTAGTTACTGCATTCATATGTTCTTCACTTGGGGCTTGCATAAATTGGCTAACAACCCCTACAACAAAGACAATATCTAGTCTTGTATGAGATAAGTATATCAACTTGCCCACTAATTTTTGATATGTCTCTTTGTTCACCAGTATACTTGTTGTCAAGGTTTCTATCTTATGATTAGCATCAATTGGAGTATCTGTGGGTTTGCACCCAAGCATTCCTATTTCTTCCAACAAATCCAAAGTGCACTTCCTTTGAGACAAAAAAATTCCTCTTTTTCATCTGGCCACCGCAATACCTAGAAAATATTTTAAATTTTCTAGATCTTTAATTTCAAATTCTTTAGTAAGGCAATATTTCAAGTTTTGTATTTCAATCAAATCATTTCCGGTCACAATTATATCATCAACATACACAATTAGTACAGTGATTTTACCTCTCTTTGTATGTTTATACAATAAAGTGTGATCAACTTGGCTTTGTAAGTATCCTTTGCTACAAACTGACTTGGCAAACTTTCAAATCAAGCTCGTGGTGATTGTTTTAACCCATAGAGTGACTTTCTTAACTTGCAAACCTTTTTATTCCCAAAACTTTCTTCAAAACCAAGTGGCAATTCCATGTACACTTCTTCCTCTAAATCTCCATGAAGGAAACTATTCTTGACATCTAACTGATATAGTGGCCAATCTTGGTTAGTAGCAAGTGAAAGTAAAACTCAAACTGTATTCATTTTTGCAACCGGTGCAAAGGTCTCTTAGTAATCGATTCCATAAGTTTACGTAAATCCTTTTGCGACCAGCCTAGCTTTGAATTGGTCAATTGTTCCATCTGCCTTGAACTTTACGGTGAATACCCATTTACACCTTACACCCCTTTTTCCATGAGAAAGATCCACCAAATCGCATGTCTTGTTTTTGAATAATGCCCTCATTTCTTCTTGGATAGCTTCTCTCCATTTTTGACTTCTCAAGGCTTCCTATATTGTATTAGAAACATTGACACTAGAGAGATTGGCTATAAAGACTTTAAAATTAGGATTAAGTTGATTATAGGAGACAAGTTTAGCAATAGGAGTACAAGACCTATCTTTTTTTTTTGTGAGCACTAGCAATATCTAAATCAAATAAAGGTTCATGAATAAGGTCAAAGTTATGGGATTCACATGATTCGCTTATGTTCTCTAAGATTACTTTGTGCGGTTCAGAAGATTGGCATTATGCAGTAGGATTTTTAGCTTCTTTATTCCTTCTAGAATACACTTTGAGCTCTAATTTTTCTAGTTCAGTTTTCTCATCTTTCCTTTTTACATGTACCTTTTTATCTAAGATTTTAGAGGCTGATTTAAGAATATTTTTAGCACCTAAAGCAAAAGTATCTTCTGTTGGAATAGTGGGATTATAATCAGCTGAAACATTAGGTAAAAAATTGGTGGAATTTTCAGGAATATTGACTGGTAGGCATTCCCAAAACCGATCTTCCTTCTTGTCACTCTCCCCCTAAAGAGAAGGTTTGTGAAAAAAAAATTTGTTTTCAAAAAATGTGACATCCAAAGTTAAAAAATATTTTTTAGATTTGGGATGAAAACACTTGTAACCTTTTTCAATTGGTGAACAACCAACAAAAACGCACTTAATGGCTTTGGGATCTAGTTTGCTTTTGGTATGACTATGATCATAGACAAAAACAATGCAACCGAAAACTTTAGGTGTGAGTAATGAAAATATATGACTAGAAGAAGGAAAGATTTTTTTAAGTACATTTATGGGTGTTTCATAAGCAAGAGTATGGGATGGCATTCTATTAATGAGATACGAAGCTCTTAGAACAGCCTCACCCCAATATTGTTTAGGTACCTCTATTTGAAACATTATAACTCTAGTGACTTCAAGAAGATGCTTATTCTTTCTTTCAGCTACCCTATTTTGTTGAAGTGTTTTAACACAAGATAATTGGCGAATAATTCCATTTTCATCAAGGTATTTTTCTAAAAGTTCTGAAAAATATTCTTTTCCATTATCAGTCCTCAAAATTTTTATTTTAACTTAGAATTAATTTTGGATAGTTTTATGAAAAACTTGGAAAATAGTGGCCGCATTAGATTTTTTCTTTAAAAGATATGTCCAATAGAGACAAGTATAATCATCTGTAAATGCAATAAACCATTTAGCCCCTGATAAACTAGTTATATGAGAAGGACCTCGTACATCACTATGCACAAGAGATAAAGGACTAAATAAAATATAGGTACGAGTAGGAAAATGAGATCGATGGTATTTGGATAGTTCACACACTTCACACTAAAATTCATTGACATTTTTATTTTTGAATAAATTAGGAAACAAGTGTTTTAAGTATGCAAAATTTGGATGACCTAATCTAGAATGCCACAATATGATTTCATTCCTTTGAAAAGTAAAACTTTTACATTATAATGCCTCTGGAGTCTTTTCTGCCTTTTCTTCCAAAATAAATAAGCCATCCATCTCTCTAGCACTGCCAATTCTCTTCCCCATACATATTTCCTGAAATACACAACGATTTGGAGAGAATTTAGCAACACAATTTAGGTCACCAGTAAGTTTGCTGATGGCAATTAAGTTACAAGATAGATTAGGAACATGTAAAACAAAATTTAGGGTGATATCTTTGGAAATAACAATGGTTTCCAGCAACTGAAGAAAGAGATCCATCAGCTATCTTAACCTTGTGATGACCAAAACATGGAATATAAGTGGAGAAAAAATTTGACAAACCTATCATGTGATCTAAGGCTCCTAAATCTATAATCCATGGAGTAGCTTTTCTTATGTGTAGGGCAGAAAGGAAGTTACCTACTTGGGCTACATTTCCAATAGATGTATGAGTTGAAAAATGTTGATTTATAAAGTTTTGAAGATACTCTAGTTGTTCTTTGCTGAAAATTGAAGACTCAGAAGTTTCTGCCTATTCAATACTTTGAGACTTTTATTGCTCAGCATCTTGAAATCCTTTACTAGTATTATTGGTAGGCCTATTTCCTTTTCCAAACCCTTAAGGCTTCCCAAGGAGCTTCCAATATGTGTTCCTTGTGTGACGTGATCTATTACAATAATCACACCACAATTTGTCCATGTCATCATTCTTCCTTAAAGAATTTCGTTGACTAGTGATAATTTCTGATCTTAGTACTGATCCTTTTTTTCCTATATTTTCTTTGGTCATCATAACCATCAGCCTGCTTTCTTCCCTTCTTATTACAAAATAAGTCTCACTTATGGTTGAAAGAGGATTTGTCTCCAAAAAGTCTCCCCCTAACTTGATCAAATTCTGTATTAAAACCAACTAGGAATTCAAATACTCTTTCCTTTTCAAGAATCTTCTTATATAGTATATTGTCTTCAACACACTTCCATTTGAAATCTTAATAGAGACCCATTTCTTGCCAAAGTTAATTTACAGCGTTAAAGTACACCATCACTATCTAGTTTCCTTGCTTGATATCTCAAGCCTTGCATTTCAAATCATATAACATCGAATCGTTGTTTAGATATGAAAATACAACATTAATAGTATCCCATATTTCTTTAGCAGTAAAGAAAAAAATGTATCCTTGGCTAATGTCATGTTCCATGGAATTAAATAATCATGACATCACCATTAAATTTTCAACATCCCAGACAACATATCCATGATCAGCAGGGTCTGGTGCCTTCTTTGAGCCATCCAAATAGCCCTTCTTTCCTCTACCTTTAATAAAGAACTTCACAGATTGTGCCCAACATAAGAAATTTTTTCCATTGAGGTTATAAGTTGTAATCTAGATAGTTGGAATTTCCTTGGAACTAGTATTTTGTCCCAAAGAGATTTCTTTCTTCTCAAAAGTAACTTCAGTCATTTTTCTTCTTGTTATACCAGCAATAAAGGCTGATTAATTGAGAAAAAATGACCCAGATGCTGAAACATTAAGCGCTGGCTCTGATACCATAATGAAACTATGATAATTTTCTGTTATATTATTGATTCATTCAATCAAAGATTTATATATAAGTAAGCTATTCTAGAAGAATAACACTTATTTTTTACCTTACAACTATTGATTAAGAAGTCAATCATAAAACAGTAAATTTTTTCCTAATTTTAGCCTAATTGAGAGGTAGTGCATGACAGATTTTTTCTGGCTGTACAAAATGTGAAGTATGGCAAAATTTTCCAATTCGTACAGTTAGCTTTGACTAAAAGTAACAAATTATGAATATAGCAATAACGACTATTTCGAAAGGGTTTTCATCTTCATGTCCTTTTACCTTCTAGGTACAAAAAGAACTTCAAGATGCAATGCAACAAATTAAGGCAATTCGTTATGAAATGCGTTGTGTATCTCTTATTAACCCCGGTCCCTTGACTCGAAAGCTGACTGACTATCCTCTAGAGCCTACTTCTAACCATAGTGGTATTGTTTGCCTTAAATTTAGAGTACTTTACTCCTCATGCTTGCTTTATTTCTCCTAATTATATTTTCCTTATTGCCTTGTTGGTAGATGACAGTTCATCTAAGAAATTTGAAGAGCATAAGCCAATAGAGGGTGCTGTGATGGTGTTGAATTTTATTCATTTCTGTTACTCCATTATTTATATTCCTTGTAGTGCAACTTGTTTTGCATCATCTTGATTCCTTCTATGGACCTTTCTCAGCATTATAGTTTAAAACCCTCTGGGTCAATACATTTATACAGCCAAGCAACTGCTTATGCAGGACTGGCTGAATCTGAAGTTGTGAAAAGTAGTTCTTTGAAGAATAGTTCATATATGGAAAATTTTCTTTCAGTTTTAACTGAAGACGCTGGCATGCCTCCAAATTACAAGAGTAAGTGCAATTTTTAATAATTAGTTATATTTCCCCATATCTTTCCGGTCCTTATATTTTCCATGTTTCTATCAATTTGGCTTTGATCAATTGCATTTTCTAACTTATGTCCCTGACCTAGGCACTATTGAGAGCTATTGAGACTTGAAAATCCTACTTCTTATTTTAGTGTGGGCACAATAAATTTCTGATTTTTTAACAAGAAAAGGCAAATTTTTTTTTCCTAATAATGCTTGATACATCTTTTGCCATTTGTCATATATCTTCAATATGTGGTTTTTGTTACTTGTTGTGAATCAAATCTCGCCCCAAGATGCATAAACATTTGTTGTAATTAGTGGAAGCATATGAGTAATGAGATGAAAGATGGATATTTCAGAAGTTTATAATGCAATCTACAATAATGTTCCATCAAATAATTTAAAATTGCTTTGACTTTGTAGCTTGGTTAGTATTTGATATATTATTCTTTACAGTATGTTAATTTCTCCTAAGTTCCCTATTCAACAGAAATTCACTTGGAATTATAAGAAAACGAAATGGTGTTTGCTTAGGGCATGAATCTAATGGGTATTTTATGTGCTCATGACATTTTAACTTTAAAATAAAAAATAAATTTACCATTGTAATTTGTTATGTTTCCTAAAAGAAATCTATCATTGCAATTTGTAAGTCAGTCCTATAATTGGTATAAGAGATCACATTATATGTTAATGTTTTGATGTTTTGTTGTGAATGAACCTTAGCTCTAACATAAAGCCAAGTGGTATACATTTTAGAGAAGGATTATCTAATATATGTGTTGGGTGACTTGTTAAAAGAATAGGTCTCTAGTCTGTAGTTAACCACTTTTGAGTACATAATTTTAAGTCACTAACTACTGGATTTGGTGGCAGAGAATGTGAAAGGATCAGACAATTTGTTAGAAGCATTCTTCTTTAATCAGAGGTAGCGCGTGATGCCAAAGATTTCTTTTCTCAGCCTGAAAATCAAAAAAAGTGAATAGAAATTATATTAATAATTGCTTTCAATTTTACAGACTTTTACTACTTAATAAACAAGCACTTATTTACCTTCCTCAATCATTCCATTCCTATTGACCATTAAATCTCCTAACGACTGATATTAAAGTCGAAGGTTCAACTAGGACAAATACGTGCATGAAAAAAATTCTTTCAAAAACGTTATAATTGTTTAAGGAGTTTGAGTTTTAAGTGAGACCGTTGTGACCTCTCTATTCTTTCTTAGAAATTTTTTGAAATATATTATCCATATAAAGTTTTGCTGTAAGTTTTGAAATATAATAATTAATTGTAGAGTTATAGTTAGTCTGAAGTTTGAATTGGTATTTTTTTATGGTAAACTAACTTCAGTATTTGGCAAAGTACTGCAAAAGATGTGTTATTGCAACAAGGCTTTTTAAGGCTTTATTTGATAAAAGGCCCAAGACGTGCAAGATGGTGATTGAGAAACTAAAGGCAAAGATTGTAAGCATAATTCGACTTAGTTTTGCTCTAGAAATCAAGTATATAGTGTTGAATGGAACTTCTCTGGCAAAGTTATAGGAAATTAGAAAAGCTTTATATATCAAAGTCCTTAAAAAATGACTTTATTTGAAGAAAAAGTTGTATAAGTTAAAGATGCAAGAGGGTACGAATGTATCAAGCCACTGTCAACAAATTCAACAAGTGTATTACTCAGTTTCAGAGTGTAGAGATTAAGATTGATGAAGAGGATTAGACAATTATTCCTTGGTTTATTTACCAAAATCATACGAGACTTTGGTGACCACATCTCTAGTTAGAAAGTAAAATTTGACGGTGGATGAGATCTCAACAACTCTTTTAGAAACGGATAAGAACAATTAACTAAGTAATTCTTCTCAAGTTGAAGGTCTTGTTGCAAAAGAAGATAACAAGGCAAAATTGAGACGTGGTAGAAATAAATCTCGTGGAAGAAATTTTGGCCAAAATGATTGTTCTAAGTCGTGCCCAAGGAAGGATCTAAAGCGTCATCAACCCTTTACAAGAAAGGGTATATTAAAAGATTCTATAATGAATTGAAGGACTTGAAAACAAAGAAGAATCAAAAGCCAACTTCAACAAATGTCATCGATAACAAATCTAATAATGATGAAGAATGAGATATGTTGTTGGCATCTATAAGTGAAAGATCTCTTTCAGAGTCCTAGATACTTGATTCCAAATGTACATACCATATGTGTCCTTACAAAAAATGGTTTAGTACCTACCAGTCTTGCGATGTTGGTTTTGTTTTGATGGGTAATGATGTTTCTTGCAAGGTTATTAAAATTGGCACCATGATAATAAGGATGCATGATGGAATTGTTAGAACATTGGGAAATGTCCAACATATTCCTGAGTTGAAGAAAAATCTAATTTTCTTGGGAACATTGGATTCGTTGGGCAATAATTTCTCTACCAAACATGGATACTGAAAGTTTGTAAAAGAGCTCTTGTAATAATAAAAGAAGAAAAAGTTAGAAACCTGTATAAACTATTAGGAGATACTATTTTAGGTGAAGCTGCTGTCGCCACACATACTGAACTGAGCAATGACAAAACCAAATTATGGCACACGCGGTTAGGTTATCTCAACGAATATAGGTTGTACAAGTTGCATAAAAGGAACTTTCTAAATGATGTGAAGGGATGTAAGTTGGAATTCTGCGAATTTTGTGTTATAGGAAAGCAAAATAGGGTCAGCTCTAACTCCTTGCCTTACATTAGTGAAGGTTTTCTTGATTATGTTCAAACTGATGTATGGGGACCATCTCTAATTGCATCATATGGAGGTTCTAATTATTTTGTTAATTTCGTCAATGATTATTTTATAAAGATTTAGATGTGCTTCATGAAGTATAAATTCAAGGTGTTCAATGTTTTCAGATAATGGAAAGTTAAGGTGGAAAATTAGACTGGTAAAAATTTAAAGACATTAGAAGTGATAATAAAACCAAATATAAAGAAAATTCCTTTCTAAAATTTTGTAAAAATGAAGGTATTAATCGACATTTTACAATAAAGAAGACTCCGCAGCAAAATGGAGCAGCTAAAAGAATGAATAGAATGTTAATTGAAAAAGCTTGATGTATGATGCTTAACGCAGGATTGCTGACTAGCCAGAAGCAATTAACATTAGTGCTTATTTAATTAATTGGTTCCCATGCTCGACTATGAATTTCAAAGTCTTTGAGGAGAGTTAAGACTAATAGGTCAGTTGACAATTCTAATTTACGCATATTTGGATGTTTAGTATACATGCATATACCGTGTGGTGGCCAATAATTCCCTAAAAATACAAAGCTTACAAAATATAATAATTGCAAAATTTAAATGTGTTAATATCGATAAACATGCAACAACATAAAATAAGAAACATAAAATTTAACAATGTTCAATAAATGTTGCCTACTTCCTCAGGCATTTCAAATATTTTACTAGAATTAAATTGAAAGAAAATATAAAATTTGAATATTACATTCAAATATTCACAAATTCAAGCGGACTATAATGCAAAATTTACAGATAAATTAAATCAAATTATAAATCTTACAAATTTGAGGACTTGAGTGAAATTAGTCTCATCTTCAATATCTACCTTATTTCTCTCTTTAGATTTTGAACTCTCTCCATAGATTTTTCTTCTATCAATTGAATTAGGCTTTTATTTATAAGCCATTTGAGAGGTAAAAATATCCATAAAATTTAGCTAATTTAAAGTAAGCAATTATGTTCATGGAGGCCAACTACCAAGAAGTGAAAACTAATTTGAATTTCTTTTGTTGACTTTAGAACAGAGTCTTTAAGGATCACAGTTGTCCTTTTTCTAGATAAAAATGCGTCACAATTTTTACAATCTCCCTATAATCAGCTATAAATTTTAAAGTCCTTGAGGAGACATGGACTAATAGGCTATTTGATTACTCTAACTTACCCATATTTTGATATTCAACATACATGCACATATCACATGATGAATGCACGAAGATATATGTAAAGTTAAAGAAATGCATCTTTCTCAACTATCCAAAAAGTATAAAAGGGTATATGCTTTGGAACCTGAAATCAAAGAAGAAAGTCATCAGCAAAGTTATTATCTTTAATAAAGCCAGCATATTGAAAAAAGAAGTTTGAAGCAAAATATCACTGAAAGACAAGATGAGAGATTAATGATTGAAGTGGAGTTGAGACAACAACAAAATCTACTATAGGAAAAGTAAGACCTAATTAATAATTAAGAAGAGCACCAAGAATAGTCATATTTACTTATTAAAAATAGAGAAAACCGCATTATCAGAGCACCTATGAGATATGGTGCTACAACTTAAAAGTTGTAACTCTCAAGTATAGGTTGTCTCAAGTAATAAAGTTCAAAAGTTCGAGTGTCGATCCACAGGGAATACGTTATACAAGGTTCACAAATCCAATGTTCAAATATAATGAAAATAAAATGAATTTGTTACTTGTTGAATAAAAATTTAATATTATTAATTATTAGGTCATTAGGAATTCATTTTGTTCTTAATTATAGAAATCATTCTTTACTCATTTTTTTGACTAAATTAAGAATTACTTAATAGATAATCTTAATTAGAAGATAAATATATTGAAATACATCACAATAACTCTTTGAAAAAAAGGTAACAAAATAAAAGATTAATCATTCAATTTATTTGTGAAAATTATAATATACCTTGTTCTTGGTTTGTAGAAAATGTGCAAGCATTCAGTGTACCTTTTGTTAACAATGAATCCAGTCTCCTAACAAATTAAAACACTTTTAAGAAATATAATTCACTCAATTGAAAAGATTTTGCATTAAAGCACAACTTAGAATGATAAAAGAACAATGCTATAAAATCAACAAAACTACGCCCTCAGCTCTAATTACTAAGTTAGAAAGACATTACTTAATTGAAGTTCAAATTACAAAAAGGAAAAAAAATGATAACTAAGATCATCCTTCCTTACTTCCACATCTTCCTTTATATAGGTAAAACAAAATATACTTCACATGTGTGAACATAATTTGCCAATTTTCAATTAATCACGCTCTGCCAACTAGCAACATATTTTTTTACTATCAAAACCACCAAAATTTGTGAATGACTCATCTTTCTAATGGTCTATATCTGACTCATATTGATTTTGTAGAACATAAATTGTGTTGAAAATAGACATAAATGTTCAAGTTGCATTTCTCCACCACCCTTTTAAAATGATAACTCTTTTTGATAGCCAACATGTTGAAATTTAAGAATATGTAAAACATAAAAGTTTTAGAGCTCTTTGTCAGCTTTTTGGAACACTAAATCGTATAATTTTTAGGTACGTATTTTAGGAGATACGGCCAAAATACAGAATCATGTTGAGCTAGTCCAAAGATGCACTTGAGAGTTCTATTGAAGCCCAATTTTGTCCCATTAATTGATCGAACTGGTTCAACCTTTGGCTTACAAAGTTGTGAAATAATGAATTTATGTTTTTCCAGCCTAAGAATCGTATCAATTAATGTTTTGAATTGAAAGATACGTTTATTCTACAAAACCTGCGCAAAACCGACTATATAGTCTAATTCATGTTTTACAATTTAATATAAAGGAATATACTTCATTTTTGGGAAACAGAAGGACATTATTAAATGTAAATCATAATATTTCTCTTGATAAACTTACACTTTTAAACATTCATCATATAGCTTTGAAGATATAGTGTATTTTGCGTTATTCTCTAAAAGTGACAAGTAAAGAATGGTGTAAATGGTCAACAGTTATGGAAGAAAAAATAGAGTCACTTAAAAGGAATCATATTTGGGAACTAATAGAATTACCTAAGAAAAAAAAAGGCTATTGGGTGCAAATAATCTTTAGAAAGAAAGAAGTAGTTACAGAAAATAAAAGAAAAAAGTATGAAGCTCGACTTATTACCAAAGGGCACTTATAGAAGGAATGTATAAACTGCAACGAAATTTTCTCTCCTGTAAAGAAGCATATGTCTATACTAGTTATCTTATTGATTGTGGCAATATATAATTTAGAGTTGTAGCAACTAGATGTAAAAACTCTTTTCTTACATTGGGAGTTAGAAGAGTAGATTTATATGTAGCAACCTGAAGGTTTTAAAGAACCAGGCAAAGAAGAACTTTTATGCAAATTGAAGAAGTCTTTATATGGATTAAAGCAATCACCCAGTCAATGATCTAAGTGATTTGATACTTTTATGGTATCACATGGGTTCTTTCATTGTGAGTGTAATTGTTGTGTTTATTTCAAAAAATTAGATAGTGGTTCTTTCATTTATATCGATGATATGTTGATTATTACTAAAAATAAATCTCATATCTATAAGCTCAAGAACATATTGAGTATTGAATTTGAAATAAAAGATCTTAAAGCTGTTAAAAAGATCATTGGCATGAAAATCAACAAAGATAGGAGGGCTGGAAAGTTATGGCTCAACCAAAAGAATTATGTGAAGAAAGTTTTAGACAAGTTTAGCATGCTCAATGCTAAACCTGTAAAGTTCTATTAGCAACACACTTTCAATTGTCTTTAGATCTTTACCCAATGATAAAGGATGAGGTGGAGTATATGGCTCGAGTACCTTATGAAAATGTCATAAAATGCCAGACATTTCATAAGTAGTCAAGTTTGATCAGCAGATACATGGCAAATCTAAAAAAAGAGCATTGGAATGCAGTAAAGTGGATTTTCAAATTGTTATACGATCAAGACTCAGTTTCTAATAAGGTAGTCGGATATGTTAATTCAGACTATGCAAGAGATTTAGATAATAGAAGATCTATGATCGTTTATGCTTTTAAATTTGGAGGAGAATTGATTTCATGGAAATCTATTCTACAATCTAGAGTTACTCTATCTATTATTGAAGTAGAGTATATGGCGACTGTTAAAGTAGAAAAAAGAGCTTTGTGGTTAAAAGGTTTAGTCAAAAAATTTACCTTCAATCAAGATGCTACTCGATTACAAAGTGATAGTTAAAGTGCTATATTTTTTACCAAGAATCAAGTATTTCATGCGAAGTCCAAACATATAAATGTTCAATATTACAATATTAGATAATGGATCGCCTCTAAAGAAATTTGTTTGCCGAAGGTCCGCACAAAGGAAAATGCAGCTAATATGTTAATTAAGTTAGTTCTTATATAAAAGTTCAAGCATTGGTTGGATTCATTGCAAGTCACCTCATATTAGGATGGCACCAATGTTGGTGCATTTAAGGGTAGAAAAAAGTTAAAAATTTGTCCAAATGGAGATTGTAACAATTGTGGTTCATTTTTATCTAGAAGAAGGACAACTGTGATCTGTAAAAGCCTAGCTCCAAAGTTGGTAAAGGAAATACAAATTGGTTTTGGCTTCTTGGTCAGTGATCTCTATGGACATAATTGTTTACCTTAAATTAGTCGAATTTTATTGACATTGTTTTCTTCAAATGACTTATGAATAGAGGCCTAATTCAGTTATTTAGAGTATTAATTAAGAGAAGAAAAATTTAAAAAGAGAGTTTAAAAATCTGAAGGAAGAAACGAGATAAAAGTTGAAGACGAGACTAATTTTATTCGGGTCATCAAATTTGTAAGATTTATAATTTTGTTTAATTGTGTATAAATTTTACATTATAGTCCCTTTAAATTTGTGAGCATTTGAATGTAATATTCAAATTTTATATTTTTTCTCAATTTGATTCTAGTAAAGTATTTGAAGTGTCAAAAGACGTAGGTAATATTTACTTAATCTCGTTAAATTTTAATGTCCTTTATTTTATATTGTAGTATGTTTATCAATATTATTATGTTTAAATTTTACAATTATATATATATATAACACCAAGTTGTGAATGTAATTACATTTATAAAAGATATAACATGAGATGAGATGAGGCAGCTTGTCACGAGTTACCAAAACATAAAGAGAATCGTTGAAGATGCGAAGGCACATCAGCGCGCAACCTCTAGCACACAAGCACACAAATCTCACCTTCCAACATACGAACATGCAAGCAAACTTGTTCGTGGATGAATAGTACCTCAGATTAACAATATGCTGTAAGCTGAATGCGTTGGAGACTTAAAGCATTTTTAGGGCAATCCTTGAGTTTAGTTTCGACCAGTATACAAATGAGCAAAAAAAGCTTTAGATCAGCCCCAATATGTTTGTACTTATTTTAGGCCCAATATGGCCTTATCTTTGTAAATACCTAATTGGTTTAATATTAAGATAGTAGTAGTAGGTAGAGTTAGGTAGGATTTTCTTTTCTTTATGTAATCTCCACCATCCAGTGTATTTGAGGGCCAATCTCATCCATCCATTTATAAATATATATTGTAAAGTTACTGTAATAAAAGAATAAGCCTTCATTTTCCATTTCAAAGTTGCAGCCTGTGGGTTCCTTTGCTTCTCCCATTTTCACTTGCTAATTCTTTGTTTGGATTATGCATTTCTTCACCTTTCACGCCAAAACACACACAAAGTAATCTTGGGTTCATTTGACTTACTTGGTTCAGTTTTACAAGTTATTCTAAGAATTGCATGAAGTTAGAAATACTTCAAATTCCAAGCTCATGACGAGCTGCAACCACACTGCTGATCCAAGAACAACTTTAATGCTCTCTTAATTAAATAATTATGCGGGTATTATATAATTATATGTTAGTGATCTCATAAAATTCAATTATAAATTTTATACAAGCATAAACACAACATGCATGTGCTGCTAACAATCATCTCCCTCTCTCTCATATAATTAAAAAAAATTGAATGTTATATTGGTAATAATCTACAAGATTGGCTTTTTAAGTTGTCACCCATTTGTCTCTATTGGGCTTTGTACTTTTTATGATACTTAAATTGAGTATTTCTGATAACACCCCCGACTTTCTCCTGATTACTCCTCCATTCCAGATTGAGAAAAACATTGACACTCATAGTCGACACACGAAGAGCATTTAAACTCGGAGAAAAACATTGACATCTATCAGCCCAGTCAATTTTTTTCTTTTTATAATTTTCGGATAATTTCCACGCTAACTCCCAACTCCCAAAGGTGACACTCTGATTTTTTAAATAATTAATTTAAGAATTAAACTAAACTGAATTATTGCATTACCAAAACTTTTCTTTTTTCAACTTTTTTATTTTTGCTTTTAACAACTTTTGGGTGATTATTTAATTAAATAATACTACATTAGTTTATATTTAAAAATTTTGTATAAAAAGTATACATTATTGTATTTGATGTGATGGTTGGAATTTTATTAATCTGTAAATTCTTTTATTCAATTTATTGCATCTCATAATGTAAGTAATATAATGCTACACATATATATTGTGATGTGTCACTCTAATTCTTAATAAATGTTGCTATATATTTTTAATTTTAATTGAGTTATCATTTTCAGTGATAAATCAGTCAATTTACATTATTATCTTCTAAGCATGTGAGGTCCAATTGCATAAATCTTGCAATAAGGTTATAGAGACAAGTACCCATGGAGGCTCCACTCTTTTTGGCAGATGGAATGGAATTAATTAAGCAAAGGATATACTTCAAGTTAGCTACAAAAAAAGGATCCGAAGACAAATTAAAGGACTACAAAAATCTTTAATCAAACTTTTTGCAATTTTCCATGACAACTGATCCCAATAGTCATTTAAAAGCAACACCACCAAAAAAAAATGGCGTCTCAATCTGAAAACCAAATTTGGAATGTCCAAAGCAATAAAAACTCTGGAATTCACACACACAAAACCCTAATAAAGAACCCTATTTCCATATTCTTCACACCAACTAAACTAAAACAACAGGATATTAGTAAGAAAAACGTGCTCTCTCATGACCACTCATCTCATCCTTTAAAAAGATTGACACTGCATTTCATCTTCAAAAGATTTTAAGGTCTTTTCCCTACATGGGTTTTTGATATTTGTACATATATAATAACATTGAGAAGATAGGGATGCTTGCTATTGCTATTGCTATTTGGATTTTGCTAGCTAGCTAGCTAGCTACCTCATCTTCTGTTTTGGCTAGCTTTCAATTCAAGATCGAGCCATCACTTCACTTGAGACTTGGAAGTACTGGAATGTGGATGGTTAACTAATTAATTTGTGTGCCTTAGCTTGCCACACTTTGCTCATTTTTCTGCATTGTTATGTCTATTTTTTATTCCTTGTATTGCATGGGAACATATATTGTTAAATCAATACTTGTTCGGTTATATGGCTTTATAAGATATGTAAAGTCAAATATTTAGTTGCCTAATTTGCATATTGGTCCATGCATCTTTAAATTAGTTTTATTTTATACGCTAAATAGAATGCGTTAAAATTGACATATTATTATTACGATATTATCAAAAAAAATATTATTATTAATGTGAATATCACTTAATTGAAAATTCTCTTTAAATGGCCAAAAATTTTAAAATTTAAATCTCATTTATACTAAAACAAAATAAAAATTTAGTTTATTTTTACATAACATTAATATTATGTCAATATAAATTTACTAGTATTAATTTACTTAACTAATTTGCTACCTTCTTTTTGTACTATTCTTAATGATTTTTGACATATTTGAAATGAGTATGTCTTTCAAAATTAGTTTATCTTTTCTTTGTTAAGGTTTTCATTTGTCAATCAATGAGAAAATTGGACGAGGTGGACCCTTTTTCAGTGATACTATGAATCTGGACTTTCTTAGTCAAAATTTCTTCTTTTAAGACCTCTACTTAGGTCTAAAAGACAAACTTATCTTTCACTTAACTAAATATATGTTCACACAAGATACAACTTAGTATTATATTATATTGTCTTACAAATTACAAGTTAATATCCTACAAGATATCTTGCAGAACGTTTTGTATGCAAATATTTATTTTATCATATATGTGTAAATATCTTTCACAATATCTTGTATGCAAATATTTGTTACAAGATGATTTATTTGTAAGTATCTGTCCTACAAAATAACTTAAGTATCTTAAAAAATTCAACAAAAGATATAAATTTTGATAAGATCTTATTGCCTTTTAATTAAATCACTCCTTTTCAATTTATGTATCTCATAACTCTTGTATATGTATTTGCATTTTCTTCTCTTTTGGTATCATCAATTATTTGCTTAATGATATTTTAAGATCCTCATCAATCAAGAGTCCTTTTTTTAAAAAAAAAATAAATCTACATGTTGATGTAACTATCAATTAATAAACGAAAATAATATTTCAAACCTCTTCTCATAAGACTGTGCTTATATATATATATAAAGGCTTATGAACGTTTGTTTTTGTTTTTAAAAAAAAAAAATCTATTTTTTAAAAAACATAAAATCATAAAAAGACATATTTAGTTACAAGTTTTAAATCACATTCCTTTTCACTCTTTTTCATTTTGAAAATTATTTTTAACAAATATTTATCTTTTTTCCTTAAAAACATCATTTTATAAATTTTTAAAATATTATTTTTAAAACATTATTCAAACCCGATATTAAATTTTGTTCTCATAAGTTATATAGAAGATTAGAAGGTCTTAATAACAAGATGGAGTTTATCGCTTTTGACTGCCATGACCATCAACTTTTACTTAAATTTACTATTAATTAAACTTTTAATTGTTAAAAAATATTATACAATTTTCATTTTTCTTTCATTTTTTAAAGCCATTTTTATTTTAGTTAAAACTGCTTATTATTATATAAAAATATTCAAGTTATAGCCTATATTGATAGATTCAATTAATAAATTAAAAAAAAAAAAGAAAAAAATAGAGATATAATTAATTAATTGTGAAGCAATGTGTTGGAGATATATATAAAACGTAAAGATAGCAAGCATCTTCAGTACAATTAAACAATCGAAGTAGTCAGAAAAATCCAACAATTAATATGTGAATGCGACAGATCGATGATTTGAAATAAAACTAAATAAATAAATAAATAAGATAAAGGCCATCCAATCTGATGTATTAATTCATTCTAAAGGCTGATGATGAATTTGGTGAACTTGTTAGGTCTCTTCAATTGGACGGTGACCAGAAAATAAATTAATTAATTTAACGCAATAAAAGATCATCAGCTAGATATATAGCTTGCCAAGACACAAATTAAATTGTAGTTTAATTTGCAATTAATGGTAATTTAATTAATTAATTTCATTGCCCCATTTCATGAATCCAATTATATATGTATATATATAATTGCAATAAAGAATTAATATATTTAATTACTTTATTGATTTTGATTGATTGCAATCATTGGGGTACATGAAAGAATATATGGACATAGGAATTTCCAATGGATCATCATGAAGACGAGGATGACAAAATAAGCAAACTTTTCAAAACCTAAAAAGAAACATACAGGGACCAATTTAACTAAAGCCATATTTGTATTTGATGGTTGTCTAATCCTCTCCTAAATTAAATGTCTCATTTTCAACCATTATGCTTGCATCTTTACTTACTAACTCATATCGTTTTATTTTTTTTTAAAAGAAAAAATTCTACTGTAATCTAAAAGATTTAATTAAAGACTGTTGATTAGTTTAACTGTTAAAATTTATCAACTTGGAGTTATTGCTAGACTCAGAGGGACATCGACCCTACAAAACTTTTTGTTTATTAAATAATATATTTATAATAATTGAACTTTGAAAATAATATTTTTTTAGACTTCATTCTCTCTAATTTAACAATTTAACATTTTTTATTATCCTTAAATCTTCATAATTGTATATATTTGCCTTATACTTGGCATGGTACAAGAAGTGTGATAATTCAAATCTCCTCTCACATAATATTCAAGAAATAAACTATTTGATTTATATTATTAATTTTTTTAGTACGATTTATATTATTAATTGGAATATATTTTCTAAAAACAATTAATTTAGACAAAAATGTGGTTGAAGGGGACCAATTAAGGGTTGGAAAATGAGGCATTCTTTATTACAAATCTGCAAGCCACGGGGTCCCATATATATATATATATATATATTACATTAAATTTCATGGATTCACATGAATGAGCAAGAAAAGATATACATCTAAAAAATTAATATATAATAAAAAGCAGGCAAAGTTTCTCAGATTTTAAAGTTCCGTGATCTTCTACTGAGAGAAAGTTGAATCTTGTATATATATATATATGCAAAATTAAATAAATTTAGTTTGGTCTGAGAAATTAAAAGTGAGATCAAAAAGGCCTTCGAGAGTTCGAATACTATCATTCTTCTCCATCCTCATCTTGCTGTGTTGCAATGATATTGTTCGCATGAAATTTGGCAACCCCTTATTTAATTAATGAAACGAACATTGCATTATGTATAATCTTAGCTATAACATTAACGTATGTACGTACACACACAAGTTGTGTATACAGTAGGGGAAGCTAATAAGTCAAAGAAATGAGCTGTGAGAATGTGATATACAGATGAATAATAAAAAAGCTTTGTATTCAATGCATAACTGATCAGGAAGAAACTAACGTATATGTATCAAAGAGGCAACATATATAGCTATAGCTAGCTAGCGATAGCTGTTTGCTGTACGTTCAGAATTAATACATGGAATTTATTTAATTAACACGCTTTATGTAGAATACAAGATTTAAGCAATATTCTAAAGGGTCTTAAGTACACACAGTCGTCTTGGAAATTATGGCTATATATATATGTGTGTGTGTAAAAAGTCTTATTGACGTGCGTCTTTTAATTGATTAAAGCTAGCTCAGGACCAGAGGGAAGCCCTCTACTTTAATTTATTTAAACATATATAAATGTTATATGATAGCACGAAGAAATTGAAAAGAGAAAAGCTAGAGAAAGTAATCATCAATGATACAGTACATACACTCTTTCTTTGATTCAGTTTAAAGAATTCTAAAGCTCTGTTTAAGAGATCTCGAATCTCTAACTCTCATCCCATGTTGCTTAGTTAGTTTCCTTTGAATGGGATTAGCTTTGCTTTGCTTTGTTTCAGATTTCCCAGAAAAATAAAAAGAACTATTAAAACAGCCAGCCTGCTTACCATGGCCAACCATGAAACAACTCTCTTCATTCTTTTTTATTATATAATACCAATCGAGAGACCTCCTGTTAAAGAGCAAAACAGGACAGTTGGCAGTACCTAATTGGCTTAGTTCTTGGCGTACTCATTTGGAGAATCTCATGGACTTTTTTTATTATTAGGGTTTATATTTTTATTATATTTTCATCGTTTTCTCCTTTGGACTATACTCTGATAGATTTTTGTTTATGGTTTCTTGTACAATGTACAACACTAGAATATTTATTTTTTTCTTTTTTTATCTTTACTATTTTTTATAAAAATTCTTTTTCAAACATACCTTGTAAAACCAACCCAATCAACACAAATGATTTTACCTCTTACATGGGCATATTTAAATATAAAGGGATTAAGCTTAGGGTTAAGCAAAAGATTGGGGTTTTATGTATAAAAATTAAAGTGATACAGAGAGAGATTCCATTATTCTAAGAAAAAAGAAAAAAGAAAAAAGAAAAAAGGCATTGATCTTAGAGATTGCAAGTCCCGAGGCCAACTAATAATGACATGAGAAAAAAGAGAGAAAGGGACAGTCCATCCTACTAATATACTGAAACCTAAGTTAATTAATTTACATAAATTAATTACTATAATTAATGATAACAATAATAATAAATACCCTTACAATTTTTTTATTATTCATGGATGACCTATATACTTAAAGCCTTTGTTTAAATAAAACTTATTAAATTAAGCAAGAGCACTTCCTATTTGACGGGTCAACTCAACTACTACTACTTAGAATAATGTAAGAGAACCACTAGATTTAATTTCCTTTTTTAGAAGATCTCTTAAAAGGATGGTACAATTTCTTTTCCTTTTTTTAACTTAATAATAACATTTTTATTAAGTAAGTTTTTAATATTTTTCATTTTCAAAGCCCTTAAGAGAAAGTTGAAAATTATTTCACCTAAAAATATAGGTTATATCAAAATACATGTAACAAATTAAAAGCATGTCCCATCATCCTTCACCAATAACATAGACTATTTTGCCATCGCCTTACTGTCCCATAACAATATAAATTTGTTGGCCATAACTTTTTCAACAAGTTCATTTGAAATTTTATCAAGTTTTTTACTCGATTTGATATTGATTGACTTATTAATAAAGAAAAAGTTAGATTTGCAATAGATAAATGAAATAAATCCAAAGGAATGAAAGGAAAAAAAATAAATATGTTTATTATTTGGGATTTATCCGAAACTAGGAAGGGGGCATCAAATGGCATATTCCAAATTCATTACAATATAAATAGCTAATAGAGTAAAGAATATGAGAAGATAAAAAGCATTGTTTACAAATTTAAGGTATTTTTTAAAATATATTATATTTTCACTTAATCTTAAAAATACGAGAGAAATTATCCGTCAAGATTTTTTTTTTCTTCTTTTTTGATTGTTATCAATGAATACTTAAATTTTAATATCTCAAAAATTTTATTAGCTGTATCATAATTGTATACTTCTAAATTTTAAAAAAAATTTAAACTATATTATATTATAAACATCTAAATTTTAAATAAAAATTAGATATTTTCCTTCATAATTGTCTGTATGTAAATTTTCAATAGATGCTAAAAATCATCTAAATAATATTATTAAAAAATAGTCAAATTATAATCTAACAAAATTTTTGACATATACAAGAATTATATACATTCAAATTCTCGGCAAGACAATCATGTTAATAATCAAGAAATATTTATAAACTCTAATATATATGTATTTCAAATATTTTTAACAAAATTACATGTAAAGTAAACAAATATTTTTTATATTCCCACATGTAACTTTGTATATACTTAATGTATAATAATTTTATCCTATAATAAGTTGATCAAAAATTATAATACCTCATTTTTAAATAAACTAAAAATTCAAACAACCATAAAGAAATTAAAAAGTCGGCAGGTGAAAGTCAAGGATTCTAATAATTAAAATTCATGGAAAATGTAGTTACATAAATTAGCCTAACTTAAACATGTCAAATAGAGCAAGTTGCCCATCTTGCAGAGACAGTAAGTCAATAATTATATTTTCCTTTCACGACTCAAACATATTTTTTTAAAGGTTAGAAATTTTAGTCCAATTAATAAATGTATTTGTTTTCTTTTTCTCCAAGCTTTCACAATAAAATAAAACTACAGAAAAGATAGAGAAGGGAGTGAAGTTATCATACAAATTGGATATAAAATAGAAATAAAATACAAGTCTCCTTCCCCAAACCCATATGGCATAGAATCTTAATTAATAGCTCAAAAATGAAAAAAACAATGAATTGTGTGTATGAAAATGAGCTAGCTAGATTTTGGGTTCTTGACCAAACAAACCCCATTAAAGATCTTAAGCTCTATTTCCAAGACAATAATCAAACACAATGTAATAAACTAGGGAAAAAGGCTTGCTAGTGA
Source organism: Azadirachta indica (assembly GCA_022749755.1). Lineage (NCBI taxonomy): Eukaryota > Viridiplantae > Streptophyta > Magnoliopsida > Sapindales > Meliaceae > Azadirachta > Azadirachta indica. The sequence continues at coordinate 12,011,717 of CM040443.1, read as the reverse complement.
GAGTTGGCAGTGTCAGTTGCTAGCTCAAACTGGTATAATTATGAGCTTAAAAAATTACACACTAAGTTATACGATAAATATTAAAGTTTTGATTTTTAAAGCTAAAAAAGAAAAAAAGAAAAAAAGAAAAAATTGTTTAACTCTTTATAATGTTTTTAACAGTAGCAGTGGCGGTGGTTAATGATCAAAGAGCACTCTTTTTGATGCAAGCGTGGGTATAAATGCAGGACCTTTGCCGTTACTCCTTTCTTTCACTTTCTTTTACAATTGCAATTGCAATTACAAAAACCCATTTCTTTTGTTTTCTAATTTCTCTCTCTTTCTGTAACCAGAATAGTAGTTGTGTTGTTGAGCAAGAAAACCGGAGGGGTCCGGAGCCCAAATTCATTAAAGTTTGTATTTTTATGAGATTAAAAACTAAAGCTTGAATACAGGGCAGAGTACCAAAAGTAGCACAGAATCTGAAATCAATATATTTCTCTCGCCACTTTTAGTTGGCTTTCTCTCTCTCTCTGTTTCTGATTACTCTGACTAGGGTTTTGAATGGGGGTTATTAATTGTACTGAAATCAATGTTACTTTCTTTTGCTTGCTTAATTGACTGCCTTCTCATCAGACTTTTTCATGCTTCTTCTCTCAACTTTCTTTAACCGTGTGTCTTTTGTCTTCAAGTGCTTCCTTTCTTTGTAATTTTGGTACTTCTAGTCCAGTGTTAGCTTTGGAAATGGTAGCCGCTCAACTCGTGTGATCTTTGCTTCATAGTTTGGTACTTGGGGCCTTTGTTTCACTATAACCTCATTAGCCGAAGTGGGTCTGTCTTATTTAGTTCTTTTTAATTGTTTTTCTCTGTGCGTTGCTTCATTGGTTAGTTCTCACACTTGCTTGGTTTCATTCGTTCTGGGAGGATTGAGCTTTTAAAGGAATATCCTTCAGACCGCCGTGAAGTTTCGTATATTGTAAGTTTCAGCGTTTCTGGTTTTTCGTTAAAACTTGTTTGTGAAGTGATAATTGGATATATTTTTTGAGAATTAGATACCTTCATTCACTTTGTTTTAAACTTTTCTTTTTATTTCCTCCCTTTTGTAGCTTTGATATTTGGTTAATCTCATCTAGTCACTGCTCACTAGGGCTTTTTTTTTTCTCATTTTTTTCGGTAGTCAATTATAAAGATTCGGGTTCTGCTCTGGTGAATTTCTGTTGGTTGCTTGTTCGTTGTTCAAACTGAATTGTGAGAGAAAGGCATATACTTTTGCTGTTCTTGTTGAGCGGAGATGGATATGAATGATAAAGATAAATTTGAGCTAGAAAAGAGGAATGATAATCCCATGGACTACCATTCACCTAATGTGTCTGCAGACTGGCGATTTAGTGGTGCGCCTATCAATTTGGTTTCCGCTGGTAATCCGATAGCAGTTGGTACTGCATCATGTTCCTCTGCTCCAATGGTAGACTCATTTAACCATACCATTTGGGAGCATCCAACCAGTACACAGAACTTGGGGTATTGTGATGTTGAAGCCCAAAACAGGGCAAGCACTTCAAATGCATTAGGAATTAGAAAAGGCAATCCTGCCTCTTTGGCGAGTAATATTAATAGACCACTTGATATGGGATGGAATCCAGCTTGTTCGATGCTTAAAGGAGGTGTTTTCTTACCAAATGTGCCTGGAATGTTCCCGCAAAGCTTATCTCAGTTCCCAGCTGATTCTGCATTCATTGAGCGAGCCGCCAGGTTTTCATCCTTCAGTGGTAGGAATTTCAGTGATGTGATGAACACTTTTGGCATTCCTGAACCAGCAGGTCTTTATACTAGAGGTGGGGGGATGATGCAAGGGCCACAAGAAGTTTTTGCAAGTAGCGGGTTGAAGTCAGTATCTGGTGGTCAGTCACAGAAGAATGAGATGAATGTGGCTGAAGTTTCAAAAGATACTTCCTTGTCTATTGAGCATGCGGCTAATGATGGGAGTGGACTAAAGAATGACAGAAATGGTGAGAGCCTTGTTAAATCTCATGAAGAAGCAAAACATGGTGTTGGTGGTTCTGGTAACGAATCTGATGAGGCTGAGTTCAGTGGTGGTGGTGGTCAAAATGAGCCATCTGGGCTAGAGTGCACTGGTGGGGAACGTTCCACCAAGGGCCTATCCTCAAAGAAAAGGAAAAGGAGTGGACAGGTAGAAACCATCTGGTTTACTTTTTTATTTCTTCCTTCAATTTCTGACTTGTCCTTTGTCTTTCTTTCTTACCCCCTTCATTAATTTTTCGTTAGCATACTGAACTTGATCAAGCTAAGGGAGCCCAGTCATCTGATGAAGCTGCAAAGGACAATGCTGAAAATCAACAGAAAGGAGACCATAACCCAGCCTCAACCACAAATAAGACTGCTGGAAAGCAAGGAAAACAGGGGTCTCAATCTTCAGATCCACCAAAAGAAGAATATATTCATGTCAGAGCTCGAAGAGGCCAGGCAACAAATAGCCATAGTCTTGCAGAAAGAGTAAGATTTTACATGGAATTTTTTTTGTGCACGCGTGCCTGCGCATGTGCGTGGTTAAAAAAAGCCTTTTAATTTAGCGCAATAATAGGAAATCATTGATTTTTACTGTAGGTAAGGAGGGAAAAGATCAGTGAGAGGATGAAGTTTCTTCAAGACCTTGTACCTGGTTGTAGTAAGGTATGTTTGTTGGATTTGATGGTTTGGGAAGTTCCAATAAGACAAACTTTCCATAAAATTTGGCTTATGTTGTGGTTCACAACATTCAAATTTATTGGTGTTTTGCAGGTCACAGGCAAGGCTGTAATGCTTGATGAAATTATTAACTATGTACAATCACTCCAGCGGCAGGTTGAGGTATGGAAAAGAAAACATTTTCTTTTTCCTTTTTCTACACTGTTTCTCTTCATCAACACAGTATAGGTGGCCAATTTGTTGTCCATGCAGAATCAACACTTTCGTTCCCTCAAAAGTTCTGATGACTGCATGGATGCATACATTCTGCAATAGACACATATTGAATGAAACAGCATAATAGCTTGCTGCTTAGCTACCATAATGATGAATACAGTTCTTGGCAGAATTTACTATCTGAAAGTTTTTCATGAATTTCTGTTCAATTTTTTCCCTTGTTGCTATATTGTGGATTATCCATTTTCTTTCATGGCTAATGTGTGTAGCGTCCCTCTGGCCCTCTCTCTCTGTTTTATGTTTTACCAGTTTCTGTCTATGAAACTCGCAACAGTAAATCCACGGCTGGATTTTAACATAGAAGGGTTGCTGGCAAAAGATGTAAGTCATTTGGCACACATTTCAGTGATGCAAATTTCTTCATGAGTATACATGTGCACATCTTATACAACGGAATGTATGCTTACACAGATGCTTCACTCGCGGGCCGGTCCTTCGTCCACTCTGGGGTTTTCCCCTGATATGGCTATGCCTTATCCCTCAGTACATCTGTCTCAACAAGGGCTTATGCAAGCATCTCTTCCTGGCATGGGGAGCCCTTCTGATATACTTCAGAGACCTATTAATTCCCAGTTGTCACCAATGACCGGAGCATTCAAGGAGCCCACTCAGGTATCATTCTATCCAAAGATAGATCATTGTAAAGATAGTAAAGCTCTGATACTGATACATGCTAAAATTCCTGTCTCTGTCATCAACTTTTTAATTCATACAATCACAAGGTCATCTGGGTCAGTCTTCATTAATTGCTGAGCAATGCAATTTACCTTTCATTTTGATGTTTTCGACAGCAGTTACCCAATGTCTGGGAGGATGAGCTCCACAATGTTGTCCAGATGAGTTATGGAACCAGTGTTCCTCCTGACAGCCAAGATGTAAATGGTATAACTTGTTAATTTCTGTATTAGCTTCTTGTTTAAAGTGTTTCTGAGCTTAATACAGAATTCTCTGTGGCATTGACAGGGTCTTCGCCACCAGGTCATATGAAAGTTGAACTTTGATTATCTCTATTGGTTCTCCGCTAATGCTACCGTTTTAGTCATGCATACTTGCACTACAAGAAGATGACAAAGCTCAGGAGAGTTCCTCTTCTGAATATGAAGGACAAGTAATCATACATTATTACCATGTTTCTACATCATCACTATTTGTCAATTAAGATGCTACTGAGCTGGTATCAGGAGGATCAGTTCATAACCAAAGCTGGGGTTCATCTATTAAGCCTCGAGGATCCTCAGGTATATGATGCAGCGGTAACTTTCTTGTTTCTTTGTTTGAACGTTAACTTCATATGCCAAAGAGGTATTGTTCATGGGAATAGAAAAGCTTGATTAGATCATCTACCTTATCCATATCAGAGAATGTATAGATTAATATTCCAGGATCTTGTGAGATAATTTAGAAGATAGCAGCAGAAACCTCGAGTTCTTGTTCTGTTCATCAGAATTGGAAGCTGTATCTGTTAATTATATATATTGATAAATGTAATGCCATTCCTTTTCCCATCTGTAGTACAGTTCAAAAGTTGATTTGCTGATTTTACTAAGCACCATTTGAATAATAACATATTACATCTCCGGTTTGTTCCTCATGGGATTCTCCATTTGATTCTTGCTCCACTTCTGAGTAACCTCTCATGATCGGCTTGAAATTGGAACTTGTGCCAAATCAATGTTGTGCTAGGTAGCCAGCAAAGTTTACAGCTCACAATATTCTCTGGCAAGGAAGATCCCATATCAGATATCGCTGGACCTGGAGGACAAAGGGATAAAGCAAAACTTGGAAAGGTGTACTCTGGACTGGATTTTGTTCAGGATTTTTAGTTGGGAACGGTCAAAAGGCAAATAAATTTAAGAATCTGACAGTGTATGGAATAGAAATTATATCGACTGTGAAATTCAGATAAAAATGTAAGACATTTATATGTCATTCCGTCAAGAACTGGATACCAAGTTCATGGAGAAAAAGATGACTGGGGAGTCAGATGCAACAGTCTGCAGTCTCAGTCTCTTTTCCACTAATATTTCAATGGTTGCAAGCGATTCAAATATGCAATAATGTCTTGGTCCCCGGAGAAACGCTAGATTATTAGTGCTACGCTTTTTCAGTTGCAAATGGAGAAGCAAAGGTTGAAATCTTTAAACTTGTATCTGACATAACAAGAAGAGCAATTTTGATAATGCTAGTGTCAGTTCTGTAATCAATCTCCCTCTCATAAAGTCATGTTTACAGCTGTTCTAGATCCACTGCTGATAATTTTTTAATATTCAACGAAACCTTGTTGTAAAAGCTGGTAATTCTAAAAAAGAAAAAGAGCTGCTGGTGAAAGGGAAAAGAAATTATTGCTGATAAAATTCTCGTACAATCGCTATACAACTTACAGAATTTAAAACATTAATCATTTAAAACATTTTTAATTCTGCATTTAAAAATATTTATTCTTCATCATTTTCTTTTTTCAGTTTTTAAGTTGTATATTCGACGTTAATGCTCTCCTTAAAAGGTATTATTATAGCATCTAGTCAGCCGCGCCAAACTTGAATAAACTGGTCCATTTGAAAACTGTTTTCAGTTTTGGTTGTTTTGTCTTGTGTTTTCTGACAATAAGTCAGCCCACAACAGCTCTTCCCGCCAATAACATACTTATGTCTTCACCTTCCAACTACTACGCTTCCTTGCTAAAACTCTGCTGCGAAACTAGAAAACAACAGCAAGTCAAAAAAATCCACTGCCTTTTAATCAAAACCATAACAAACCCGGAAATATTTCTTTTGAACAACCTCATCAATTCATACGGGAAACTAGGCAACATACAGTATGCACGCCACTTGTTCGACAAAATGACTGAACCTAACCTTTACTCATGGAACACTATTCTCTCTGCTTATTCGAAATCTGGTAATCTGTCGGAAATGCAAAATATTTTTAGTCACTTGCCATATCGTGATGGGGTTTCTTGGAATTTGCTTATTTCAGGATACGCAAGTCATGGTTCTGTTAATGAAGCAGTTCAGGTTTATAACTTTATGTTGAAAGACGGGCTTGGTAATTTGAATAGGATTACAATTTCAACAATGCTTATACTGTGTTCAAGTCGAGGTCTTGTTGATTTGGGGAGACAGATTCATGGGCAAATAGTGAGATTCGGGTTTGGATCATATGTTTTTGTGGGTAGTCCTTTGGTGGATATGTATGCAAAATTGGGGTTGATTTACGATGCCAAGCGAGTTTTCAATGAGATGCCTGAGAGGAATGTAGTTATGTACAATACAATTATCACAGGGCTTTTGAGAGGCGGGTTGGTTCAGGAGTCAGTTAGGCTATTTCATGGTATGAAGGACAAAGACTCAATTACATGGACAACGATGATTACAGGACTCACACAGAATGGTCTGTACAGAGAAGCGATTGATGTTTTTAGAGAGATGAGATTGGAAGGTTTGGCTATGGATCAGTTCACCTTTGGGAGTGTGTTAACTGCTTGTGGTGGTCTATTGGCGTTGGAAGAAGGGAAGCAGATTCATGCTTATATAATCAGGACTGACCATAAGGATAATATCTTTGTGGGAAGTGCTCTTGTTGATATGTATTGCAAGTGCAAGGGCATAAAATCAGCAGAATCAGTTTTCAGGAGAATGAGTCAGAAGAATGTTGTTTCGTGGACCGCAATGCTTGTGGGCTATGGCCAGAATGGGTATGGCGAAGAAGCTGTTAAGATATTTTCTGATATGCACAGAAATGGGATTGAGCCAGATGATTTTACTCTAGGAAGTGTGATTAGCTCATGTGCAAATCTGGCAAGCTTAGAAGAGGGTGCCCAGTTTCACAGCCAAGCCATAATTACTGGCTTAATTTCCTTTATTACCGTATCAAATGCACTTGTTACTTTGTATGGTAAATGTGGAAGTATAGAAGATTCTCATCGGCTGTTCAACGAGATGAACATCAAGGATGAGGTCTCCTGGACAGCATTGGTTTCTGGGTATGCACAATTTGGAAAGGCTAATGAGACTATTGATTTGTTTGAAAAAATGGTGGCCCATGGTTTTAAACCTGATGGAGTTACTTTCATTGGGGTTCTTTCAGCATGCAGTAGAGCAGGATTGGTGGAGAAAGGATGCCAGTATTTTGAGTCAATGGTCAAAGAGCACAGAATTACACCGATTCATGATCACTACACTTGCATGATTGATCTTCTCAGCCGAGCAGGAAGGTTAGAAGAATCAAAAAGTTTTATAAATAAAATGCCTTTCCAACCTGATGCAATTGGTTGGGCCACCTTGTTAAGCTCATGTAGAACTCATGGCAATGTGCAAATAGGGAAATGGGCAGCAGAGTCTCTTCTGGAATTGGATCCCCAGAACCCTGCAAGTTATATCTTGCTCTCAAGTATCTATGCATCCAAAGGGAAATGGGACCATGTGTCCTACTTAAGAAGAAGAATGAGAGATAAAGGAGTGAGGAAGGATCCAGGATGTAGCTGGATCAAATATAAGAATAGAGTGCATATGTTTTCAGCTGATGATCAGTCAAGTCCATACTCTGAGCAGATATATGCAGAGCTGGGGAAACTAAACTGGAAAATGATAGAAGAGGGATATATCCCAGACACAAGTTGTGTTCTTCATGATGTTAAGGATTCTGTAAAAGTAAATATGCTTAGCTACCACAGTGAGAGGCTTGCAATTGCATTTGGGTTGTTGTTTATTCCTCCTGGCCTTCCCATACGAGTGGTTAAAAACCTTAGGGTTTGTGGTGATTGCCACAATGCCACTAAATTTATTTCTAAGATCGCTGGGAGAGAGATACTGGTAAGAGATTCTGCCAGGTACCATTTGTTTAAAAATGGAGCATGCTCATGTGGAGATTTCTGGTAATGAGGTTCCCTTAGGAACATAGCTGTTGTCATAATTATGGACACGTGGGATTTGTTCAACAAATGATCGAAGCGTTACATGGCATCAGAAAGGATAGGAATATCATCACAACACTTGAGAGCCATATATTCCATAAAACATTTTCGTAGGGTCATTTATATCGTGCACTTTTGATCTCGAGATCCTGGTTATCATATTGTTGTTATATAACAATGAGAAGCATATCTGATGGAGAAGTTATGTTAGAAAATATTAACATTTTTGAGATGTGGCAAGGCATTCATTTATATAAAAGCTGAGTTGGTCTGTTCATTGTTCAACCTAAAGAAAGAATGGTACATGCTTAGCGTAACGGTTTAGCAGCTCTTCAGGTTATGCTTTGATAGACTACAGGCTTTTCAGGTAAGACACAAAAAACTTATCATTTTGCTTTGCTGAGTGGCACTGAGATACATAAAGGGTAGCCTGTTAGGACACATGCTTATTACAGGTTACGTATGCTTGTGTGTGATATTTTAGCATGGTTTTAATATTGGAAAAAGCTATGGTGGATGTAAAATGTGCATGGTAACCATTTCTTGCAGTCTTTCTCATCTCTGGTTAGATTTTGAATAAGTTTGTAACGCTAGAAAATCAAATGATGCAAATGATTTGGAAGTACACCAAGAATCTGCAGCTTCTTCACAATCAATTAGAAAACAGAAAAGAAAAAGTGGTGCTGGGGTTCTTTAACCCTAGCTAATATTATTTCTTTGAAAGTCATAGCTCTCTCCACATCTTAGCATGAATTCTCTCTTCCTTCACCTCTTCGGTTTCTCTCAACTTGTTAGTTCTTCACCTCAATATAATGTATTTTTGAAGAAATGCTGAGAATTAAGGTAGACATATTTTAGTTTCCATCTTCCATTAAATTTTAAATGTTGATTGTTTTTTACGCACCCATGATGCATGGGATCCCAATTCTGAGGGCAGGGAATTGAATGTACCCAACTGGTTAGGCTCATATTCAACTTCTAAGCGCCTTAGTTCCCTTTAAACTATGACAAACACCTCATAGATTTGACAAATCCTGTTTTTGAGTTTCATGGGGATCCAGTTGAATAATAAAACCTAGCTTATTTAAAATTTTCTTTCACAATTACTTTGGCACTCTGTTTCCGCATGTTGTAGTGCATGTCACTTCCAGATGAATACGATTCTTCAATTGCATTCTATATTCTATTTTCCATTTGTTTTCTGAATATTTCTTTTTGAACTAGTCAATTACAACACTAAATTAAAATCTTTGATTTTAGTATCTGCATAAAATTATATTAAATGGAAGTATATCGATTTTTCTATTTCCTTATTCATATTCCTTGTTTGAAAATCTATCATTATGTCTCTAAGTACCTGTCCATTATACATAGATTTTTAGCTGTAGACTGTCAACTGAAGTTTTACAGAGCATAAACATTTTCTACTATATTAACATATTATAAGAGACAGGACCAAGTTCTTTGATTCGGATTCAATATAGTGTTTTCTGTTGCAAAGTACCACTGAAATAATATGTTATACAATAACTAGTTTGATATTGTTTGAACCTGACTGTATCAACTAGATCAATCACAACAGTGTCATAATATTTCCAATTGTTTCCTAAGGTAATTATTATTTTCTTCAATGGAACCTTCAGTTTTTGCGCTTGATGAACAACAGGTTGATGCTTTCAATTGAAGCACTTTGATTTGTTAGAATGAAATGCATTGTTTGAATTCAAATATTCTATCCATACAATCCATACAAGGTTATACAAGCAACATACTTGACAAAAGAATAATACAAAAGTAGGCTAGGTCTCATAACAGGATCAAAAAAATAAAAATTTATTGAATTTAAATCTGAAGAAGGTGTGAAAGCTGCAGCAAACTTCATTATCATTCTTGTGATAGTTTGATCGACTCCAATTGACCTTGCTGTTGGTTCTGTTTCAGGTTGAACAAAAGATAGTTAAAATAAAACTTATATTCGACAACCACTGCAGTATTAGACAGAGAAGCCAACAATAATTACCTGCAATTGAGTGCAGATCTCAATTATTTCTGCTAGAGGTGCCCAATCCCCAAAATTTCTCTCGATGAACTGGTAAGCAATGCCACTTCTTCCTCCACCAACTATGAAGAGTCCACCCTTAATTTCACCTTCACCTTTGAAATTTTGCTCTATTCCCATGGCTTTTGCACGTTTATAATTTGCAATAGCCCGTGGGTTCAAAAGAAATCCCGATAGGAACTTGTCTTTGAGCAGTTTTCCACCCCCAAGAGCCTTAAAGAATTCCATTCCCTGGTTGTAGGCTACAACACCACCCCAATATCGTGGCCAGAAGTCTTTTACCTGCATGAAGTAGACATGTCAAACAAAGAATAGTAGATTAAAAGAAGAATAAGCCAAAGAATTTTCTAGTACCTCTGATTCTATGTATTCATGAAGAACAGCAAATAGTTGAACTCCCAAGGCATCAAATATGGGTTTCTTTGCATAGAGCTGATGAGCTTCGGCTCGGCACATGATGCACCTGTTTAAAGTTCAAGATATGTAAAGAACCATTCCAAGTTTCACTTACTGAAGGATTAGAACACATAGCAGAGCAAGAAAAATGTTATGCTATGAAAAACTGTGAAGAAAAAACCAGTCTTTATGTTGTTTAAGTTGATTATTTCTTTTTGGTCTCAGATTTAAATTGTCATCAGCTGTGTAAGCATTTTTTTTTTAACCCATTGGTACCATTTGAGATTTAGGTCTCATCTACAGCTGTACTATGGATCTTATCTTATAAATTTCTTACTTTTAGCCACTGGATCTAAATGTGTCTATATGTATTTTATATGGTATGCTAACCAAATTAATTACCAGAGTAGACTATACAGTTAGAGATGCCAAGATTTGCAAATATAAAGTGTTTACCCAGGACGACGGATGCAGAGGAGGACAGCTGGTTTTTCTCGCCATAGTTCCGAAGCCTTCATTGGAGGTGTCCTTGTTTTCACCAAACGCTCCATGCCGATCTTGTACTCAGGGGTTAGTTTTTGAATTGAGACGTTCTCAATGGCAGAATAAGGTGCAACCTTGTCATTTACTGTAGGAGGTTGTACACAGCCACATGCTCGGGGTTCAGCGGGTCCTGCAGCAACAATTCCTTTGAAGGTGTATCCATCTTTGATCTTAAAATCAGCCAGTGATTGTTCAAGTGATTTATCATTATTTGTACTGAATCTTGATTGGGATCTTGTTATATCCTGCAACTTTCTAGAGTTGACGGATACATAACTCTTGTTAATGCTATTATTTCTAGATGGCATGCCTCTGCTTTGAATTATAGGGCTAGCATACAATTTGGGCATGGGGTCTGAGCATGCGCTAGTTCTGTCTGTGAACCGAGCAATATGGCCTCTCTTCATACCAAATTGGGAAGACAAATCGCCGGCACTTAAGTTAATAAGTTCAGGCAGAGATTTTCCTGAGGCCTCAAACTTGTCTGCATATTGCATCAATGCACGATCGTGCAGGTATGATCTGATTTCCAGTGCATCCTAGAGCAAAACAAAGAAAATCCACAAGGGCAGACAAATCATATTGAAACTTCAGAATTATGGAACTGAATTCATTGATGAAAGGATTCATGCTTGATATAAAAAGGAATAACCATCTTAGTGAACCGAAAAAACTGAAAGATATGCAAGTCACAGGTTTTAGACCAGTAATTCTATAAATAACAAACCTTTTGTTGTTGTGACATACTTATTGCATCCATATCTTCTGCATTCATAATCTTCAGGGTTGGTACATCATCCCAACCTTCTTCTACAAGCTTGGGAAGCAGCCTTTTCAGAACTCCATTTCCAACAAAATCCTCCATTACAAAAGAACCCATTCTCTCCTGAAGGAATGGCCCGAACCAACTCACCCTTGTCACCCAGATGTGCTGATAAGACTACCGTTGTGTGGTCCGACGACTCAATATATATACAGACCTTTAGATTGTATAAAATACAAAAGTTTAATACATAGGCATCTAACTCCGGCATAGATGCCAAATTATTTTTCTTTTATTTGAATATCTATGTGCTTGAAATAAAATAAATTTCATTAATTTATGCAAAATTTCAACCAATCCACTCAAATTCCAAATTATCCCACCAAAAGCACCTAAGAAAAAGAAAGGTTTAGTCCTTTAAGGTAGATTGGAGACTAAAAGACAAAAGCTAGAAAGCGTATCTGGAATAAGAACATTGCTTGGTGATTGCCTTTAAGGTTGGACTAATGTGACAAGGATGTCTTCTGAAAAACATGAACTCGAAGGGCATTTGGCAAATTCAAACGTGTATTAAGTGCGTTACATGGTGACGGCTGCTTTTGCAAGGCCGGCCAAGCCTGACGTTTTTTATATTGCAAAACTAGTCGTCAACAATGTGATTAGCTAGCAGCAGCCAACTTGCCGATGTTTATTGGGTACGGGAACAGGCAAAATCTTTGTATTAGTTACCGCCTTCTGCTTTGTGTATTCTGGTCTTCTCAGTTGTTTCATTGTAAATGATTTTTTTTTCCTTTTTTTCTTAAAAAAAAATGTCTGCCTACGTTTTGTTTCTTTCCTCTTATTTTATCTGGAGTGAGAACTTCCCAAATCAACCTGCTTTCTTGAATTTTATACAGTGATTTCTACATGCTAAAGACTCTTTTAGTGCTGCCAAAAGTGCAGAAAATTTTTTTCTACGGCTGTAGTTTTAGCAGTTTTTAAATGCTATATATCCCACAACTGAGAAACTTTTAAATCTTGCGGTGAAGAATGTTCAATACTTCAAACTTTTCCCTACAGTGTTTAACTCAGTTTTTTGATATTTGATTCAAGCGGAGCAGAAAACTTTACGTTCCTAAAAGGAAAATCAGAACGAAATTAAATTAAGAGAAGAAAAGAGAACGAGACACTATAGATTAGTGCTATTTATACAAAATCAATTTCAACCAGAAAGTTGATTTGAAGCTGTATGATTAGCAAGACTCGTCAGGGTACCTAAGAGAGATTAGCATGACAATTACTACAATTCCTTTGCATGCTAGTTCTTGCCTGTAAAAAGAAGATTTACAAGGTACATTGCTTATTTATTTACATAGTATAGTTGGGAGCAGAGATACTGGGCATCTTGTTTAAATGCCTCAAGATTTTCTCAGCCATCTGCCTTGTATTAACATCTCCATGATGGAAAGCACTGACCAATGTAGCAGGCAGCAGCCTGTCCCGAGATATATCTGAAGCACTTTTTTCCCCACCTTTCACTAGAAATCTCTCAATCATCCAAAATGATTTCTGCCGCAAACCCTCTTGGCTGTGCTCTTTAACCACATTCAGCACATGTTGTATGGCATTCACTTCACTCAACATGCTTACACTCTTGTCCACATCTACTTTATCGTCCAACAAAGTACATAGAGCTGATAATGCAGCTTCAACCACCTCAATATTCTCATGATCCAAACATGCCAACAGCCTATCAACTGCCTTTGCATCAATTAAACAAAATGTGTTCTCTGAAGAGCAAGCTCCTCTGTGAACTGGGCACAGTGGTATTTTCTTTTTCTTTGATGAGTTAACTGATAGGGACTTCGGTAGAGAAAACATTTTCATGAACTTTGTTCTCTTTATTTGTGGTGGTTTTGATAGATTTGCTGATTCCGAAGACAGATTCTCCAACCCAATTGCTGATAACCTTTGAACCTCATCACATGATGTTTTTGTAAGCAGTTCTGTGAACACAGATGTGAAATTGTGGGTTCTTGCCAGAAACAGTATTTGGGGTTCATATAGTGTAGTTGTGAATCTGACAAGGATACCAACTAGGCCTTCGAAGTAAGCACTTGCATACCTGCTTGTTCTTGTTCCGCTTCTTTGAATTAGATTAATCGTTTGTAGAATGGTTGGAACTACATGCTTGCTGAGCAGAGCTAAATTGAGCGTTAGGTTCTGGTGGGGCAGTTTTTCAAGAAATTTTGCTGAAACTGCCTGCTTCTCTGAGATGCGGACTGTCTCGGTCGGGCACTGGATTAAGTTCTCAGGTAGGCCTCTGGTTTTGCAGAGTCTCTCAACTAGTGTGTGACCCATGTAAGGCGAGAGAGTAATGAGTAACTTTATCGCGGCAACAGCAAGTTCTTCATGTGGGTTGTTGATGAGTTCAATCAGGGTATAACTAGCTTCTGTTTCTTTAACAACCGATACAATGGTCCCAATTGGTTTGGGCGACTTTGCAAGGCATTGTAGAATTCTGATAAGATTGATGTTGAGTTCATCTGGCGTAGAATTCTTGAGCATGTAGATTATGTTGTACACAACATAGTCCGATGTCATTGTGTGGCCATGAGAATTTACTCGAAGGGTGTGATGCTCAAGCCCAGATTCAAGTATATTAGCAAGTATTGCAGCAGCTTCTCCTTTTGAGTTCATTGGTTCGTTGTGGATTATCCGAATGAACATCTCTTCAGCCATGATTTGTACAACACCTGCTTCTACAAGAATTTTGCAACTGGGATGGTAAGATGAAATTTGCACTAGTGCTTTGAATGCTGTCCTTCTTGTTAGACTGTTTCCACTATGAACCATTCTGATAAGAGTTGGAGCAACTCTCTCCGCCAGATAGGTTTTGCTGTCATGTCCAAGAACTATTTCTCCTAGGTAGCCTGCCATTTCCATCTGCATCTCCTCAGAACCTGTTTAGGTACGTGATATTGAAACAACATTTATAATTAGATACCAAAGGTTTTGCACTTTTATTGATCTAATATGATATGATCTGAAGCTAATTTTTGAGTTGGTAAAAACTATACAAGCATTACCTTCATTTAGATGATGTATCAAAGGTTCCAAAAGTCCATTTTCTGCCATACACTTGATGTTATCTGGGGACTTCTCCAGATTCTTTAAAATTTCATCCGCTATTTCTGAAGCAAAGGCATCAATTGACTGATTGTATTTGATTGTGATCAGTATTAACATCCCTCCGGTGACTGACCCAATATTTTCACACAAAGATTGGGATCTAGAAAGCTCAAGCAAGAATAGCAATGATTTATGCCTTATAGGTAGGTGACTACTTGACAGCAACCTGATTAATATTGAGATATCCATGCTCTTGGCAATCATTTCCTACACATAAAATCACCAATCAAGAATAGAACTTTGAATTACTATCCAAAGTTATCAGTTGACTTGTTTCCAGATAACAATACATACTTAAATCATACAATGGGCAGAAGCTGTATACCTAAATTATTTAGAACATGTTGATGGGTTTCTGTTGTATAAAAGGAACTTGCAGTTAAGGATTGGTCAATTATGATGATATGCTTCTGAAAACTTATCTTTCCAGATTAATGTTTTTGCATTCAACACTCTGAAGATCATTACGCATCCAAATTATTAAGTACATTTGATCATAATGTTTGAGTTTTTCTTTATAGGAGTTCAGAAATACGAGGAGTCAACGTAGCAAACCTTTCCATCATCATCTTCCTCCACCAGTTCACGTAATAGTTCCAGTGCTGCACATCTCACATCTCTGTCTTTATACCCGACTAAATTAATGAGCAATGGTAACACCCCAATGTTGCGGATTTGTACCTTGTTATAGTGTTTCCTCTGGCAGGTAGTCTGCAAATCTTTTATTGCCTCGAGTATCATTCTTTCTGAACCAGCTAAAGACAGCGCTGCCTTGGCAACCTTGATACTTGCAGCATCATTCCTGTCCTTCCACTCTTCGATCGTCGTCTTTAGAGCTATATTGGTGTTTAAGCTCCGACTCATCAGCTTCTTCCCTGTGATTGGGCAAAATATTTCCTCTGAATTTTTAAACTTCTGAAACCACTCTTGTATTGCGTTTCTTTCATATGTTACTCCACTTTCTATGGTCACTGGATCATCCATAACTTCCTTGGTTAATGGACAATAGAAAGTCTCATACAGTGGCTCAATGTACTGAGCCACCTTTGGCAATGTCATTGATCTGCGTATGCTCTGATTTGTGCTTTGGCTGCCGAAGCTTGTACTTTCAAAGAATTCAACCTGATGTGGCATGTCATATAACTCATAACTTTCCATGGAAAGTTCTACATTGATGGAGTAGAGATCTGATTCTTGTAATGCTTGCTCTTCCTCTGCTAGCTCCTCATGAAAATCCATCTTTGTTTCCAGCTCTTTGGTCTGCAGAACTTGATTTTGGCTTAATTCAAAGCGAGCATTCAGCATCTCCTTTGAAAGGGACAGGACTGCAACTTCTGCATATTCTTGGCCCCTAAATGTTGAGGATGGTATCAAGTTCAAGCATTCTCCAATGCATTTTATTACCTCTTCTAGCTGTGATATTGTGCTCCGCAGTTCAGTATCTAATATTAGATGGCTGTCTCTTTGGTATTTCTCAACAAGATCCTTAGCCAAACTAACGTTTTTGGATAGAGATTGCAGAATCTCCATTGCGTTTACGGGGGTGTACTCCGTGGTCCGCAACTCCATTATGATTGGAGAAGCCCGATAAAGGTAGCATCCAATTTCAGTAAACTGTTCATTTTCTAATTCTATGCATACCACAGATGCTGTGATCTCCGAAATAGATTGTAGCAACGAGTCGGCAAGACTGGCAATTGGAGTCGTGTCTTTGTTGAACTAAAGAAAAGACAGAGAAGATTAGTCTGGCTTTGATCAGGCTTATTTCAAGTTGATTACTCTCATGAATCTTCGTTAGTGAGAACATCATTTCACATAGGCAACGACAACAAAGAATTCTTTCTTCTGCACATTTACTAAATTTAAGATTAAATGATGAATTCCCTGTTGTTTATTGCTCATATTAGACAATAGTTCAGAACTTGGATGGCGGGTTTGGAATTTACGAGAATTTAAATATAAAAGATGAGAACATGCCAAGTGTAAAAAAAATCCTAAGCTACAGCTTTTTCTGTGATCCGTGCAGAGTAGAATTGTATACAAAATTTCAATTATCTGCAAAGAATGTTTCAAATCAAATTCAATAAACTGCAAGACTCCACCATGAAGCTTAGCTGACACTTGATTTTATCCTCTGCTACCATGAAGATGAAACAAAGAGATTAAGAAATTTCTACGAACCAGTTTACAGATAGAATGAACTATGATGCCATGGCTTTCAAAAGAAGCATAAGAAAGGAAAAGATATGATGTAAATTTCGTACCGGCATCAAGTAATAGTAGGGGCTTCTCTCTCAATGACCTTGGAAGGAGCAGCAGAACTTTTTGAAAGTGGAGCACTAGCTTAGTGTTACTGCAGTCGGAGAAGACATGGAGAAGGATGAAGAGTTATATTGAATGTATCTTGACATTTGAGACTCTTAAATATTCATTAATGTTGCTATTTTAGTTGGTAATTAGCTTGACAAGAAAAGAATGGTCTTCGGCCTTCATAGGTGGCCTTGACTCAGTCAGCTGCAGTAGAACAAGGTCATTCAAGAAATCCATAATTCATATCATATGGTAAAGTCTTCAAGTTTCTTTCTCCATATCAAAAGAAAGCCACAAATATTGGTCAGTGGTTCTCCCAAATCTTTTGTTTTAATTGATTGAGGGGGTTGACATCATAATATGATTCCGTGCCAAGTAAATACTCAATATGGTGTAAAATATTGGATGATCATCATCTATTTTCGATTGCTACAACCATTTTATGAAGAAAGATAATGCCCATACTTTCGATTGCTACAATCATCATGTATTTTCGATTGAACCAGAGATGTGACTGAAATAAGAATTCCATAACACGTAATCCAATCTAAAAGTTTAATCCAGAGAAAGAGCTCTCTATCTCCATAAAGGAAAAAACTTACTCTAAACTAGCACAAAGGAACTTTAAAAATGTGACAGACAGTGACACCAGTTAAACTTTCGAAGAGGCTGATTTGATGTACTGTGAATTCGTTTGTCTGAATTTTCGGCCGAGGTACGTAAATTTTAATTTCAGACATAAAAAGAGACTACTAAAAGTTGAAACACTGATGTACTTAAGTTGATTCACCAAGAGAATTGACCGGTATTCCATTTGACTTTTAGCGCCTTAAGCCTTAACTCAAATTAGGTCTTAGTGGTTGATTTATCACATCCACTTCGTTTGCAATAATTATTTTATGACTATATTGTCATTTCAGTTTCCTTTAAAAAATAATTATGTTACATCAATATGATGCAGGTAAGAAATCAACTTGCAAATTACTTATTACTATGGGACCTAGATACATAATACAAGTAAAAATGATTCTTGCGGAGCATAGTGGACTGGTAAATGCCCGAATATGAGTCAAGTCCCGAAAGATTTTACATGCTTCAAGGCTATAGCAAAATTGTGCTACTTTTCATTACATCTTGGTACGTCCGAGAAACACTTTATTACAACATTTAGACTGGAAATAATTGAAAATAATTTTACTCCCTGTTTCCATTTAGTATAATTGAAGACATTCTACAAAACAAATGGTACAGAAATGGTAAATCACACCACAAACCGGCTATTTTTGTAAAACCACATACCTCTGAAACCTGCTGAAACCCGTTACTCTCATCTGTGAAGAATATGCTCAATATGATGAACACAGCCTTCAATCCCCCAGGCTGCTTGAATCAAATCATCAAGTGTTGCACTACCACCAAAATTTTAATTTCCTTCCGCTATACACAAGCTTTTGTCAACACAACTTGCTTGAAATGCTTGCAGAGCTACACTTTTGGTTAGTGCTACATAATGTAGAATACAGCAGCAGCAGCAGCACATAAAATTGTCATACTTCATAGGAAACTTGTACGGGTACCTTCAGCTCAAGCTCTGTGGCATCTTCTTTTGAGATATGTACAAAATTATATAAGGACATGACACAGTCCCCTCTTAAATTATTGTTCGTTTCCACCCGACTCCAACTGGGCACAAAGAACATGCCTTTCACCTTATCATGACCATGCAGATGAAGGAAAGGAGCACAATTGCCATCACCTTGCGGCTGAATGACAGGTAGAAAACAATTTCAAAGGAGAAGTCGTCAAGAGAAGCATGTGGTTCCGTCTAGTTGAAGAAATAAGGAGCATCTAAAACATCTCTGAGATCAAAGTCTCCCCGCTCTGGTAACGGTGGAAAATCTAATTTGGGGAATGACTTCTGAAAGCTCTCCAACAACTGTAAGAACAAAAGCAACCATCAATCAATTTAGACAACAAAACCAAAAATGAGCTGTTTCTCAGTTTAGAAGATTTTTATTTTAAAATGAATTTGTCTCCCTTCCAAAATAGCATGTACATAACAAAAGAAAATTAATTGCATTTATGCATATCCTTAAATTAATTGCATTTTTGCATATTCTGAGCTAAATTGGACAAATCTCCAACATATTTTGAGAGCAATAACTGTCACTTAAGCGTACATGTTTCCCAAGGCTTAATTTTCTCAGACCTCACTATCTGGATGAAGTTGGAGAAAAGATCATGGAGGTAGGTGCAAATGGTAATATACATTTCCTATTTGCCCCGATAAGAGAACTTAATAATAGGATGATAGCATACTTCACAACTATTCATGAAGAAATGTTCTTAAGCCTCCAGCAGATAAGCAAACTTGATAGTTATGTGTTTGAAAAATATGGCATGCTGATAGGGGATACAAAACTCCAGTAGCTCCAGCATTTCTTCACTCCAAATTTGTAGAAAAAATTTAAAAAAAAAAAATCTCTAACTTGCTCTCTTCTACATATATGATAAAGAAATGTACAAGATACTTACATTCTCAAGTATTGGCTGATTATAGAGTTCAACAAATTTTTCTCTCAGTATGTTATTCATTTCATCAACATCACATGCATGTGTCCAGTATGAATCATGAACCCCTGAAATCAAACATTGGTATCAAATAGTTAGACTCCATGCACATGGATAACATAAATACATACATACATACATATATATATATATATATATTATGACTGAAGGAGACACAAAAGAAGCAACTAAGTACCAGCAAAGCTCAAGCCTGCCTTTTTGCAGGCAACAGCAGTCATCATCATGTGGGAACCATCAAGAGAGTGAACAAAATTTGGGGGAAAAGCTGTTCTCTGCCGCCTAACCATGATCTACAGTAATAACCAAACAATGAGATCAGTTATATAATGTTTAAAAGTTACATGGCTTAAAAATCTACTTTTTACAAGAGAAAGGTGGACAATGAAACAACACATTAAGATTATACAAAAACCACTCAGCAAACCTGAAAAATTGAAAGATCAGTATCAAAGAAATTTTATACTCCCATTCATCCCTAAGCTTGCCATTTTAGTGAAACCAAGATAAAGATGCTCATCATTTTTGTTAAATTTTTGCTCTTCATAGTTTTCTAAGGCACAATAAATGTGACAAAACTGTCGAGGAAGATGAAAATTGAAAAAGACCTTATCAGTTTCTCTCTGTAGCGCCAATACCTGAAGAGAAGTTTTAATCTGCATTTTTTTTGACAAATATGTTAATGACAAATTGCAATATTAATGGCTTTGATTCAAAATGGGAAAACAATAGAATAAAAAAATAGTCCATTTCAAAGTTCAACAAATTTCTCAGAACATTACAAGATGCCTTCCTAACTGCCGGTAAGGTTGTACAACAGGAAGTCCAAGGGGAGTTGTCCAACACACAGCCTGATTCTCCGAAGCTATGACCTGTTTATATTCAAATTTAGCAGTCAGAAACAGAATAAAACCACCTGAGAAATAATGGGAATGATACTAAGATGTGAAATGATACAACTGAGCAGAACTTTGAATATAAGTGTGAAAAAAATGAGATAATATGAGAGAGACAGGTGCAGTGTGGGTCAAACTTTAAGAGATTAAGGATAATGAATATATATACTCCACTAAAATGTGATAAGAGCAGACTTGAATATCTATTTTAGTGAATCCTTTCTTCCAGAATTTTTTGAGGTTTTACACATGGAGTTTCAAAGGCCTTCAAGTGAAGAAGAAAGTTTGGAAACAGCCTCATCATTTTCCTTTCATGAATAATAAAAAACATCCTAAAAGAGAGTCCAACTTGTGCAAGGGCAAAAACAGAGACTCCTGAAAATTAAAAAAAAAATTTGAAATTCTAACTGTTCAGAACATCAAAAAAATCCGAGATTGAATTAGAAAGGTTTGCCTCATTCAGAAAGAAGCAATTACAAGATTACAACATTTTAAAGTAAACCTTGTTCACCAAGTGCCACAAGCCAACAAAAGCTCCAAAACTCCATATTAACATTTACTAGAAACATGGAAATGTTAGAATGTGTTGCCTTTGTTAGAGATAAATACTTTTGTTAGGGCCCTTACCTAGCATAAGCTTTAAGGTCAATAGTGTCTTAATATGGTATGAAAGCCAATTTGACCAGGAGGCCTTGTGTTCAATTCCCCCCACGTGATTTGCATTTGTATTTGTTTTTGTCTTCTTCCGTTTCTATTTGGGCTTCTTTCTATTTTGTCTCTTGGTTTTGCTAGGTCCACATGACAAACTCATTCACTATGTCTTGCACATGAGGGGGCTTGCTCGAGCTTAATATTATTGTTTAGGACCTTACCTACTAGCTTAAGTTTTTGGATCAAGAATCATCTTAACAACCATGACTGAAACATCCAGACATATGGGAATCTATCACCACTACTGACCAACTACCTAAATGATTTTCCTATATTTCACACGCCATAACAAGCTAGTAATAACATGCCAACACCAGTAACACGTTATTCAGGTATTGCCCCATCTCCCATCAATAAAAGGATCCAGTCCAACTCCTTCACATTAATCACTCAAAAAGAACAGCCAAACATATTCCATGAATAAACTGATCTAAATCAAAATTTCAAAACACTATTAGTTACATCACTGTGGAACTCTTAAAGGAACACAAAGTTTTATAAATAAAATAATAATATGATCACGATTTCAATTGGACAATCTTTGTAGGTGAACTTCTCAAACATTAGATTCACCATTCTCAATCTGGGTGATAAGCTTCACAATCATAGATGAGTACAGCATTTGAATAAAAAACACTAATAAAATAGATAACAAAAATAAATACCTTTGCACACTCGCCAAGCCAATTCATGATACTTCTTGCTGCTTCAAACATTTCTCCCAAGGCAGTCAAGGTGGTCTGCTCATGCATGCACGCGCGCGCACACACAAAAAAATGGAGGGGATCAGTTCAGACCATGTTATACACACAGATAAATGAACAGTAATCTCATTTCCTTACTTTTGCAGCATAGCAAGCTGCTCCAAATAGTTTTGAATCATCTTCAATAGCACAGCGTTCCTTTAACCTCTTTTTGATTTGGTCACGAGCACCAATATACGTGACACCATACACCGACGTCATCACTGTCTGCTTCACCAATTTTCTGTCCACCTAAGTATGTCCAATTATTGTAAATAATTAGGAGAACAATATTAAGCTGGCCAATAAAAGTTCTGATAATGGAAACAGAAGCCTTCTAGTTCAGATACTAATTATATGGATTACCTGTATCATCAAATTAAAAGATTAAAAACAAATTTCTAACAGATGAATTCTAAATCAGTTGTCGATTGGTAGGGACATGATATACGCATTGCAATTCAACAAGCATAAGCAACAATAAATACCTGATTGATTAAAAGCCTTGCATACAATGCATTTGGATCAGTATCAGGATCTTTCTCAGCATCCCTCCGCATGATCTCAAGAACTCTGGATAGCAACAACAAATTAAATTGCATAGATTAACGCGAGAGAGAGAGAGAGAGAGAGAGAGAGAGAGAGAGGAGAGGAGGAGAAGAAGAAAGAAGAAGAAGAAGAAGAAGAAGAAGGGGGAAGGTAGGACAGAGAAAGCACAGCTTACCGGGCAGCAATTCCTGAGTAAACATCTGCAGGTTTATCTCCTTCCACAAGATTCACAGCAGCAGCTCCCAACTAAAAATAATGCCATAAAATTACTAAAATGAGGAAGAGGTGATATTCTACTCACAAATGCTGTAACTCAAAAAGCTGAATCATTCTTAACAAACAACAAATGGAAATTCCATTACCTTGTCCCTTCCAAGGGCGGCGTAATGTTGTAAGCCATTGCATGAACCATCCTTGTAAATGAACAAAGCAAGAAAAGCCAAAATTAAGTTTCAGAGGATAGTATATATCCAAACAATAAAAATGATGATATATTAAAAGGACAAATCTGGTAAGTTTGACAACATAAAATACAGCAATATATGGCATGAAAATAAAATAAGTGGAAACCATTAAAATCTGTTCAATATCATAATAATATTTCATCTTCACCCAACATAAATGGTCAAGCTATAAACGTAATGCAGACACAGTGATGATAACCACAATTCATCATAAACAGAGGCTAACGCATCAAAACCTAGACAAATTTATAAGACTATACACATTTCTGAACTGCAGAATTTCAACCTTCTGCTTCATTTTGTGCGCCAGAAAAGTTCAGACTTCATATTTCATATTAATATTCTTTTAAGGGAGACAAAAAAAAAAAACTAGAAAACTGAAAATTTTATCAACCCCACCAACCAAAAGAAAAAAAAAAACACAGAGAGAGAGAGAGAGAGAGAGAGAGATTAACTTTATAAAGTAACAAATATTTGCAGAATATAGATCCATGAGATCATATGATAGTGATTAGCATCAATATGCTCCAGTTAAATACATGCAATCTTGCTGAGTGAAAACAGAAAATACCATGTGAATGGGAATGTGTGAAATAGTGAACTCTGGAGAAGAACTTCTCAATGCTTCTGAGAGATTAGTACATGCCGCCAAACATTGAAAAGGGTCTTCTGCGTTCAACCACCACCGCCTTCCTTCAAGAGGTTTGTCTGCAGAATCAAAAATATCATCCAAATGATTCTCAGTGAAAGCTACCCGACCTTCATAAGACAACTTATCCACACCACCGGCATATAAGTTTGCCAGATGTATCTTCAGCCAGTGTAAGCCTGACTTCCCAAGAGGGCGTCCCTCTGCAAACTCCAAGATCCCTCGACACAGGTCAGAGCCAAGATGATTCAAATACGGGTGCATGGGATATGCACGACCTCGGAAATCAAGGTTATGGGGGTAGTAGAAGCCTTCCTCATCCTTCATTTTTCGAGCCACCTGATCCTCGATAAACAAAAGATTATTATTCAGCCTAGCAGAAAATGCAACAGCACCAAGTAAAGTTCACTGTAAAGCAATGTTTCTTACAGCAAGTTTGAGTTCTATATCACAACGCTGTGAATGCCTCTCGCTATTCTCCTTTCTAGCAGCCTTGACTTTCCACTTCCATTTCTTGATTTCTGCTTCATCTTCTGTGTCAGGTTCCTCAGGCAGAGGAACCTGTTAATTAAAATAACTTTAGAGAAAATGAAGAATAATGAATACCAAAAATGAGTACCTATGCACTAAATTGCATGCCAGAGTGACAATGGAACAATAAATTCTACATTGAACAATTGACTCTTCCCACTCTCGTCCAATAAGAAAAAAGGTAGTGAACCAATATAGGAGGAAAAAATATTTTGGCTTAAATGTACCCACATCGTCACGGTCAACCAAGCCAGCAAGACAGCCTCCATTAGCCCATATTCTGTCGATTACACCAAGTATCCTTTTATTTACTCTCCATTTGGTATTTCCAAGCGTATCCAGAGCCTGATTCACAAAATCATCACAGAATTACTTCAACCAAGCCAGAGAGATCCTCGCAAAGTGCAAAAATATAAAGTTACTACCTCAAGACAAAATGCCACTAAATGAACATGTCAAAGATTAATGATTAATCATATAAGATTGAACATATCTTAGAAGAAACTAGAGCGTAGAACTCTGGATGTCACAAACCTCGAAAACTGGCTCCAATTGACTGCTTGGTGTTCTTTTTACCGTGTTGCGTTGTTGTTTTGCTCCATGTGTTCGCATGACATAGGATGGTAAAAATAAGTATGCACCTCGCTCATACCTGCCAGAACACAATGCATGAAAATAGATCCAGCATTCCAGCATAAAAGAGAAAAGTTTAGATATCAATAGCCATTACAATTAATATGAAAATGAGATAGATAACCATTGGAAAACACTGAAGCAAATATGGTTCCCAGTACCTGACTCAATTAAGCCAGTCTACAACAGAATATATTCTAAGTACAATAAAAATTTTGTGCAAAAACAAGTAAACTGAATATACTTCCTTCAATGATTGATTCTTTAGTAAGACATAAATAATAAGCTAGAACCCAGGCCCCAGCGCTTCAATAAAACATAACATTACAGAACACTTGGGATTTTCGCACAAGTAAAATGATAAAATATGAAACTCATACCCTGTCCAATTTAGTGGAGGCACTAACATTGGCATATATGGAATGACCATGTGCCTAGCCTGTTTGGAAAAACAGAAATTAATTTCATTATTATACTTTGTGCATAGATATGTAAGAAAAGCGAAAGTGTAACAATCAAATTTATAGAAATATCCAATAATACAAAACTGTTAACAGAAAAGCATGAAATGCAACCCATCCTGGAAGATGGCATTCAACTCACAGTTTTCTCGAGACCTTTCCGGACTAGTGGATCGCATTCAATAACACCATATCGCCTGCCCTTCCTATTATAGGCAACCAAAAAAATGCATACATTATGATACAAGCTGGGAAGTGGGATTTTTTAATGGTCACTAGATTAACCACAAATAAAATCTTTCTTACTGTGCATCTTTTGTGACATTTTTGAGAGTGTGCACAAATGCTGGGCGAATATCAGGTGGACTATCGCCTAACTGGTCAACAGGAGGTTGTATATAGGCTGTTTCCATTAATAACTGAATCAAACGACAGCCAACCTGGGAAGCGCAAGGCAACAAAACATAACAAGAAGAACAACAATGGAAAACAGAACACACGTCTACATTTGCAACTACAGACATCACAAACCTTAACATGAGCCTCCTGACCCCATGGCTTTGAATCATCCTGTCCCTTCACTATTCCCTTTACTTGCTGCAGCTTTTGTTTTTTAATTAAATTAGTAACTTTTTTCCTTAATTTTTCCTGTTCTTCTCTTCGTTTTTCTAGTTCCTTGGTAGCAGTTTCAGATACATCTTCCAATTTATTATCAGTTACATTCTTCTTCTTCTTTGTCTTCTCTAAAAAATTGTGTATCCTCGCCTGATCCACATAAGAGACAAATATGTAAATAACAAGTACAATATTGCTCATAAATTTATTCAAGCACCCACAAAAACAATGCCAGATGACATTCAATAAAAATATCTCTAGAAATAGACGCTCTTTTGTTATATGCAGTAGCAGTATAAATTGGAGTGACTTAAACATAACTAATTAATATGATGACTGGGAGAACTATAAATTGTTTACAAACATCAAATCCTTTGTCTATAAAAATCAACTCCAACTTTATTTCCAAAACAAAGTTTAACAAAGAGAATAAGTGATATTTGCTTCTATGTACATACAAAGTAAACAAATAATCACCTAATCATACATTAACAATCGCAATGAAAAAAGAAAATTCAAAAAAAGATCAAATCAATGCAAAGAAACTCATTTAAAAAATTAAAAACAATGACTCAGAAAACAATCATTAATCTCTATCAAATCTTTTCTATTTCTTTCATGCCAAGTGCTCCACATCAGAATAAGCAGTGCTGCCTTCACGTGAAATGCCTCTTATTGCTAAACTCCAGTAGAGGGAAAACATCTTTGGTAGTGAATTTTTTTCCAAATACTGTAAAAGGAAAATCTTAGACAAACTTAGCAAACAAACAATGTAATTGCAGGTGATGCACCGATTCCATTTCTCTTGTGAGTAAAAAAACTTGTAATAGACCCAACTACTCGCTTTGACAGGTAAATAAGGTACTTAGACATAACAACTACCCAATTTTATAAGGAAACACACCAGCTTTGCTATTACCTATCTAACGACTCACTTAAAGAGTACAAGATAGATATTTGTATGCATCACCACAAATACTGATCTCTTTCTTGCTTTGGCACCACTGATTTGCAGTCTAATTGTCAGTCAGCCAATCAAAATTGAAGGAAATCTAGCTCTCAAACAAGCTAGGATCATAGTAGAGGTTAGCAACTGCTACCACCTCAACTCCCTTAGAGCAAGGCCTAATGCAAGCAGTGTGAGGCACGTTAAGCAACCATATCATTGACAAGACTAAAGCGATCTGTGAAACGACTTCTTTCAAGTTCCAACTACT
Organism: Azadirachta indica; assembly: GCA_022749755.1. Taxonomy (NCBI): domain Eukaryota; kingdom Viridiplantae; phylum Streptophyta; class Magnoliopsida; order Sapindales; family Meliaceae; genus Azadirachta; species Azadirachta indica. The sequence goes on along the minus strand of CM040443.1, from coordinate 11,984,544 downwards.
AGAACAAATTGATAATTCAACATTGCTATTTACAAGTTCAGTTAGATTACAAAACAGCAAATTTACAACAACCACTAAAGCATAATTCTTTCATTTCATTAGTTAACCAAACTATATTAATCATATATCTATTGACAAAATATTCCCAATGAACCAAAACAAGACAATTATCAAAAGGCCACTATGAATATCCCAAAAAATAGTATTGGCTTAAGCACCTCATTTTCAATGGCTTCACCTATCTGGGAAGCAGCCTGTATGACCCTAACATACCCAACTTCTCCCGCATTTGTCATCAACAGCCCCACCAATTTATGCATGGTAATAACTGCCATCATATCAGCCGGCAACTTATCAAAATACGGTGCATAATTCATCTGTCTCTTCCTATCTAGACAAGTTTCTTGGTCTTTAGCTATTGCATCTCTTAGAGGCTCAAACCAACCGAGAAATAAGGATTTAACATAAGGCAAATTAGGTGCAAGCTTTTGCTCACACATGTCCGCTAAAAGCTCTTGGTACTCCTTGGCTGCCTGTTCCCAAGCTTCAGTCTCCATCTTAATCTGCCTACGCTTTAACATGTAGTACTTTGCTACACCCATCCCAGCAACCATTTTCTTTGGCTGCTTATTAAGTAGTGAAGACGAATCCATTATGTTAACTTCTTGTTGATTTACCTGCTCTATTATCTGCTCTATCAATTCCTGCATCTCTTCAGAACTCGAAAGGTCTGATTCTGAAGCAATTGCCTCTGCAGCACTTGCAGCACTTGCATAACTTCTACTATTAAAAACACCAAAAAGGTTAATTGATTGACCGGAATTGAACCGACCCAAGTTCCTTTTTTGAGATGATAAAACATTGCCTCGACGAACAGCAATAAGAGGATATGAAGCATCCAAGAGTGTTCGGGTCTCTGAGGGAGATATTTTCTCTAAGAAGGAAGATTCTGAGGAAAATTTAAACTTTCTGGAAGAAGCGTTTCTGGCTAAGTTTCTCCACATATTTTAACAACGAACTGTTACGATAATCATACAATCAACAAAATAACGCAAAATTTTCTTGGACCGCCGGAAAATTGATAAAGATCAAAGAGAGGGGAGAAAGGAGATAAAATTACCGACAGAAACATAAAAGAAACACAGAAAACTGAAATCTCGAGCAAAAAACAAGTACGCAGCCGCCCCTAAACCCTGCTAAAACCTGTTAAGCTCTTCCTTCCCCGTATTTAACTGGAGCGAAGTGACGATACTGACCCGATATACACAGATGGATGGGTTGACCCGATATTTTAAAAAATCTTTTTTTTTTCATTAATACAATAGAAAATGATCTTCTAAATAAGTAAATAGTGATTTAAGCTTTTGACTATTAGTATTACAATTTATTTTTATCTCCTTTCTTTATTTTGAGAAATACCAATCATTCAAACACTTGTTAATTTAAGTGTTGCATTTAATATAATTATGAGAAAAATCACATCTTTTTTAAAATCGATTTACAAGATTCTTTTCTCACAATAAATAATTACATTTTAAAAATTAATTTTGATTTAAAAAAATAGTAGTAGATTCCTTTTTTTAAGTTTGAAATTGTATGACTTGAAGAAAAAAAAAAAATTGTATTACATATGTCTCCTGAAATGTTAGTTTTTCCTTAGTTGATTGTTACGTGAAAGGACAAAAATAAAAAAATATTTTTTACTTTTTTATTTTTATTTTTGTATAATTACTAACTATTAAAACAATTGTTGTCACTGTAAATTACTCTTCTGTTTTTTCAAGAGAAAATAATATGAGAGGCGTAAACAATAATTGACGGCCAGAACCAAGAAAGGAAGGGAAAAGGGGAAAAAGTAAATCAAAAACAGGAAAACGAGTGGAAGTATTATATTTTCCTTGCTTCGGTTTGCTTAGCTATTTTTCTTTAGCTTTAACGGTCAATGGAAAACGAGGCCATAAAAGGCCACGACAACTCAAGACTAATATCTTCCAATAGCTAAGACTTCAGCATTGTCTCTCTTGTTTTCCTTCTCTTTCTCTCTCACTTTCTATCCTTTTCTTCCCTTTAGCCATGGATTTCTCTCGGAATGTAAATCAGTTCTTAGCAACAGGGGCGAGTTCTTTCTAGTTCTCCTTGCTCCAAGCTTGATGCTTTAACTTATAACCCTTTTGATGACCTTTTTCCTGCTAATAACACGGTTAGCACTTTGTCCTGGCTTTTCTCTTTAGAGGGTTCAGCCGAGCTAATCTCCAGTTTCCTTCTTCTGGGTTCTCTTTTATATATATATATATATATATATATATAAAAATTTTTCCATTCTTTTTTTCCCTGGTTTTCTTTCTTACGGTTGTTTTCCTTCATTTATATCTTTTACATTTTTATCCTTTAATATAACAACCAACTAAAGGAAGATAATACTACAAAAAAAGTACGTGATACAATCTTTATTTTTTCTCTTTTTAAGTGATATAATTTCAAATTTCAAAAAAAGAATGTGATAATATAATGAAAAAAGACATGATAAATTATATACGCAAAGTCACATAATTTTTTTTTTTTTTCCATTTTCCAGTGGCGATCGGTAATTCAGGGATGTTAAAGTCGGTAACTCTACCCGCCACCCGTTGACAGTTCACTTGTCTTATTAGTTTCAATTATTTAAATCCACTTTATTGTAACAAACGAAAATCGATTCTTTTTAATTTTCTTTCCACGGCGACAAGCCTCTGCCCTTTCAACCGCGTTAAACGAATACCTCTTTCTAAAATAACAAAGAGAATACTTCTTTCAACCCGTCTTACAAGATATTATCAATTTTTTCTTTCACAAAATTTTCGAAGATATTAAATAGCTTAGAAAAATTTTCTTATACTCGGATCAATTAACTTGGATTTAAAAACCGTTTTAAAATTTAATCTATCAATTTTTTTTCTAACACTTAATCCCTAAGCATTTTATTTTTGACTCCACTCCTGAACTCCAATACTGTAAACCTCAACAAGATTCTTCGCAAAATTCTTCATCTCCAAAACAAGGTTTACGATTCAGCAAGCATAAACTTGAATTACATTTGTTGAAACGTACAAAGTACCACAGAACTACATAACATTTCCAAGATTCATTTTCCTGAAGCATTTTCACGATCAGTAACCTTTCAGAAATTTGGCTATTAATAGAGAAAATGAAAGTTAGACCGCAAGCATTCAGGCATTCAGGAATCCTGCCATCCATCCAATACTAATATGTCTTTATAAACATCTCAGAATTAATTTTCATTGCTATATCACTCCCCTCGAATTCGCATCCCGTTTCAAGCAAATCCACCACAGCAACCCCTTTCCTTTTGCCATTCTTTTTCCTTTCTGTACCTACCCATTTGCATATTATTTCCGAAAATACCAATGAAATGATGCCAAAATTGTTCTAATCGTTTCTACATGAAATTTTAATCTTGCCAAGGATCACTTTCGGTCCTCACTTCTGAGGGTTCAACTACTTGTGCCTCTGAGGCTTCACTGGCACTATCTTCGGATTTTGCTGCACTCTGTTCTGATACATCTGCCTCATCCCCTTCGGATCTACCCCATCTCCCTCCGAGGGCCATTGCCATCATCTCATAGATCTTGTTTCCCAACTCAGCTGGGCTGTCAGGCTGCATAGTTTATGAAAAAAATACATGAATTGACATAAAGCTAAATACAAATGTAAACAGAAGGTACTATAAAAGATTTGTGGTTTGTACTTACAGTGAAACCACTGGAGATCAATGCTGTATCATACAAGAGATCAACAGCTCTCTTGGCATCACTGCTGTCTGGGGCATTTTTGCAAGCAGCCTGCACATTGAAGAACCAACTACTAATATGTAAATATATATATATATATACTAGTCAGTTAGAAGCAATTTTGGCCCTTCCAATCCACGAACTTGGTATAATATCTCTTGTAACCTTCCTACAGCAGTTCCACATTCAACATAAGAGCAGATATTTCCTAACTTCCCAAGTTGTCACCACTACTACAGCATGGTACACTGGCTAGCTTGGAAAGCTCTCAATGTCCACAAATAATACCAACTTAAGCAATTGGTAATCAGTAGCTAACGAAAAGAAACCCCCATATGTGATATATTTGTACCTCCAATTTAAACATTTTACGCATTATAAGATGAACATTTGATTATATAATGACAGATCTCATTCCTACACACTATCTCCCATTTCCTATTTATCAGAGAACATTCTAATTATGTCCCACAAGGTTCATTGGCTTCATTCAAAATGTTTTCCCTTTTCATATCCTTTGCTGACTTCACATAGCATCAAGGCACAAACAGCTATTACTTAGAATATGAACTGCAAAAATCAAGTAGAATAGCTTACATTTAAGTCTTTAACAATGGGATGATCTGGATTAATCTCCAATATTCTCCTTCCCCTCATGAACTCCAAACTTGAAGTATCACCAAGAGCTTGTGCTTTCATCAACCTTCAAAAGTGAGAAAGTCCATTAAGTGCAAGGATGAATCAATGAATCAACTGCAACTGTCTTAGTATTCTAAGCTGGATGCTCAAAAACCTTAACTAACCTTTCCATATTGGCAGACCATCCAAACTTGCCTGAAACAAGCACACAGGGAGATGAGCTCAGACGCTTTGAAACTTGGACCTTGGCCACCTTATCCCCAAGTTGTTGCTTTATCCAATCACAGAGAAGATTGTACTCTTGTTTATTTTCCCTTTCTTTGACCTCATCCTCATCACCTGATATATCATATTAGCCAATGAGAAGAAATTGACACCAAAAGCCCCACGAAGATAAAAAATGAAAATTGGGGAAAAATGGATTACTGCCAACAATGACCACAAGGGGAAAAGTGATAACTAACCCAACTCTAAATCTTCCTTGCTTATGTCAACAAATTTCTTTTCCTTGTAGGTCTGCAGGTTCTGGATGGCTACTTCATCAATAGGATCAATCAAATAAAGTACCTGAACAAAATGAACATACATCAGCAATCCACAAAAAGAAGAAATGATAATGTCATAAAACATAAGTATCCATCACCATGAAGACATGAAATCAATTTTCAAAAGGACAAACAGATGTAACTGAACTATAACCATCCATCTCACCCAACCTAACTATAGCCATCAGCTACACGAGGAGAAGAAAAAGAAACTGTATGCCAAAACCCTAACTGAGCCTTGCTCTTTCTCTTCCTCCCTTTTACAAACTAGAATTTCTCAAATTCAGATTACATAGAGAACACTACATTATCAAGCATCCAATCTCCGATCATATTAACTAAATCAAACAACATACTTCTGATGCTTGTCCTCCACATACTTCAAATTTTTATGCTAATATAAAAGCACAGAAATTTATAAAATGTACATACCTCAATATCTTTCTGAACCAACTTCTCCAAAAATGGAGCATTCTTTGCACTTTTCAAACTGTCTGTCGCCAAGTAATAAATGGCATTCTGTTTCTCACCCATATTTTCAACATAATCATCTAGGCTAGTCACCTCATCTTCACTCTTTGAAGTGTAGAACCGCAGCAGAGGTCCTATGCGTTTGTGGTTCCCAGAGTCTTCAACACATCCTAATTTTAGAAACCTGCCAAAATTCTCCCAGAATTTTTTGTAATCCTGGAACCAAGATGACCATTTTGTTCATAAGTAAACATGTCAGGTGGAAAATACAGTACTGCAAAATTTGGCAGCAACGAACCTCTTTGTTATCACTTTGAGAGATATCTTGAATCATGTCGAATGTTTTCCTGACAAGTCTCTTCCTCATAATTCTTACCTGAAATAAAATAAGGGAAAGAGTAATGAACAAACAGGTGTAATCATTCAAATAGCAGAGACAGAAAATCCCAAATTCTAAACTGACAACAAGAACCAGGCTTTTTAAAAGGATCTCAAGAAAAATGTAGGAAACGTCTCTTTATTTAATGCAGCACACAAAATCTACTCTTCCAGAGTGCAAAAAAAGTGTAGGAAAAGCATCCTTACAATTCGGCTTTCCTGAAGGATCTCTCGAGAAACGTTGAGAGGGAGATCATCTGAGTCCACCACACCCTTCACAAAGCTCAAGTATCGCGGGAACTACAATCAAACATTAAAATATGTTAGTCCTACATTGAAGTCAAAATAACGCAGGAACCACTGTATGTTTTGCTAAATTGTAACTGGACTTAGCAACACCAATTATTGATGTCAATATTTCCCTTTGTAAATTCAAGTGTCTAGACCCATGATCATAAATGCTTGCTGCATTTGTTTAACCCCCATTTTCTTTTTCCAGATTGTTAACTAAAGTTCTGGATGGTACATGATAGTAAAGCAGTCAGTACAACTAACTTAAAGGGGTCTCGTAGATAAACTTGACTGTCATTATAAGTAAAAATGTGATAGATATGGTTCATCAAATTGAGATCTTTTGATACTCTGATAGTGAATAGAGAAAGCTAATTTCCTTGGCATAAATAAATCTTTCAGTGTTTTTTTATATCTGCCGATGCATTACTTTGTTAATAGTGTTAAAATCATTTCTTCTGATGTTAGGTAAGCAAAGAATGAGGGTAGACAAAAAGACAGTGCTGACTTCTACATATAATACTCATAAAAACTCATGGAGAGGTTTTTAACACAAAACTCATTGACCCACATAATAAAGCAATGTCAAAGGATCCTTTCCATAATGCAAACTTACCAATTCTCCATCAAAATCATCTGAGATAAACACACGCTTGACATACAACCGTATATTCTTTGTTTTTGGGTTTATTACTTCCTCATTGTTGAGTGGGCCCATTCCTGGAATATAAAGAACACTCCTGAACTCCACCTCACCCTGCAGAGTTTTTAAGCATAGTTTAATCTCTTAACCAATATGTATACACTCTCACAACAGTAAAGATTTCAATACCTCTGTGGTGAAGTGACTGTATGCAAGGGGCTCCAAAAATTCATTGAAAGTCTTTTTGTAAAATTCATTGTACTCATCTTTCTCAATTTCTTTTGGATTCCGCATCTACAAAGAGGGAAAAGCACACATAATGCATATTGCATTTAAACATACAGAATAACAGAATTTTTTAAAAAAGGAAAAACTGCCCTTTAAAATCTCTGCATTTAAATGAAATATAAATCAGTAGTATATATAAATTGACAAAAATACACATCATACTCACCCATATGGGTTTCGTTTCATTGGCCAGCTCCCAGTCCCAATACTTCTCAGTTTTAGTTGTTTTCTTCTTTTTCTTTTCACCCTGGAAACAAATACCCACTTCAGCACTATGTAATACCAAGAAAATGTCACAGAAACAACCACAATCAGGACTCATGTCTTGATTACCTCTGGTTGCTCTTCCCCTTCTTTTGGTTGTTCTTCTTCTTCCACCTATCCACAGTCAATTTATCTAATAAATGAATAGAAATCTCGTTTATATGAAAGAAGAAAACAGGTTTCTAACTAAAGAATAGACGAGAGATTTAAATTCATTAATCTCGATAGGTTCATTAAGAAAAGAATATACGCTTTGATTATAACAGTAACACGGCTGTGCATGTGTATGTCTTATTAGCTAGCACTATTCAAGAGGACACACAAGACAAACTATAATTAATACCTTCATTGTCTCCCAGCAACCACTAATATAAAGAAAAATAGTAAAACAACCAAGTGGAACAACCATCATGTCTATACCTTAGATAGCATATAAATGGACACAAGAACAACCATCTACGGACATTTTTTACTACCAACTGTTTTCAAACAGTGTGAAAGGGAGAGATATGACTGTTACCACAAAGTACCTCAATGGTTCTTGATTTCTCTTGCCAGGTATAGATTGGGAAAGAAACAAACTGTGAATAATTCTTCACCAAACCCTGAATTCTTGATGGTTCCGAGAATTCATACTTATCATCCTCCTGCAAGAAAATAATATTTTTAGTATCCTACTCCAACTGGGATTTTTTCACAGACAAGACAGAGAGAATTCCAATTTAAAGAAAATGTCCACGAAATAAAAAGTGTGTTACTTAGTCACTCCAGTTAATACAACCTTACAAGAAAAGGTAGACAATAACAGCTTCATTCATTCTGCATCATGCATGCACAAGTTAAATGCATGCAAACATATAATCCTAACCACAAACATCAGACAAAACATAGCTTGATCTATTTTCTGTTTATGAAAACAAAATTTGAGTACCCTTAAATAAAGTGTGATTTCTGTTCCACGCTTTAGGAGCTTCTCAGGATCAGTTTCTTCCTTAATCACGTAAGAGCTACTGTCAGCTGCTGCTTCCCAAACATATTGCTTATCTGACTGTGGGCTCTTGGTAGACACAACCACCTATTTGCACATAACAAAATCAAGCTCAATAAGAAGCTTACCCACAGAAGACATTTACAACAAAACCTTGAAATTGAAATGTGAAATTAAAAACTATTAGCATTCAATGATAATGCAAAAATCACGCCGCACCTTCTCAGCAACAAGAAAAGCAGAATAGAAACCAACACCAAATTGACCTATCAAACCATTGTCAGCCCCAAGATCCTTATTTTCCTGTCATGTGAAAAAGAAGCATAATGGATAAGCAAAAAAGAACAACTTAATGACATTTTAACAAAAACAAAGCATTGTAATATCACATTAGTTAAAAAACAAATACCTTAAGAGCTTTCAGGAATTTTGAAGTACCACTTTGAGCAATAGTTCCAAGGCAGTCAATGAGCTCTTCTTTAGTCATTCCAATCCCAGTATCTCTGCAATCCCCAGAGTAACCATTTTTTAGTACTCTAACAACACATCAAGAAAACAGGTGAATTAGACATCAAATGCTGTACGTTATAGTGATGGTCCCATTGTCTGGATCAGGTTTGATGCGTATTTCAAGGTCACCAGCATCTCCAAGTAGAGAAGGCTCAGTAACACTTAAAAATCTCAACTTATCCAAAGCATCACTTGCATTGCTGGAAAACAACAAAAGACACAAGTGAGTATATAAAATAAGACAGAGCACGACATCTATCAGAATGAAAATTTTGCTATACACAAGCACAGCTCACAAAATTAAAATCCAAAATTAAGCACAAACTCAACATGTTAAGCAATGATTAACTGAGTTACAAATACTAAGCCTTTACCAAAAGTACATTAGCTCACCTCACAAGCTCTCGCAGGAACACTTCCTTGTGACTGTATAAACTATGAACTATCAAGTCCAACAGGCGACTGACCTGCAATCATCTTTAATTTCATAATCCACAAAACTAAAATGAAGAAAGATACAAACACAAAAGCTGCAATGACTATTAATAGATATACGAGGTAAAAGATATCCAGAAAGCCTCCAACTTTACTTTCATTTATAAACAAACCAATCAATCAATCACGATTGCATTGAACTGCGTACAGTACAAAGCTTCAACCAAATATATATATATATATATATTCCCATCATAGGCTGATCTTGGTCTACCACGACAATCCATTTTAAAAACTAACTCATCATAACCTTCAGCACAAATGATTCATCGGATAGCCCAAAAGTAATTTGAATAAAAAACAAAACAAAATCCATAACCTTGTTATCAATGAAGTTTCAAAAATCATTTCTTTTACACAAACTAAACCCTAACAATAGTTCAAACAAATATTCCCTTAAAAACCAAAATTTCACGAAAACAGAGAGAGACCCACCTCAGCTTGGTACTCAAACTTCTCACCAGAAGTATCAGCAGCCTCCTTCTCAGCAACCGCAGCCTCGCATCGTACCCCAACTCGTTTATTATTCCTCTTCTCAATGTTCCATTTCAAGCCTGAGCAAGAAAAGCCCTCTCTAAGACCAGTCTTAGGCAGAAAAGCACTTCTCAGATTGAAGACCCTGTTATTAGGGTGTTTAAACGAAAAGGGCGTTGAGGAAGGAAATGAAACTAAAGAAGCTGTGGATAATGTTCGACTTAGAACTGGAGCCATCTAAGGCCTGAACAGAGGGAGTTGGAAAAGCAGAGAAGATAAAGGGAAGGAGATATCTGGAGTTATTATTGTATTTGAAAGTTGGAACAAAAGCGAAAACCCTACGAAGGGGTTTAAGGGAGGGCGTGGATGGTTCTAGAAAGAGTGAAACAAGAGAGCTGGAAGTGAGACGTTGCTGTTTTGGAGCCACTCTCTCTGGAATTCTAAGGCCTAGATTCTGCCATTTCAGCATACACATTATCCTCTTCATTTTACTATTATTATTGTTAATAACAATAATTATTTTGATTTGATTTGATTTGTTAATTTCAAAACTCATGGACTTTACGAAAATCATGGAATAAATAGCTTTCTTTTAAAAAAAAAAAAGAGAGAGAGAGAAAACTCATTGATTAAATCATAAAAATAGTACCCTGGACTGGAAATGTGTGATTATTATTTAATTTTTTATTTAAGGAGAAATTTTTGGTAGAATAATCTCAATCAAATCATCTAATTAAAATATAGATACATATGTATATATATATATATATGTATATGAAGTTTTCTCATTTTTTATTATAACTTTTACAAAAATTGTTCCATTTTAAATATATTGTGGTATGTTTTTAGTCGGTGAGTTTGTCAATAATTTCTCATGTTTGTAGTGCAAATTATGTGTCCTCGTATTTTATGTTTTCATAATGGTTTATTAATATTAATTAATTTAATTAAAAATTTGAAAATTATATAAAAATTTAGTTTATATTTATATAATATTTTAAAAATCAAGAGGCAGTTGTAGTTAAAATCTTGTGTGAAATCTAAGTAACATCACTCATTATTAGATATTGATCATAATGGAAATGATATTGACGTCATCTTACCTTAGACTCAAAATTCATGTTTGCATAGCGATGGTTGCATGCTAGCGTTTTTGTTCAACTAAACATTTAATATTATGTAAAGTAATCTACAATTTTTTATAATAATTAATTTAACTTCTGAGGGTCTTTGTTGAACAATTTTTTTATTAAGTTTTAAGAAAGTTGAAATCAAAGGATGCTTATTGTATTGAAACAAGAATGAGTCTGCTTTTATGAAAGCAAGAAGAAAGAGACCAAACAGACTATGCAAGAGAGGCTAATATTTAACAATGTGCCAAATGAATTGGCCATAAAAGCTAGAAAAAATTTTCACATACTAATTTTAGATGGTAGAAAATAATCCTTGAAAACGGGACGTACGAGAAGATGAATTCTGATTTGGGATCATGAAATCCAAAGCAGAAATGCCCGCCAGTTTAAGCTCCAATGGTGCTGAAAATATTTGCTGTTTCCCACAAGCAACAATAATATTACGCGATTGAATCAAACCTCTGCAGCTGTCTGCTTTAAGCAATCAACATTGCACAATCCAACTGATCTCACCATGTCTCCAAATCTGCAATGCGATCATTCAGTCGCAACATTAAGAACATTCCCAGAAAGCTATGGCATTTAAGAGATGAAATAGAAACAAAAATAGTTACTCAGAAAATTAACTGAACTGACCGATCAAAGCTGTTCCTTGCTCTCTCAGGATGATCTATGCTGTTCCTTGCTTTCCCTGAACGATCAACACTCTTTCTTGACTTTTCTCTTTTGTCAGTGCTGGTTCTTGATTTCTCCCTACTGTCTGTACTTAGCCTGGATTTTTCTCTCTGTCCAGTACTATGCCTAGCCTTCTCTAATTTGTGGTCTGTGCTTGGCCTAGACTTGTCCAATTTCTGGTCTGTGGTGTTGAGTGAATTGTCTTGTTGTTCAGGAGTTTGTTCTGATACATCTTGAAGACGGGGTAGCTTCTCAATGGCTGATATGAACTTCCTGAGATGTCTCAAGTATTCAGGGTAGAGTTCTAAATTGCAGTGGTTCCCTCCTTTAAGCCACAACGGTTCATACTTCTCTTTACACAGCTCCCATAGCTGCTTACCATGGGAAAAATCCACAACTTCGTCTTCAGTTCCCTGCAAGAACCAAAAACAGCGTCCAATGAAGATGATTTGCAACAAATTATTCGAATCTTTAACCAATGAAAACAGCAATCATTGAAACTGACAAAATTTGCTTCAAATAGCAAATTGGTCCAAAACACATATTTATATCAACTTTTAATATGAATGAAGAACAGAACATTTTCTGGTATATATCATGGCCAAACTCCAGCCCATTCTCTGAACCCAAACTTACAGAAAAGGCAGATAATTCCACTTTCAATTGCAGCCTGAACTAAATTATGAACTTGATATATATATATGTTTCTTAGATACTAGTCACTCACATGAATCACTAGAACTGGGCACTCAACCAACGGAATTTTATCAATGTTCTGCAACAGAAAGGAAAGGGGTCAGTATCATAATTAACAATGAACAGAATTTCATTATGATGAAAATCATGAAATAGCTTTAGTTGTTGTCCAGGAGTTGAAACCTTGTAAATGTCAAACCAAAACGTTCGTTTAACAGGATACATGACACGAAGGCCAGAGAGGATTGGACTGTGAAGAATGACAGCTCTCAATCGAGGCAAACGGACAGCCAATTCCAGGGAGGGTCCACTTCCAACTGACTGCCCATATAATATAATGTCTTCCTCCTTAAGTCCATAGGTCTCTTCAAGGCACTTGAACGCAGCTTCTATGTCTGCATAAGTGTCCTGTTCACTTGGCTAATTGCCACATACATCTCAGATAAATATAAATAATAATCAAATGAAATGCATTGACTTCACAAACTTGTAATTTAATTAGGTATTAACCATAAATATGATACCTATATTAGTTATATAATATGAACAAAATTGTACATTATACAATGCATAATGATGTGGTATATCTATCTTACTAAATTTTTTTTTTTTTATCACTTAAGGACAAAGTTTGACCAAGTAGAGATTAGTTGAAATGCATTTTTGAAAAGTTAATTCATGCACTAAAACGAAATTAACATTATTGTCCCAATAATTCACACTGCAATTTCAATCTTCTTAAACTTGAAATGGAAAATGGATTTTGTAATGAGCAAGAAAGAACATTTGCAAATAAGGTAGGTAATGTTCAGTATGACAGAAGTCAAAATTATTCTCTCGTGTTGTATCTCCTTTGACATTTTCAGGCAACCACACGTGTGAAGTGTGATTGGCTTGACACATAACAGTAAATCTTACAAGACAGAAAAGACAGGTATATACCTTTCCGGAAGAATGTCCATACCCAGAATAATCGTACCTGAGCATTAGCACAACCTTTTAATAACTATCAAAATAATGAATGATTAATCCTCCCACTAATATATTATTGTTATTGTTAAATCCATAAATTAAATAACATAATTCTACTTACCCCATTAGGTTAACATTAAGGTGAACACTGAGCTCGGTGAAAATGTGATACATCTGGCCAAGATCAGCAGCATTTCCATGAGAATACAACAAGTCAATGAAGCTGATGGATTCTTCACGTACATAGCAACAATCTCATTTCCTTTCTTCGTGTTTAGCTTCAAAACGTCAACGTCATCCCTCTGATGAACCTCCGAGATCCTCAGTTTCCCAGTTGCTTCATCCACAATTACGTTATAAGACGGAGGGTTTGGAGGGAAGAACGCAAACTTAGCCGCCATGGATGATGTTGCAGTCCCCATTTGGATTGAAGACAAAGCCGAAGATGAATACTAATTATTCCTTGATATGAAAAAAGTTGACAAGGATTGCATGGTCAAGTGAAGTCTTAACCTACATATTTCTAGGCAGGCTTTGATGATTTTCCCTTTTCTAGTTGTAGCTAGAGAGAGACAAACGTGCACAGAGATTGAGTGTATGAAACTTATGGAATCTGGGGTTTGGTGTTTTCTGTTTGTTTCTTGAGAAAATAGAAGGAGCTTCCTATATGGTTTTGAGGGAGAGAGGAAAATTAAAATGGAAAAGGACAAAGTAAGAAAGGAATTTTTGTCGGTTATTTGGAAGGAGAGTGATTATCGGCAGCTAAATGCTTAATCAAAATTAACAGTGGATTTGGTTTGATTTTATGCGCTCTACGAAATTTTTTTTGTCTTGTTTTGAATACGTGTAATTCAGTTCAATCGATTTAACATGTAAAATTTTTTAAAATTTCAATTAAGGGTAGAGCCATGAGTAATTATGAAGTGGGCCATTGGTCAAAAAAATGAAAATCATACCTTTGCCCATCATGTTTAGAGAGTTCACGACAATATTTACTGCTTAGATGTACAAAAATCTAGCACATCAATACTCGTTCCAAAAAAACAATAACAATAATATATAATCTCCCCCCTTTTGTATTCTATATATATTCAATCACAGGCAATGCAAGAAAGTAAATTATTATCTCCAAATTTTATATTTCAATATTTCAACATTTTTCAACATTTCAACTTAATTGTCGAGATATTTAATTTTTTTTTAAACAATTTTAGATGGAAGTAAAAAATCTTAGGAAATACCAAACTCTTATTCTATACTTTTATTCGAATTCAGGATGGCTTGAGAATGTCAAGCGTGCTACTTACAAAATAGGTAAAATTATCATACTAATAATAAAATTACATTACAAATAATATAATAATTTTACATCAACACTTTTTAAATGTTATAATACAATTTAACAGAATTACTATTAAATATTAACTAAAAGTAGAGGTGCTTATATAATTAATAATTAAAATGCGTGCTACTTTAGTACTATTGATAAAATTTAAGCTAAAAATAGGTAAATTATACTTATACTTGTATAACGATCAATTTATAGAGAGCCAATATGCGTAGTAGGAATTGAGATGTGTACCAATCAAAATTGAAAACACGTACTATGCATTGTTCATAAAAATATAAATTCAAAATGATTGAGTTTAAAAGAAATATATCGAATGACTGGTGATGTAAGGAGTCCAACTATTTCTCACATAAACACAATATAATACTACTACCAAGTGTTTAAACTAATACAGTACATCAATTAAAAAAACAAAGCAAAACGAAGCTTATTGAATCCAATAATAATTATAAAGTTACTCTAGTTAAAGAATATTTGTGCATGCCATATACATATATATATATATGTATATATATATATATTGGTGTAGCTCAGACAAGTAAAATAATGATCAAATATATAGTTTTCAACTTCACACCTGTTGGTGCACAGTTTCTTTTTGAATTTTAGAATGTTATGAGAGAGGGAGCTAGCAATAATTAACTATGAAAGTAAGTAGCTTTCATTTCATGTGTCTTGCTCTGGTACATAAACATTAGTGGACAGAATTGAGAACATTTAATTTAATAAAATGAAAGGGGATTTCATGGATGCAAAAGGAGAGTAATGATGAATAGAGTGGGACTAATGAGCAATAAAAAATTACGAAGAAAAATGAAGCAGTGGGAGTGGGAACATCCACCCATCCATGCCCCATTATTAGGTATAAGTACATTT
Source organism: Azadirachta indica (assembly GCA_022749755.1). Classification (NCBI taxonomy): domain Eukaryota; kingdom Viridiplantae; phylum Streptophyta; class Magnoliopsida; order Sapindales; family Meliaceae; genus Azadirachta; species Azadirachta indica. The sequence goes on along the minus strand of CM040443.1, from coordinate 11,969,067 downwards.
GCATCTTTTTCTTTTGACTTTGTAGTCTGTGGTTTCTCACATCACAGCTAAGCTAGCTCCACCAATTTCAGATTAAGAAAAGTTAATCATCATCTGTGAACAATTGAATAAGCTTGTAATTAATGATTGTACATTATTAATTATTCAAACTGTTATAAATGGAGGAACAAACAAGCAAGCAAGCGAGCTAAGCTAGAAGTCGCAGTCAATGGTGGTCAAATGTGTCTGTGGATCACCCGTATAAGTGAGATATGAGATAAGCTCATTTTTGGCAAGAATTAAATTGGAGCCCAAGCTTGCGGTATTCAGGGAGCAATTCATTAATCGAATTCAATCAACACCATCAGAACCAGCGACGTGCTTCATTCATTTTGAAAGAAACCCATCCCCCTTTGTTGTTTTCTTTCTTTCGATTCACGGTATATTTTAAACCTTCCTGACCTGTTATCATATTAATATTATATTAGCGAAAGGATAGCCTTCTGGCTCCTTTCCTTTTTGTATCCTCCTATTGCCTGAAATGTTCCAATCTTATTTGTTTCTTGCATCGTTTTCCATTTCTCTGGTTTTTGTAACTTCATCTCTGTTCAAGTTTTACTGCTTTCTCTATTCTTCCGTTCGTCTCAATATGAATCATTCTCTTAAGGATTTTTATGTCTAAACATATATATATATATATATATTTTTGTAACCAATATTCTTCTAAACATACGATAGCAGTTAAAAAGAGTACGATAAACTCTTTTACCAGATAGGTAATAATTAACACAATTAGTGCTTAAATGCCATATTTCATTCATGATAGACAATTGCCACAAGCAGAGCTTATTAAAACACGTACAATCTACGGACCATTGGACAGCAAACGAGGAGGCGAGCACTATGACTGATGAGGTTACCAAATTTTCCAAACCTATACTGCCATCATCAATATATTTACCTTTCCGTGCTTCACACTTTAGGGGTTAAACCAATCCTGACCAGAGTGCCGTTCATTCTGACTCTTCGGCGAAAAATAGCCCACACAAAAATTTTGAAACAATAAAGGGTTTAATAAGCTAAAGAGGCACCTTTCCTCAATCTTAACCCTAGTTTCATTGACAGCCAACTACGACAACTTGAAAAGCAGATCATCTTCAATGCTCCAAAATTATCACATGTAAAAACACCTCCCTCATCTTGATCGCATCATTAAAGCTTTCAAAGAACTCACGGATTTGACCATGCACAGGGAACCTAATACGCTTAGATAAAGTGGTTCTGACAAGAACACAATGGAACCATGTAATGTAAATACACATATTAATTCACTCCAAATATTATTTGTACGCATTGATTCCTTTCCATCTACTCAACTGCAATTTTCTGTCTCCGCTGCTCAGCACTAATATAACTTGGACAATAAGCCAAAAACATAAAGATTGAATATATCAAACTCCGAGTTTCCCGCTCCCTGTGAAATTTTAGGCAACACCATCTTTAATCATAAGTTGTCTCCTGAAGACACTTCATGTATAGCTAAGAATGGCTATCAGATAGTCTATCAGATAGAGTTCACAGATTACATAACCAATATGATGATCTCATTGCTAAAAGGTTACAATTGGAAAATTCTGAAAAACAAAACCACCCACTAAGCCATTAATAGAAGTTTCTTTTCCGAACAACCTTCAAAATGAATATAGAAGTATGCAACTGATCATAAAGGATTGAAAAGCAGAAAAAGATTTTCAACAGCTCCTGAGAATCGCCCAAAATAAGAGAAACATAAATGACAGTCTAAAATTATACTCATACACTCTTGATCCAAAGAAGTAAATAATAGCCGTCAAGCACAGCAGAGCATTACGTAAAAACCAAGACAAAACTTGTCGAGAGACTTAGGTATTTGTTGCCCTAGTGTAAATCTGTTGGCTTGCATGGGCAGACACCATCCTGATCAAGCCTCTAGCCATAAGCTCCCTGATTGCCTTCCTTGCAAGAGATCCGCTAATCTGCAAGTTGCACACAACCAAATAAGAGAAAAATGATTCATATCCCAGAGTTAACGTGTAAAAGTAAAATCACCGGGGACTGTTAAGCAAACGAAATAACTAAGCCAATAAAGCTAAAATCATAGTGAAAACGGTTAAGGCCAAATAACCCTAGGATGGCCTGCTATATCATGACACCCAAGTTTATGGGCATAAATACTTCACTATAGTATAAAAAATGATCAAATATATTCAAAACAGATCTTTTCCTGACTGTTCAAGGCGGTTGGTTTTAGGGCATTTTTCTAACCTAGGCTCTATTGAGTAGGCAGGCAAATACCAAGCTTGCCTTTCATTTTAACACAAAAATCTACATGTCACGTTGAATAAAATGGCGGTGGCTTTCGAAAATTGTTTTCAACAAAAAGGGAAAATTCTCATATCCATATCATAAAAATCAAAAAGAAAGAGAAAACATGCACAATACCCTCAAACGATCGGATAGAATGGAAGGTGTGATGAGCTTGTACTTAGGAGCCTCGGAAAGTAGCTTATCATAGGTAGCCTGATCAAACAACACCATGTTGTTCACCTTCTCCTTTTGCTTTCCCTTGCTCCACTTCTGTTTAACCAACATAACAATAACTAATCAGTACCAACATAAAACCAACTAATGTCTTCGCAGTAAAGCAAATATCATTAAACAATGGGTTATAAGTTGACCTTCTTCTTCTGCTTGCCGCCTCCAGATTTCGCCGGCTTTGATGACGGAGGGGGAGCCTTGTCTTTCTTTGGGGCCTAGAGGACAAGCAAAATAATAGAAAGAGAAATATCAATCAGAAATCAATCAAATGGGTATCTCAAACTCATCTGCGATTGTGAATCGTAATTCAAGAGGCGTACCATTGGATCTGATTACAGACAGAGGCGCCGCGTTCTGTTTCTGGTGCGAAAGTGAGTTGACAAATAGAGCGCAATGAGGCGATGCAGCAAGTGTTATCTAACCCTAGAGTTTAGAATGTCAGTGGTTTGTCTTCTTTACAGACGGACGGCGTCGTTTATTGCGCACTTGTTGATGGATATTATAGTAAAGCCCAACAAAATAGAAGAACCTTTGGCCCAATAGACTTTAAATGTGGTTTGGGTTAGGCCTGCATATCATGTACTGTAATTGGAGTTTGATATCTCATGTTTGTTTGTTGATTAGATATTTTAGTTTGAATAAGTGTAATCCTTTCGATAGATTTTAGATCACGTACTCGAGCAAAGGGAAGATTCAAACAAGGATTTTAGTTCTGTTGCTAAAATTCTGTTTGTACATGATTTAAAATTTATTTCTAATTCTGTGGCTGATAACAAACAGGTTCGTTTAAAGATTGAATGTGGGTTTTAAAATAATTCAAATAATTTATTTCACCACTTTTAGTTTCCACTATCCGCTGATAGAAAAATTTATACAAATAAATTTATGAATAAAATCTTGTTATTATATAAGAAACTCAATTATCATTCGTGAAATGAACTATTAATACCTCTATCCACCGTATGAGCAGTTGAAAAATTAGTAATTAATTTTTATTTTAATATTTTGATGATAAAGTTGAAAGTTTTTCATCATATTTGCTTTTATGTTAATTAAAATTAAATATAAAAGACTTTATCGAATTCTCGCCCTTCATATTATAACATTCTCTCACTATTCCATGGCTCTCACTTTCCTGACACCATGTTTAATTATAAGCTGTCTCTTAAAAACACTTCAGGTAATAGATAACTGTGACTATCGTGAGATAAAATAAATATGAATCATATTAATCAATTATATATAAATAAGAAGTATTAACGAACATTATTCATCTATTTGGTTGGATATCTAGTTTTAGTCGGGCCTCAAAATCAATATTATAAATTGCAGCAGCTTTGCGAAGGATTGCATGCATTAACAGATGAGTTACTAATCCTAATAGCTAGTAACAAAGCTTAACATTTTTTACAATAGAATTACACTAGCTAGCATGCAGGAACAACAAAACGATTGCTATTTTACCATCACCAGCTACATAAATATACGTATACATGTATTATTGTGGTCAACAATTGTATGTTGTTATTATATTCTTCCAAACATTATGTTCAAGTCAGAGTAGTTGATCAGATCAGCCCATTGGCCTATTGACATACTGACCGACGGAATCTGATTACTCGACAAATTGACCAACAAGTAATATGAATACCAACCTTTCGTTTGCTGTGTACATAGAAAGAAAATATAATTGTGAACCCAATTACCCTTGCACAAAATCAAGGTTATCGGTGCAAGAGCAAAGGGAAGATTCAAAGAATTTGTTATCACCCCTTAATTGTTCAATACTTGTAAGCTGCATGGCTTGTAATATATAAAGAAAAAGTTATCAACAGAACAAGCTAATGTAAACCAAGAGACAAAAGGTAAAATTTCGCTCCTAATTTTCCTTCCTCTAATAGTTATTACTACGATTTTTTTTTGTTGATGGTGGCGGTGGCGGTGGCGGTGGTCATGTGGGAACATAGGTGTTGCTATATGTAATTGACATTTGGTTCACTGCACAATTTCCCACCACGGAAGATTTTTGCAGAGTCCTCTAGGTCACCCACTGAATATGAAGTCTGAAAGTTGAAACAATTACCCCTTAATATATAAGCGTCAATCTTCTAATTCCCTCAAAACCAACCGCTACACACAGCTTTTTATTGATTCAATGGTGGCCCTCAATTCATGTTATTCGTACTGGGAACAGTAACCCATATTATATAAATTACAATAATCATAGAAAATCTAGCCACCTATCTTTTAACTAATTAACCCAAACCTCAGCAAACCAAGAAAAAGTTTTTCTCGTTGATTGCATGGCGGCAGACAGGCGCAAAACACACGTTTCTTCCATTTCACGTTATTTTATGCAGTATGCACCACTATCTCCTTCCCATACTTTTCCTATGCCAATTAGTGTTGCTGTGTGTATGTGTGTGTTGGGAACATTAGGCGTTTCTTCGATATTTTCTTCGATTAATTTTGCTTCGAGATTTTCGTTTCAATCGATACAATCAATCTACACATGGGCCGACTCGAGGGTTTATGCATTTATAATTTATTATTATTATTATAAGAGCCACCATTTTTCTGCGAAGAGGATGTTGGAATTAACCATATTTAACCTTTACCCTTGACTTGGCCAAGTAGTTAGCTTGGTATTAAGTTCAATATTTGACCTGTGTTTGAAATTTCTCTGGCTATAAAGCCGCTTTTTGTTCTTTCTTTTATTTCTCTCTGCTTTCTGATTTTAACAACAGACATACATACCCCAGCTAGGTAGGCAAAGACACCTATCATCATGGCTCCACTGAGGCTTACCACCTGCTGCTGCCTTACTGTGTTTCTGATGACTTCATGGCTTTCTCATGCCCGTGTTCACAGAGGTAATGACGCCCACTCGCACATATACTTCTTTCTTTAATTCTCTTGCATTTTGGTAGCTGTTTAATAAATAAATATTTACTCGGATGGTAATGCAGGTATTGAAGTTGAAGCTGTTTCCGCTAGAAAGGTCAGGTTATTATGATTGCTTATCTATTAATTGTAGCTTAGGATCGTGTATGAATTGATGGTTATTATCAGGTTCAGTTGAAAGTATACACTTTTTAATTTCTTACAGGGAGTACTGGAAGTCTTTGACGGCGAGCATTTTGATTCTGCAGCAGTTACAATAGACAAAACACAAGGAGGCAGGAAACTGACCGTCGTCAAGCCGGAAAAGATGAAAGTTGGTGATGCTAACATTGAACGGACCTCAATCTCAAGTGGCAGTACTCTGTATGATGGAAAATGTGGAAACCAGGCGAAGAAGCTGAAGTCTGCTGCAAATTGTAATAAGAAAAATAATGTCAGAAATGTTTCTGAAGACGTGGATGAGAAAGAATTTGTAGCTTTCAATGCTGATTATCGTGCGCCCAGGCACCATCCACCTAAGAATAACTGATATATTTATACATACGTAAATTAGAATGATTATCAACTATGTAATCTCCTAACTATTGGGGCTTAATTAGCAAATGTTTATCGTTTTTTAATGTTTCCTTCGTTAGTTTTACATTTCGCAAGATTCTTATTACAGCTTTTAAATTAATTGAAGTGAATTCTAATAAATTTTGAAATAATATTAGCACAGTTTTGGTCACCAATCGGGTGTGGGTGAGCCAAAATAGCATGATCAGTTTGGGTAAAGTTGAAATGAAGTTACATATCGAAGAAGAACCGAACAAAATGTTGAACTCGTACATCTTTTTTGTGCATGATGACATCCTAGCATGATGATTGCTTTGATTACCAAAATTATGTACAATTTCACTTCAATTACGAACGTTTCCAAAGCCAGAAATTCTGATTACTTGAAACTTTTTACCATGAATGGCTTTTTCCTTTTTCCTTGCAAAATTATATATAACTTAATTCATTGTAAGAAGAGGTGACGTATGGATGGAAAAGAACTGAAGTTTCACACTTGTGGGACTACAACTGAAACTTGCAAATCAGCTTTGTTTTACAAGCTAACACATAAGAGTTAAAACTTGTGTGGTGTCCATGTGGGATGTCCTCGATGATTATTCTTGTAACTGTAGCATTTGGGCGACGCTTTTTTTCCCCCACTACATGTTTGAACTTCAATAACATAGTTTGAACGTTGTTATTGCTTTTTCCAAAGAACAGTTTTGAGTACCATTTCATTTCGCATTACACATAATTGTTTATTCACCACGCGCCAATTATTGTCTGATATTTTTCTAGGCCGGCCTATATTCTCTGGCCCAATCAGCTTATTTTTGGGCTAGCTCATTTTTAGCCCAAACAATTCGTATAAAAAATGCTACTTTATTGTTACAAAAATAAATGCTATTTTTTTTTTTACTTAAAATATTCATTATTGTATCATATAGATTAATAAATAAAGCTTTGTATCTAAATTTTTAGATAATATATTCTTACTCTTTAAATATAAAATTACAAACATTAAAAATGTAATAATATTATTGTAACATTGCAATACCAGCGGGTCGGCCCAATACCATTTAGCGGATCAACACCGTTGAACGAGTTTCTCGTGTCTGTTAACAAGACGCGTGGTGGATGACATCTCATCCCATTCCCAGTCTTGGTCAGCGTATGACTCATCATCATACGTCTCTTCGTTCCTTGTTAATATTTTCAAAAGGCACATGTGAATTAGGTTACTAATGTTAATACTAATATGAAAAGACTAAAGAGCCAAGAGAAATGGATGGACAAGATTTCAAGAAATTAAGGAGAAAGCGAATTATTAACTTAAAAATTATTATATTTTCACGAATAATTAACATAAACTTCTATGAAAATAAATGGACAATTAAGGAGAAAGCTTAAAGCTTAGGTCAAAAGTGAAGTCTCTCTTTAAAAATATATTTTAAGTAAATTGTAAAGGCATATATTCTAATTTATTTATTTATTTATTTATTATTAATTTCCTCTTTTAAAAAGAAAGACACGGACCAACACTTGGCGTCATATCTGGGGTTTCTCTCTCTCGATCAGAAAGCAAGCCATGTCGAGCTCTAACTCTAACGACAGAGCCACTCATGTTCTGGTATTTCCTTTCCCAGCACAAGGCCACCTACTACCTCTTCTCGACCTAACCCACCAATTAGCTCTTCGAAATCTCCACATCACTATATTGATCACGCCCAAAAACCGCCCTACTCTTACTCGTCTTCTCGACGCTCACCCCTCTATCCAGACCCTACTCCTTCCATTTCCATCTCACCCTTCCATTCCTCCAGGTGTTGAAAATGTTAAAGAATTGGGCAACAAAGGAAACCTACCCGTCATGGTTGCTTTATACAAGCTATTTGACCCCATAGTTCAGTGGTTTCACTCCCACTCTAACCCTCCTGTTGCAATCCTCTCCGATTTCTTCCTCGGCTGGACTTTGAATCTTGCTCGTCAGCTCAACATCGTGAGAATTACTTTTTTCTCATCCGGCTTGTTGTTGACAGCTGTTGCTGATTACTGTTGGAATCATGCTGATGCCGCGAAATCATCGGACGTCTTTGAGTTTCGGAGTTTGCCAAGATCGCCTGTTTTTAAAGCAGAGCATCTGCCTTCTGTGTTTAGGCTTTATAAGCAATGTGATCCTGACTGGGAATTCATAAAGGATGGTATGATTGCGAATACATTGAGTTGGGGTTGCGTTTTCAATTCTTTTGAAGCTCTGGAAGGTGAGTATTTGGATTACTTGAAGAGAATTATGCGACATGATCGAGTTTTTGGTGTTGGTCCGCTTAGTTTAATTGGACCTGAGTCAACCGGCGGTGGTGATCCGGGTTTGGGTCAGAACAACCATGCATTGAAGTGGCTAGACGGGTGCCCGAACGAGTCTGTGTTGTACGTCTGCTTCGGGAGTCAAAAAGTTTTGAAAAGAGAACAAATGGAAGCTTTGGCTTCGGGTCTGGAAAAGAGCGGAATCCGATTTTTGTGGGTGGTTAAAACGGGTATGACCCAAAACGAGGCAGATGGATACGGGTTAGTACCGGATGGGTTTGAGGGACGAGTGGCGGATAGAGGACTGGTTTTAAAAGGGTGGGCCCCGCAAGTATCGATACTGTCTCACAAAGCGGTGGGTGGATTCCTGAGTCACTGTGGTTGGAACTCGGTGCTGGAAGCGATGGTGGAGGGAGTGATGATATTGGCTTGGCCAATGGAGGCTGATCAATTTGTGAACGCAAAACTGTTAGCGGAGGATTTGGAAGTGGGCGTGAAGGCGTGTGAGGGTGCTGACACGTTGCCTGACTCTGACGTGTTGGGAAGAGTCATCTGGGAGTCAATAAGGCAATGTAAAGAAGTGAAGAAAAGAGCCAAAGAGTTGAGAGGTAAGGCTTTGGGAGCCGTGAAGAAGAATGGTGAACGTGGAAGTGGAAGTGGAAGTGGAAGCTCCATAAGGGATTTGGATAGGCTTGTCCAGGAATTGAGGAAACTTCAAGCAAAATATTAAAACATAGAAATTTACAAGTTCGAAAAAAACCATTCGAGTGATTCGGGCCTAATGTTTGTAATCTCTATTCTTCCAAAATAAAATGAATCAACTTTCACATTTGATTAAATTTGATTTGTTCCGAAGTATCAACTAGGCATGCCTCAAAATTGAAGGCCCAAGCATCTTCGCCAACATACTTTTTTAATGCACACTTTCTTTTTGCGAAGAACTTTATATATATATATATATATATATGGTGATAGACGATGTAACACCAACTATTATTCCTTTTGGTGGAATCAAAATCAAAGGTTGCTCCATATATATGATCAGTTAATAGAGATAAGTTCAACAGTTTACATCAACCATAAATTTGTGCTCCATCCTTTGTTAGGATGCATGGCAAAAGTTCATTGAGGTTCAAGTCCCTCAAAACCATGAAGCGACGATAGTTTTACCTTAGATTAATTTTGGGAGTAAAATCCTGTAGAAATTATACACATACACACACGCGCGCGCACACACACACACACACACACACATATATATAACACTCCTAAGGGCTCCTGACTCCTCCAGACCATCTCTACCATATAGAAATCAACGTTTTATATATATATATATATATATACAAAATACACGCGGATGAAATGAACATCTCCAGATTCAAAATTAATACATCAAGCTTAATCAATTTCGGAACTATGAGAATTCATTCTAGTAATTAAAAATTATCACATTAATTAAGCAGTGCAGACTAGATAAGTAAGCTGCATAATTAAGGGGTTAATTAGGCAAAGGAGAGCAAATAGACAACTGGTTGAAGCACTGCCTTACAAATATATCATTGACAATCTGAGTGGGATGACCTTCATCGAAAAATAGATGAGTCTCTCTTCTTTTGCACGGAACTGTAAACGGCAGACAATGACTCTTTCCATCATAGTTTTCTGGGCAACATGGGTTTGATGTATCGTTTATTCCTGCAAATATAATATAATATAATATAATATAATATATAATATAATATATAATATATCAATCGTAACCATTTAGACTTCCATAAGACTAATTAATTAATTTATTTATTTATTAATAACAAAGCATTTCACCATTATAATACTTAATTACCATATTTTTGGCCCCGTTCCTTGAGCTCTAACAAGAACTTGTAAGTATCTGAGAGAGCAAAAGCAGAACCAGGAAGCTCGGACTGCAACTGCTGTAGCATACCAGTCAGCTTGTTGTTGTAAAATTTGAACCCATCGTTTATCTCCATGTTACATTTTGGTTTCGTTTTAATCGCATAAGAAGGAATGCATCCGGCTGCAGGTATGTTAATCACCAAGAACTTTCTTGCCCCTAAATTATACAGTCTCTGTCAAAAAAAAACAAGAGTATTATATACATATATAATCACAGCAATTTTTGAGCATTCTGTATAATTTTGAACCCATATGTAAGATAATTAATTACCTTCAAACGTAAGGAAAATTCGTTTAGGAGGTACTGGGCGAAGGGTTTAGCAGAACAATTTTTCTTTGCAAAGCAGTGACGTCTGTAGTCATTAGCTCCAGCGGAAATAAAAAACAAAGATTCAGCTAAATGATTCTGAAGCTCCTGTTGCTTCATAAATTGCTTGGGAAGATCAACCTGGACAGTTGTCTGAAACATTTCTGTTTGATTGTCAAATGGGAAACAGATATCCTGCAGCCAGTTACACAAAACAGATTAACTCTCTACGTATGTAAGTTATAGACAACTAATACTAATTAATATAACAAAAAGGGTCAAAAAAAGTCTTGCCAGAATGTTCTCTGGAGAATAAGGAAGAATGCCACAACCACCAGATGCATAGTTGATGCCAGTTTTGATGTTACTCCTTTGCAGTTCCGAGAGTCCCATAAAAGGAGGAACCATGGGGAGCCCAAGATTGATAGCTGCATGCAGAAATCAAGAAGCAAATGAATTAAAAACATTATAATAAAATGACATGTTTGCATACATATATGCAAATGCAGTGAGTGTATCTCTGGTGTCTCACCGATAAAATCAGCCATCGTTTTGCCGTTGGTAGCTCGGCCGGTTGGTATGCCACCTTCAAAATCAATACCGTAGGGCAAAAAGTTTGATTTGCTAATCGTTGGGAGATTATTGTTGTTTCCGCAGTCAACCAAAGAATCTCCAAAGATATACAAAGCAGGAGAATTCTTTATACCAAATTTAGAAACAAACCGCTGATCACCATGATCGGGCTTCACTGAGAAACCTGGATGCACGGAAAATGAAAACAAGACCAAGTAGTAAAATACGAGAGAAGAACTAATAACTGCCATGTTTCAACTTCAACTTTAACTACACAGTGTGAATTGATGGAATATATATATATATATATATATACAGGGAGCTCGATCAGCATACTCATAATTTTTTACACGCATATATATTTTCACTTAGTAAGTACTTCAATAATAAAATCTGTGAATATATTTACACTCATTTACTGATTCCCTGTACCGTACATAGGGTTAGCTAGGGTTATCATTGTGAGGTTTGAATTTTGCAACCAGAAAATAAATTTCGTGGCATTGATTTCAACCACTGTATTAAAGATAAGCAAGCCCGCTATTTCAATTTTCAACCACCCTGTCACTTTTATCAAACACTGTTCGTCAGTCAACCCATTAATTCACACACAATTTGTTCCAAACTTATGCTCATGAAAGATATAAATTTATTTCTCGTACTGCTTCATTACTATTTATGTGAAAAAAATTTGTTATTTTTTAGATAAAACTTTAGAAATAAAATTGACAGTATTTAATTGATATTAATATTGGAACCTACCAAAGAAGAAGGAGCACCGACCAAGTAATGTGAATTTGCAATGATTTTATAGACCTGAATTGAGTTGGGTTCAGTAATTTCAACTCACGTGAATTTTGGAGAATGATGTTGAAAGTTTAGGAAAAGACCTAACTGACGACCCACTAAAAAAATCACTCCACCGACGTGGGCAATTGGGTAATTGTAAATGTAATCGCATCTAGAAGAACTACAGTCCTTTCAATGCCATTGTTTTGGAATTTCCTAAAATACAAATATATCTATTGGTACTCGTGCGTTTTGTTCTTTTCAAATTTTGTCTTGCATATTTTTTTTTCAGTACTACAAGTTTATTTATTATTTATAATCTATTTATAATTCTGCCCACAATTAACAAGAACTCTACTGATCAAACTAAGAAGATACAGATACAATTATAGCACGTCCACCCAGCACCTAGGGCTCAGCCTATAATAAATACCTTCAAGAGGTCACATAGCAGAACTCTACTTTCTGCAATAGATCAGCCTTCAAGACAAAGATGAAAGAAAGAAATTATGAAGTACAAAAACAGTGCAAGCATTTGCCCATCATCCGAGGTAGATGTAGATGGGCAAATCATGATTAAGGACTTCATCAAACAAAACCTAGTAGAATTATAAGTGCTAGCTAAGACTAAAGCCGCATCCTTGAGCATGACAAAAATTTCCCCTTTTAGGATACCAGGAAACTTTGTCCTGAATATAAGGAGTAAAATTATTTATATCCTCTGAGAATCGACTAACTTTTGGTTTTCTGTGACCATTTATGGCAAACAATCACTTGCTGTACTTTTGAAGATGAACATCCTCCCGGAACCTACAAAAGATAAATGCAGCAATATGTGTTTTCCAACACATGAAGGGAAGCACAACGATCACATTACTGATTGTGCAAAAGAAATGCTTACTATCGGTCCTTGAAAACATTTATATCATCAAATGATTTTAAGTTCACTCACTAGCAATTAATTTAAGAGTTAAGAATTACCTAGTCATCTAGCACAGTAAAAATGATGCCGCAGATGATGGATGAGATTGTCGTTGCTGCCAATACTAGTATAAGAAAATTTTGACTTCAGGAAGTATCTTGAAATCCCTTCTGTTGGATTGAACTTCCAGAGCAATAATTTCCTGTTTGGATTTTGAACAAACTGTTCTGATTCTTCATCCAGAAGTTCTACCTAGCATAATAATCCCACAAAGAAATCAGTTAAAATAATTTTAGAGTCCTTTTTTATTGTCCACTATCACTGTGAAGACTTTCAAAGCTCATTCCATAAAACACGTTATTATTGCTGTTTGAACATATCAGACACAGAAAAAGAATTGTTAGGTCCCATCAGTAATTTGCCTCCTGTCTCAGAAAGAATGCCAGCTACCGTGCAAATTTTGAAATTATACAAAATGCAATACTTCAGATCTTCCCAAATACTTGTGAATGCTTCCACAACATCCAATTTGAGTGATTTTACCACAAAGGAGGAAGAAAAAGGCTGCCATGGAAAATTCTGAGAAGAGGAAAGAAAACAAACTTCCTTTTGTTGACCAGCGATTTAAGGCAACACATGTAAAACATCTCTTCCAGAGAGACTATACATGCTTTCACATAGATCATGCGTTTACCTAGGCTTACTAATCCAATAAAAAACACCTCAGACAATGAAAAATTTGGATGTTTTCCAATTGAATGAGATGGTTTTTCCTTCTAATTAAAGAAGCAATCATTGCACTGCCCAGCTTACCAAGCTTGACAAAATTGGTGCATGTTTAAAGTAAAACTGATAAAATTCATAAAATACAGAGGATGCCTTGATCTTATTAGTTATGTTTTTAAAATTCATTAAAGCAACATGAACTTGGGAGGCATGGGTCAGCAGTCTTGATCTTTATGAAAAATTCAAAACCTCCAAATTGGTAGTTCTCACAAGTATAAATGCACTACGGATTACCAAAAGTTTAAGATTTCTTGTTCTCACCTATAAAATCTGCAACCAAGTACTCATTTGTATTCATGTATCTGTCTGAACCTCCAGCAAACATCACTCCTAGAAAGTTTACCCACATGGATTCAGTAGCTTTGCAACTGTCTGAGCAAAATCATTGTTGCTACTATCAACCATGGAATTTCCAAATAATTATAGAGCTGAAGCTAAGTTAGCTTTGCCAAAACTCATGATATGTGATCCTTTCCACAAATGCCTGTGTAGAAAAGTTAGAATAAGATTTTATTCAAGTTACTTGAGGCCAATGCATTATTCAAACTGGAATACATTAGACATATATAAGGTTTAACTCAACCCCCTGTCTCCCCCTACTCTGTTTTTCTCCTTTTAGATTTGCACTAGGTAATAAGGGGGACTACATTTTATTTAGTAGAAACTTGATAAAAACTTAACCAACCAGATTTTAAAAAGTAATCCTACTTAAGTCATCAAATTTCTAGTTAATATCTACTTCATAATTTAGTGGAGATAAAACCAATGTGGTGTGTTGGTTTCCCCTTATATTATTACATTACCTAGTATCGGCTCCATCAAAGAGAATCCCCAGATAGGTATTTTGGTTACAATCTTACACTTTACCCTTCAATTTTTTCTTTTTTCTCTTTCATAAAGTAGCCCCTCTTGATACTTGAATCTAAACGCTCATGATTGTATGTTTTTGACTTCCAATATTACAAAAGCAGTCCATCTAACTAAGACTGGTCTCACTAGGAATCTAATTGATGAAGCCTTGAATATCAATCTTGTCCCGCATGAATCTCTTGTAGTATCATATTTCTAATGCAGCATCATGCAATGAATTATTCTAATTTTAGCAGGACAATGTTTGTTTTGTGAACACTGACTGAACTTCAACCCTAAATGTGATAGTGTAGCATCCACCAAATGAAGTATGATTTCTCCCTGCCCTCATATGTTGATGCAGGTAGACACATGCAACTAAGTGTGTACAAATAAAAGGGAATAGAAATTTTTTTTTTTTTTTGGTTGCCAAAGTTGTCTAAACAACACTTCAAATATTACCCAATGCTAATTTACTCTCACTGTGTTATGTTGACATAAGAGTATTAGCAGTAAATACATTTGAAAATTATTTTCTAGGTTTCATGCATACCAGTTTAATTAATTCTGCAGTTAAAAATGACCATGAGGAATGGTAAAATAGAATACCTCAGACAGCTCTTTCCAAAGATGAGATGCATGAGAGTCATCATCTCATGAATTCATCAGGAATGAGGCCACATTTAATCATCTCACCAGCAAGTTCAAAAACCGAACTGCCATCACCATCTTGATTAAAAGCATTAAGCATCACTTCACAAATTTGTTGGTCGGGAAGAAAGCCATCAGACAACATCATACAGAAAAAAGATTTTGCTTCAGAAGTCAAGCACCTTTTGCACAATCTATTAATCACAGAACTATAATCTCTTATTGAAATTTCAAACCCCTTCTCCACCATTTGACGGAAGCACACCATTGCTCTATGCACATCACCCTTGGCACAATGTGCTTTGATTATTGTGGTATAAGCTACCTTTGTCAAACTAACATTATGTTCCTGAAGAGAAACCAGTAGACTATCTACATCCTTTAAGTCATCATTTACACAGAGGCCATCAATGAGAATATTATATGTAACAGGCGTAGGGTCGAGATTATGTGACAACATCTGGTTGAATAACTGAAAAGCTTTTCTTAGGTCTTTACATTTGCAGAAACCCTGAATGATGGTGTTATATGTGATTTGGTCAGGGGTTAGACCTTTAACATACATTTCCTCAAGTAATAGCACAGCTTCTTGTAGCTTCCACTGTTGGCAAAGTAATTTGATAACTATGGTGTATGTGACATGAGTTGGTTCTATAGCTTTAGCTTTCATCTCTTCAAGCAAGGCAAGCAGGCTGTGCAAATTGCCTTCTTTGCAGTATGCATTCATAAAAGTTGTATAAGTTACTGCACTTGGTTCCAATCCATGCAACTTGATGGTATCCAATAACCTTCTAGCTTCAGCTACATTTCCATTTTCACAGAACCCATAAATGAGAGAATTGAAAGTGAGTATACTAGGAGAAATCCCTTTCTCAACTAGTTGTCTGTACAGCTGTAAAGCCTTTCCAATATCACCAAGTTTTACATACCCATAAATCATAATATTATACAAAACAACATTCTGCATGCAGTCACTCATTGTCAGAGAATCAAAATACATCCTTGCTTCTGATATCATTTTTTTCTCACAGAGACCCAGCAGAATTGCACTGTGTGCAAAAGAATTTGGAGAGATCCTCTTTGAGCACATTTCGCTGTATAGTTGTATAGCCTTTTGGACTTTATCTTGCTTGCAAAGGCCATGTATGAGTATAGAATATGTTACAAGATCTAGTTTCAAGCCATTAGCTTCCATTTCATAAAAAAGTCCCAATGCTTCATCAACCCGTCCACTTTTACACATGCTGCTGAGTAGTACACTATATGCAATGACATTCAACTTAAAACCCTGTGAAAGCATTTCTTCTCGCAATTTTAATCCTTCCTCAATGTTGCCTATCTGGCAGTGTCCACATATCAGGACTGTATAGGTTACAAGATCTGGATTTGAACATTTAATTAACAATTGCTGAATAACTTTCCAAGCTCCACTCATCCGACTAAGCAAATGAAACCCTTTGGAAAGAATGCTATAGGTTACTGTATCAGGCTCCAACCCATACCTCTCCATGTCATTTGTGAACTCTAATGCTTCTTCCATGGAGCCAGCTAAACATAAACCATGAATAAGAATATTATAACTAAATGAATCAGGATGTAGGCCATATTTGAGCATCATACAAAATAAAGCCTTTGCAACTTCAGCAAATCCCAATTTACAGTACCTAGACATGATGGTATTCAATGAAACAACAGAAGGCCCAAACTCTTCCCTTGCTGTCTCCTGCAAGAACAAAACTGCATCTTGAAGTCTGGACTGCTGGCATAAGCCATCTATGACTATCGAATTAGTATATGAACTCTGAGGAGTTTTGCTAACTTTAATGTCGTGATATACATCCCACATGATATCAGTGTGCCTCATGTTAGACAACAGACTGTTATAGGTTTGTATTGAAACTTTCAAGTCCAACTCTTTCATCTTTGCAATAACAAAAAGGGCATCACGAACCATTCCAGCTCTTGAATAAACAAAAGCCAGCATATCCCATATCTCTCTGTTTGACTCCCAACCCCTGAAGCTGTTTAAGAGCAGCTTACAAAGAGAAGGAGCTGAACCAGAGCCTAGCAGAAATCATATGAAATCTTTAAACAATAAGATGCAAATTCTAGTGGCTAGTATTACCATAATCACTAACCATCTGAAACAGGATCAATTATAGAAACAAAGTATCATAGAATGAATACGAGCTAAATCCAACAAAATTCCAATTAACCAAAGGAAGTTAATAATCAATAAGATTGTATATATGTAGAAACAAATCAAAGGGTCAAATATATACCTTGCTTATGGAGACTTTGCTCTAAGACCAATCTTAACTCCTTGAACATCCTCTTTCCCGCCAAAACATGGGCAACCACAAAGCACGAAAACTGCGAGTGCTTGAACCCAGAATGCCTTTTCAGCCAATCAAAAAACGCCACAGCTAAATCCGGGCTATCAACCCTCAGAAAGTCAATAATTTGATCCACCTGAGGCTCACTCAGCCTCAAAATAAGTTTTTTCGAGTAATCCCCATCAAGAAAATTATCAAACCCCAAATTTCTTAAATTGATAACGATTTCGTGAACTGAGTCAGCAGGGTTTGGATCGATAGAGTCGATGGAGGTAGCTTCGTCGCTGGAGAGTTTAGCTGCAGAGACGGTGGGCTTAGAGAAGATTGAGGAAGAGAACGGGGAGAGTAACTGTCGTTTGATTTTGAAATGGGGAGGAATCCATTTGTTGATCATCCAAAAGAGCGAGCTTTAGGGTCTAAGGCTCTAAGGGCCGGTGTTTGCTTGTTTATTTGTTTTTTCTTTTCCGGGAAAAAGTTGAAAATGGTAATGAATAAAAACAAAAGACAGTTTAGGGTTTAAGGGAATATGATTTGAAGAATAAAATAGTTAGGGTTTTAGAGAGCCGTTAGTTTCCCGGCAATTTTGAAAGCCTTGGTAAATGTGAGGCGTAAGGAGAATGTTGCATACCACCAGTTTGATAAAATGTGAGAGATATTTAAAGAGTGTGTTTTTTTTCCGAACGAAAAATGATTCATCTCCCAGAGAATTTGAAATATTGTATATATATATATATATATATAATTTATCAAATTTATTAGAATTTTTTTTTAAAATTTTTTTTTTTTTTTAAATATTAAATATACAATATAATACTTATTGTATAAAATTTTTTATGAAGGAAGTATAGTTTATCCCAACTAAGTGCAGGACACTTCACAATATTGTAGAGTTTTTCTATTTAGAGTGTTGTAAGATTTTTCCTTAATTTGATGATAAATATTACAGTAGAGTATAAAAAATATTGATGAAAAAGACACCCACATTTTTAGTGGAAATAAAACTTTATTCGGTAGATTAAAATTGTAAACGTGGTTACTTTACCGTTTAAAGTTTGGCTTGAGTGACTATAATTTATTTTTTTAAAAAAGATTTAATGCAATAATTTTGAAAGAATTTATTTTTAAAAAAATATGGTACGTCCACAGTGAATAAGAACACCGGCTAATTATTACAAAGAGTACATTAAAGATCTTCCTTGCTTATTATAAGCACAGAGATCACAATCATTAATTCATTATCATTATTTTTATGAAAAGAAAGGGAAAAGCTGCTATGCAATTTTCAAAGGAAGTTGATGCTATTAATATTTTTTTAAGAGGGCAATCTTCGTAAACAAATGACTTCGGAAGCAAACAAACCAACCTCTTCGCCTCCCTCCTGCCTCGCCAATTTGACACAAATCCTTAAACCCCTTGAAAACATATGTATATATAGAAAAGAGAAGACTTTCGACATATTACCACTTAACAGATGAAATTTCTTTGTCTATGCAGGCAACAGGTATGCCTCAAAACTTCAAGGTATAAGAGTACAAGTTAAGAATAATTCCTTCCCACCCCATTTACACTTTCTTTGAGACAAACGCTAGACCTAAATGTTCTAATCATGTTAATTACACTTAATTTCTTCCCATTACCACTCCCACTGCAATTAATAGGACCCTCTTCAATTTTCTCAATTATAGAAAGAAAAAAAAAAGGAATTAATTAAAATTTTAGGAGGTCAAAGCTTTTCCTGCAACAAGGCTATAAAGAAAATTAAGGAGATTATCACTATGTATGTGATGACTCAATTTTTTATTTAGAAAATGATAACAATCTTTTAATAATTCAATATAAAAATTATCCAAACACATTATTGGTTTTGCTTAAAAACCAAGGAGCAAATTGGAGTCCATAATGAAATTCACATTTCACCAACTTTAGCTACGACTTGTTAGGGTCCCCTACACTTTAAAACCCCCCAAAAACTTTATTCCATCTCAAACCCACCTTTACATCTACCCAAATTTAATGCACGAAGAAGACTTTTTCTTGTCTTCTTCAGCATGTCTAAAGCAAATGTAAGAAGGCATATTCTGGAGAAGAGCAGAAGCCCCAAGGAAAAGGAGAAGCCAACTCAAAGTTTATTGTCTAAACACCTGAAGAAAGTCTACCCCATTGGGCTTCACAGAAGCACTTCTTCATTATCTTTGTCTTCATTATCATTGTCCTTGTCACAGAACTCAAACGACTCCTCTCTTACAGATAATTCTAGTTCTCCACTGGAGCAGAAGATTTCGTTAGCTCTTCGTTTGATTACCCCGCCTGAAAGAAGAGAAGTCGCCGTGGCTAAAGCTGTTGTTCAACCACAACCACAACCACAACCACAGCAACAACAACAGAGTCAGGATTTTAGTTGTGGCGAATTGCAGAGGTGCAACTGGATTACAAAGAATAGCGGTAAGCTATAGCTACAACTTATAACACCCCAATTACAAACATATCTTTGTAAGCAATTGCAAGATATAATTAGAATGTATAATACTACATTAAAAAGATTCTTCATGGCAATTCATTCTCCTCTGTGATAGTTCAAAACATTTCTTAATAGGTAAACTTTGACATGTTCAATGGGTTAGGTTATAGAATCGATTCTGTGCTTATCCACTCGATATGCATGAATTTGGTGGACGTCATACTCAATTAAAAAAAAAGGCTTAAAAGCGTCCATTACTGTATTTATATGGAGTGGTTGAGACCTGAGACATGAATTGAAATGCATGCATACTCTGTTTCATCATCATCATCATGGCTATTTTAATGGCGGTTGTTACGACTATTTAATCAGTCTCAGTCTCTTCCACATTGATAAACGTTTATATTATGGTATTTTAACAGCATTAATATCATAATATATGAAACAACCATATTTTTGACATTGACGTACATTTGAATACAGATAAAGTTTATGTTGCATTTCATGATGAATGCTGGGGAGTTCCTGTTTATGATGACAAGTAAGTCTGCTATATATCTATCATATTTAATCGAATATTTTTTTTTACAAATTATGAGACATGCATAACTTGTAAGTAGTGGTGGTCATCAAATTAAACAGTCAATTGTTCGAGCTGCTTGCCTTGTCTGGTATGCTGATGGATTACAACTGGACTGAAATCTTAAAAAGAAAGGAACTATTCAGGTACTAATTATTCTGCAGCAACTCCATTTGCATTGATCCTGATTCTGAAATTACATTAACTTCATTCATTGATGAAATAGAGAAGCTTTTGCGGGATTTGATCCCAAGATTGTTGCTAAAATGGGGGAGAAAGAGATCTTAGAAATATCCTCAGATAAAGCAATAATGTTAGCAGAGAGCAGAGTGAGGTGCATACTAGACAATGCCAAATGCATAATGAAGGCAAGTTTTCGGAACTCTTAACAATCTCTGTATGTACACATTTTCGTTTCCAACTATTCTCAAATGCAATGGATTGTCCTCCCAAAATGCAGATAGTGAATGAATTCGGATCATTCAGCAGCTACATGTGGGGATATGTGAATTTCAAACCAGTAATAAACAAAATCAGATACCCAAGAAATGTTCCATTGAGAAGTCCAAAAGCAGAGGCCATAAGCAGGGATTTATTGAGAAGGGGATTCCGGTTTGTAGGACCTGTAATTGTGTATTCATTCATGCAAGCAGCAGGACTAACAATCGATCATCTAGTTGATTGTTTTAGGTACGGTGAATGTGTTAGCCTTGCTGAAAGACCTTGGAGACATATCTAACTCACACACTTTCTGCTAACTCTTCCCTTCAATTTGGAAAGTTTCATTTCACTACTTTCTCTTATAGTTATTGTACCTTTTGTAGGATGGATTTTGGATCTCAACCTTTGTTCTTTTCTTTTTTCTTTTATTTTTTTTTTCTCTTGCTGGGTATGCAAAAAGTTGTGACATTTGCTGATTTGTTGTAAATTCATAACATTTATATGTATAATTTATGGAAAACTTGCATTAGGTGGCTCTTGTCATCAAGGAATAAAAACAAAAAAGAGCTAAATTGTTTTTTTGTGTGATATGGACTGGAATCTCCACCTGCAACCGCAGTGCAGTGATTGTAATAATATGATTGACTTTGACTCATCTCCCTGTGGAACTACAAATTGTAAACAAGATTATTGGAAAGAAATCTATCATCTAAACTCTAATAAAAAGAGCCACTCATGCCTACCCTGGGTGGTGAAAGGAGCATACCCTCCAAATAAAGGGCGTGTTTTCGAGCCCTCCAAATAATAGGGTTCTTTTCATCAAAGTATGGAGTAATTTTTCATTGCATATTAGTATTTTTATATTGTATGTGCATAGATCTCTCAAGTGAGTTATTATAGTATGTATCTAAATTCTTAATGAAGTATTTTCTCATTACATATAGAAATATTCTCACACTGTATGTGTGTAAATCTCTAAAGTGAATTATTTTTCTCTTTATATATGGGAGTATTCTCACATTATGTGTGCGTAGATCTCTGAGATAAATTACAACAACATATATTTAAACTTCTAGTAAAGCATTTCCTCATTGCATATGAGAACATTTTCACATTGTGTATGTAGATCTCTAGAGTAAGCTATAACAGTATGTATCAAAACTCTAAGTAAACATCTAATATAATATTAATAAATATACATGTAGTAAAAAAAAACTCTAATAAAAGGAATAATATTTAAAACAGTAGTCCCTCATTCTTGAGGTAAACATGATGTTGATTAGCAAATATTAGAATATATTTCTTTTACGTTTTGATAAACTTCAAAACCAAAAAATATAGATATACAAATAAAAATTTATTTGTTAGGTGATGTAATTAACTTTTTACCTCAAAATTTCCATAAATTTAGTATATATTACAAAATTAATAGAAATTTAAAAGAAACTTTTTTCAAAAAAGTCATTAGTATGCTTAAATAAAAATATTTTAATATTAGCATAATGTCGAACCAAATAAAACCATTCTAAGTAAAACTTAGATTAGTTAATATATTTGCGACATTATCATTTTTTCTAACTATATGAGAGAATTCAAAAATTTGTTGTAAAAATTTGATGTAATAATTTAAGTATTTATTAAATAATAATTTATTTAGTATAATTTTTTAAACAGAGTTTTTTTTTAAAAAATAATTTTTTTAATAAAAATCTATTAGAAGGATATTTTTCTAGTAAAAGTTGTGTGATTGAGTTCTTCAAGAACTCTGTACAATGATAATCAAACAATAAAAAAGATTTATAACACTACAAAAGATTCTTTTAGCCAACAGAAAAATCATATTAGACAAGCATTAAACACCTGAACAATCTGAAAATTAATTCTTCGACAGAGGTTAGAGGGAATTAATTGATATATATCAATATCATGGACTCTTTTTTATCATAATTACTTTTAAAATCGTATTTACTTGAATACCCTAATTGGATAAGATCAACAACAAATTCTGTACAATTTTTTATACTTTGTTCTCAATTTCAGGCATTGAAATTCCGATTGATGATGATGATGATCCCATTCCCTGAGCAATGGCTTACCACAAGAAGGGCTATCCGTCAAGCCAATCTATCGGCCCATTAAAGAAGTCGTACAACCGGAGACCCAGTTGAGTATGGGCTTTCGATCTGAACAGGTCCATTTTCATGTGAACAGAGCAGACTACCATCTTACTTACTTTGGTCTATAGAAGCCCAGCCCATATTCATTCTATGTTTGCTTCAGCTTTTCTCTTCATTCAAGTTATAAGATATTAGAACAAAAAGACATTTTGGCAAACTTAAAACAGTTGAATTCCTAATCAATACCACATGGTCAGATGTCTTTATAATTCATAGAAAAACCAAAACTTGGCCAAATGTAACCATCATTATTTTGCTTCAACATGTAAGATGTAGGAGAAGCAGACAAATACTCAAAGAGTCCTCCGCCCACTTTTTGCTATTCTTTAGCTTCATCATTTTATCTTGAATTGCAATCCATGTAATTAAAAAAACACCCAGTAGAAATGGATCCCCACTGCTCCAAAGACGTGTGGCAATATGCGGCAGCAGCAGCAGCAGCAGCAGCAGCATCATCATTATTGAGAGATTAGATTGCCACGTTTCTCCAGTTCATTTCTTAGAATATCAATTATAACTTGGTGTTACGTTTTTGCAAAAGTCCAATTTTGAAGCTATGGTATGACCACCAGGAGAGAGGCATTAGGCTGCTGCTATCCAGTGAGGAGTACTTTCACCTAACACTTTCGAATTCATGTCTATCCTATCACTTCTGTGGATAACTTCGGATTGTACACTTGAGTATGACTTGACATTGACACACTAAACTCAACACTGATGCTAACCATGCCCCCCCCCCCCCCCCCCCCCCCCCCCCCCCCCCCCCCCCATCTTCTTCAGAATGTTCTGTTTCAAGCAAGTTTGTGTTCATTTGTTCCTAATATTCTAAAGCTCCCACTTTTTATATCCACTTTTAATATGTATACTATGTATCTATACACTTCAATTTTATTACTTTTGATTCAAGGTTTCACGACAATTATTTATTAAAAATTATATTATTAACTTTCAATATAATAATTGAAATATTTTATTTTAAAGTCACAACTGTTATGAAATTAAATCATTAGTTATCAAAGATAAGTGAATATTAGTAATCTTAAATTAAAAATTAATATTTATCAAACATTTTAATTGATATATTTTTAAAATAATATAACATTTCAATTTTAAACATATTCTTAATTAATATTGAACTTTAATATAATAATAATAAATAGAAATAAATTGTCCAAATTACCTTTCTAAATTTTGAAAATTGTGTTTTATAGCAGTCGGTAGCCAGTTTTCTGCTCTAGCTATACCATACTCATTTATGAATGTATTCTTAAATTTTTCCCCAAGTCAGATATCATACAGAGGAATCTGAAAAATTAGTCAACAAAAAACAGTGACTATATGTAACCCACAAAGAGCCCTACCAATTCATGAAACAGTAATGGCCGGGAGATAATTTTGCTCATTCCCAACTTGAGAAACAATTCAAACCGATGGGAAATGAAGTGCTAACCACAAACACTCTACTGCATAGTAGTTGACATGTTATATGCATACGTGAATGTTACGAGTGAAAGTAGGTCAGCTTCCGACTTCCGAGCAAATATAAAAATAATAATAACAATTTTAAGTAATAGTTTCTGCAGTTTCCAAATATAGCAAAAACCATGAACTCAGCAGAAACAACACTATCCCCTACATGCCGGTAGATCTTGGGGATTGGAATGCAAACTGTAACGTAAATACAATACATCACTCTTTAAGCCTCAAAGGCCAATTTTGATTCTTGAATTATATTATGGACAGAACAAAACAGAACAGAACCCAACTGTTAAACGTTAGTGGGACCTCAACCCAACATGTTGTTTGCTAGTATCTTTTCAGGCTTTGCTTTATGTCCTTTACTTTGTCACCATCAACTTTATTATTTGCTTTTGTAATCTTCAATGGTTGATTTGACCTACAATCCTTGACATAAACAAAACCTGCGTCGTTTTCGGTATGAAATTAATAATTTTATTATTGTTATAATCCTTCAAATGAAGACGGCAATAAAATAATTAGTTAACCGAGTAATCTGTGGATTGCAACTAGATGTTTCATAACAGAGAAATACGTCACGAATAATGAAAATAATGCATGATAAGCAGCAATGATCAATAATACAACAACAAACACATTGTTTTGCATTTACCATTTATGACACTGTTACGTGCGCAACAAAATAAATGAACATGTGGTGACCAGATGGAACGAGCATACTAGTTTTGGACGGATATTCAAATGCGCTCACAGACTAGCTTTATATATTCAACAAAAATGAAACTACGTTTTTGGATTTTTTCCTTTCATCTTCTTCATCACATTCCTCACCATTCCAAGTCCTTCCCAAACACTGGCAGTCAATTTTATGGGCAATATCCGAAAAGCTCCAGTGCTCAATAAAATCAAAATGCAGGAGAAAATGCGCATTGCGCCGCTGAACTGCAAAATCATCAGAAAAATGCCTACTGTACACTGACTCTTTACAAAAGCTTGAGAGTTTAACATACTTCTTCATATGCTTGTTGGTAGTTTTGCATCACATCATTCCCATCTCTTGATACAACAAATCAATACTGATCCATAATCAGTCTTCAAACCGTAGCTTACCAAAAAACATGACACGAAAGCAAGAAGAAGAAACACGGATGGTCAGTATTTACATAAAATTATTCTAGGAATAACATTCTACAGATTATTTATCAAACAAGTCCATGCGGTGCCAAAGAGAGAAAGCCAAAAAAAGAAAAAAAAATCAAAACAAAAACGTAAAACAAAATACAAACAATTCTACTCAGCTCTCCACTTAGCCGACGCCAAGAATATTTACAGCAGTTCCTACTACCGTCGCTCCCAAATACTACCATCATCCGGGGAGAAAACCCATTAACCAAACCTAGCCTAACAAAGTCTTTTAACTCCCACAAACCTACATGTCTTTTCTTATTTATCATCTTCAGTACTCTCCAATACCAGTGTATTTAGTATCTCAATATCAAAATTGGCATGAAGTACCAAGCCTCTGTCTCTGCCTCTGACCTACGGTAACAGATTTCCGTTTGGCAAACGCTGGGTAGAGCAGGTCCTGAAACTTCTCCAAAAACAACACCCATTCCTCCTCATTGAAGTCTGAAAGCTTCACAAAGCTCACACTTGCAGGAAGCTGCTCATTTGCACTCCTATGACCAGAAGATGTATTAGACAGATAGCCATTTTCTTGCTTTGAACCTAGAAATTTCTGGGATTTTTGGTTCTTGTCACCCAAACTGGTGTTCTTGAGTGACACGGAAAGCTTTGAAATCGATGGATTCCTTTCAGGAGCTGGCAAAATAGCAAATCCTTCTTGGTCTTCCTCCCCTTCACTTTCCTCTGCCTCCTCAATGCCTTCCTCCAACTTTGAAAGTGGATAACGGCCATTACCAAATCCAATTCCAAGTTGAAATGGGGCTTTGGTCATATAATCGTCCGCAACCATTTTTGTTGTGAAGTCATATTCTGCGTCCTCATAGTCTATGTCAAATTGGAATTCCTCCTCTCCCATATCAGCTTTGGGTGACAAATCCTCCCGCACCTCAACCAATCTCCTTGCTTCAATGCATATAACCTCAAGTTCACTGGGTTCCTCTTCACCAGCTCGGAATTCCCTACTCATCATCTCACCAATTTCAGAAATACAGAGACCGAATTCAGCAGCCTCCTTGAGGAAAATTGTACAGAGAACCAGGACTCGGAGACAAGCCTCTCTAATCATGGGAAGCTCCCTTCGCAGCATTTCACAGTCCCGAACAGGATCAAGTTTTCTAATGTACTCAAGTTCATCATCTGAAAATGGGATTGAAGCCTGAGGCCAATGAATCCACTCAAAGTACGGATCCTCTAAAGTTTCTGGCAAGCACAGACCATGATCTATGGGAATGAGCTCTACCTGCCCAAAGCTCCCAGCACTATCAAGCTTTCTTACTAAAAGGTTTCCTCCATGTCTATCCGTGTTAAAAATTCTAACATCCAGTATCCCTATGCGATGCACTGCAGAAACCGGGAAGCTTGAGGTACCATAATCACTAGCATCAAAATTATGCTTTATGAACTGCTGGAAAGATGCAATCTTGCTGACCAGATTCTTATTGTGAGTCTTGCTCCCATTCACCCCGTCATTGATATTAAAGATTGAGTGAGTGATCTTCACCAGTGCAGTGGGAGGCACATTTGCAAAGTGATCATAGTCAGAAGGTAGGCAGCAACCTCTCTGATCCCTGTTTCTCCAACCCGTACTGAACGTTTAAATCCTGGTTGCCCAAGAGCTTTACCAACAAAGCCCTTAGGATTGTTGGGCGCAAAAGGCTCTTCATCTGTTGGTTTCACAATTGCAACATTTTCACCTCTACTGTTCCTAAAATAGTATGCACCTCCAAGCCCGCTATGAACAGGGATCGGATCAACACCCATCTTAATTGCCTTCACAATGTCCTTCACCAACTTTTTTGTACTAGCAAAGCAATGAGATTGTCCCAATACCTCAATAGGACCACTCTTATCTCTTTGCTGCATATCATTCCCCCTAGGCGAAAGGCATGGAGTGGACGAACTCCTATGCAGATAGTTGCGTGTCAGAAGTAGAGGAGAATCATTTCTAACTGCACTGAGATCATTCTTCAACACCATATCCCCAAAAGTCAGTGAGCTCTCCTCAGTGGGCACATTGAGAGCAAGCTGCAACCTTCTTTTCACAGTATGAGCATTGTCACTTCGATCTAACTCCATCCCCAAAACACAACCGGTCTCAGTCTGAACAAAAACCCGCCTCCTCCCAGCAGGTTGTTTCCCTTCCATTCTGTTGTTCCCGTGGTAATCCCCACTAAGCGGGGTTTTGAACACTGCCACTGCCATCTGCGTCTGAACTGGGCTGTCTAACTTACGAGACATGTAATGGAAAGAGAAAGCAACGGATTTCCTGGCCGGCAACAAAAGCGGCTGTGGAAGAGAGTTTCTTCCTTCCTTCCCAAGAAGGCAGAAACAAGCTCCGAGGCAGATACTAATTTATACGTAATTAAAGAAAATAATAATCCCCAAACAATCATCAATCAATTGATTCAACCAATACCAACCCACAACTCTATAAAACTGAAACCATTTAGCCGAAATGCGAAAGGCCAGAGAAGCAAACTCAACACTTGATGCTACATTAACCAAGCCATGCTATGAAATCAGGCTATCGGGAGTCAAGAATCTGAAATAGAAACAACAAATTGAATCAAAAACCTGAAAAAATGGCCCAAGTATGCTTAGTTTAATAAAAATGGTTATATAAATTACAAAAATTATTATGCTAAACAACAGTTACTTATTATAAGTTAATTAACAAATCCATTCATTCCTTCTCAATTAAGTAAATTCAAAGAGAAAATAATGAATAAAATAAAGCTCGCAAGCGATACAACCGTTATGGATCTAGATTTTATGTATTCTTCAACATTCAAGGAATCTAAAAGAACATATTCTTCAGCATTAAGGCATTATCGCAACTAATTCAAGAAACTTCCAAGCAGGCTTTTAACCGCATCTAATTAAAATGACAGTTAAAAGAGGAACAAGAAAACGCTTGACTAATCTACCAAATTAATTTAACTAATAATAATCCGAATATGAATAACTTCAATAGAATTGAACTCAAGTCCAGACATTGACAATGAAACAACTTACCAGGTTCCGAGATCTGAACGGACCAGGCAATCTCGAAACTCCTCCAAAACCAGAGCACAGACAGTCGATTAACTAAGAACCAAAGAAAGCATAAAAGGAGACGAGTGAAAGAGGACGCAATTAAAGAAGGTTGGAAGGCGGCACTGATTTGGTCCGAGTTGACTCAGTGAATTCTAGCCCCAAAGCCACGCACATAAAAACCTCTCCCTGCGGAGACGTAACTTTAACCGAGTGCGCCAACTCTGGTTAGAGAACTAACCATGGTTGGAACCAGGGCTCTATTCTCTCTCTCTCTCTTGAGTCTTGATCGTGAATGTTGTAATAGAAGGCTCTAGAACACGACATGAGAGCCGCTGGATTCGGGGAGCAGTGAAGAAATCTAACCCGTTGGATTAGCGACGGTGACGTGGAGATTGTGGATTGGGTAATGACGTGGCAGAACCACCTGCTAGGCAGGTAGTGTCAGCGAATGGGAGTTTCATTTACAATGTTCAAATACAAAAACCGCCCCCTCGGTACTGAATATTTTCTTATGTACGAAACTACCCTTTATATGTCTTTATACGTACTTGTGTTTCTGTACTGCTAAAAACGTAAATGACGTAGGTGTAAATAGGAGCAGATTAAAATTACCGCTGGGCCCGGCTGAAGTATTGCATTTCTCCTAGATGGTTGAACTAATCGTACGTCTTAAAATTGACTGATTGAATTTTTTAGAAAACTATTTTGGGGGTCATAACTCATAACCCATAACTCGATGTGATGATCAATTTGACGGTTCAGATGGAAGTCGTTTGTTAATTGAATGTTAGCACATATATGGTATGGTATCTGCTTTTAGTTTAGTAAAAAATGGGCATTAATAGTTTTCTGGTTGCGGATGATTTGATGATTTTATTTGATAAATATAATTAGTTTAGTAAAAAATGGACATTAATAGTTTTCTGGTTGCGGATGATTTGATGATTTTATTTGATAAATATAATAATTTTTTCAAAATTTTTCCAGCTTCTATCCAATTGATTAAAGTGATGATAAAGTTAATCTTTAATGTTTGGGGTTCTGGGAAAGTGTTACAAACCCCACCATTTCCATGTGGGTGTTTCATTTGTTTAATTAATTAATTAATTAATATAATTAGATGCAGCTCATGTAATGAGATTTTTTTTGTCCCCTTATTGCGCATCCCTACAGTGAAATTATCACTCAGAATACAAATATATATATATATATATTTTATAAATAAAGTCTTGATTTTTAAGTTAACAATCCACGACTTGTTCTATCATAACATGAATAATGTCGTTTATTAAAATATTCTTTCGAAAAAAAGTTAACTATTACCCGTTGTTTTGTACACATTATCTATTAGTTATAAGGACATTAATAACGAAATGCGTACCAAAGAATAAATAATTATAAAGAAAAATAACTAAAAATGACTAAATAAGATATAAACAGGAAAAATGTAGTTATGATTCGTAAAAAAATTGAAATTTTCATGACAAATAATGTCCTAATTAGAATAATTAAAGCTCATGTAGTAATAAGATTAGTATTAATTCATTTCAATAACATCTTAAATTAGTTTTAATGACTTAAAAAGACAACATTGATACTGAAATTCTTCCTAGAGCATCCGTTATAATTATTAATTGTCTCCGTATTAACTTTTCAATAAATACATATGATTAACACAAGAAAGCAAAATAATTATAATAATAAAGTGACTTGAAATAAAGCAATATCTTTGAAAAAAATAAATTTCATTATTTTACTAACATCTAAAATAAAGAAAAAACACAATAAAAGTATAAACTAACAGAGAAAAGTCGAATCATCTACTTAAATATGTAATTTTAATTGTATAAATTTTTGTGAAATTGATGTCTCATTAATAATCACAGATTCTCAATATTATTTCATTTACGATGGAACTAAAAATTAAAGATCCACTAATTCACAGATTTAGAATACGATTTAACGTTTTTAATAATAATAAAAAGTTAAAAGTTAAAATTTTTTTTTACTCCCATCAAACATTATTGTTTGAGGCTGGCAAGCTTGCCCATGACCCCGCGGAAGATCGAAAACGACATGGAACTCGTTATGGTCAGGAATTGGGTTTGTGGTTATAATAATATATTCGCCTTGATAATTAATTTGATGATTTGAAATTAATCAATAATATTGTTTACATGTGACTTGAATTGATCTGACTCGGTAATTAATTAGTTACCTTATCGTGTTCATTAGCTTTCTCGTCAAGAAAGATCATTACAAATTGTGTGGGTTGATGATTTTTCACCCCACTTAGATAACAAACGTTACCGCCAGTACAGAATTTTGGCTAAGACTTTGACTGTTTCCATTATTACTAATTTGTCGAACGGAAGGCTTCGTCCAATTAATTGTATCTTAAATGCTAACAGCTATATATCATTAAAAAAAAAATTATTTTTTTAAGAAGTTTAAATATTATTTTATTTTCATAAATTAATTTACTAGCAACTTGTATGTACTTTGTATGGGAAAAAGACAGGTAATAAATTTTGTTGGGTTAAGAAATATTTTAATAAACATTAATAATAGAGAATTAATGGCATTGAAGGCTTCCAATATGTTCAATTTCCTTTTTCTTTCACTTTTACTTTTTTGACTTGAAAGTTGAAACTGCGATCTCCAATCCAGTTACAGGGCAATTTGAATGTGTTTTAATTTATCTTCAGATCAATCTAGGCCTTGAATTCATTTTTTAAATAATTTATATTCAAGTTTTCGGTCAATTCTCCACTGATGTTGGCAGTAGGTACACATTTCACTAGACTCTCCTCCTTCAACGTGGGTTCCATTTTTTTTAGCAAATTTTCACTCTATACAAATATTTTTTATTTTTTTAAAAATAATTATTTTAATTATAGTTAAATTTATATATATTTTTTAAATAATATAAAAAATTTTGTATTAAAAAATAATACTTAAAATAATAACAATTTTTTAAAAAAATAAGCAATATATTTAAGTAAAAAACTAAAGTATTCATTCTTAAATGTCAACTATGATCAATAAAACTTGTACAAGAATCATGGATTAACTTGTGAAATGGTAACAGAGTAACATACTAATTACAAAGATAATCCAATAATTCATAATCTATAGGACTGAAATTGCACAAATTATTTAGTATTTGATTAGATGTAACGTTTACTTAGCGCGAATACATGTTGAAATAATTTTTTTTTTAAGTCATAAATTGGAAATAACGTATTTAAAATTCTATTAAATTAAATAAATTCAATAATGGTTACACAGTTACACAATACAGAGTACTTAAATACGTTAATTTCAAGATAAGATTAGGGAGAAGAAGCCTCATGAACTCGGGGCAAGAATATAAAATATTCTATTTTTAATTAAATTAATTTAATTAAACGAAATTGTTAATTGTTGCTCATGTGAGAGGATAATTAAAACAATTATTAAATGAATGAAAAAAAATGGCCGGCGGGTGCAAGACGGCAGCGGTTATTGGGACAAGGGACGTGCAAGGCGGTCAAGCCTCAGATATTTTGGGTCACGGAGCTGAGTCAGCATAATTTTATTTTTTATTATTAATAAATTAAAATATTTATTTTAAGTTCTAACTCTGTCATTTTTTATCCACTTGTATCGTTATAAATGATGCAGTCAACTACGTCCCCACGACTATGCACGTGACGGTGACTCGCGCATCCTCCTTTTATTTTATCTGACTCTGACCTGTCGGTGTTATCCTGCCACGTGTTATTTCTCTATTTTAATTAAATCATTTTCAATTTCTCTCAAATGGACCGTAATTTTCTGATAAATAAATACATATAATTAAAATTAAAAAAAAGATTTAGTATTTTATTTAATATTGTGATTTTTGAAGTGCGGGCAGATTTGATGCACATGATCCCAATCAGAAAAGATTTAGATTATTATTTATGAATATCTCTAGTTAAATAAATTAAAAAAATAATTGGAAATAATAATAATAGGATATGGTATGGAGGATTCTTCAAAAATATATATATATATATATGGTATGGGCGAGATTTCTTGGAACATGGAGCCAATACCGCAGGCTATTGATGGACAGTATACATTGTATTTGTACACAAAGTGAACTTAAAGTACCAGTCAATAGGAGGCTGCCACGTAAAAGCATACGTGTTGTCCTAGCCAATAAAGGAATCAGAATTTTGGGACAATAAATTGGTATACGACAAGAAGAGATATAAAAAAATATATTATACTTTTATAAATTGGAGCGAGAAAATGGGTTTTGGCAACACTTTGTTTTATTTTCTCTTTTATATTTTTTAAATACTGATAGTTTTTTGTCGTTACTAATAATCAATATCAAGATAATTTTATTTATAAAATAGTTTAAAAATTTACCACATTATTTACATTATCTGAATATATTACTTACACAAATGGCGCAGTTATGCGTTTGTTGTTCAACTGATTTTCATATAAATAGGTTTAATAATTATTTTCTCTTTCTACGAGGTTTTAGAAAAACTAATATTAAATTATTAAATTATTAAAATATTAGAAATTAAAAAAATCAAAATCATATCTTAATTAAGTGATTCTCATATTTGAGAGAAGATCAATACTTTCCCAAAACTTTTGAGAAAAAGAATATAACGTAAGTGCTCTTTTTTTTTTTAATTTCTTTTTTAAATTTTCTAAAGGAAAGTGTTTTTGTTTAATATTATATATATTTGTTAGTTTAAAATCGAAAGTGAAAAATTTATATTTATGCAAAAAGTTAGGGAGAGAGAAAGTAATTGATTTGAGTTATTAAAGTAAAAATAAGAGATTGTATATGAAAATTTGATTGAAGTGCAAACGTAAAATTACCATTCAAAATTCAATACAAAATAACATACATATTATTTAAAATAAAGTAAAACTTCGTTCCATTTTAGTAAAAGAATTGTGGTTTTAAAAAATTATGATCCATATTTGCATTGATACAAATAAATTTGCATTTCAATTTTTACAGTAGCCAAAAAAATAAGAGAGCCGTTTGTCCGTCTAGGTGTGGGCCACCGATGGGCCCACTACCACTTGTGTCTGCAAATCATACCATAAAGGATTCAAAGAAGTTGGTGATGTCCGGTTCGTTGTAATATTGTCATTTTGTTAAATGTAAATAGTAAGCAGATCAAAATTCCGATGTCAGAAATTAACAGAGGCCGCCCATCCCCTCATCCATTCCCGTTAAGTCAGACGGAGAGACAGACAGAATAATATGAAGTACGTACAGACCGGTGGGCGGTGCACACGGATTCGTAACTCGCCGCTCGTTTAGCCGCCGCTCTTTCGGAATTCTGTTTCTAAATTTGTCATTCTAACATATTTATAATAATATTTTATGCACGTGTATCGAGTTACATGCACACGAGGGGAGAACGAAGGAGATTTTTTCAACGCCTACAAAACATTAATAAGGATAAGGATGAATTAACCCTTCGCATGCTGCTTCTGATTTGATTTTGATTCTATTTTAAGAAAGAGGAAACTTAGCTTTGCTGCGCTCTTTTATCTTTTGATTCTTTCTCGTTATACATGTCCAAGAAAATACACAACAACAAAAGCAACGTTGTGTTTCGAGGCTTGCAGACAACTTATAGACTCATTTTTTGTGAAAATGACTCATTCACGTATTAATGTAACGTTGTATCTATTTTTTTATACGAAATTTAAAATATACGACATAATGGTGAATGCAGGAAATGGGCGACCTTGCTTTAATTTTTAATGCTTTGTTTGTTTCAATAATTTTTGGTAAACATTTACTCATTGCTTTGATCTCATGCTGTTTTTCCCTTTTTTTTTTTTTTTAACCTAAACTTCACCTCACATTAGATACGGCTTCTGTCGTAAGCGTCATGAAAAACTGCTCCTTGTGTACGACACATTTGCTCAAATTCATCTTTCAAGTACTCGTCGGCCAATAAACGTCACGATATATAGAAAACATACTATTAGGTCTTAAATGAGAAAAAATAGAATTGATTAACGAGTAACACCAAACGAAGAGAGAACAATGCTAAGATGAAACTAACTTTACAACACGGAAATTATGATGAAAGCTAAATTTGTTGGTTTATCAGATTTTCTTGATTTTCTCCAGTTATTAAGTTTTCGGTGGTAATTATTTTCAACATTAATAGCGTATTAAATAATATTTATTAAATTTTTTGAGATTGAAATAATATTATTTTTTTTTTATAAAAAAAAAAAATAATAATTATAAGAAAAATGAAAAATAAAAAAATTAATTTTTTATTATTTTTATGCAACAATAATTATGTCTTTTCGTTATTCAATAAAAATAAAAATAAAAAAAATAATAATAATAAAAATAATAATATTAAAAATAAAAAAAATTTATAAATTCTAAGTGCTACATGTAGAGTAAGTTGAGAGTTAAAAAAATAAAAATAAAAAAGTAAAAGACTGGTTGGATTATAGTTTCTTTAATATATGTTGACGAAGTACTTTTAATTATTTAATATTTTTTTAACACTAAACTGAATAAAAATATCAGAAAACTTTCATAAATTTTTATAAATTTTTTCTCGAGGTATTTGAAAATATTCCTAACAATTATATATTACACGAAGAAATGAGCTACAGGGGTCCAGAAAATCTGCTTTCCGATGCATCAATTCTCTCAATTTTGTAAACTAATGCATCTAACTCGGCCTAATATAAATTTTTACATCAAGGAAGCCCAATATCAAAACTTTCTTCAAAACAGCCCAATCCCATAATACGAGGACTGTGACATCCACCCCTAGCCTTGTCATAATTTCTCTGAACGTGACAAATAGAAAAGTCAGCTTCTTCCTCCCAGTTTCAGGGTGGCCTTGCCTTTTGCTTCAAGCCCAAGCATCAGTGAAAGCAGTTATATTTTAGTATACAATTGTTTGACATTGACTACCGCCTAATGACTAGTGATTCGTTAAGTGGTTCAAATTATCATTTGGTCAACGAACAAAAATGTTTAGCTTGTTCATTAAGAAATTCAGGCGTATATATGCGAGCAATAATATATGTATCAGTTCCCGCATAGACCAAAAGGCAGGCAAATCTCCAGCAAGTTATAGCTAGCTCTTTCTAGTCACATACATAATCTGATAAGATGGGTAAGGATAGAAAAGAGAGCCGGGAATCGTCCTCCTTTTTTGCTAAATTATTTTCATGGTTCTGCATCTCGAGCGCAGGCGAAAATGAAAAGAGTAGTAGCAAAGGTGCAGCGGCTACAGGTCCAGAGGCCACCATGGTTGCTGCAGGAAAGCATTTCTCTACTGCTCATAAAGTGCGATTAGTTTAGCTAGCTTAACTACTCTTCTTCTATACTGTTTCAGATCCGCAATATTTGATCCTTTCAGTGAATGGATTCTGTACATGTATATCTTATGACTATATCGTAAAAATAATTTGTAAAGTTTTTGGAACTTATATGAATTCATAAAATTTTCATGTTTATATTTGTTAATTAGAATTGAAAATTTCTAACTCGACAAAGCCAACAAAAATAGATTTTAAGAAAACATCTAAGTCATATCTCTACAAGGTCATGGAACTAAAGAAACTACAAACCGAGAAACTAGAATATAATCAATTCGTCAATTATTAAAATTAACAAAAAAAAATCGAACTAAAGCAGACGTCTCTCCAATTTTGTGGAGCATTCAATATTACAATAAGTTGTTGCTAATAGAAAGAAGATAATAAAATGGACCAAAAAGAAAGGAAAAAAATTCTACTCTCTTACCCCAGAATGCAGAATAATTAGTCCATCAATGGCAAAAGAAAAAAGACCCACTATAAGCATGCCATTGTATATAAGTATTAAAATGACTAACATACATAATGTAATCACAAATAAATGATTTTATAGTTATGACTGCATAAGCTAAAAGAGAGAGATATATAACAAATGAGATGAATCCATCATCAACAAGCGGACATATATTATATAGTATATTGCTCTGCAGGATCCAAATAACTACAACAGAATGAGCATGATCATTCCTCTTCATTTCTCCTTCTCTTTTCATTGAACTGCAAATACGAGAGATTAATTGATTAGTACATAAATGAACGAGTAAACAAAAAAAATTATTCATATATGTAATTTGTTGTTTCTTGCATGCGCAAAGAACTAATTTCGGCATACCGATTTATTATATTGATCTTGCTTTTTGGCAGACTTTGAAACCACTATTTGCCATGGATCTTTCTCAAACGACCACGTTTCTTCATCTTCTTCAACATTGTAGGAATAATCAGAAGGAAACTCAACAGTCACCTGCCTATCCTTGTCCTTGACACACCCCATAGACTTGTGATGTTGATCAACGTCCGTGCCCAATATCGGTGGGGAAAAATTCTTTAACTTCATTCCTAAGTATCCAAATGAGGATAAAAATACTATCACAAAGTGATAAAACGCAAAGGTAAATGTTAATATACGAAGGGTTGGTAAAACGAGAACGAAAAGTAAGTGTTACAAAGAAACTGATAGGAAGAAGGAAGAAGAGGGAAAGAAAAATAGATTCACACAACTTTAATTCTTGGAGTAAAGTGAGATTCTGGCTCCTAGGCAACAATGAATTTAGAGACATATTTTGTAATTTAGGGTTTTGTGATAGAAATTATATGAGGATACATCCATATTTTTTTCTTTATTTTCAAATATGATAAGCAAGCATGCATGCATGCATCAAAACTCGGAATAAAGGAAAAAAAAAAAAAGAAATTTCCTGTTAATATTAATGGTTATAGATATAACTTAATTCCTAAGAAGTCTTTAGATAGGTTTAATGGAAGATTCTCGTTTTTCATGAAATCCTTAAATTTTGAATGCATGAATATGTGTGAGACTGTTTCAAATTTCCCATGTGAAGGTTTTTCCTTTTTTTTTTTTTTAATTAAATTTTATTCTTAACAATCTAGTTTTCAAAATAAACCCATGAAACTAAAACACGAAGGCAGAGGAGAGGAGTAACTACTAAGTTTGGGGGAGGGCCGTGGATTAGAGTGGGCTTTGCCTTGTTTCGGCTATATGAATTGAATGCGGGTGTAGTACCTAACTTCGAAGAGCTGTGGTGATTGATCGTATTTCGTAGTGGAGGTGGTATTAACTGAATTGGGGCAGGCCTTAATGGGTGGGCCTATTCATTGTGTCTGGTTTTATTTTGAGTAAAAACTTTTACTTTTAAGCCGCCCCATGTGAACAACGTGACACTACAGTTTGCTGTCAATTCTCGTTTATATGTATCATCTGTTACTTCTATTAGTTAAATCCACGTGAACGGTTATTCTGTTTAAAAAAAAAATTAATAGAGACATATTTCGTTTAAATTAAGTGTAAATTTTAAAACCACATCCAACTAAATTTAAGCAAAACTCTAAATTATTCATAAATTTTTAATATAATATTAATAAATTATATATATAATGTATATATTTTAAAAAATCATAACCATATGCACACTAGGTTAATTTTGTTGTTTTAGGCTTCGTGACTAACACCAAATTTGCACCATCTCATATCGTTAATTCCATGTAAAATTTTGATTTAATTATATATAAACTATGTTCGTAGTATGGTGATAATTGTCATTTTTCTTTTAAAATAAGAACAAAATTGACTCCTTGCACATGATGCGCGGGATAAATTTTTACACTGATAGAAAAAAAATGGTAAAAATGATAATAAAATGTAAAATTATAGCAATTCTATTCTAAAAGGCTTTTTATTTAGAGATATTTCAATTTATTTTAAGGTAATAAATTAACATACTAAATGGTGTGACGTATAAAATGTTATTTTTTAAATAGATAATCTATTTTATAATTTTTAAGGTCTTTATCATATTCTTTTATTACTCATTTAATTCATATTACATCATTTATAATAAAAGAATTTAGGATAAAATTTGAAACATATAAATATTATTCTTGTAAATTTATAATTGAGTTACTGACTATGAATTATTATATGTGATTATCATATAATAGTTATTTAATGATGATACAGTATAATTATATAAAAATAAATAAAAAAAATAAAATAAAATAAAATTTATCACAAATCAGCAGATTAATTGAAAATAGATTATTTTATTTAAATCTAAATCTTAATTATTGTAATAACAATTCAACGTACCATTAATAAAAATGTGTCATGCATCTAAAAATTCGAAAAAGTATGGCATCTGTTGGGTTTACTTTCATGGAATTTTTTTCAGATTTCGAGTTTTGCGTTAATCCGTGGTGGACAGTTGTGGAACATGTGAGACTGACTTTTTTGTCACGTGAGAACAGTATGGCCCAATTGTAAAGGATACGACGACGTACCGGGATTAGAAGTGTCCTCACGGGAATCACATGAGGTTACGCACATGCCATTCCGGCCCACTCCCTTGCAAAAACAACCGTATAATATTTGCCCGAGTGGCTGCTCCAACTCTCGCCGGGGAGACGAAAAACATTTGAGTTTCAGGTAAACCAATATTTATTACATAGAATATTTGATTATTTGACAATTGGTTTGTTAATAGTTAGATTCGTAATTAAGCAGAGAATGAGAACAGCGAAAGGAAATCGAGAGGAGGAAGATTACGACGACGAAGAATTCATGTCCAAGAAGGAAGCCGCTTCTACCATTAATAATAATACCAATTCCAAAGGTATCAGATCCATATCTTTCTCTCGTTTTAGTTTCTGATTTATTTCTTTTTCATATGTTCTTAATTTTTACTTTTAAGAAGAATGAAAAATTTTCTCTCTTTTTAAATTCCTGGTTGGTAGATGGGAAAAATAGTGATAAGGCTAGTGTTATACGATCGAAGCATTCAGTCACTGAACAGCGACGAAGAAGCAAGATTAATGAGAGGTATTCTTTGATTCTTTCATTATTATGGTTTTTATTGTTATAAAGTAATTTCAATTTGCTTTTATTTGGTGTGCGCGCGTCTGTCTACAACTGGACATAGACGTGAATTGTACTTTTAACAGAAATTCATATGGCTTTTGGGTGTCAGCAACCAACTAGTTAGTCATTATAAGCAGATACTGGTTAAAGAATCAAACTTGTGTTGACAGTGTGCTGTCATCTGTTGCTTTCAGATTTCAGATATTGAGAGAAATCATACCTCATAGTGATCAAAAGAGAGATACTGCATCATTCCTGTTGGAGGTACGTATTGGAATTTATGTGTATGTTAAATTCAGTTGAGGAATTCTGTCCAAAAATTTTGTTGAGTGAATATAAATTTCCCTCTGCAGGTGATCGATTATGTCCAATTTTTACAGGACAAGGTGCAAAAGTATGAGGGTTCATACCAGGATTGGAGTTCTGAACCCACAAAATTGATGCCTTGGGTAAAGTTCTAGTAATTCATCTTGATATTAGTTTTTCCTGTCTGAGGTTTCCTGAATGTTCGTTTGGGTTAACACATAGTTACGGACACAGATAGAATGATGACCAAACTCGTGATATGTATGTTACCTATGAGATGAAATTAACGATTCTAATTATATGAGTTGATAGAAAATTTTGATCCAAGGGTTAAATTTTGAAGCTTCTATACAAACATACTAGATCTTATTGTGCTTGATTTCAGAGGATAAATGTAATTAAGGTAGGATACATGTAATTTATGTCATTATAGAACGTTTTAAAACATAAAACATGCATAGTGTTGTTCAGAAAATAAAAATCCTTTTATTAATTGTAGATGTTGCAAACTTTCACTACCAAAATGTGAACATCTTATCTGATTGAAGAAAATTTAAAAACTTACATTTTCATCAAGGGGCTCTCTACACTGACTGAAGGTTTTATACTATTTCTGAGGAGGTGGGGGGAGTGAGGATATTATAAATTCCTTCTAAGGGAAGTATTTTGGTGTTGAATAGCTGTTGGGGAGTGCAGTTCAATTTCATGCTTTTTTGATTCATGAAACTACATAGTTTAACTTACAACTTTTCTTCTTGAACCAGAGAAATAGTCACTGGCGTGTTCAGAGTTTTGTTGGTCACCCACATTCCATAAAAAATGGTTCTGGCCCCGGGTCAATGTTTCCTGGGAAGTTTGATGAGAATAGCATCAGTATTCCCCCAACCATGCTTACAAGCACCCAGAATCCAGTAGAATCTGATCCTAGCAGGGATGTTGCCTGCAAATCAGCAGATCGGCAACCTGAGTTGGCAAACAAGGGGATATCTCTGCCCATGCCTATGCAGGGTAACATGACTGCTCCTGTCCGAACTGATGGTGCGCTAGTGCATCCTCTTCAGAGACCAGTCTCTGATGCACAGTCAAATGAGTGTCCAACTGCAACTGATACAATGAACCAACAGGAGGATCTGACAGTTGAAGGGGGAACAATCAGCATTTCAAGTATCTACTCCCAAGGGTGGGTAAACAACTTTAAGATTTTCTTATTTATTCTTTTTGTTGTGATCTAAGAACTATGGTTTTCTAGATTTTGTTAAGTATGGCACACCAACTACAGAATTGGCTATTGTCTTTTGCATAGAGGGTTATTATCAGTGTTGAGCTGCCCCCTTTCAGGTTTTGTATCTTTCTTTGTGTTTGTCGTTGCTTTATTGTGAGGTAACCTTTTAATAGAGAAAAATGCTTAATTGTCCGCTGTGTAGCTCTAGAATGCTCTGTCACAACATAGAAGTATTTTTCAGCTTGTTTCCTTCTTTGTATTTGGAAGTTCAACGGCTTTCAATTCACTAATGTGTGAAAGATTGAAGCTTGAACATTATCCATTTTATGTATTGCTACAAACTACTAAGTGGTGGTGTCAATTATTGTGGGGCTTGCTATTTATTTATTTCTGCTGTTGTTGGTGGACTGGCGGTGAATCTGGTCTTATAATAGCACAGGCTTCTTGTATGAGAAGTTGCAGAGTGCTGTCAGTGCTTAAGCTGATGACAACACAAGGAAGGTGGTTCTAACTGGCATGTGTACCTCATTTCCCTTGAGGCTTTCTCCATAGTTTAAGTGCTATATTGCAAGATGCTAATGTTTACTAAATTTGGTACTGACAGTTTGTTAAACAATCTGACACAAGCATTGGAGGGTGCTGGCATAGATCTGTCACAAGCCAACATCTCAGTGCAGATTGATCTGGGGAAGAGAGCAAATAGAGGGCTGATGTCCCAAGCATCCATTGCAAAGGTATATAGTGGGTGGATGGCGAAGCAATTTTGGTCTGGGCTGTGCGGGTTGGTTGGAACAGGGAAACTTTGATTTAGTTACAACTTTACAATATTATTTACATCCATATTTGTGGATTTAGTTGACAATATCTGTATTTAATTATGCTCCAGGATCTGGAGATTCACCCCTCTACCAATCAAGCAATGGCAAAACTTAGGGATGTAAGCAGTGGAGAAGACTCAGATCAAGGTCAAAAGCGGTTGAAAACATAAGACTAGTATGGGTTTCCTTGGTCCTCATTTACCTAGTTTCTTCTTCTGTCCTATCATTCTATTCCTTTTTCTCCAATTATTGTACATGGCATGCATTTGGTATTCTTGGGTTCGTACAGTTTGTGGGTCTCATGTTAAGTGCTGTTCCCTTGAAGTACCCTTTTTTTTTATGTAGTTCCTCTTGTGATTCATATGCGGGGGATGTCATTGCCTGCAGTGTGATTGTATCATATATAATGATTCAAAATATATGGAATGTGTCCTTTTGGGGACCATTGCTCAATTAAGATTCTAGTTATTTGTGCCTCATTCTTTTTATTGTCTAAACAATATTGACATAGCACCCTTATACTAGTCAACCATATTAATCCCATCTAACTGCTTTGACAACGAGCTTCTCCAAAACTTTCTGTCGGCACATTACTTTCATAGATAATAATTAACTTGACTTTGGGCAATTGATTATTCCATTAGAGATCCAAATGCTGTGAACCAGTGTATCAATTAGCTGTCTGTCTCTGGAATGTCTTCAGAGAGTTGTTGAGGTTCCAGGCTTTTGAGCTCCTTAATTCCTTTTCCATTCTGTTTTTGTGTTTTGGTTTTGCAGTTTGCTTAGATTCTGTTGTTGCGTTTCTGCACATTAATATTCAGCAGGCAATCAGAATTGGGCATTTGCCACAATAATTCATGCCTAATTCTGATTGCTAAGTCTGGGAATTCATTTAGAAGAAAAAAACTTAAAATCAAGTGCTTAAGTTTTTGACCAAGTAATGTAATGCACACTCTGAAACCACATTTGTTTTCTTTTTATAACTGAAGATGCCTGTTATGGACAGGAATATTATATAGGCGTGGGTTGTGAGAATTAGAAGTTTTAAGGCATGGACAGAGGGGGCACAGGATTCCCAAAAGTTGATAATATTTCTGTATAATGAATTACTTTGCCACCATTTCTGTATAATTGCCACAGGTTTTGCATGCTGAGCAATCATTTTCAGAATAAGTTTCATCTCT
This sequence comes from Azadirachta indica, assembly GCA_022749755.1. Taxonomy (NCBI): domain Eukaryota; kingdom Viridiplantae; phylum Streptophyta; class Magnoliopsida; order Sapindales; family Meliaceae; genus Azadirachta; species Azadirachta indica. The sequence continues at coordinate 11,925,778 of CM040443.1, read as the reverse complement.
GAATACTGAACAGATTTATCTGCATAGGAGATTCATGGATTATACTGAAGTGATCATTCTATTGAGGTGATCATGGTATCATTTTATATGTTACGTTGTAAATCATCTCGTCATTAGCAGTGCCATGTGATTGCTGTTGTTGCCATTGTCACAATTAGTCTATTATTATTGTAATTTGTTGTCAGAGTTAAGACTTCGTGCACGGTCTTGTCTACAGAATGAATGTTTCTTATTCTGTCACTTCATCTGATCGGCATTGTCAGTTAAACAGTTTTAATAAACATGTGAAAAGCAAGATTTGTTGACAACTTTACATGTCTCTAATGGAGGACCACGAAGCAAGAATCCTTTTTCATTGAAACTGAGAATACTTTGAATGAAATATTAGTAAATGATTCACGCACTTTACGAGTCTAGTATTTCCTGCAGCAGGAGTATGCTGTGTATGTCCAAAAGACGAGTGAAAAATCATTTCTGATTTTGGCTCAGGGATTATCATACGAGTGTATTTTGAAGAATATGTCTAACTTGTTCCAAAATTTTGAAAGACTAACTGAGCGACCGACGTCATGTAATATTATTATAGACAATTTAGTATTGACAAATTGTTGATGGTTTGGCAAATGGTGGCGAACATTCCTGTGGTTTGGAGTAGAAAGAGTCCTCGTATTTTGGTTTTTCTATGAAAAATTGGCTTCATGATCTGTGTAGACAGGGGTGATGGCCTTCAACAACATTTGCCATGTTTCCTCCATAAGTAGGAATGAAAATGTCGCTTTCTACTGCAACAATGTAATCCAGAGCTGCCATCTGGTTTGAATGATTCTGGAATGGCCTAAGATCTGAGGGTTTCAATAATGTGTCCTTCCTGACCTATTCACAGCAAAAAGCAACACAGGTGAACTACTAATCATACAAATAAGCAACATTTTCTGCGTTTTTGTACCTCAATAGTCAGTCTGCTAACCAGAATTGGATAAGCTGCTGTCAAATTTTCTCTTCTCTTTTCATCAACATAGATTATTCTCCTGAAGCTATATAGATTTGGATGTTGCGATCAATGTCCACCGCCTGCAACACGAGCATTTTCCTCCGGCGTTAAAGGGCACGAACCCGACTGTCTGCTTCTTACCGGATCTATCTTCATATGTTTCCAGCGGTGGTGAGCATATCAGTTAACATGTACAGAGGTTTTGTCAATTAAGTGCAGTTCATCTGCATCATATTGCGATCGCGTTGTTTTTTCATTAAAGATTATGCTTGCCTCATTTCTGTCAACTCTACGATCTCTTCCTTAGAGCACCCTTCAGTACAGCCAGTGAAAGCCAACACATCCATGAAGAACTAAAGAACCTCTTTTCCGTAAAATCCTGACAATCTTTCTTCCCGTTTCTTTGATCGGGGCTGTATATTTGAGTGATTTGAAGTTCACTCGACATCGCAGATTTCGTAACGCTTTCGGTAGACCATTATTAGCCAGCCTAAAGTCAGCGATTGTGAAATGCACGATTTTATGGCTTTTTATGCGAGGAAGAACCTAGCCAATGTATTTATAAATTTTAGTCAGGAAAATAGAAATCTTAAACAAAACAAAGCTGCCTGCAACTGTAACAAACATGACAAAGGTAGGAACCAAATCCAATTACCCTGTTCAATTAATGCATCAAGCTAGCTAGCAGTAAAGGATACATGGAATAGACCGATTCTAACTCTGCTTTTCTCTTCTGCCCTGGAGGCAGCTCTTTAAGTATCCGTACTTCATCTGTCAAAGATATGTAATGAAATTATCTACATCAAATATATCTGCGATTTCACTCCCATTTCAATTAAATGAACTTGTTAACAACTTTAAAATTCACTATACTGTTGCCGCATGGAGTTCAGGATATCCACCAACCTGTCATCTCTCCAATAGGATTGATGATCCAATTCTGGAACGGTAAGCCTGACATTCAAATATCTCGCAACAACAACCATATTACAAATCTTTACAAATCTGTGGAGGGCGATTTGTAATATATATTCAGCATCTATGCCTACGCATATATGGTATTGTACGTAGCAAAGGTCATTAGAAGAAGAACAAGCTGCTAAATTACACTAATTCTCATCTGATTTAAGCCTCCGTTGCGTGAAACCATTAGATATTCATTGTTTTTGTGAACCACTGACAAACGCACAAGAAAACTTTCAGAAACTGCAAAGGTAATACTAGATTTTTCCTTGATATTTATAAATACTTAAGCATACTACTCACTTTCAGGCGGAATATCAGAAGGATAGTATTGCAATGTGCGGGGTCCATCAATAATTGCCAAATTTCCTAGAAGAAACCACATCAGAAGCATCATAACTGTAGTTACAATCGTACAGAACTTAGCACAAGCTGATGGGGCAGCTATCCAATTCTTCAGCTGTTCAGCTTTGCTCGTTCCAATACGATACTTGATCTCCATCTCGGATGATTTCTCCTTAACTTTTAAACCCACAGATTCAGATTCTTTGAAGCCCAGTTTGTTGTTATGATCGATCCATCTCTTCTATAACTACGATATACTATTTTTCTACTATATATATACGTACATATATATATATGTGTGTGTGTGTGTGTGTGTGTGTGTGTGTATGTATGTATACTTATAGTTACATCTAATAATGCACGCACGCACGTAACATATCATAATTTACCTACAGTAGAAGTAAGGACAAAAAATACGTATCATGAAATCAGTATCTTATAGGTTTTCACAGCCGATCAATTTTAACCAAAAGAAATCTTGTAGACAGTCTGCTCACTAATTTAATTTCTTCTCCTAGAACAGATATGTTCCGGGACGGAAATGTTGTCCGGAAACTGTAGCATGCAGAGAAATAGAAGAATGCTTGCTCATTTGTTCTTTCATACAAGAATTATAGGTTTCTTTGTAAATGGTAGGGGCATAAATTAACCGCATAGCCAGATCAGGCAATTAAATGACGAACATCACCTTTGTAATAATAGCAACATTTATTCCACTGGACTGAATTTCCCTTTCTTAAAATGATTTTAGTACCTGTTTTTCTTTAAAAATAATTCATTTTGCTTTTCTGCACAGCTTCTTGATTAAATCCTACCGCCACTTAAGGTGCATGGATTCTTTGATATTATATTAACTTTAATCCTTAAATAAATTAATTTCAATTTAGGGACCATCGATCGACCACCATATATGCAGAGAGTGGATCGAAGAGATGGTAAGCAAATAGGCCATAATTTATTATCGAAAATGATAAAAACAATAATGTAGATTCAAAATTAAAGTTTGTTTTAGTGCGTGCATTTATTAACAAAATTGCGACAGCTGCTATCGATATTCACATCACATGTTAAAAGATATATAGTCCTGGCTTTTATCACATTATGATAGAATATATTCTGTACACTTGTTAAATGTCTAAATAATTAATTAAACGTCTTTATTTTATTTTTTTAATTTTTCTTTATGCACTTAAAAAATATTTATCACATTCACATAATTTCTGTCTTTGAAATCAAAGTCTCAAAATTAATTATTTTTTCACAATATAAATAAATGTTCTCTTTATCAAATTAAATTATATCATACAATTAGGACAAAGCAATTATTATATGGGAAATTACCAATAAGCTACATGTAAAGAATAATGGTAATCAATCATTTGTCATGCTAACGTTGGTGGCAATAATTAGAAATTAATAAAAGATGAGCCGTCAACATATACACAATAATAACAAATTAATGGTTGAAAATTACTTGATTCCAACATGATTAATTACTATTTATGACCACTTATAAATAAGTAATTAATTACACAACATGTTAAAAAATAACTGGTACCAACTTTTTCACTGAGAAATTAACGTAATCAAAATATATATCAATCTATCATTGCATGTTTGAAGAGAGTCACGATTCCTTAAGACCTAGACTAATCGCACCATATCTTCAACATATTTACTTATTCGGTATACCATGAGGAATTCAATAAGATGGAGAGAAATTGTATTTATTCAGAATGTTTATCAAAGTTTACAAAATGAGTGTTGTCTAATAAAATAATATTTATCTGTTAACAAATAAAAAAAAAAAAAAATTTAATAAATGATAGTAATTTAATACATTAAGTGAGTTTTAAATTATTTAACCTATTAAAGTACTAAGTTAAAAATTATAGCCCCTCAAGATATATTTTCGTAACCAATGTGATCTTTAATCTTAATTTATAGCCGAAAAAAAATTAGATTAATAAATAAATTTGAATCTTTTAAACAACAAAAGTATTACTTACTTTTATTTTTAATTTCTTAGACATATTAATTTACAGATAAACATGTTCATACCCGAAATGACAGATACTTGAGAGTTGCCAACTTTAAAAACTCCTGGTACGCCTCGTACCCAAACCAACCAAAATAAAAAGAAAAATTAACAACTTCCATTTTGCTGGCAGGAAGTTTACAGTAATCTCAAAAAGCTGTCAAAGTGTGACACACTGATCAAAACTTAACCCTTGAATTGGATATCGTAGAAGGCCTTTCTGTATTTAACGGGACAAGTGGTGGCAAACATTCCTCCGGATTAGAGTAGAAGTAATCTTCTAGCTTGGGTTTTCCTGGAATTTTCAATCTCTCTGTTGGGCCTCCCATTCTCTCTGCATGAGCTGCCTTCATGGTTTGTGAGAATTCATTCCAGCTCAATGTTCCATTTCTGTATTGGTCTATCAAATTTACTATTGCCAATCTGTCTAGGTTTATCGTCACCTTGTATCCCAAATATCTGAATTAGCAAAATTATTTAATGAAGCTTATAATTAAGAAAAAAGCAAAATTAATATATATTGTTCAATTAATGTATACATTTAACCTAACTATTCCCTCTGAAGGGTTTGAAAGGGAAAAATACAAAAGTACCTTCGATGACCTTCAACAACTTTTGCCATGTTTCCTCCATATGTTGGCACGAAAATGTCGCTTGCTAGTGATACAAGATAATCTAATGCTGCCATTTGATTTGAGTGGTTTTGAAATGGTTCAAGGTCTGAGGCTGGTACTAATGTTTCTTTTTTGACCTAATAATATATGTATATATACAAGGAGGGATTAATATTTAAGAAATTAAACAAAAATAAGAATGCAGCACGATCTTATTTGTTTCGAAACTGTTTCTCAAAGTTAAATCAACTGACCAGATTGGGATAAAATGCTCTAAGACCTGCTATTTTTCTTTCTCCTCCATATATATCTCCAGCAGCAATATAAATTTGAATACTGGGATCAATCTCTAATGCTCGCAAGGCAAGTGCTGTTTCCTCAGGAGTCAAAGGGCACAAACCGGCTTGCCTCTTTTTGTTAGAATCTATTTCCTTTTCTTTCCACCAGGGATAAGCATATCTGAAATATATATATGTTTGAAACCGTAGTCATTTTATTCTTAATGAAGAAAGATATATAACTGAATTTTATGAATTAATTTTACTCACCTCATCTCCGTCAACTCTTTCACCTCTTGGTCATTGCAGCCTTCAGTACAACCAGAGAATGCTAACATGTCCATTTCATATCGGAGATGAAGAACTAAGAAAGGGCCCTTTTCCCTCAGAACTCTTACGATCTTCTGAGCCATCATCTCAATTGGGGCAGTGAATCTCAGAGCTTTATACATTACTCGACAGCGCAGCTTCTGAACTTCTTCAGGAAGATCATTGTTGGCAAGTCTAGTATCAGTTTTGACGAAATGCACCACCTTGTACTGTCTAATATAAGGGAGAATCTGTCCTCAAAAATTTTAATATGAGCAAATTAAAAAGTTTTACAGTTGTGGTTTTGCATCAAAAGTATGCGGGCCTTGTTAAAGAAAGGAAATCGGAAACCAACCGTGTTATTGTAATATGACATGTTAGACCAACTACGGGGGGGCATGTAATAGGCTGAAACTCTCTTCTCCTCACTTGGCAGCTCTTTAAGTATTCGAACCTGGTCTCTCAACGAGTTGATAAAATATTCCGTATCAAATACATCTTGGAACTCACTGCCGATTCAAGTGTGGAAAATTGTAAGAGCTTATAAAATCATTAGTTATAGCGCCTTGTAACAATTCAAGACACTACGCTGAGCTCATGATAAAAATGATCTACCTGCGATCTTGCCAAAATGAGGTGTTATCCAGTTCAGGAACTACAAATGTTACATTCAAGTATCTTGCAATGACAACCATGTCACATATCTGTAGCCATAAACGTAGCAGATACTGAATATTGCAGTTACATGACATAAATGAATTAACAAAAAGTAGAAATGATGAAAATGAAGCAAATTATACTCACGCCAGCTCGCATCTGATTCAATCCTCCATTGGAATATAACATCAAGTATCCATTGTTGTCGTAAACCCCTGAAAGCAATCCAAAAGAATTAATTTCAATGCTTTTTTACGCAGAACGAGAGCAAAATAATCAGAACAATTATTGTCTCTTTTTCTACAATAAGCACAGAAGCTTACTTTCGGGAGGAAAAGGAGACGTAGGCCCATAATTCATTACCGCAGAGCCCGCAGACGTCTCTTCCTGAAATGTTACGAGCTCAACTCCGCAAACCCACAGCAATAGCGTTATAGCTGTCACTGCTAGAGCCCACAACTTATACGTGGCCAATCTTGGAGACTTGATCGCTCCAATGATAGCTTTCTTCAACTTTTCAGCTTTGATCCCTCCAATCGTATACTTCATCTTATTGCATGATTTCTTCTTCAGCTCTCTATCGATAAATTCCGACTCCATACGGCTAAACTTGGCGTCGTCCATTATTCTATACCTGCACAAAAATCTCTTCAAACTATATTATACATTACATGCAATCTCAATGTAATTCTTTTGCATGCTTTATGATATTCTATATAAACTTCAACAGAACGTACGTAGACCCATGCAATATACTAATATTATAGTGCATATATATATATATATATATAAATAGCAGAACTGTGACAAGATAAGTAACAGATACCTCAAGGAAGTAATATCAGCAAATTAATTATCAGACTGATTCTGGTTACCAATGGCCGACGGTAGTTTCCTGACCAGAAGCCGGCGAATAATTATCAGAAAGCTGGCTTTAGAACTCACCAACAGCCGGTATGCTGAGAAGAGCAAATTCTCAAGTCTTTAAATATTCTACTTGAGCCACGTGGCTTGATGTCCTTTTCGTCACAATGTGAGACTTCTTTTTTAATTTGTTTTTAAGTGCAGGACTCACCATTAATTACTTTAATTATTTCACCAGCAACGCGTATATTAAATTAGACTGATTAATGTGAATTAAATCGTTGAATGATTTCATACTATAATGTCGAATTATTCGTAATTAACCAATCAATTTAACCGACCTTTCAAATAATTTAGTGCTATATACTAATTTGCATTGCATATCTACTTAATACTATTAAAAAAAATCAATTTTTGTACGTATTAAAGAATTTGAAGAAATGTCAAATTCATCATATAAATGTGATATATGTCAACTTAAAATATGATATAAGGCCAAATAAAATCATATGGTAATTTGATAAACAGTAGGTCTCAATGCGTTTAACATGTTAACATCGCACAATAAGTATAGATTTAGATGAGCGAAAGAAATAAATTAAAGTTAATAAAATATGAGCAGTCAGCGGATAAGATAATAAAAGCTAGCATATCAATTAAACCGATATAATTAATTAACTTGATTCTGACGAGTTTGCTACTGAGGACCACATTTATAATTGTATTCATTTATTAATGGTTATTTATTGTCTTATACAATATTAAAAACGAAATATTGTTGGAAATTTTTTGGGTCGGAAAAATTAATTTCAATGGAGATTTTACAAATACTATGCAGTGCACTTAACAAAGATATTATGCGTACACATATATTAATGCTGGTTCTTCAGTTAAATCTCTCTTATGTACATGGAAAGGGTATATTGTAAAGAGTTTTACAATTGCCTACTTCATTTTCTCTCTCTAAATGATATATTAATATTTTAAAAGCATTTTCTCTCTAAATTATATATTTGAATATAACAAAAGCATTTGCATTGCAAACACAATTAATTAATTATACCAATCGATCGATATATTAAATAATGCCTTGCATTTTGCAAGTAAATTATAGACATAAATATCTAATCTCTGAACCCAAATGACAGAAACAATCCAAAATTTATTCCGTCTAAGACCCTCAGCATTGGCACCTGATAAATATGATCGAGCAACACAGTGAAAATTAATTTCTGAAGGTGCATTAATTGGCTTATGCACATTCCTGCGCTTTTGTATAGAAGTAATATATATATATATATATATATATATATATATACACACACAGAGACAATCGGACAAATAAATAAATAATCAGCAACTATTTCATGAGAAATGGGGCGTGGTACTCTTAACATTATGATTATACTTTGTAATTAACATGTAAATGATTGAATTAGGTCGAAATATATATATATATATATACTGTGGATGGCCATCTAAGTTATTAACAGAGATTTAAATTAATACACACCAAATAACATCTTATATATGTTCTAAAATTTGTTTTGTAAAATAAAAATGACCAAGAACTTCAACTTTACATCCTCAAAATTTGAATGCATATCCTGTAAATAATTTTTCTAAGAATGGAGAACTATAAATGCTTCTAAATATAGAATTTTAAATTGATTTTTTGAAAAATACTAAAAGTAACGCCACAACAAGAAACTTTGACATTTTGGACCACAAATTTCATTGATAAATACTGCATATTAGTAACCTTATATTTTTTTATTACTATAAAATAATAGTCACTTGTTTGTAACAAAATGTTCGTCTCAAAAAATTTTTGATACTAAAATTATAGATGTTGCAAAAAATATATATATCTTTGTGACCAAATATAATGTTTCAAATTTACGTAGAAAATGTCATTAAAGGTATGAAAAAAATTTAATTAGTTATTAAATTGATAAATAATGTCCAACACTATTATTTTGTTGCAAGATGTATTTGGTTAAAAAGTTTGTTTTATGATATATATTTTTTTTTGTTGTAGAAAATAGGTCGTATAGTCCCTAATCACTTTTAGTAACCAAATTTATATTATTTTTTGTAACTAAATATAATGTATTAAAGACCATCACTGACTATTTTCTATGATTGTTAAGAGTTTTTCTTTAAAAACTTCAAATTTTAGCCAACATAAGTTATATGTAGTGACTAGATATTTTGGAAATTATAATAATCTTTTAGTGACCAAGTATTTTGAAAGTAAAAAATATTTTTTTGTAACGGAATTTATTTCAAATTGTCTGACATTAATTGTTAGGATTTTTTTTTTAATCCTTTCACAACTAATATTTATTATAGCGAAAACATTTGTAGTCATAAGAAATAATCATTTGTAACTAAAATAATTAGTTGCAATAAATTACATCAGCAGTCCATTTGTATAAGCGTTATTAAAATAATTAGTTACAATAAATTACGTCAGCTAACTAATTACTTACACTAGATTGTATTTGATTCAGAGGTGGAGCGCCTCAAGGGCTTCAGAGGGCCCTGGCCCACTCCGGCTTCACAAAATTTTTTTAAATTTTTTATTAAAATATTTATATTTTAGCTACGTTTCTTAAATTTATATGCAATTTAACCTTTATACTTTAAAAGATTATCAATTTACCCCTTAATTTTTTGTTATTTTAAAAATATAACCCAATTAACTTTATTTTTCAGTCATTTTGACCCTAAAAAAAAAAAAAAAAAAAAAAATCTGCCCCAGTTATTTAGTTCTGCCTTCGCTCCTTGTTTGATCCAAACCTCCATTGGATGAAACGAGCAAATATCCATTATTCTCATAAAATCCTGGAGATAGTAGCAGAACGATTTGAGATCCATTGAGAAGATAGATGGAGATATTCGAATCAATTATCATATGATTTCACATATACAGAAATAAAAATAATATAATCAACAATTATGATAATTTAGATAATTAAATTTATTTTTCTCATATACAATCCTTGCATTGCATGCATATAGCAGATGCTCTAAATCAGAGTATGAATATAGCAAACTTAATTCCATAAATACTGAGATTGCATGTGTATAATATTGAACTTATCAGGAGGAAAGGAATTGCTTTAACCCTAGCTTCTACCGTATTACCAGCTGATCTAAACTTCACTGTGATAGTCCATATATATCAACATCATGCTTATCACTCGAACCAACCTCCGCTGAATTTGGGCAACTCGATCCGTGCAGTAATGGCAGTGTTTTAATTTTTCAGCTTAATTTAATCATCCTACTGTATCTCAATTCTATGTTATAAATATACATTATCTCTCCTCCTTTTCATCATCATATTCTGTCTCATCGTAGCTCATCTTGTTGTAACCCATCTTAATTTCACTTTGCTATGCATGCGATAAAATTATAGTGGAAGTCTTTTAGAAGAAGCAATTCCAGGGAAGCACTTCTGGAAAGCTAGCTTTTCCAAGGCTAATTTAAAAGAGATCAAGAATTTTGGGGCACTTGTCACCACCCGTCATTGTTATTATTTAGTCACATGGAATTGGTTATATTTGCAGGAGATATCAGTATGATTTAACAAACTTTATTAGACGTTTAACTCAATTTCTATATTCAGAACTAGTATTAATTATTGTTATATTAATTATATATAGATATTTCTAAATTCTTAAGTCGAGAAAGAGTAAATTAAGAGTAAATTGATGATGAGATAAATGGAGCCAATCTATGATGTATATGTAAGTCTATTATTGTAGTATGACGACCTGATGCAGATTAAATTTATTACTTGGATCTTGTAACTTTCTGTGTATAAATTCCAGATTTAAATGTTAGAAGAAGAAAACAACACGGATTAATTTTGAGAGACAAGTAGATGTAATTTAATTATGTCGGGTGGAATGCTACTGCGTTTAAAATAGCATCATATTACATCTTTTATTTAAAATTTTCATCTCAATTTATGTAACAATATTTATTATACTATGCTGTTCTATAATTTAATTTGATATTTCATAATTTAATCATGCAATACACGTTACATCATTTAAGGAGAAAAAAAAAAAAAGATAATAGTTATGAAATATTTTGTCTCATCTGTACCGGTAAGATATAATTACATACAGAAAGAAAAAGATGCTGAGAAAATCAAATTATTATTATTATTATTATTATTATTTTTTTGATAAAACCCAATTAATAATGTGAATAAAAAGACAAAAATTATACTTTTATTTTACTCATAATAACTCTGATTATGCCGTCTCCGTCTAAGAAAAGAGTTATTATATGATGGCATCATTATTTTAAAAATTGATTTAAAGACATTTTATTAGGGAAGGTTTATTGTGTAAAACTAACTCTCCACACACAAAATACATTGTTTACAAAAACACACAAATACACCATTTTATCTATTCGCAGGTGGCCTTCGAACAAATTCCCCTAAAATTTGTTGGTTCATTCATAACTGTCAAAACGCAGCAATTTTTAACAAAATAAACAGTACATGGATGACAACCCGTTTAATTATTTCAGAATGGAATAACTCCACAATTTGAACTAGTTCATTCCTTTTAATTTTTTTTGGTTTCCAACAAGATGAATGCCATGACAATTTAATTAGAAAATCCTGACACACCTGAAGAAATGAGAGAAATTTCCTTCCCTACTTGCTACTTCCAATAAATTTACTATACGGGTAAGTAATAACTCCTTTTCAAGGCAAAACAATGCAGGGAAGCTTCCAAACATAAAAATTTCTCAAATTCATGCGCTAGCTCAAGAGCCTTAGATTCACATGGAGATCCAGAGAAAGAGTTTATGTATGCAACTCCATCTTCTTACATTTGTTGCAAATCTAGATAGCTAACTCACATGGCTATGCCTTTTGCTCGAATTTCTTGAACGCAAAACAGAAGAGGAAGACTGAGTTTATGCTTGGAAAATGTCTAAGATTTCTTCATCTTTCACTCTGAGAAGCTTATAGCTTGTCATGGCAATTACAAAGACGAGCAAAAGATCATCCCCAAATGACCATTGCTGCCAAGGCATGGAGCAAACAAGACTCTGATTTGTACCCTTGAAGTGTTAATACCCTGCAGTTTTCATTCATATAGCAGAAGAATGCTTAATAGGCAAATTTTTTTAGGTCAGAATAAAATGCAATGGCCAGGCCTGTCTTGGCTCAGTCCACAGGGCCCCCACTGGGGGCCCTGCAGCGCCCATGCAGACTTTGATTTCTATGTGGGTTCTAGTTGATTCCATTATTTAAAGATAGCACAAGAGGACTGAGCTTTGAACCCCAATCGCATCAATGGTAAGTTTGGTTTGTATCTATGCAATGTTTAAACTGAAAAAATAAAAATATCCCTAAGATGATGACAGAATTAGTCAGACCACTTGAAGTGAAGCTACTAGTCTAGGGATTAAATCCCCAAAACTTTCAAAGGAGATTAATTTAATTTGCGTTTGTGCTTGGGGTCCGATGGGGCGGAAGCACGTATAGCCAATAGTAATGAAAAATAAAAACCTAGGTGAGAGAATCTATGGATATGTGCACAGAATTATTGGCAACTACATACCCATGGAATTATCATGGCGGCTTAACTTTTGGCTCTGCTTTTGAAAAAGCTTTCACACGAGAAGCTATCAGTTCCACAAACTTTCATCAGAAACGCATAATCATAAGCTGTTTCCTCACATTGACTATAGAGGCCACCTTCACCAAAATGTCCTCCAGCCATATTTGTCTTCAGAATGACTGAAAGAGAACAAGCAGAGCAAGTACTATCACGAACTTTGGCCACCCATTTGGCAGCTTCCCAGACTCCGACCCTGAGAATGCATGTTAAATTCTGTCAATATGAGTTATTCAATACCATGCACATAGGCAATGTATTTATTAATAACAAAAAGCACAAGATATAAATTTGCCTTGAGTCATGAAATGATGCTGTAACAAGCACTGATGGATGGCAAACACCACAAGGAATGTTATCATAAGGAGAATAACTTCGAATGGACTCGAATTGGGATTTTATCTGAGGATTCCCAAATTCTTCATAGTCCAATTTGGTGAGAGGCAAACTGGGATCCAACAATGTGTTGCATATATCAAGAAATGGTACCTACCATAAGTATAATGCAAACATCAGTACTAACAGTTAAAATTAGAAGAAATACAAATACCTGAGTTTAGCAATAGATACCATCACTTTGTCTCTATCATCAGAGAGAAAAAGATCTTTATTTGTTTATAATATATAGATATATATGGATATATATAACACAATGTATGTATATAGTATTTATGAGTGCAACCAAATAGATTGAAGTAGAGAAATGTGATATCTTATGCTTACAGAAACAATAGTTTAACACAGCCTATTTCCAATTCCATAATTTCATTTTCTTATCTTAGCTAGCAAAAAGAGGACAACAATACAGGGAAGAAGGATGAGCATAATTGGTTTTGAAGAAAACAAAGGAAAAGAAAATTTTCAATTTCGGATAGTAAACTTTTGAAGCTATCCTTCCTTTCTGATTCCTTCAGTCTTCAAGAGCTTAATATATAAATTAAAGAACCTAAGCACATGATGCTAGTTCAATCTACACAGGATCAAATACTAGTAAAAGAATGATAAAAGTATTGCTTTATGGCGTAAACCTTCAAAATGGCAGCACAAAACAATTTTGGGTACATATTTACAGCGGCCCCCAGAAGAAGACACCCTGCACTATACCCAATGGCACCAAGCCTATCTCTACAAACATAGCCTTCATTAACCAAGTAGTTGCCACATGATATAAAATCATGGATAGAATTTATTTTGTATAACCCACTGCCAGATTTATGCCATGAAGAATCAGCACCACCACCACCACCCCTGGCCACAGAAAAGAATTGTCATTTGAATTATAAATCTTTTACAAGCAACAAATGCACATTTAATATCAGCCAAGAAGGTAGCAGTCAAATTGTATCTCATATGCTTGTGCTCACAACACAATTAAAGTCGATATTGTAAGTGAAATCAAATCTAAACATCGGTAGAGAAAATCCAAGATATATGCTGTATTCTATATCTCAAACCATCGCGATTCAAATAAGAACAAGTTGCTATTGCAAAAATTTCATAAAACAAAATTCCCAAATGCGCAAGCTTAGTTTTCACATCAAGAACAAACTGGATGACAGATCTTAGATCATTTACATCATCACTGCAATAGATTTTTTATCTTTTCATTATATATATATGATGTCTAAATGTAAACCAAACATCATACAAACCTAAGATATGTTTGGCATTAGAAATCACTACTTGTCAAATATAAGAGGATGGGTGGTTGGTAACCATACTTGTCAAGTAAAAGTACGTGTGTGAGTGAGATATTAGACTCCTTGTACCACCCAAAGGATGTTTTACTTGCTATAGTGATCAATAAGAAAAATTATATTTAGAAAAAACTGCATTAGCCAACCTAACATCAGCGAATGCCACCACCCAACCACGATCTAGTAAACTCAGGCGGTCTGTGCACCAACTTTTATCTAGAACTTCTCCATAAGCTCCGTAAGCTTGTAAGAGTCCAGGAGACTGATCCCTCTGCCAGGCTTTTCGAGAATACAAGATAGTGAGAGGAACTTTGACACCATCATGAGATACAACTTCCTTCCTCTCACAACAATAGACATTGGAGAAGACTTTCCATCCCTGCAACCCACTAGTTTGGTGCTTCTTGTCCTCATAGTTTTGTATCTCAATGAGTTCATTGGCTTCTGGCTCACACGCAATTGAAAAGAAACCAGAGTTACCAGAAGCACTGCCTAGTTCCTCTTGCTGCACAATTGAGAATGTCTGTCTAGACATGTTGTAGTCAACAATCACATCGGGCATCTGTTGGCATTCCAGAGGAAACACTTAAGAAAATCAGATGTGATGGCTATTTTTTTCTATTTATGTAATGCAGAGTCAGAAGTTGGAAATTGTTAAAATTATGAAACCAAAAGGCCAGGAACTAGAGAGAGGGAGCTTCAAAGCATTAAATTCTGTCAAGCTAGTAAGCTTATTAGAAGCCAGTACCACTGGAGACGAGAGCACAGCACGATATACAGAGTTCATGAAGTCATGGTTTGAACCCGGTAGGATGCTACATGAAGATGATGGCAGAGGAAAAAACCAGGGGTTAAGATTCTCTATCTCCATCTGATACTGCATAACAAAAATTTAGACTTGTTAAAAATAAATAAGAAATATGTTTATATATGTACAAAGTAAAGGTGGAAATATTATTTCTGTTTTCTTTTTATCCTCTTTAGACTGGTTTGTATCTGATATATATGCACTGTAGAATAGAAAGTGATAACTCATGCAGGCAGACCCAAGAAAAAAATAGGCCTTAGTAGCTCAGAGTATATCAATCAACAGGTTAAGAGAAGTAAATGAATTACATTCAAAACACCGAATGATGTATTTCTTTCTTTTTCTTTTTTCCTTGTTTTAATCCATCACATATTGTACATATGCCTTACTTCTGCATGTCAGTACTAAAAGGAAGTGATAGAAAATTAGATACAGTGTCTGCACTTTGAATTCCCATCTTCTACCAGCTAGTTCATTATCAAGGATAGGGCATAAAACCCATCCATCAGATGGCTTGCTCTCTAGATGCTTTTTGTGCCCAAGGTGACTAGTACAAGAAAATCCAAATTCCTGAAACTGACGACACTAATTCTAAAATGCATTCTGCTCAACTTCAAAGAAAGTTCTGTTCTTTTCTGTAGATCTTTAACATATCTTTTCATGTCAGAGGAAATACTAATTTTGTTTCCGAGCACATAGAAGTTTTTTGCATTTTATATGCAGGTGTTTGCATATTGAAAAGAAGATTGTGCCTATATCCAAGATACAATTTGTGTCACAAAGCACAATAATATGTAATAAATGAAAATTACCATAACATACTCATTTAAAGGATATCGCAGCCTTTCTTTGCTAAAATCATATGTAGTTTATGTGTTACAGAGCATGATGAATGCATCAAGAGAGGCTTAAACATCATTCAATAGAACATACAACAGAAAGGGGAGATTATCTCAAATATAGTAACAGGGTGGTTTTCATAATTTTGTGCAAGAATATAACAGAGAATATATCTGAGTACCTTAGAACGAGAATTGATTGGTAAACTAATAGAACATAACATGGCGACGTCTTTTTTACTGACAAAGAGCACCAAATGTCCATTAAAAATGTCCATATCTTGTAAGCTGATATCTTCACCTGGAAGGATGACATTCTGGAAAGAAAATAGAAATATGTCACAAGAGAAGAAAAAGGATATATAACAGAAATGAGTGCCAATTAGAGCAATAACGATACCAGCCAATTAGCTGACTGCACTTCTTCTATTGGGCATCTAACCAAGTAATAGTCTCCACCAGACCACTCATTTTCACTTAGAGGAGCATTTGTGAGAATATAGAATAATCCATAGTGATGTTCCAAAAAATACCGTACTCCAGAAACACGCCTTTGTACTCTTTGCAAGCCGCCTAACGGGTTGGTAGCATCTATCACATAAACCTGCAATAAAACCAAGCAGGTGTAAACCTCCCAAAAAGGAAACTTATGTTAATACACATACCCAAAGAAATCAGAATGGAATAGGTAAATTCCTTCCTCAGAAGAAGTCCTTGAGTTTGAATTCACAGTTATAAACTTGCCATCTTTGGTACTTGTTATGTCCACACAAAAGCTGGAATCACCTTCAGTAAATACTGATGCATCATCTGTATAACCTGATCCGAGTTTTGTGCAGAAGACACTGCCAGCACAAAAGTTAAAAAAAAAAAAAAATAGGTGAGAAAATATTCCACCGCACATAAAGAAGTTTAACAAAACAGTGATGAGTTTGCCTGTGAGGTCGTTGATTATCATCTGAGACTGTATAAAAGAGAGTCCTGCTATCTTGAGCCCATGCCAAGCTGACAACTCCATCAACTGGCAATCTTGGAACTATACATCCATTTCGAAGGTCCTTGATTTGAAGCATGAACTGTTCATTGCCAGTAGCATCAACAGTGTATGCAAGAAAATTGTGGTCTGGTGAAACTCGGCAAGTACCCACATGAACATATCCTACAGAAAGCAATAATTCCGAGTAAAATAATCTTAAAGAAAATACAAATTAGTGGCAAAAACGTGACTAACAGTCCAAGGTTACAACTACACATATAATCAGCAGAATAAATATTGCTTCCCTCTTAATCCATTCTTGAATCCGTTTAAGCTTTTGTTTCTTTATGCAAACTCTATCCTTTTGGTCAGTAATCCTATTCATGACATCATACAATAACTGCTACAAAATCTCAAGAGCAGAGGTAAAATAATTCAAAAAGACTAAGAGAGAGAGAGGAAATAAAAAACAAAAGAAAAGAAGACCATAATGAACAGTTTGTGTATAAGTGTAAAAACCAAACAATTATAAGTTAAAAACTCTAACATGAAGCACTTTTACACCAGTAACTTTCATAGCTTTTTATAAGATCCTTTATCTCATATGAAAAGATGTACTTTTTGCCTCTTATACCAGCCAAAAATAGGTGAAGAAGGATCATCACACCGTTTTGGCTCAACAAGAACAAGAATACTAAGTAACTGAAAGGGATTGTCATGGACTATAAGGGAAGAATAAAAGAATTTACCATATTTTTCAGCAATTTCGTTCCAATCAAGCAAAATCTCCTCCTCTTCGAATCCTTTTCTCACGTTACTAAGAACATTCTGCAGCCAACTGCTTTTACCCGTCTCTAACTTCCGACAGAGAAGTGGGTATTCCTTCCCCTCTGGTATGTATTGGTAGTATAACCTAGCAAAGTATCAATTAAACCACAGCCTATTGATTTCAAACACAATTTCCACAAAGAAAAGCAGAATCGAAGAATGGGTAAAAAACAAAATCAACAACTTGCTATTGAGTAACATAGAAATATATTACGTGCACTGTCATAATGGCAGTAGCATACAACATTTTCTCCTATAAAGTGTCCACCAAGTTCTAAAAATCTAAGCTTTACATTCATGATTACTAATAAGAAGCATATGCTCGATAGTTTACAAGCCCAAAATTTTGAACATACCCAGTAGAAAGAAGAATAAAACTTTACAAAAAGGAGGTAACTTAGGAAAAAAAAAATCAAAGGGTGAGTAGAAAATGGACGAACCAAGGTCCCCAACGCTCAGGAGGAGTCGAAATCTTGGCGGGGATGCGATTTTTCATCTCAGAAAACAGAGAACGTTGCAGGGCTTGAGTGTCAGCCATAAAAGCTTGGGCGTAGGAGTTCTCTTGGTTGAGGTAATTGATAAAATCAGTGTGGTTTGTGTTTTTCATCCAATGATAGGGGTCTTGCCATGTAAGGCCATGAGCAGAGACTGTGAATGGGACTTTCTTAGGGACTGGAGGACATTGTGCTGGGGGAGAAGCCAAGGTATGTACTCCTGCTCCTGCTCCTGCTCTACATATGGTGGGGATTAAGTGAGAAGTGTGGGGCAAAATCAAGGTTACGAGGGAGTGAAGCTTCATCGTTTTCTTCTCAAGATTCGGGCAACAAGGGGGCTTTATAGCTCTCTCTATGAAGTGGGTGTAACACTAACCAGACCAGCTAGTTATACTCGCCCAAATAAACTCTGTTTTTTTTTTTTAAGAGGGCAAAAGATCGGCTAGATTAGCTCAGTTTTTTTTTTGTTTAAATAAATTTACATTTGCAACGAAAAGGGAAAAGGATTAGAGACAACTAAACTCTTACTTTGATTTTGAATTTAATTGAAGGTTTTTAAATTTTGTTCTCACCGTGAAATTGTTGACGAAGCAACCATCTACATTCTAAATTTAAGGAGAGAAATTTGTGGCAATTCATTCTAAGCCAATTTTCGCCATCTCCAAATGGCCTGCTTGTAAGTAGTTATTAGTTAGTCCGTCTGTTCAGAAAAATTTTGATTCTATCACTTCAAATAAGAGTTATATATAGAATTGGGTTGCTTTTAATTGTTATACTAGTTAAAATTAAAGCATAACAATATCAATTATAGCCATAAATTTTATTTGCCATTGTGTTTACGGCTTTAAATTTGTGGTTTTTATAGAATGAGATCACTTGATATTATATATAAGGGAAAAAAAATGTTGTTACTTCTCACCAAAAATTGGTTTTTACCGAAAACTTAATCTGTTGTTCTTTAAAATTACTGCAGAAACACCACAGTTCCAAGCTCCAATGTAAGCTTTAATCATTTCATAGATTTCACTTACCACGTTGTTACTTCAAAGTCAGTACTGTCCATAGAGATTCATAGGTAACATCTGTCCTAAAACAAATGAAATCTGAGGGCATGCTTAACTAAATTTCTAAGAACAATCAATGAAAAATTTTAAATTAAACCAAATACAGTGTACTGTACAAAGCAAATAAGGGTTCCAGGCTCCCCTACTCATTAACAAATATGTATATCATATTCATATATAAATAACTCGTCACCTACATATCATCAACATAACCAATGAAAGAAAGCAATTAACATCTACTGCCGATATAAGATTTTCCGACCAACCAGACCTGCTACCTCTGTCCAAATTCCACAGTGCAAACTTTCAGATACAGCAACAAATGTTCCTTTATTTCCCATCCGCCTCTTCATCAATTACACAAGCAAGTTTCTTATTTTATTTCATGCAATCCCTTGGGACTGGCAGTGTTTCTCACTTTTAAGTAGCTTCCACCTTCTCTGAATGCTTATCATCCTCAACATCCTACAAGTAGCCATAAAATTTCAGAACATTCATATCAATTCAGTTGCAACCAATTTGGATGGACATAGCACACTAAGCATGTCTTGTTCATCAAATCAAGGCAGAACTCAAATAATTCAAAAAGCAAAATGGAATCGAAACAAAAAGGGAAGATCATTCCAACTTACAGAATTGCCAATCTTGTCAAAATCATCATCAAAGCTCCCATCAGCGTCATCTGAAAAGCCAGTTAGTAATACTTAGCAACTTGAATGTGAAGTTGCCAAAATGAACACCAAAGAAAATATAAATATGACTGATCAAACACAGTTTATTCAGAAGTTCATTCCCCATTACACACGTAAAACTTTGTTATAGAGAAAGTAAAACTAGTGTCTGTTCTGGACAAAATCTCAATTGCTTCATCCAGAAAGGATCAGCATATTGACAAACTCAATATAGACAACAAGCCACAATAAGTATACTACAGCAGTCAATTATGACAAGTAATAAACAAATTATGTATGGGGTCAGACTATAGCCAACAGCAATATACCATCTAATTATGTAGAACACAGGGTATTCTCAGAGTTCAATAAAAAGTCAGTTCAATATACAAACTCATTTGTATTGTTCTATTGCCAGAAATGCTTCGTTGATGTGCATCCAACATATGATACATATCTCTACGTGCTTTGAGAAAACAGAAACGCTTTCGGTTCTCTGAGGTGTTCCACCATCCCCTAATTCAACTGCTCAACTTTCCTACAGTCTGTACTATTTTAGCAGTTGCACGTTGGACTGATCCATTATTTCATCATCAAACACAACAATTGTCTACATAGATGAATCATAACTACATTCTGCAGTTTGAGAAAACCATAAGTTGCATGGCAGGAGATATGCTTATTGGGGTATAGATACTCAAACTGTGCAATAATTGAATTTTTGATCAAATCATAGCCACCAGGACCAGGCAATTAACGTTTGTATATAAAAAGAAAACTTTGTTGCAATCAGATGAAACCGAATATGAGATTTCAAATGGTAGTTCATCATGACTACGAACTGAGAAGGTTAAAGTATATACCTGGACCCCCATCACTGTCTTCAAGATCTCCCAGAAGAAATGTATCCAGGTCCTGCTCAGTCGATGAGGCAGTTGAAGTCCTGCTTTTCAAGTTCTTCTCTGTCACCTCTGATTGATCAGTGTCCCCAACAGTGGCAGTTGGCTTCACTGTATTATCTGTCACTTGCTTTTCTTCTTTGAGCTTAATCTCCTCCATATACTGCTTCTCATACCTGATTGTTGGGATAGCAGAAAAAGGAGAGTGAATTTCATTAATTCAATAAGAATCCTTATTTCATTAGCATGTCTGAGAAAACTCTAGGTACTATTTTTGAAGCCTGTTATATATAAGCAGAAAATTATAATGCAAATAATTATGAAACTCTTTTTTCTTTCTGATTTACCACTATCTACAAATTCAAAATCCACATCACTGGACAGGATAAGCAGCTACCACAGCAAGAAGATCAATAATACTGGCTCCAAATGGATACTTACGTATACTCCAATTGTCTTAGCCATACTATCACACAACACAATAATTTTCTTAACAATCTCAAAAACATGTTCATTCATCAGTATATCAATTCCTATACATGAAACTTATTTCAGACATGAATATGATTAGAATAAACATTCATAACACATAAGACTTACTATTTCATTTGGGTTTACTTTCTTTCTTCTTTAATAGAGTACAACAACATATTGTCTAATTTTTTATTAAAAACGAGTCCAAAAATGACATCAATTACCCACCTCAACCTCTTCTTCTGCTAATAACATCTAAAAAAATGCATGAACATTAATACACACACACACACACATACAACAAGCCATCCACCAACATAACTTTTAATTCCAAGATTTTAACAAACCAAGATACTAAATTTAAATTCATGTACCCAAACTAAATCACAGCAAAAAAATAGAGTTTGCGGACATTAGAAGCTACTTACGGAGCCACATGAGTGCTCACGAGTGTAAAGTATATCTTCCAAAATTTCCTTTCTTTCATGACACGCGGACATAGTTCATATCTTAACTTGGAGATCCCCTGCAACAAAGACATGTCATAACATTAAAGACAACTTCCACATTTGATTTACATTCCAATTAATATCTACGTATTTCTGAAAATTACAGGCAAATACTTTTCAATTGTACAGTGCCTTTCTTTCATTTGAAGCACCTAATGAGATAAACTGAAAACATGAAAAGTAAAAGTTTAACTGATCTTGACAAGAAATTAACCTTAACTGTCGTGAGAACCAGGGTGGCATGTCTCTCTTGCCATTCAGTTAGATCCTTCCGTACATTTGACCCTGTTGTCAGCACATCAGAAGTCTCACCTTCATCTACACACTCATCATACAAACAACACAATTGTCAACAAGAAGAATATTGAAAAACAAAAACAAAACGGAACGCATTGAGTGAATTGACCTACCTTGAAAAGGAAAGTTCTGAAATGTACTAGAAGTGAGTCCTTTAACAAACTCCCTCAAGTCGTCGGTAACACCGAACTTCAGGAGCTCAGAATCCGAGACGCTGGGGCTGGAAGAAGATGAGGAGCTGGCAATGGATGATAAAGAAGAGGAGAGCTGAGGTGGAATGATGTCGGCGAAGGACTTGATTGGGATCTGATCAGCTTGTTTGAGCGCTGCCGTTTTGATCTCATCGGCTTTCTTAGACGCCTCCAATGCCAATTCTTTTGACTTCTTCGTTGTCTCGGCGACCAGATCGGCGATTTTGGCGGAGCTGGTAAGGGTTTGCGATTTTTTCGCCGCTTCTTCAGCAAAGCTTTTCGCTCTCTTCCAAAAATCCTCCATTTTATCCGTTTCGGTATATTGTTCTTTGCTTGTGATACTAGTGACTAGTAGTAGCAGCAGCAGCAGCAGCAGCAGCTCCTTCGTCCAGACGTTTGTTATGCATATACGACACCGTTTCTTTCTTATCTGTCTCCTATCATCTAGATCAAGCACCAATGCGTTGTAATTTGTCACTCAAATTCATAGGCGTGCTAGTTACGTGCTGGCTCGGTGCAACTATTCTCAGAAGCACGCTTTGCAGCTTAAGCTCTTGGAATTTTTATTTTACTTAAATAATAATATAACAAATAAATTTTTGGGTGTCAAAAATAATAAATATTTTGAATTAAATTTAAGAATACCAAGTTACAAACTATGCACAAATTCTAAGGTTACAATGCCATATACTCGTATTATTAATTTATTATCATTTTTAATATATTTTATTTTCTTTTATTCTCTTAAAATTTTCTCACAAATTTTTAATTTTTACTTTCTTTTGTTTTTGTTATGAATTAATTCCTTTATAGAATCTCCCTTACATCAATTTTTAAAGGAAAATTTTTTTAATTTGTATTTAGTAGGATGAACGAATTTAGGATATATAAATTATTTTTAAAAATAAATTTATATAATTACTTAATTATTTTTATTTTCTAATATATATAACAATTAAGAAAAAAAATATGTTACATATATTATATAGAAACATAAGAAAAAAAATCAATTATTGCAGTTAAAGATAAAGCAAGGAAGTGTGAAATGTATTAATATAATATTACAACCATGCAAACGAAACTTTGAAATTTTATTATTAGAGTTGAAATTCTAATTTAAAACGAGTAAGTTTCTTCCCAGCCTATTAATATAGTTCACATTGTTTGGAGACGCCGAATTAAAACTAATGCTAAATGAATTTTTATTATTATTATTTTTGTGTTATTACGAAATTTTGACCCATATTGATCATTTCGTAATATAATTCGTTATGTTAAATCACATATATTAAAATTATAACATCAATCACCAATAACAATTTAAGGTATTTATATTATTAAAATGATTAAAATGGTTCGATATATAATTGTATTAAAAATAATAAGAGAAAAGGTATGTTTAATAATTATCTTCAATTCATAAATTTTAAGTCATATGTTTTATTTAAATATATATAATTTACTTTAAACCCAATAACGCAAAAATTTACAGTCCGAACTTAAACATTGAACATAAAATTTGAAAGATTTAATATAAATTTTAACTTTTAATTTTTGATTGTAAATTTTTTTTAATTTCTAATTGAAAAATAATCTAAGAAAAAAGTTAAAAGAGGAAGATTTTAGGAGCCTTTTTTACCAAGAAATTGATTTGGAAAACTCATAGAATTAACTTGATCGATTATTAATTGAGGCAGATTGTGAATTTGTAGGGATTTGAACCCTAAGCCTAATTTTTATCTCCATTTTAGTGAAAATTTTGTTCTCTCTGGTCGGCATCAAATAAATCCACGTAGCGTAATTCAAGTATCAGCTATTAGATTAATACTTAATGCAATATTTATTATATTTATATATCTTAATATTATTTGTATTACTCTTTAAAAAATAAATTGATATTCACTGCCTGACTTGGGTTGAATTGATGCTAACTTTTTTGTCTTTTTAATCATCAATGTCATATATTTTTTTTCTATTAAGGTATAGTTTAATTATCATTATTCCGATATACTCTAATACATATGAATTTAGATAATATACATTTTGTAAATTTCAAATAAACTCATTTTAAATACTTAAAAATTTTGTAACATGCTCGTTGGGAAAAGAAGGGTTTTCATTTGTTAAAGTAGTTTTTTTTCTGCCATTGCAATAAAAATGAATTCAAGGAATTGACTAGTCAGTCATATACGTCAATTGAAATATCGTGATGATCGATACAAATTTTTGTAAATTTTTAATTCAAATATTAAAAATTTCAACAATATTAATTATAAAATTGAAATGAATTTCTTCAAGTCAACAAAACTCACGAGTGAGATTTAAACTCTTGAGGATAAGTTAAGATAAAAGAAATAATATACGCCAATTGATGAGACTCACGTGGCATTGGGTAATCTAATCTAACTCAACGATTTGTTAATTAATTGATCAGGTCAAATCAAATTCAATCTTCAAATGCGTAGAAGATGAGTCAAGTAACATAGATTTTTGTACGCCACTTTTACAAATGTTTAATTAATATAATTTCCTCGATCAAAAAGCTCAATCGATAATCGACATAAGATCACATGGCAAAGCCAAACGTACGTAGTAGTGTGTATCAAGGATAATGGTCACAGCCACTTTCACCAAATATTTACAATTAATTAATTACTACAAACGAGCATGTTGTAATGTGTACAACAATTTGTTAATTAATTAGTAACTAGTGAAAGCGTGTTACGAAATATTGGCGTTTGTAGCCCGACCCCATTTGAAATGACTACTAAGTAATTAAATTAACAAGAGTACTACAAAAAGGATAATATTACATATATATATATATATATATATAGCTAGCTAGGTCCTAGTAATTAATTAGTAATGAGACACCTAAATTAGGGTTTTTTTCTAATTATGTCGGCCATGATAGTAATAGAAGAGAGATCAAGGACAGGGGTTCCTCATTTTCTTAATTTATAGACAACATAAAATATGATAACAAAATTGTTGTGTTAGCAAAAAAGAAGGGTGATATTGGGTGATGAAGGGGAGGGTTGCTTGCTTGGTTGCTTGCTGTACTCTTTTCTTTCTTTGTGTGTGTGTGGACTGTGGATGATGATACATCGGAATTGGTAGGCATGTTTTAGGGACCAACCGGCAAGGATTTGTTATGAATAGGGCGTCGTCTCTTAACGTGAGAATAATCCATCGTAAAATATTCAGAAATGTCTCCTCCTCTTTCCACCCATTCTGCCCGTGTCCCTTTCTTATTGCTCCTACTTCCATGCGTCACTTCTCCTTGTTTCTTGTTGTAAACCCTATTACCTGCACAAATCAATTAATTCCATGTCATCAACATCTGATATTTTTAATATAAAAAAAATAATGGACTTCTATAGTTTGATTTTTTGGATGCCTTTTTCTATTACACATATAGTAGATCGTGTTACAATACTCTTATGTTGTATATTTATGGATTAGAAAATACATAAGGCTTAATCATGAGTACTTTTCGAAGAGTGGTTACTTAATCAATTTGGAGTTTGAAAGTGAGACGACTAAACTGAATTTATTCCTTAATTATTATTAATTTTTAAGGTAGGTATATATATAAATATGCTTCTATTTGGACTACTAGTACATTTACGTACCTATAATTAGCTGAAATTAATTATATTAAAATCAAGATATATATTAAGAACATAACTGCTTGTTTCATAAATGAACCTGCAGCTGAAATGAAAAAGAAAAATAAAGAAAAATTAATGAATATAATTCATTGCTTTGTTGCTTTTGGTGAATCTTGGGAAGAAAGCCAATATTTTGAAGGGAATTAAATGCATGTATATGAGCCTAATTAGTAATATAATGTTAAGTAGAAACCTATTAGATGATTACCTGCAGCTGGAGCATCCTCCTTCACCTTCAGCTTATTGTCTTTCATGCCGTTTTGATCACCGCCGCGTCCCTTAACCTGCTTCTGAAAACATACAATTGAGGAAATGTGTTTCAGATACAATTCTATATGCTTGCTAGTAAGCTTATTTAATTATGTAAAAGAAAGCATTACTTACTGTTACTTCAGCAGTGAATCTGAGCTTCCTTGGCAGAGAAAGTTGATCATCATGAACTCCATTAACTGCTCATAAACAATCAGAAGTACTCATAAGCACATGATCACGTAGCTACAGCTATAGAAGAGAGAAAGACAGGAGTACTTTCTAATTAGATAATAACAATAATTATACCTTTTTCATGGGACTGCAGCATCTCATGCTGAATTTGCAAAGAAGCAGCAGTACTGGGTGTTTGCAACAAAGAGAAGCTAAAGCAAAGCGCAGTGATAACTATCATCAGCTCCATACTATTTTCACAGTAGAAGAAAAGAGATTATATGATCTTAATCTTTTGTGGGTCTGTGAATTAAAGTTTTTATATATATATATATATATATATACTGATACACCAACCAACAAAAGGAAAGCCCCAAGGGAGAGAGAACATGCAGACACAAAGCACAAAATTGCAGAGTTCCAAAACAAGTACATATGACATCTTATATTTATACATATACTTGCTTTTTAGGAGACTTCACACAATTTGAGCATTGCTTGTTTTTGTACACATACAATATACATATTGTAGGGCCCTTGTTTCTCCGGTATTTTAAAACTAATGTCTGCACTATCCTACACATATCACCATCGATCAATCCAAAATGCCAAAAACTTTTGAGATTCAGCAACACCTAAATCTTTCTTTTTGCTCGATTTGAGAAACAAAATATTTGATAAACCAAACAATGACGCACTTAATTCCCATTACTTAGCTAAAAAGAACATTCAAGCCAGCTCACTTATTCGTTCGAATTATTTAATTAGTGTACAAGAAATATTAATTCAAATTCAAAGCCATTTTGCTGAGGGCATTGACAGCACATAATTAGCCACCAATTTTTGTTTTTGCTAGCTGAAGTTGAATTAATATTCCATGAAAGTTATTCAGCTATGTTGTGCTCTTCTGTAAGATATCATGAATTCGTATATATGTAGCAAAATTTGAAGCTAATTTACTCCTAAATTTATATATGTTGTTAAGGGTAAGGTATATATCTCATACAACTTATATATATATATATATATTTTTTTAATTAGTAAAAGAGACAATATTTTTATGTTAGGGGCCTGAATACTTATATTTGTATAGATTTCATCACTTTGTACAAAATATTTCTCTAATTATTCTATTTTTACAATTAGAAAAAGAATTTTAAATGGAACGGATATACTACATTAAACATTAGTTGTGTATATATTTAGTTTAAAATTTATAAATTACGAAAGTGATAATCATGATTAAAAAAATTAAAACGTATAATAGATTGAATTGTGCTATTATAATTGTTTTACCTAAAATTTTCTCCATTTGCTATATTTTCGATAACTAAATAATTAGTTAAATTCATTCTTGGTTAGAAAGTTTCCGGTAGTGGTAGAATTAGCGAATAATTTATAATATAATACTGTTGTAATTTCATCTTTTGATTGTTTTGTTAGAAATAATATATGCATATTTATTATGCCTTTTGAAAATTTGTCTGCTACACCTTCCGAAGGGACCAACTTCTATGAAAATGGAAAAAAAAAATAAATAAAAAACGAAAATAACGTGGAGAGGACAACAGCTATTCATATTGGGAATTCCGCTGGTCAGTTTGCCACATTGACTTAATTCCACTGATATAAAATTATCTTTAATTAAGGATATTATTATTTTTATCAGTAATTTTTTTAAATCCTAACATTATAACTATAATTATAATTATAATTATAAAACAGTTAAAATTTTATTAGAAATTTACATAATCAAATCACGTCGGTAAAGAGTCAAGCATACCGCTGAGATTTTTATGTTCACACACACTGCCGCACAAATGTGAAAACTCATAGGACTCAATTTGAGTGTCCAAGTTATTTACTACCTAGCCGCTAGTTTGATGGCTATATACAAACGCAAATTAAATAATTGCGGTAAATTATTTTCAAGGCCACATAAAAAATTGGTTGGGTCCTCCCAGATAAAAACAAATCTAGAGTTGGGCCGGACTTGCATTATTAGAGTCCAGTTTGGGTTCGGATCAAATGCAAGTTCAGCTGAGCAAAAAAAATTTGGATGAGCTTTAGTAAATTAGAAAGGGCCGGTCCGGGCTACGTTATTCTAAACCTGGCGTGAACCTGAAATTGTGCCAAATCTGGTTGCGAGTTTGTTTCATGTACGGGCATAGTTGAAATTGGGGTCATAAAAATTAGTTTGAAATTATCGCAAATTATAATTTTATTACATTAAAAGAATGATTATGGATAAAAATAATTATTTATTTTTTTTATAAATTTTATTTTTAAGTGTATTTTTTTTTTCATAAAATTTCTGTCAAAAGCTTAGAGATAACACATATCATCGATAAGATTTAGTATTTGTGAGAATTTAACTTGCATCAAACAGACTTTCCGAATATAAGAAAATTGATCAGCAGTAAAGAATGGTCAGATTTTCTTGAAATGCTTATTCTCTCTCCCTCCTCACTCGAATACATAAGTGATCGAATAGAGAAACGATCTATAAAAGAGTAGAGCGGTGACTACCACGTTCCCGTGGGGGCCGTGTCGTACACTTCGACACTCAAAAAAGAGTATTAAGGAGAAACCGTGAAATCCCTTCTCAACTCTTCTATTCATTGAGAAAAAAGTTTTAATTTTATGGATTTTGTTGCTTATAATTCCGTTTTGTTTTTCAGTCTCAGTTCTTCTGTTTCTCTCAGTGACATTGTCCGATTGACAATGGAGTTGCTGAAAGGACTGTTGCTCTGTTTGATTAGTGGAAAACAAAAAAAAAAAAAAAATTGCCTAGTCTTCCCGGGTTAAACTATAATAATAGAGTCTCAAACTTTAAGAAATCAATCGTACACGAATTATTAATAATTTATTAGAACTTCTTTTACATGATTAAAACTTTAAGAAATTTCTTAAATGTATACCATTAAAATTATAGTAAGAATTTTCTAAATTCCTTTTAATACATCCCTAACCTAGCCACTGTTCAGCTATCTATAAAGTGCTAGAAACAAACAGCTAGACCTAAATTCCCAACTTTAAATGTATCTGTCATTGTCTTATTTGTTAAAATATTTATTTCATTGTAACCATAGCTTCTAAATCAGATCGCATAGAATGAAACAGAGCCTATGCATCTAATGGCAAGCACTTCTTGAAGTTGCAAATGTCAATCATATATAAAAACTGTCTGCTCTTTCAATACTCAAATTCTACAATGTCATTTACAAAATTCCAATCATGTTATATGAAAGCGTGCTCCAGAAACACAAAACAGGCTTTCACTAAATTCAATCATACACATCCAGCCTAACTCTTGAAGGATAAACTATACAAACAATGAAAGTTGGCTAATGTGTCTTACACCACTAAACCCAGAAAGAAAGAAAAAGAATATAAATGGAATGACTATAAGGTTATACTCACAACATAACAATGAGACCAAAAATCAAGGAGAGTCCCGCGATAGACCTACTGCACTTTACAATCAAAGTGAGATCAAGAGGAGCATGGTGTATATTAATATTACTCAATAAACCATATTATAATATATAAAGGGGAAGAGCCAAAAAAGGAACAAACTACTATATAAAATTTTGATGATGTATATATCTTCGAACTTAAATCTATGGGTAGAAAAATAGAGCATTCAGAATCTACAGCAAAGAAGGCCCTGCCTCCAACACTTGTGCTTCCGATAGTGTCTACGGTCAGCTTTTGCCATTCTTACTGGACTGCTATTCCATTCAGACTGCAATCTGTAAATGCAATTAGCAGTATGGAATCATTAGTTATGGATTCAATCTATGTAAGTACCAATAAAGAATGTAAAAGAACTTGTTTCATAGAGGATTTACACAGGAAAAGCAAAAGAACGGGTGCTTGTTGTGCTGCTATCTGATCTCAGAGAGATGTTGCCTGAATATGCTATTGGCCCTGAATATGTTATCAGACCAGGTAAATGACCGCTTGCAGAGAAACTGGACTCCCCAAGAGTACTGTGAACACGACTTGAAACTGATTGACGTGGAGTATCTTCAAGTCTGGAGGTTCCAGGAGTCTCAATATGTTCAGAATCACCATTCTGAAGAGGCTCCTCTTTCCTTTTTGTTGCAGAAGTAGAAGCATCAAAATCAAACGTGATACTTCCTGTCTCCACCTTACTATTATAAGGTAACTTGTCAGCAGTGGTGATCTTTGTTGATTTTTCAGATGTAGAAACCAGATCAAGGCTTGCCAAGGATGCTTCTTCACTGTTATTGTTGGCTTTTTCAGTAGCAGAAGCAAGAGCAGGGTTTGCTAAGATAGCTTCCTGACTTATATTATTTGATTCTTCACATGCAGAAACAGAATGCAAGCCTGCCGAGATTGCTTTCTCAGTGCTACTGGTTAATTCTTCTTCAGCTCTAGAAGCCAAAGAAGGATTCGATTCACTGGATCCCTGCATTAAAATTATTACAATCTCCATCATTTTCTCTCTCTTCTATATGCAGATACCTAATATTTTCATTGTCAAGCTGAAATGCTATCTCTAGGAAAAGGAAGCATTGAAATTATCGATCACTATGTCTGACAAGTAGCAGGTACCAATACTTCAGAATGTAGAATCATAGCTCTCCAAACATCAAGTTCATTTCAGTAATAATTTCTTTCTTATGTATGAAGTTCCATTTATTGAGGTCATCTATATTCAAGAATTGAAACATCTATATTCAACAATTGAAACACTGTGTACCTGACATACTCATATTATCATCTAGAAGTTTCAATAGTGATAGTTCCCTCTTATCCTACATTCCAGTTATAAGGTAAACATTTTACTATCACCACCTCAATCAAGAAATATAACAATATAGAAGGAATATATCCTAAATGAAATTTGATATTTTGTAAAAGTGAAATTCATGCTGGTATGCAAAGAAATTCTAGTAAGTGCAAACCAGGTTTTGTCCAGGATTTGCATACCTGAAAAGACTCTCTTTTAACTTCAATGGCATCATTATTGCAATACTTGGAGTGACAGTTTCCCGTGCTCAAATCATGCATTGAAAACAAATCTCCAAGTGACAACAACTCTTCAGAGACGTCATTAGTAATCTCATCTGTTGCCCCGTCCTTTACTTCCCCTGTGTCATCCTTAGAATCATGTCGATCAATAATAACCTCATCAGAATCACTTTCTTGTGAAGAATTAAATTGATTGAAAATATCCTCATCGAAATCATTTTCTGCTGACGATTTCAACACATCTGGAAGAGGCATAATGTTATTCCTTTTTTCTTCAATCAGTTCACTATTTCTATATTCCTTAGGAGGCAGGAAGGCAGGGACACCCTTCTCATCATCGTTACTCTCAAAAATGATCCTGTCATGGGAAGGCACTCCCTCATCAATGCAAATATCCTTCACATGGTATGTACTCTCTTTGTAACAAACTATTAACTCTGGCATTTCACACTCTGTAACACTTTTGTCCGCATATAAAACTGATTCTTCAAATGATTTCATTTCTCCACAAGAATGAGAATCAGGTGCTTCCAAATTTCGGACAATATTTTCTTTATCATTTGCTAAATTATCCAAACTCATAGAACGATAAAGTTTTCTCTCAGACCAACCATCTTCATCACTTGTCACACATGATAAATGACCTGCAACCCCTTCATTGGCTTTTGAAGCACGTAAGGCTCCATTTTGTTGTTCTTTTACAGTATTATTTTCTGACTTCAGTCCAGTTGAATCGAGTCCATTCTCATGGTATTCAAAAGGTTTAGAATCGGGCTTGTGGTCTAGAGTTGAATGGGGAAACACTTGTTCACTATCTGAAACTAGATTAAAGTATTCAATTACAGTGAATTCAAACTATGATATTCAATTTGGAAAAAGAAGTTACTGAAGAGAGTAGCAAAACAGCAAAAACTGATAAAAAAGAATATCAACTTTAATTATGGACTAAGAGGTGAAAAAATAATGAAAATCCCCAGTTTGTTAGTAAAATGTGCATTTACAGATAGGAGAATAAAATAAAAACAAAAGATAGACCATATTATTACCAAATTTCATGTTTCACATGGATATGAAAGACAGGGAAGTTCTTCGCAGCTTCTACCGGTGATGTCTTTAAGAATACACAATGCAGGAATTTGCAAGCTAACCCTGACAACAAAAATACAATACAGTTAAATGACAAACAATTTCAATATACCCCTCTCCTTAAATTTAATAATAAGGAGACCAAGTGACTATGAATGTGCTTAGTTGAAGGACGGAACAAGAACTTACTTCAATAAGGAAAACTGTAAGCAAACATCATAATTAGGAAACTTTCTTCAGATATGTATAATGTTTCAGAAATATAAAATTATTCACATCTATTTCATTATCTGTAAATGTTAATATTTTAAAAAAAGCTTAAGAGGAAGAAAGTTTATCGATAATAATTCAAAATTTTATTAGCCTTGTATCAACAAAACTTTAAATGTATAGCAACATAGGAGTACTGTACATTCCAGAACTTATCATAGAGCAACTGAAAATTTGGTTGGCTACAACATAGTAAACTGCTTTTAGGATCAGCAAGCGAGCACTAGTAAAGAATCCTAAACATAAACAGAGCAAGCACAGAACATGATCAGATGGAAAGTGCTAATGAAAGGTGCCACTTAATTATAGTAACCAATAGTTACTAAACATTCTTTTAAGCAATTAGAAAGTGCATTGGGAGGGGAAAGCCATGATCAACCAGAAAATACTAGAAAAATAGTCACCCATCTCCAGCTAATGGTTCAAATTAAGCAAAAAAGTAAGCAATCATGCACCTCAATGACTGCTTTTCACTTTTTGACAATTTAAAACATCTAAAGAATAAAAAGGCAGAATGAGGACCAGTATCAACTGAGCAGCTTTAAAAAAAACAATTAATGGTGAAAGGTTACCTATTCAGCTAAGTCCTCCATCTCAAAGTCAAAAACCAAAATAAGAAAAGCAGAACTCAATCCTACAACATGTATGTGTATATATGGGTATATGTATAATACATTATATAAGCTAGTGTTGCTGTTAGTTGTGAAAAAGCTAACATTTATCCAATCGTCCCCACCAAGAACATTATCAAGATTAATAAGTACAGAAAGATCACTCCAAGTCCAAATACTTAAGGCTAAACATGTGGAATCTTGAGTCTGTCCTCAATAAACAAAAAGACAAGAGAAAAGTCTTAACTTTTCGAAAGCTTACGTAAATTTTCAACAGCTAAATCATAACATAAATTTTAAAATCTTAACTAAAGACGCATTTGGCCCCCCTTAAATCACAATAACATAATCTGTTTTGGTTGCTAGCTCCAATCGGATCTAACCCATTAAAATTAAAAAACCAAATTTCTAGACGATCGCTAGAGGAAATCCCAGATCACCGTAGTCTCAAATTAGACATGGTAAAAACCAAAATAAGAGAATGGCAGAGACCCAAAACAGATCCCAACAAATTCCCAAACCCAGAGAAGAAAAGTACAAAAATATGCTGTACCTTTTTATCAGCTAAAAGAGACTGGCCTCTTGCTCCTATCTGATTCTATTCACAACAGACACCAAGTTCATATATTCACTGCAAAAAAAGATTAACAAACATAAATATCCCATAGTGGTACACATAAATGAAAAATAAGAATTCATTAGAAAAGAAAAAAAAAAAAAACCACAACCAAACCCAACTCAGTGTATCATGTTATGAGAAATAAAAACTGGGTGGATCCACAAAAAAGTTGACATGCGAATGAAAAAGCGGAGAGAGAGAGGGGAAGAGGAAAAACCGTAATTGACGATACTGCACATGTACGAAAGAAAAAAGAAAGTATAGGGCTTTAAAATGAAATCTTAATCGTTTTCTTGAATTAAGAGGTTGCTGTTTACAGAGCAGAAAAAAGGAAAAGTAGGAACACGATAAACAGAAGGGCGGGATGTGAACGGAGAGTGAGTGAGTTGTAATAATCAAAAACCTAATAAAGGTTCAACTGCAATTAATTTTGGGAGAGAGAGCAACAAACGTCTCTTTGCAGTTTATGTGAAGTGAACCCCCCAACTATTTATTAGCCTTAGTTTATGCATTAATTATTAACCCCACCTCAACAGAAGAAAATACATTTACAGTACATACCAACGAACAATTACGTATTAAAAAACACAAAGACAAGAAACATTTGTTGCCTTACCAGCCTTTCTCTTTCCTTTCCAACAACAAGATTTTCTAGCTGACCAAACAAACAGGAATAAAAACTTTCCCAGGAAATAGAAACACAGAATCGAATCTTGGATCTACCAAAATGCTTCGAGTATCGTGATACCAGAAAGTTTTGTTTTGTTTTCTGAGTTTTGACAAATCTCCTCAGAAAATCCGGCTGCAGTTGTTCTGGTTTTGTTTTGTTTTGTTATTGAAGCTGACAAACATGTCGTACTCTCTCTGTCCCAGAAAAAGAACAAACAAAGTCAACTGCTTCTGTGCTATCTATCTATCTCTCTCTCTCTCTTCTGTGTCTGTCTGTCTCGCCGGAGACTTTTATGTTCTTGGTATAGTTTATGTGGGGAGGTAGGTGGTAAGAAAAGAAGAAGAAAAACAGATGGGATGGATGGTGTTTGTTTGTATAATAACAAATCAGAACGGGAAGTGTGGAGTTATACGATGCTGTTTCTGTGTCAGTTCGTTGAGATCTTGGGCTGGCGGTCTGTCACTCTCTCTCTCTCTCTCTCTCTGTGTATGTATTATGTACTCGGCTATCCTCTACGATACCCAATGTAAAATTCTATTACTAATGTTGAACAATACCCAATGTACAATACTGCTTTCTTTCATTTTTGTCAGCTTTTATTTATTTATTTATTTATTTTTTTTATTTTTTAATTGGGACCACTCAGTCTTCTCTTCTCTCCTTTTGTTATCTTGCTTATTACTTTCAGACTTTCATCCTCCCCACTCATTTTAGTCAAACACCCTCACCCCAACCTCATGGTTTTTGATGTTACATTTATTTAATTTATTCTTAAAATTATAATATTATTATATAAAAGATAATACTACAATATAAATGAAATAAAAAATATTCTAAATAAATTATGATCAAGATTTGTGTTAAATTCTCATAAATAATTACTATTTAAAATATATTTTAAAAATATCAACTCAAATTTCACACTATTTCTATAAATTGAATGATAAATTTTATAAATTTTCTTATTTTATTATCCGAGTTAATAAAATTAAAATAGTAAACTAAACAAATAAGATTATATATCAATATTATCAGTTATGATATTGCTATATATATAGATATTATTAGTTATAATATAAACATTATTGTCCGTTAAATTATTTATCAAACACACAACAACTCTGTCCTAAAAAGTGTCCAGTAACAATTTCGTCTGTTAGATTATTTTTAAAAATAGTATCATATACATATCAGAACAATATCCTTCACTAAATTGTTAAATCAATTGATAAAATAATTGTATATTTTACTATTTAATTAATTTAATTTAATTATGGCCGTAGTTGAATGAATTGAATTGGGTAAAATCTACAAAGGAAGAATAAGACTTTTGAGGGAAAATCTACAAAGTAAAAAACTTATAAATTGGATATCGAGAAATATAAAATAATATTTTGTTTTACTGTTAATAGGGATTCGTTGACAAATGAAACCAGGGTTTTATTAATGCAGATCGGGGGGAAGCAGCCTTTTCTACTTTCTCGAATGGCCTGGAAACAAAATCACATGCAGAAAAAAGGTCGGCCGTTAATCTGATTACACGTGTAGTTGATGCTAACGTGCTGGTGCGGGGCCCATTTATTGCATGAGGAGTGATGTAAGATTCAGGGTAAGGGTACACGTGTGCATGTTGAATTTGAATGAAATGAACGAATGATTTGGTACAGTTTGGACGAACGTACGTACCAGCTTGAATCATACGCATCGTAAGGTTATTGGCCCACAGATTAAAAGGAGAATGTACGATTTTAAATTTCAAGTGATGGGGTCGAAAGATCAAGATTCATTTTATAAAATTGTCATATTTATTTATAAAGATTTTAAAACAATTTTTACGACTTTCATTCTTCAAAATAAAAAATATATTTCAACTTTTTTAATTAAACAGAGAAAATTAAAAAGGATGTTCAACATGTGATAAAAAGAAAAACTATTAGAATCATATATCAATTTATATAAAATTTGAATATTATATGTAAAAAGTATTTTTGAAAAAAGAAAGTATGCATATTTGTTATCTTTGAAATTAAGGAATAATGGAACCCAAATTAAAAATAAAATCAGCCAAAATTGAATACGGTGAAGCAGATATTGCTTTTTTTTTTTTTTTTTTTTTTTTTTTTTTTTTTTTTTAATACATAAAAATTGATTATTTAGGTTAAAAAAAGACATGGATGGGACATAAATCAAGAAGCAGGCAATGGAAAGTTCACTGAATGTACAATTTTGATGCATTTAAGAGAAGGAATAATAATTATTATCATTGAACGTTGGAATAGAAAATGGATGGATGCATAGGGATGGAGAATTGTTTTGGAAATGGACCATAAAATACAATTAGAGTATGTAAAGGTAGGCAGGCTTCAATCTTTCTGTCAGGTTGACTCCAAATTAATTAACGGTGGTTTGGATTCGAATTTTTTATTACTTAAAAGAATTTTTTTAAGAATACAAATTTTTTTAAAAAATTTTTTATGTCATTTAATTAATTACTAAAATAGAATTTGTAAAAATTAAAAAAAATTATTTTTTATTAAAAAATTTAAATTTTAAAATTTTGATAGTAGATTTTTGTTAAATTTTTTTAAGAAATAAAATTGTGTAAATATTTTTATTTTATTTTATTTTTAAAAATTTACGTTATTTTTTAAAAATATTATATTAAATATTTATTTATTAAAATAATTATTTAAATTTTGTCAAAAGTTATTTGTTACAATCAAATGAGTAATAAATTCTTATTAAAAATTTGACTTATAAAAATTTTATAGATAAAAAGTCTATTCTAAAAAAGTTTATTTAAAAAATTATAACAAATAGACAATAATTAATTCTTCACATTTTTTCTTTTGTTTTTGGAATATATGTACAATCTTTAGTATAGGTGGGTGCCATCGTAACATATTATATAGTCAAATGTCAATCTATACATGTATGTATGTATATATATATATATATATATATAATGCCATCATTCCAAGTATTTGCCAGCCAAAAATTGTCGGGGTTGGTAGGTAGAATGCACCATTTGACTCTTCTTAATTTATTTCTTCATAGGATTGGTTTTATATGATACATAAAGGTAAATTACTCATTAATTTCTTAAACTCCACGTTAAGGTTTTTTTTCTTTTTTTTTTTTTTCTAGAAAATGGGCATAGCATAGTAACACTAACATGACATTTTAGAAGATTGTAATCATATCTATAACTTTATACCATTTCTAAGCAATAAAATGGAACATTGAATAACGACCCCCTTCTTGATTTCTTGCTAATTAATTTGATTGCTTTACAACTCTCGACAATATCTCTAATTATATATATATATATATATACACCTCCTTAATAATGATATAACAATAATAGTTATAATAATTCGTTCATAGATGTAGATCATGTATATAGTACGAACAGGTTGACCTATTATTAATAATTAAATTAAATTATGATTAAGACAAAAAGTTAAGTTTTATTGCATTGCATGGGGATCCTAAGTGAATTCTCCTGGTTGGACGGTACTCGGTTCAGTAAAATATTAATTATTTTGTTATTTGTTTTTAATTATAACATGGCCTAATCTATTTCCCATGTTCCTAGTGCTCTGTAATTCTATATAAATCTAGCTAGCTAGGGCTAAAAGTGTACGAATATTTTATCATACA
Source organism: Azadirachta indica (assembly GCA_022749755.1). Taxonomy (NCBI): domain Eukaryota; kingdom Viridiplantae; phylum Streptophyta; class Magnoliopsida; order Sapindales; family Meliaceae; genus Azadirachta; species Azadirachta indica. The sequence goes on along the minus strand of CM040443.1, from coordinate 11,887,292 downwards.
TATCACATGCAATCGGTAGCTAGCAATAAGAAATCCATATATATAAAAAACTCTTTAAGGTAAAATTTTCTTTATTTTAAATTTAATTATTTCGTTTTAATTTACATTATTAATGTTATCCTCAGCTCAGGGTCAGATCATTATAAGTATTTCACTAACTAAATGTTGTTCACCTTTAATTGAGATTGAGGTACGAAAGAAAACCACGAGTTGACGAGCTAGCATGCATGCAACATTATCCCTTTCAATTAATAAATGAAATTTAAGTAAATATTATAATGAATCGTTATCTTCTTTTATGTATGTCAATAAATATCAATAATGACACATTAATTATATGTCAAATAAACAAATTGTCGTAAATAATTAATTAATAGATATAGAAATGATATTTATACATACATATAAATGGTTTATGTATGTAGAATATTTCAGCTAGGGCAGGCTGTTCGTAAGCATGAGATCGACGGATGACTTTTCATCCAAATGGCTCTCTGCCTCTCTCATTGCATTCCATATATATATATATATATATATATATATATGTATACACCAATTTATTTGCTGTATTTTATTGTCTTGATTTGTCGGGTTTTCCAGACACAACAGTCGGGTAGTATTTGACAAATGGACATTAATTGTACGTATCTTATGAAGGGGACACTTGGGTCGGCCAATTTCATTGCCCTCACCTGTTATTATTTATTTATGATTATTAATTATTATATTATTTATCTTTTTCCTGATAATTTTGGTTTTGGATTTTATTGGAGAAAATATATATAATCACCTCAACAATGACAAGACAGGAAATAATGCTTGCAAATATATCTCTGATAACTAATCAGTCATGCACGTATGTCTAGAGCACCACCACCACCACCACCACCACCAGCAGCAGCAGTTTGATTAATTACTTGGATTAATTATAATTAAACATAAAAAGTCTTCAATGTACAGCATTATCTATATATTATTTATAGTTGTCCAGTCCAAATTGAATTGTGTATTTATTTTCCCAATTTCAATATATGTTCTAATATCATCACATGACATAAGTGTGAAGAGTTCAAATGATATTGATATACACTGATCTGATGGATACAAACAAGTCCATGATTGTGGATGGGTGGACTTGAGCTGTTGGATTGCTTTATTTTGACTTCTGAATAGTTAATAATCAAGCAACAAAACGTATGATGATATATATACATATTACACCAGCCCATCCTGTCGACATAACATTAACAACATCATAGTCCAATTCCATTTCAAGAAAGGTAAAAGCCAAACCGTTTTCTTCTGCTTCGGCCCCTTCGGCATCTTTGAGTTAATTTCATATAAAAAATTAATAACCACTTCATTTTCTTTATAGTTTTTGAAGAAAATCAGTATGTTATATCTATAAATGAATTAATTAAGAATGATGACAGTGTTAATCAAAAGTCTACGGTATAGTTTACAGCATCAACACTTGGTTTTTGAGATTGCAGGACCAATACGCAAACTTTTCCAGCTGGCACCGACTGCAAAATAAAGCTTAGTCCCTCCCCACGCAATATTAATGACTCTTGATCACAATCAATATGAATGCATCAACTACTTCATTATTATACTGCCTTTTGCAATATACATAATTCATACAATCCTCTTCACATGGTTGTGCTATAATTAGATTAAATTTAACAGGATCTCAGTAAATTTTCAATTTAGAAGATGAGTAGGCATGATACGCCAGTTCACAAATATAATAAGACATTGAACTAACCAATTTCAATGAGTTATCGGGAATCAGAAAAAAACAAAACTTGGATAGTGTTAGAATATATGAAGCACCAAAGTATACATATTCATATACATATACATCTACTTACCTCTTTTCTTCAGCTTTTGACGTCCTTTAATCCATAAATATATTTATTAACTCTAGCCCTCTTCCGAAGAATTAACTAGATACTGGTGGCAACCAGCATGTAATATGATCCAAAATTATATGGATGGAATCTATGGAAATCTGCTTAAATCTGAAGCTTACTATTTGTAGAATAAGGAACTTCCCACGAGACTAAACCTCAATCTCAGATGAAGTCATTTGGCTTGCCAACTTTGATGTTCTGCTCACTTAGAAACCCGGTAATGGCATTTTTCTGCCAGCCCTTAAAACTCCTGCAAACAATAATTTGCATTAGTGGAAGATCATCCAAATTGTGCTCGCACAAATGCACATTATAAGGACAAAAATTCCAGTCCAAAAAGGGGCTAAAGACAAATGATGCATTTAATTTGTCAAATAACCTAAGTTCTAAATCGAAATTTAACAGTAGTTCCCTGGTTCCACTTTTCCTTTCACTTTATCAATGTATAAATGGCTTACATACTCAAGTCAAGAAATGACACATTTGGAATCAAGCAACTGTTTTCAAAATCACTCAGTGTTTTATCCTGAAATTCAACAATCACATAAAGTAATTTTCATGAGTCAAAGATTTTAAGATTTATAATATGCCATAATTTCTAGAATCTTCAAGAGAAACATCCAAATCATTTAAAAGAAAGTTGATGCCATAGTTGGGGCCCATAATTTCTAGAGTCTTCAAGAGAAACATCCAAATCATTTAAAAGAAAGTTGATGCCAAACTTTGGGATTGAGTGGTAGTTGCATTTTACTGCTAAATAGCTGCGAAATATAATCACCAGTTACAAGTAAAAGCCGGTAGGCATTTGGTAAACTTTAACAGTCAAGTACTTGTTGCCATTGTGAACTTGCACATGGATTAATTTTACGTCAATAATTGTCAGAGTAAAATCAAATTGATTTTAGAAGCAAAGTTGAAAGTGTTTACCAACCATTTTCAAAAGCACAACAGTTACAAACAGGCTCTTATTACCAAAGCATAGGCATAATGTCCCCTTAAGCAATTGTCAGGTTGTACATGTAAACACAATCTTGTTCTTCACTGTTCAAGGATACTGTGATTCTCACTATTTTAACGAAGACTCTGATAACATTGATTCCCACTATCTTTCCCTCATGACCTTATGATGAACAAGTGGTGGTTCCACTAAACTTCTTCTAAAATTTTTTTGTAATTTCATGATCCAAGTCCTCAACAATGACCACTACTCAATTAATATAACATTATTTTAAACACAAATGGAATGGCAAGTTGCATTTATTCTTATTGGGGAACTTACTTCTGATCAAGATGCGCCATAACGTCCCCACCAGGAAAAGCCAATCTGGTAGCCTCGTATGCAGCTAAAATTGCTTGTTTCCAAGATCCACCAATGTCTTTTGCATCTGAATCTGCTTTTGACTGACTTGGATCTTCCATTGGCAAGGAATATCCAGAAAGTAGGTGGGATACCCAAACATCTCCTTTCCTATGATGATGAGAAGAAATGCCCCATCAAAATAAAGAAGAAGAGCTATTATTTATTCACTTGTGATCATGAAATTTTGGTAAAGAAATCATCCTTTGTTTGTCAACATGTATCTCCAGGTTTATTAGTAAAACAAGCATAAACTACATCACTTCCTCGGTAAAGAAGCAGTGATGGCGAAAAGTAAATTACTTATTGTACATCAACAACCTCACAAACAAAGTTTACACACGAAAAAACCAGCACTAAACCAATATATTTGAGTTCTGCATAAAAGACAATTCTACAAAAAAATCCCTAGACCTTTGGTATGGCATTACAATTTCAGTTTCCTCCTAGAGAAGTGAAACATGGAGAGTGTGAAGTATGTCCATTATCGTATAAATTTCAAACCACCAAGTAAAGAGAAAAGATATACACTAAGGTCAATTATTTACTCCTGGAGAAGTGAAAGATGGAGAGTGTGAAGCATGTCCATTACTGTATAGATTTTTCGTAGCCAAGAAAGGGGAAATGATATAAACTAAGGTCATTTTAGATGTCTTTCCATTGTCCTAAAATTTAGTAGCACAATCCACTATGTTCACTTCAACATTGTTAAACAATCTGGTATGTAACAATGTGCATCAAAAGAATGTAGGTACATTTCAACAATAGTCATAGGTGAAAATCAAAAGCTGATGGATGAGGTGACAATAACTTACAGAACTATGTCCATATGCCGAGGTGCATAGTGTCCTCCACCAATTCCAAAAAGAACCTTGTTCTTGTCATTCTCCCTTAGAATATCAATAAATTAAAAACTAGGATCAGAAGATCATCAGAAAGAAGAGGGTAGCTTTTATGATATAATGCATACTACCACAAGATAAAATAATAAGAATAAGCTTGTTTATCAGTATATATGCTACAGATATTTCGTAAGTATGGAATACTCAATATTAGAAAATATCAAACCAAAACGCAGCCAACAGAAAAATCTACTTAGAAATTCACATCATAAATCACGCACACAGAAAAAGGAATTCAAATGTAATAAAAAGGAGACAAACAAAATGAGGCAGATAAACATGTTGGTTTATCAACTCTAATCTGGAACAAGTGTACTAATAACAGAGTTTCTGTCCCTCATGCAATATTTATTTATGATAAGGATTATTGTCTCAGTATCATGCCAGTACCTATTCCAGTTTCCTATAGCATCACCTCCTCCAAGCCCAAGTCCTTCCCAAATTAGCTTCAGGCAGAAACACCAAAAAAGAAAAGAAAGTTAGGAAACAAAGATCACTTGTAACAATCTGTTTAATGCAGTAATTGCTACCAATATTTTATCCATATTTAGTTATAAAATAATTGGTGTATCATATTAACAACGATAATAATAGCCCCACAGAAATGACTGATGCTCAGAATTTATAAAAGCGATAATAAATTTCCACTCAACTAGAGCAACAACTTGAGCAGCATCCTGCCTCTTCCAGTACTCCTCTGTACTACCTTTAGCAAGCAGAAGAAACCAATTAAACATAGAATCTTACTTTCAGATACATATTGATATTTAGCAAAGATTTAAAGGAGCCTCAATATGTGCATTAGAAGAGACTATTTAAAAAGATCAAAAGGTATGAAAGTCTTCTTTCAAAAGCAACACTAAAACCCCACAAGCTCAAATCAATTAGTAGTGGAGCATAATTATAATATAAATGAGCTCATCGAACATAATGTCTATGCCTTGTTATCCAGTAACTTCTTTTATTTCTCTTAATATGGCATTATTCAGGATGGTCATAGCAAGGGTTTAATGTACCAAACAAAAGCAACCACTGAGCTTCGCCTTTTCTATGTTTACCCGTGTCCTTTGTATTATTTCAAGATTAGCAATAACAAAATATGAAAAGCACAGTCCCGATACATACAGAAGTCAAACAGAGGTAACGCAAAGTTTAGTCACCACGAACCAGCAAAGCCAATCACATGACAATATACCAATTCCATAATTACAAAAAGGAAATAACCATTTAATGCCTAAAATTTAAAAAATAAAAGTTAAGCATGTGAAGCGAGCACGTATTGTTAAACCAATACTTCAATACAACTTATCAAATAAATCATACTGTAAATAATTGCTGCATAATAAGAGGGAACTTACCAATCTCCACAAACATAGTAGGTTTACTTGTCACTGGTCCATGATGAGTACCCTCCAATGTAATCTACATTCATGTAAAACAAAGAAACTGCAATGTCACACAAGAAGAAAATAAAAATTTTCTATTTCTAATAAAAAATTAAAAAGAAAAAGGAAAATGGATTATACCTCAAACTCAGGAACTAAATTACGCGACTCGGCCATTTTCTTTAAGCGCCTGAGCCACGGGCCGATCCTAGGACTAGGCGGGGCAGCCCACCCAGGCTTCCCGCCCTGTGGCAGCGCATCTCCTTCACGGAGATGAGGAACTCCTGCAAATAAAAAAATAAAAGATTAAAGAGCAGAAGTATAGTTTAAGAAGAAATTAATGAACAAATCGTGTAAATTGTACCGATTGGATGAACTGTGAGCGCAGGTCGGTTGGAAACGGCAGTATGTTTGCTTAAAAATATTACTTCATCTACGACTTCGCCGGTAACGTCCTCCCAACGCTTGTCTAGATCGTCCTCTGCAATGATGCTTTTGTTGTGCTGTAACACTCTCACTTTTTGATTTACGAAGCTTTTTATATTCTGATAGTGATTGTAGTAATAATTTGTATAACGTAAGATTAAGAATAAGAATAAAAATCGGTAATGGTGTTGGAAAATAAATGGCACTAACCTGGAAGTAAGTACCGGGGCTCCAACCGGGCATCGCCAGGAGGGCATTGGCTGGGTTGATGGAGGCCGGATCGATCGTTGTGGCTACAACTAGGGTCACCATGTTTTGTTTATCTCATTTACGTGTTCGAATTTGTTTACGAGTACGAGCTTTTATGCTAATGATTGTTACTGTACAAAAGGAAAATCTGTGTGCTTGCACGAATGACGTGAATCAGTCACCGTTTGTACGTATACCGTTGGCGTCGCGATAAGGTAAATGCGGTGCGTTTTGATGGCCTTCCGGAAAAAAGAAAATAGAACTGAAAAATGTAGAAATGATGCTGCCCAGGATCGAACTGGGGACCTTTAGTGTGTAAGACTAACGTGATAACCACTACACCACAGCATCCGGATGTTCAAAATGGTTAATAGATTAAAATTTATTACTGTATTACTACAGTAACCAACTAACTAACTTGAGATGAACGCTAGGTGGCAGGCAGAGAGATGTGGAACGCATTGGCATACGCATTCAGCAAGATTTCGCTCATGGCTACAACACCCAAGCCCTACCGCCTCCATCAATGTAAGCTACTTCATTTTCATTTTCTTAATTTACCAAAACCCTAGCTTAATTCACTTGCTCACTTACTCACTACTGAATCGATTAAATAATAGTTGCAGGGACAGCGCTTCAGAACATAGCGAAAAGGCCGACGACGATGTGCACTGAATCTTCTATGAAGGATGCCTTTAGTAAATACGCTGACTACCTAAACGACCTCGTATGTTCTCTCCCCTGTTAACTTGCTTTCTTTTTCGTTTTATTTATTCTGATACAATAATGTGTACAATATAAAGAGTTTGCGCGTTTTTTCACCATTGTGTTTGAAATTTAATTGTTCTATTTCAAAATAACATTTGAGATAGCGTTATGCTTTTTTTAAATTATTACTTTTAATTGGCAATGAATTAATGCTAGGATAAGTTTTCGAAATGCTTAAGATGGGATATTAAAATTTTCATAATGTCATGATGAGAAAATTGTTCTAAGGTGGTGACAGTCGACTGGAGTGAGTTGCGTGGTTACTGGTGAGCATGAGTAGCAGATTATTGCAAGTGAATGACTGGTTCTTGCTGTTGTAATGTCAGTGTTGTTTATGTTTATGGTGCAGGTCTGCTCAAATGTTTATGTTATTGTTTTTGGCATTCTTGTGCGAGTGAAGGTGTTGGTAAGAAAATAAGAAACAAGTTCATTGAAGTACTTTAGGCTAAGGGCATCGGAGCTATAATTTATGTCAATTATGCTGAATGATGATTTGGTCTGTTGAACCTTCAATAGTAGAGTGGTGAGTTGAATTAGAAATGTGTGGGGAGAGAAAATATGGATCCCTTGCATTATTATTTTTATTACATCGGGTGATCAATGCATGCAGTATTATTTTTAAAGAAAATAAAGAGTAGAGATGGGCCTAGTTCAGTGTGTGAATTTCACCTCAAAACACAATTTGACAGAAAACATTCATTCCAAAGTCCTTTTCTTAGGACTTGTAAATGTTTGAATAGATTATTTCAAATGCATATGGAGAAAATAAAATCTCGCCATGTGCCTGTTTAACTGAATGCAAATTCCAATTTGGGTGTTTGAAAATAATGATCAGAATCTGCAACTTGCTGGATCATTCTTGTTAAGAGATGTAAAGTGTCCGACAAACTCAATAAACCCAATATGTAAATCTCAAAATTGTTGCTTAGTCAGAATGAAAAATATGATACAGAATAGAAAACATATGGATCTAAGTGATATTTTTTGGGCCGATACCTAGGTAAGTTATTTAGTAATTTCTAAGTTTATGAAAGGAGAGAGACAAAATTGGAAAGATTTTCAGTTTTTAAGGACCAGATCTGTAGTATAGGTTTGTAGCTTGATTCTGCAAACATTAATGTTTTGGTTTCTAGGCTTTATGAAAGGTGACAGCTGGTGGGTTGTATCCTAAAGACAAGAAGGGCATGGGAATTTTGTACTTGGGTGTTTTGGAAATATGTGTATGCAAGAGAGAATAAAGTAAGAGAACTAGATAACTTGAGTGGGTTGGGAAGCTAATGCCACAAGCTTCATCTGTCCCAAATTCAACTGGGTTTTCTGATTATTATATTAGTTTTTCGAACATTTGTCATAAAAAATAAAGGTTCTCCAGAATCTGCCTATTGGCTTCAGAGAAACGGGTTGTTGCAGGCCATTGCCATTCCTGGAAAGCTTTAGTGCTTTACTAACAATTTGCCTACAAACCTTTGAACACGAAATCAGCATATTTCAGCAAAGTAGAGAGCAAGAAAAAGAACTTGTCCATGCTGTAAGCAGTGAGAACCCATTTTCTGAGTATCACTAGCTAGTGCAACGCATCTCCCATTAAGGAGAAGAATGCAGAGACATCATTCATCAACCTAATATAAGACTGGCAATGGAGATTAAGCAATAGTGGTAATTGTGACGCCTTTGATAGGAGTTGACTGAATGTTCAATGCTGCCTTGGTTTGGTAGCTTAAAACTTACACATTAATGGCTTTTGATTGCTTAGCCATTAGCATGTTGAACCTCTAAACCAAATTTTGTGAGTTCCTGATGATGATGAATTCGAAGTTCAAAATTTTAGGATTCTCAATAGATTGTGTAGGTAAGGATGTTACCAATAATGATGTATTAATTTTTTTAATGTATTGTTTCCAATTGAGGTAGCTTGATTTTCCACTGGGACTTCTTTAAACCATGTATTGGGGTTCATCTAAGACATGCAGCTTCTGATCAGTGGTTGGATAGATTACCAAGTAAATTATAAGGGCCAAGCATTGCACTTCAATGTGCCCTAGGGTGCAAAAAGGAAAATGGAAATTAGATATTCTTTTCTATTCTCCAATTCAAACAAACATATTATGCATTATAGTAGTGGAGTTGGTTGATGAGTTTCTCAAGTTATTAAGATAATGGATGCCAATGTCTGTATTTGTTTCTTTGAATGTGTTCAAAATATTTTGCAAAATAGTTTTGTTTTTAATCATGCACTAAACCACCACCTGGTATCACTTGGTGTAAACCATGCGTTTGCATTATTGAAGCTTACCTTTGTATATGATCGCTCTTTGAGCTACTTATGTCTGCAGAATGAAAAACGGGAGAGAGTAGTAAAAGCAAGTCGTGATATCACCATGAATAGCAAAAAGGTCATATTTCAAGTGCACAGGTAAGAAGATTTTATGATATATTTTTTTTCTACTTTATCAGAATGTTTGGCTTCTTTACTGCTAAATGTTTCATGACGTTTTCTCGAAGGTTTTTGTGGGAACATTTTCACCTACTTGTAGAATTTATCAGTTACTGTGCAAATAAATATTTATAAAGTGTTTTACATCATGCCAATTTCTTGATATTGATTACTTGTCTGCTTATAAGTGAGGAGTTGATATTTTTGTATATCTTTTGCTATGTACTGCTTTGGCTTTACTCTAGGAACCCTATCTTCCCGATTTTGCAATTAGGAAAAGAAATACAGGATTTGTAATCTCATTATAATGACAGAATCAGTAGCAACAACAAAGAGGAAGTTCTGAAAAAGGCAGAAGAAGATCTAGAAGCAGTGAAGGATCAGTATATTTCACGATTGGTGAAAGAACTGCAAGGGACTGATTTTTGGAAGCTAAGACGAGCTTACTCTCCTGGGGTAAAGTCTTTGTCCTTTTCTCTTTAAGGCTAACAGCATACTGTTTGGTTCACTCTTTTATTATTGACTCTTTACAGGTGCAAGAATATGTGGAAGCTGCAACATTCTATAAATTCTGTAGAACTGGGACTCTTTTGAATCTTGAAGAGATAAATGCCACTTTATTACCACTCAGTGATCCATCTATGGAGCCTTTGCAAATCAATGTCCTTGACTATCTTTTGGGGGTAATTGCCTAACTCTATATTATGTTATTGCACATTTGAATGATATTAAAGGCTGACAGCAGTACTTGCATTAAAACAAGAGCCGGAAAAGAAAACACTACTAGAAAAAAGAAAGGCATGTGACGGCTTATCATTGCGAATCCAAAATAAAGGTGATGATTTGATATGATGGATTCTGTATAGATAAAAGTCAATGTGATATAAAAATAATCTAATTATCCCAAAATTTTCATTGTATTCTTTTTGCTGACAGGATTAGTGGCTAAAGTTGAAATCTTAATGTACACAGTTGCATACACAAAACTTGTGGTGATTTCTTCTTTGTGTGCTTGTTGGTGGAGGTGCTTACTTTTCTTTGTACAGCTTGCAGACTTGACAGGAGAGCTGATGAGGTTGGCGATTGGTCGAATATCAGATGGTGAGCTCGAATTTGCTGAGAAGATATGCAGGTTTTCACGTGACATATATAGGGAGCTGACTCTTCTTGTTCCACTCATGGATGATAGTTCTGACATGAAGATAAAGATGGATACAATGCTTCAAAGTGTGGTGAAAATAGAGAATGGTATGCTGTTAGTGCTCTCCCAAGCTAAAGTTGTGTGCATGATCATGTGTGTCAAAACTTAACCTTTAGGATATTCGTTAATAGACATGAACTAATAATAAAACCATCCAGAACTTTTTTTTTGAGTTGTGAACAGGACACAAGGACTTTAAGCAATGTGGAGATTGTGAATATCTTGATTTATTTTTCTTCTGATTTTTTATTGTATGAGGACTCACTCATAATTTTGAACTTTAGCACCATTTTTTTCATCATGGCTCGTGTGCACTTAGGTATTGATCTTGTGGGTGGCTCTTAGAGGTTAGCTTAATCTCAGTCATTTCATTAATTGACTGCATTCTTTGAAGTTCCATACAGTGCATCGGTGGATTTTTAGTAATGTTGTATACATACCACTCACTGCAGAAGTGCTGAGATTGTTCCTTGATCTCGAAAAAGCCATATGGAATAAAAATAACTTTTTGCTTTTACATCAGGAATGCTTTTATTTTATTTTATTTTTTTAAATTTTGTTTATAAACTATGTAATTGTATACCAAGTAGACAATGTGAAAAAAGAAGGATAAATGCTTTTCGGCTATTATTTGGGAGAGTTTGAGAGTTTGTCTTCAACAAATTTATATTCTGATTAACTAAACATTTAAGATCAAACTTTTAATTGTAAAATTTTTATTCTTGGGTTTGCAAATAAAAACTTAATAATAACATTAGTTTTATTTTCTGTCATACTTCCACTTCGTAGAATAAGATTTCCCTGAAATTTTTATCTATATTGGATGCCTTAGTTGAGTTTCTGCTGCAGCTTGCTTTAGTGTGCATGTGAGAGGATCAGAGTATAACCTGCTCGGATCCAGTGATCCAAGTTCATTCCTATTGGGAGTGCCTAACCTTGAGTCATGAGGTACAACTTTCTACTTCTCTAAATTCACTTTTACCTTTTTCAATCTAGAGGTTTATCATTTTCACTTAAAACGTTTTTCTCTAATTCTCACTTACAGCCGTTTGTCTGGAAATAATTTAAGGACAGATTTCCTTGTCTCACAAACAGAATGTGTTTTCCAGCACTCAAAGGGAACCATTTGTTACTGTACGTCCATTAAGTGAAGATTTTAAGTGGGTAATTGCCGTACTTTGCAAAAGGTGTAGATGGGCAAGAGCTTATGCATACTTTTTAGAGGTGGTGAATCTACACTACAGTTTTTGTAGAAAGCGTCAAAACAACTCTTGTTTGTATTAAGGTGGGAGTTTTAAGCTATGATCTAGACATTGGATCTGGAATTGAATTTAATTTTTTTTTTTTGCTGTTGCTTTTGTTCCCCGGAAACTTTGAAATATATGAACAATCGCGTGGCTTGATGGGAATTCTATACAGGAGTGTGTTGATGTAGTCAAACTGCAAATACTGCAATTTCAGTTACAGTTTCAGTAGACCCCTTCTTTTTTCTAATTTGACGTTTTTTCAAGGAATGGGAATACTATATCTTATTTTATTATTTTACTAAATTTTGAAGACGGAAATAATAATAATAATTTGATAAGTCGTCAACCAAGTTAAGGGGCGAATGATTATTTCTTCAAACTTTAAGGTGAATCGATCAATTTCAAATTTTAAGAAAATATCTGCCCTTTTTTCAAACTTTGGGAGCATATGTTAATTTGCTATCAAGTAATCAAAATGTACTAGCTTGTTCTATCGCTATTATAAAAGCTTCAATTAGCCCTTCGGGAGAAGAGGCTTGTTTTATGGCGCACTGGGAAGAAAGGTGCAGGAGGTAGTTTTTAACGCTGGTGGGGTTGGTGCCGCCCTGTAGACACCGACAATAAATGACCGGTTTTGTGGGTAAACAGAGCTTTTAATGAAATCAATCATGGGTCTGGGATTCACGTGGAATTCTATACTGTGGAGTACGGTGCGTAGTTGTCATTTTCAGTACGCTGTAATGTAAAGGTAGTGTGTGTATCTATAAAATTCTGCTACAATCTACATAATGTGTTTATCATGTGTCATTTATAATAATAATAATAATAATAATAATAATAATATAATAATAATAATAATAATAATAATATATCTGTAAGTATATTGTAGCCATTGTCTGTCTGCATTATTAAGATTCGAGAAAAGACGATGTTGCTGGGAGTGAGATATGCTGCCCTCCCTTTCAGGATTTGTCAGCATCGGCAAAACAAAACATTAGCAATTAATGTATCCCAATCACGGGTTTACTGGTCCTCCTAAAGAGTGTTATATATAAGTGAATTATTAGCTTTATTTTACAAAAGTTAGCCAAGTGTTGTCTTCATCAGATCCTCTTGCCACTTGTTAAAAGCTGTTTTGACAGCTGTAAATGAAAACGGAGCCAATTCCATGTCACGATTTTCACGACATAATTCTGCAGTACATGGATTAGAAGATTAATTAGTCCGCTAATAACTTTAGACTATAAATTATTTATTTTATTTATTTTTTCTTTTCATGTTTAATTAATTGGTAAACTGCTCATTCTTCAATCTCTGCTGTTATTGAGGCCGAGGCAAATCTTCTTTGACAGACAGGACTAGATATGTAGAAGCTAGGAGACAACATGTAGCATCGACACCTTAAGCATGATCCACGAATAATTAATTAAAAATTTAAAACAACAAAAAAGTACGAACAGAACAAAATGAAACGTGGTCCTAAAGCTAAATTCAGGTGAAATGTAGCTGCTACCTAATATTAGCAAGGGTAAGGCGGTATGGTAGGCCATGCAGCACCGTTTCATTCAGTATTTGAATATGCATGTGTGTATGTATGTATGTATGTATGTATGTATGTATGGTCCCAAAACGGCCAGAATATATTATCACCTCTTCCCACTTCTTCTTGGCGGACACAACGTGTAACGTGGGGTTAAGTTAGATTAACCCAAACCAAAAAAAAAAAAATATATATATATATATATATATATATATATATGTAAATCGCTAAAGTGTTTAAGTTACTATATTCGTTAATTTCAATAATTTCAAAAATATTTATTAAAAAATTGTAATTTATTAAAAAGTGACAAAATATTCATATTAACAATAATTAATAAATCTTTAAAATTTGACAAAAAATAATATTTTTAATATATTAATAATATATTATAAATATATTTATTTCATAAATTATATATTTTTATTTTTATTATATTACATATGTTTTAACTATTTATAAATATATTTTATTTAATTATATTATAATCATAAATATATTATATTATAATATGTTTTATTCATAAATTAATATTTATGTATACTTTATTTTATTTATTTTCTAATACATAATTAATGTTGGATGGTTAATATATTATAAAAATAGATAACTTTATATTTTAGTTATAATATATTAATAAATATTTAATTATCATTATTATTATATTTATTTTTTTTAGTGAGGAGTTTAAGAATAATTTTTAAGTATAATTAAATAAAAATATAATTGTTATTTTTTAATAAATTAAAATTTTAATGAGTATTTTTTAAATTTATTATAATTAATCAATCTAATAAATTAAACTTTAAACATTAATTTTTTTTACACCTTTACGTTGACAGACGTGCACGCATGCTGTGCGAGCAAGAGAAATTAGGGTTTCTAAATCTAATTAACGCAGCAAGTTGAGATAATTAAATTAATTAAGACAGAAATGGAAACATCACGCGAGCAGATGGAGACACTAAAACTGGTAGCAAGTGTGTTTCAAATATTCTGCAATTAATTAACTTAAAATATTATTTAATTGGGCCGGAAAGAGTGGTTGCTTAATTTGCATACTTTTTTTTTCTTTTTCCAGAAAAAAAAAAAAAATACAGTGAGTGGTTGCGGTAGTTAATCTGCTTCAGTCACTATCCCTTCCTTGGTCCCGCACCACTATATATCTCGATATCTTCCGTTAATGATTGATATGATAATGTAAACAGTACAATTGTTTGATTACATTAAGCTACTGCAGCTTGAGAAGATAAATATACGTATAAATTATTAAGATCTCCAACAAAATCAATTAATTAATTACTGGTAATGAAATATATATATATATAAAGTTAATTATATATGAGAGCCTTAATTTGCTGTCAAAGCCATTCCTTCATTTTGTCATGAATCATGAGCTAAAATATGTATAAATCAACATCAAGCTTTCATCATGCATTACAAAGCATTAAAACAATAATTTAACCTATCAATTATGAAATCTTTCATCGACAATGATTTCCCAATCCATGTAATTATCGTACTTTTTCATAGAATTAATTAAAACGTTTTAATTGCATGTCATTCCCTGATTAAGATAGTACAACCCCAGTCAGTTAAATATGTATGAAAGAATTATATTTTAATTCATTAATTAATCATCAATCTTCTGCATTATTTATAATACTTTACTTATCGAGAAATATACTTGATTCAAGTTTACGGATAAGGTGTTAATGTTTCGGTTAATTAATAAACGAGCATATTCCATAGCATGATTACAGCTTTTGTACGTCTGTAGAGAGCTAGTATTATATACATAGTGGCAACAAACGCTGCTGCTCAGTAAGCTCAGCTCAGCTAAGCAAAACAAATTAAGTAAGATATTCCCAAGTCCCAACTACTTCACTCTTTGCAATCATGGCCACTGTTGAGCCCTTTGCCCTCCTCCCCGGTGCTATGCCGACGACTCAACCTTCTCCTGCTTCTACTCCTAAATACTTGCAAGAAGATGAGCTGAGCAAGGAGCGCAGGGACCTGATATCTTCTCTTCCAACCGAAAAAGGTTGGGTTGTCAGTTATATCCATCAATACCAAGGCTTTTGGCACCCAACCAGGCAGTTGCTTGGAGTTCTCACATGTCAACAACATTTCCAAGCTCAAGATTCTGATATCCTTCTCGTTACCAATCCTAAGTCAGGCACTACTTGGCTAAAGGCTTTAGTATTTGCCTTAATGAACCGGTCTCGCTACATCGACAATCCTCAACAACACCCTTTGCTCACAACTAATCCTCACGAGCTTGTACCATTCCTGGAGCTTAAACTCTACGTTGAAAAGCAGGTTCCTGACCTCACCAACTTCACCTCTCCAAGGCTATTTTCTACTCACTTGCCTTTCATTTCATTGCCAACATCCGTGAAGGACTCAGCTTGCAAACTCGTGTTTTTGTGTAGGAATCCTAAAGATACTTTTGTGTCACTTTGGCACTTCACAAACAAATTGAGACCTAAAGATAATGGTACCAATTCTCTTGAAGAGGCTTTCGATAAGTTTTGCAGGGGAGTGTGTTTGTACGGGCCGTTCTGGGATCATGTTTTAGGCTATTGGAAAGCAAGCTTGGAAAATCCTGAAAGGTTACTTTTCTTGAAGTTTGAGGAAATGAAAGAGCAACCCGCACTTCATTTGAAGAGGCTAGCAGACTTCTTAGGGTGTCCATTTTCGCCTGAAGAAGAGACACAAGGTATGGTGGATGATATCTTGAAATTATGTAGCTTTGAATATTTGAGCAACTTGGATGTGAACAAGAACGGAAAAATGCCCTCCGGAGAAGAGTATAAGACGTTCTTCCGGCGAGGAGAAATCGGAGACTGGAGAAATCACCTGACCAAAGAAATGACGGAACGGATGGATGAAATTACCCAACACAAATTTGATGGTTCTGGATTAAAATTCTAATCCCGCATTTCTATTTCTATTATTATTGTTGTTGTTATTATTGTAAGCATTTATCTTCTACTACCGTGCATGAAATTGTGGTTAATGTTAATGTAAAACTTGCGAGAATTTATTTTAATATATTGTCTGATTCACTTTATGGTCTCCCAAGCCAAGACCAATAGGCAGAAAGCTCATTATGACATTGGGAAGAGTCAAGATAAATTGAAACTTGAAAATTAAATGTTCCCTCGGTACTAGGCCATCTTATATTCCAACCGTTGTAGGATGTGATATTGTCTAAATTATCTGTATAAAAATACAAAATCTTAGATGTTTATGAGTTTTCCATCCTCGGAAATTCAAACTTTTACGGATCTAAGCCCATCTTCAAAGATTATCTTGATTATTTGGCAGGCTAATTTTTAGATACACTTGATCGTTATTCTGCTTGTGATGAGGATAATTTTCAAGGTCTTATGTTGCTGCTTTTGCTGGTTGATTTGCTAACTATTTCGGCATTCATACACCTTTTAATTAATTTATAACACAAATTTAAAATTCTCTTAAAATTTAACGTATACTTTCTTTTAAAAGTAATTCATAATATTATTTTTTTTAACGTATACACCTTTGCAAGTCGTGACTTTTGTAATATATTCCACCAATATGATATACTTCTTTTTAACAGAAAACAAGTAACAAATTCTACTCACTTTTTTAGATATTCTCTTAACTTTAAAGAATTCTTCAAACATCTTCCAATCAAAAAAAAAATAATTTAGAATTACATTTTCCATTAAATAACAACGCATCATATCTAACATAATAGATCATGATTCTACTCTTTTTTTAAAAATTTTTTTAGGTAAAATAATATATTTATGGGTGTGGTTGTATTTAATGGTTCAGGAAAGTTTTGTTTGGTACAGAGGTAGGCTCTGATGCCAACTGATGCAGGCGGGATAGCGGGGTGGGATAAAAAAAAACACCTTATCCAATGTCGAATCTTGTTCAGTTCTTTAATACAGTGGGTTAAATAACATTCTAACGGATGGGATAAGATATTGTTCTAATCCTAACGACTCGAAACACGAGTGTCAACAAGAAAACAATTCCACGAGGAACAAAATTAAAGGGGAATATTTTATTTAATAAAAAAAGTATTCCAAAACAATAATATAAGCTTTTTATATATAATAGAAAAAACCCAACATTATAAATCAATTCAAACAAAGAAAAGAATTTGTATTTAAATAAGAAAATTAAGAATTAAATAACAAATTAAATTGGTAAGAATAAAAAACTTTTTAAACTAATTAAATTTTAAAATTGTCCTACATCATCGTGCTTAATGTCTAGTTATTCTCTTCAATAGCCAGTGTTGATATAATACATAAGGCTCACGAAATTTAATAATTATCATTATTAATTGATATATAAAATTTATATTAATAAAATTATGAAATAATAAACTGTTCAATATTGGTAATACGCTCAAGTAATAGTCTTTAATTATAATTTTGATCTCCATAAGTATTAGTATTCTTACTTCTTGGCAGCCAGGTTAACTGTCATGATTGAAAATGGGAGATAATTAAACTAACAACAAGAAGTTTGTTTCAAACCTTAAAATTAAGGTTAAGTTTTCTATTTTATATATGCTCTCAATACTTCTTTCTTTTTCTTTTTCTTTTTTCATCGTTAATGTTAAAAGCTTAACTTATGAGAAGGCGTTGTCTATTTGCTCTTATAAATTTAAAACCAGTCCATTTTCTATCAAACGTTGTTTAGTTAAGAAAAAATTAAAGTATATATTGATGTTGTAAATGGTTGCTTAGTGTATGCCTCTATATTTGTTGTACGTAGTGCATGACTATGGTTGAATATGGCTATATATATTAACTAGAGATGCAAAGAAATATGACAAAACCTTATGGATATGGTTAATATGAAATTAATACTTTAAACGAATTAAAAAAAATTGACAACATTGTATAAGTGCTCGTTTGATTTGACTTTTGTATTAGTTAAATTTTTTTTTTAATAATAACAACCTTTTTCAAATTTTTTAGTGTTATTTGGTTGCCACTAGAAAAGGGATTTTAAGAATTGAAAAAACTATTTTTCTTCTATTAAAAGAAGTTTAAAATTTGAGTTTTTGACAATAAAATTTTTTTAACTTTTTTAAAAGATAAAATTGTTTAAAATACTCTTACTTTATTTTAAAAAATTTAAGTTTTTTCTTTAAAATATAACATTAAATATTTGTTTATTCAAATAATTACTCAAATTTTTATAGATAAGAGGGATATTTGAAAAAATTTTATTTGAAAACTTATACCAAATGCACCTTAAGTGTCAAATGTCTATATTAAGTTATGAATGTTAGTTGATATTTAAATATAAATCGAAATAACTACAAGAAAAGATATAATTAGTGATATTTAATTTGAAGACTTTAGAAGAATAAAATAATAATAAATATAAAATTATAACCTAATCTTAAATTGCTCTCTACTCCTCTTTTTCTTAATTCAAAATTTTTTAAGAGGTAATGTTACATAATTCGAATTTTTATCTCAATTTTTTTATTGGAATAGTATGGTGTGTGTATATATATATGTATATGTGTATATATATATATATATATATTCATATCATATAGGATTAGGTGGAGGAATAAATAGATTTTAAAAATTATAAAAATATATCATTTACATAATTTATATCACATTATTTGAAATAAAAATTTGACAAATATGTATATATACATATTAAGATTATGGCTATGGAAGACTTCAATTATATTAATTTGCCGGAGAATTCAGATTGGCTTAGACCTAGATTGAATTAGACCCGTCCTTTATTATGTTTTTGCTTTAATTTCTTACCAGTAGATTTTCAACCGCAAGCTGCAGCATGTTGTCAGGTTTTTACATTTATTATGAAGTTATGTAGCTTGCATTAAATGCTGTCAATATATATACAGCTCAGACCAGAGTACTAGTTCTAAATTTTTGTTCTATATATGTCGTAAAGTTTCATGTTATATTTTCTTTTTAATTTTACTGTGGCATGAAATTAAGGACATACATACATATATATATATATATATTTATATATATGAGTGGTTGTAAAGCATATATAATATAATATAATGTAGTTATTGTTGGTAGTTCAATCTGAAGAACATTAAAATTTAGTGGATGCGAATGGCTGTGGTTATGAATGAAAACGTAAGCTAGCAGATGACACAAATTGAATTGATGAATGGTTTTGGAAATATTTATTACTACTGAATAAATTAATGTTCTGCAGAGGAAACAGTAAGAACAATGATGAAGTAGTAATATAACA
Organism: Azadirachta indica; assembly: GCA_022749755.1. NCBI lineage: Eukaryota > Viridiplantae > Streptophyta > Magnoliopsida > Sapindales > Meliaceae > Azadirachta > Azadirachta indica. The sequence continues at coordinate 11,867,591 of CM040443.1, read as the reverse complement.
CCGTATATAAATATCGATTCTTTTGATGAGAGCGGGAAGCTAGCTAGCTCTTAGGTATACCTATTAATTATATACGAAGGAAGACAACCTGGCTTCTATTATTCTTCTCATTTTGGTACGAAAAATATACATTGATTGACAAACCGGAAGGCCGGCGTTCGAAATTCAAATAAATAGTCCTCCTCTCGTTTTCGTGAAGTTTTGATCCACAGCTGTGTATCAATTTGGAGATCTTTTATCTCAAACCCAACTAGACTTTTTTAAAACAGTAAAATTTTCCGCTCAAGAGAAGAATCTGATTTGCGGGACCAAAATGACTTTCATCTCTAAGGATCACGATGGGGTGGGGTGGGGTGGGGTTGGAAAGGCTTCCCATTTCTCATTCCCTTTTAATTTTGATCTTAAATGAAAATGAGAAATCTCTATATAAAAAAAAATTTTTATCGTTTTTATTTATTTTCTCTATTTTTATATTTATTTACACTAAATATTAATTATAAATATTATTAATATATTATGATATTATTTATATTTTAATAATTATATTAAAAATATAAATTTCACTATTTGATAGAATAGAAAGATTATGAAATATAAAAGTTTTTAATTAAATATTATTCCCATATTTATATTTTTATTTAAAAAATAACACATTATAATATATTATTATATATATATTTTAAGAATGGAGCGAGGATAGGGTTAAGAGTATTAAATCTTTCCCCATCTATTAATAATATAGAGATTAATCTCTCTAATTTCTTGTCTTATCCCCCACTATATCATTCTAATTTTACTCTGTTCGAAGCAAATACCCATGTAACTTTAAACTTGTAAGAAATTTTGCTATCCCTATTCATCTCTCTTTCTTAATTAGTGAATTCCTCTTTCTTTCTCACACCTTTTCTTCTTATATAAGAACATAAATATTGGAATCCTAAACAACCAACCCACAATATTGTTTATGTTTTTTAATTTAACTAAGCTATATACTTATCAATATTTTCCTTTTACAACACTAAATCTCGTTAATTAATTGATTGATGTTATTAGTATATATAATTTATTGGAATAAGTAGCATTACCATATTTAATTATGTGATATAAGACGTGCAACTTGGTCATCAACCTCTCTTTTCTATTCTCTATTCAAAATGAAATAAATAAATGAAACAAAATCTAATTAAATCTTACATATTGTACCTTATACTTCAAATCTCATTTCGGTAATATTGTACTTTAATTTAGACTTTAATATAATAACAGAAACGAATTAAACAGATTTGTCAACGAATTTCCTTGGCATACAGATAAAGTGACCGACAATCCAATTGGAAGCAATAAAAGTTGATTAAATTGTTTGTTTATATTCAATACTATGTTAATTAATAAAATGAACACCTTGCTATATTGAGTAGAATATTGTAAATTAATTACAAAATGAATTAAAAATGAGGGCACAACCCTTAAAATGCTGTTTACGTCTAATCCATTGATTAAGAAACAAGTAAAGAGAAACTGAACCCATTGAACTCGATACAAAATATATATGCATGGTGGAAAGATTGGAAGTAGCAAAGATCAGAGTAAACTCAGAAATTAGTCAGGAAGAAGTTATTTAATATATTTTTCATTGTGGTTATACTGAATGCAATAAAACTTTTGACCATAAAATCAAATTAATTATTAATTCTTATTTATTCTCTAATATTACTTTTTAAATGTCTTTTATATATATCAAATTAGAGTTACTAATTTTAGAATTCTCGTATAATTTGGTGTATAATCTTTTGATTTCCTTACAAAACTGAGAATGAGATTAGTTTATTAATTCGGTGAATAATTTAACATTTGGCATTCTTTTGATTTGCCTTAAAAATTGAGGTTAGTTTATTAAAGAAAGAAGAAAGTCAAATGGAATGCTACAAATTAAAGTAAACTCCAGCTCATTTACGGAAAACAGCATTACTCCCGGTTACCATTCAAATCTTTAATTTTATCATAATATTAAAGACCCTCTTACTGTTAGTGTTAGGGGTTTTGTTATTTTTCATTAATTTAACTATTTTTACTCTGAATAATGAATTCAAATTCAAAGAGCCTCTTATTATTTGTGATAGAAGTTGCCATTTATGGAGTATGTGCAAGTGTTCTCCCACCAAAGTCATATTATGATATGATATTTTTTTATAATTTTATTATATGGCCTATAAATATATTAAATTAAAATTGCTGACCAAAAATATCAAACAAAAATATAAAAGTTTTTATCCAATGCTAATTTAAATAATCAAACAAAAATAAAAATATATTTTGTAATTTTTACAGATTAATTTAGAAAACGAAATCAAATATTAATGATTTTATAATATTAAAATTGACAAATTTTTAATTTAAAAATAAAAATAATTAAATTTAAATATTAGTTTATAAAATCAAATCAATTGTAAGAATGACAAAAAACTAAATTGATGTATATAAAGAGTTTTTGCATAGAAAAAAAAAAGTTCGTAATGAGCTTTTACACAAAGAAAAAAAGAAAAAGAAAATAATTTTATTATTAGTTCTATGTTATTATTTAGATTTTTGGTTAGTAATATTAATTTATTTATGCTTAGTGTTAATATAATGTAATTTACAAAATTAAGCCAAATTATAATATCATTTTTGGTGGAACCTTTTGAATTTCTTTATAAATGTAAGGATTTAACTCTTATTACAAATATATAATTCCTTTTAAAAAAAATTAGACTTGCGTCAAATTGATCAAAATTTAACTTGTATTTGAATATTATGACAAAATTAAAGAAGTGGTAAATAACCTAAACATTAGGGGAATAATAGTAATTTTCTCTTTTATATATATATATATATATGTGGCAAAGTTAACGGTTCTTTTATTTTATACAAAATCCTACATTAATTATAAATCGTTGGATATAGGTATATCCAACGGTTGAAATTACATCTGATATATACAGTAATTATGAATGCGTTAATTACATAGTCAGATGTAATTTCAACCGTTAAATGTGCCTATATCCAACTGTTTATAATTGATGTAAGATTTTGTGTAAAATAAAGAGATTGCTAATCCTACCCCTATATATATATATATATATATATATAGATTGAGTAAAGGACAATACTCCCTATAGTTGAATCTATTCGACCCTTAAAATATTATAATTTTCTATTTAATTTGGGTTGTTTAAATCATGTTAAGTCAAATTAAAGAAGATGCAAATTTTAGAATTTTAATTTTAACTCTCATTTATAGAGAGAGAATTATATATACATATATATATATATAGGGGCAGGACCAACAATCTTTTTATTTTATATAAAATTTTACGTCAATTGTAAACCGTTGATATACACATATTCAAAGGTTGAGATTGCATTTGATTATATAATTAATGCATATGTCAGATGCAATCTCAACCATTGGATGTGTTGATATTCAATGGTTTACAATTAATGTAAGAGTTTGTGTAAAATAAAGGAACTGCTAATTCTACCCCATATATATATATATATATATATTGTATGTATATCGATAAGTGATTCTAATGCTAAGCTGAAAAAATTTAACATCCCAATTGCCAAAACTGCTTTGCTCTTCGCAATGATGCCCGCAGCTGAGCCTGTTACACATCCCACTGCTATGCCAACATCTCAACCCTCTGATTCTGTTCCACAATACTTGAAAGAAGATAAATTGACTCAAGAAAGCAGGAACTTAATATCCACCCTTCCCAGTGAAAGCGGTTGGATTGTCAATCATATCTATCAATACCGAGGATTTTGGCTTGCACCCTCAGAGCTGCAAGCAGTTCTATAGTGTCAAAAGCACTTCCAAGCTCAAGATTCTGATATCCTCGCTGTCACCACGCCTAAGTCGGGCACCACCTGGCTAAAGGCTTTAACATTTGCCATAGTGAACCGTGCGCGTTACGTTGATGATACTCATCAACACCCTTTGCTCACGAACAACCCTCACGAGCTTGTTCCCTCTTTGGAGCTTAAACTTTACGTTGAGAATCAAACACCTGACTTCACCACCTTCCCCTCTCCAAGGCTATTTTCAACTCACTTACCTTTTGTCTTATTGCCAACATCTTTGAAGGATTCCGCTTGTAAAATTGTGTATTTGTGCAGGAATCCTAAAGACACGTTTGTGTCTCTATGGCACTTTACAAACAAATTGAGGCCTGTAGAAAAAGGCACAAATTCTCTTGAAGAGACTTTTGATAAGTTCTGCAAGGGAGTTTGCGGGTATGGACCCTTCTGGGATCATGCTCTGGGATACTGGAAGGCCAGTTTGGAAAATCCCGACAAAGTGATTTTCTTGAAGTATGAGGAAATGAAACAACAGCCCATACTTTACTTGAAGAGGCTGGCACAGTTCCTGGGCTGTCCATTTTCGCCAGAAGAAGAGACTAATGGTTTGGTAGACTATAATCGAAATTCTGTAGCTTCGATCATCTGAGTAATTTGGAGATAAACAAAAGAGGAATATTGTCCACCGGCGAGAAGACTGATGTATTTTTTCGGCGTGGAGAGATCGGAGATTGGATGAATCATCTGACTGCAGATATGGTGGAACTTATAGACCAAATCACTGAGGAAAAATTGTATGGTTCTGGGTTAAAATTTTAGTCTCTAGACTAATTAATACGGTATTTGCTCGCTTTGTTGTTTTCTTTACTAATACTGTTTGTACGTGTTAACTGCCTTTAGGGGGTGTTTATATAAAATCTCTGAAATGACTGTCCTCGTGTCAGTAAACTATAAAGCTTTAATGGCCTTAATTATGGTTCATTAATTGTCCTGTTAACTAAATCTGCTTGCATATGAACTGTTCTATATATGTAGCATACTTGACCTAATGAAATTTTCGTGTATCTCTTACTCGAAAAGAAAAAGTCATGCATGCTCAAAACCTGCCAAAAGAAATGTTACTTGATATATGTTAGGACCCATTTATTATACTATATATAAATATGATTTTTTTATTAATATTGTTATTTTTTTAATTATTTATGAAGATTATTCTCTACACATTACATGAATTTTACATGCTCTAATCACTAATTACCTTCTATATATATATATATATATATATATAAGGCCATTAAGACTCCTGATTTTGTGAGACATCTTGCTACTAAAATTAGGAGTCATAGTGGCCTTTGATATGGGTTCATTAATTGTCCTTCTGTGAACTAAATGAGCTTGTACTAAATTTTTTTTTAAGATAACTACAAAGATATAATTAATTTATAATTTGCTAAATCACTGCACGATTTATTTAAAATTGTTTTACGATAATGATAGGAATTTTTTTTCTTGCAACTATAAATTTTATTCAATTAAACTGATGTGGTGCGGTTACATACATAATTGCCCTATGTTTCGCATATTGCTAATTTCCAAAAAGATAATAAATATGTAATAGAAATTTTCAGCCGATCCAACAATTCGTTACTCCCATCCGAAATTGAAAATGAAAATAAAAAATTCATCCAATTTATAAGCTACAATTGATGGCCGCGTGGCCTTTCATGATTAATATTTTCCTGACCTATTTATTAATTATTTATAATAACTTGTTAGCATGCCCCAATTATACAAGATCTTTTCAAAGATTTGATGAATTTCCTAGCTAATTAAAATATAATTATTCATGTGAACCAACAATCCAGCTCAGCTACATTTTACTGAAAAGGTCCATTAATCTTTTAACATGTAACAAGCATTATTTCCCTATTTTTGGAGAACATGTGTACCTCATTTCACGGGTATTTTTCTATACTAAATGACATGAAATGACAATTAAGAGATAAAACAATTAATTAATCTACAAATACCAAATAAATAAAAGACAAAATTTTCCCATTCATTTATGTCAACTCTCCAATAATAAAATAAAAATCGTATCCAAATCAATTGAATAATTAATTAATTATTGTAAAAATTATAAAAATTATCATCTTATCAATAAAAATTAGAGTTAATTCCAATAACTCTCTTTGCTTCTGGAAATCATGTCCAGAGTTGATCTTGGGCCAATACCTCAACCATCTAATTCTTTAACAAAATACTTGAAAGAAGCTGAAGTGAGCCAAGAATGCAGGGACATAATATCCTCCCTTCCAACTGAAAGAGGTTGGGTAGTCAATCATTTCTATAAATACTAAGGGTTTTGGCTTGCAATTAGGCAGTTGCACGCACTTCTAAGATACCAAAAGCACTTCGAACCTCAAGATTCTGATATCACATCCTTGTCACGGTGCCAAAGTCAGACACCACCTGGCTAAAGGCTGTAATATTTGCCTTAGATGAACCGTTTGCGCTATGTTGATCATCCTCAATAACACCCTTTAACCACTAACAATCTCCATGAGCTTGTACCCTACATAGAGTTAAAAGTCTACATTGATAATCAACTTCCCGACCTACTACCTTCTCGTCTCTCCAAGACTCTTCGCAAGTACTCACCCGCCTTTTGTCTCATTGCCCACAATTTGAAGGATTTAGCTACTAAAATTTGTTTTAGTGTAGGAATCCTAAAGACACTTTTGTGCCTCTATGGCACTTTAGAACAAATTAAGGCGTGTAGAAAAAGGTACAAATTCTATTGAAGAGTTTGATAAGTTCTGTAAGGGAGTGTAAGGGTACCCTTTTGGGATCATGCTTTGAGATACTGGAAGGCAAGTTCAAAGTGATTTTCCTGAAGTATGAGGAAATGAAACAATAGACCATACTTCATTTGAAGACGCTAGCGTAGTTTGTGGACTCCCTATTTTTGTTAGAAGAAGAGGCTACTGGTTTGGTGGACTATATATCAAAAATTTTGTAGCTTTGATAATCTGAGCAATTTAGAGGTAAACAAAAGAGGAATATTGTCCACCAGCGAGACAATTGATGTATTTTTTTGGCATGGTGAGATCGGAGATTAGATGAATTTTCTAACTGCAGATTGTTGAAAATTAAACTTGATTTGATACAAAATAAATTAAGCTTGTAAAATTTAGGTTTAAAAATAGTGTGGCCCAATTTTTACAAATTTATAAGGAAATATTTAGATATTTATGAAATAAATATATAAATATTTAGTTATAAAAATCTAGATATTTGTAGTAAATATCTAGATATTATTATAAATATTTTTAAAAAAAGTTTTATAGCCACTAGATTAGATGTGTGTTGACATAATTTTAACTGTTGATTAAGGAGATGCTGTACTATAAATAGGGATAAATTCCTCACTTGTTTGTCAAATCAAAAATTATAAATTAATAAGATTGTAAACTTTTCCCTCTTTCTTTGTCCATAATTAATTCTAACAAATTTATCTCTTTTTGTAATATAAGCTTTCCACCTTCCTACAAGGTGATATGAGAGTTAAAATGTGAATGACTATAGCAAACAATGAAATAGTTATCTTTCAAGTTCCAATGCTCACGAAGAGCAACTACGATAATTAAAACATCAAAATAAAGGCTTTGCTATTAGCTTAAGATACGTAGGAAGATGTAGAGAAAATGTTTGATGTGCCAAAAAATGAGGCCTCTTACTCAAGATAAAAAATATCTCTTAAAGGATTTTAAAAAAAGAGATAAGAAGCTCTCTACCTCATCTATCAAGCATTAGATGAAAATAACTTTAAAAAGGTTTCAAATGCAATCATCGCCAAAAAAGCATGGGAGATGCTTCAAACTTTATATAAAGATGTCGAAAGATTAAAGAAGATACGTATTCAAACTTTACAAAGTGAGTTTGAATATTTATATATGAAAGAATGTGAATCAATTTCTGAGTACTTTTGTAGAGTTTTGGCGGTTGCTAATCAATTAAAAAAAATGGAGAAAGTTTAAGTAATGTTCGAATTATGGAGAAAATTTTTCGTTCCATAAATTCAAAATTTGAGCATATTGTTGTAACAATTAAAAAAAAAAGATTTAGAGTCCACGACCATTGAAGAACTTATGGACTTATTACAAGCATATGAAGAAAGACAAAAGAGAAAACAAGAAGGCTTGGAACAAGTTCTCTAAAAAAGCTCACTTTTAAAGAAAAGGAAGAAGGTTTTGACAATAAAAAAGGTCAATGTGGAAGAGGAAATGGTTGAGGCTATGGACGTGGACGAGGATGGAGAAGACCTTCGAATTATAACAACAATAATAATGATAAAGGAGAAGACTCAACAAGAGGTCAGGGAAAAAGTAATCTTAACTCAAGGTATGATAAGTCTTAAGTTAAATGTTACAATTGTTAAAAGTTTGATCATTATACTTCCAAGTGTAGAGCTTTCAATAATAAAGTTGATGAAAAGGCTAACTATATGGAAAACAAAGTCAAAAAGAAGAAATGTTATTGCTATCATTCAAGAACAATAACAGTGGTAGTACTAATATATGGTACCTTAATACCGATGTAAACAATCACATGTGTAGAAGTAAGAATATGTTCATGGAGCTTGATGAATCGGTGAGTGGCAATATCTCCTCTAAGGATGAGTCCAAAACACTCGTACAAGGCAAAAGACTGGAGCTACTATCCAAGAAGAAATGGTGAGAGAGGACTTCCTTGTATCAATAATCCTGACTAATTGTACGAAGGATGTCTACTTGGGACACAATTTAGAATGAGCTTTCCAAAAGAGTCTACTTTTAGAGTCAAGAAACTACTCAAACTTATACACACTGATATATATGGTTCTATCAAGCCAAGCTCCTTAGATAAAAGTAATTACTTCCTTTTCTTCATTGGTGACTACTCAAGAAAAATATGGATACATTTTTTGAATGAAAAATTTAAACTTTTTTGTGTGTTTAAAAGGTTTAAAACAGTCGTGGAGAATAAAAATGGATGCAAACTTAAGGCCATGAGATCCAATCTTGGAGGATAATTTATCTCGAAAGAGTTTTGAGAGTTTTATGAAGTAAATAGAATCTATTGTTTTCTAACTGTTTCGAGATCCCCCCAACAAATGGCATTATTGAAGGAAAAAATAGAATCATTCTTAACATGGCACAAAGCATGTTTCAAAGTAATAAATTGCCAAAAAGGTTTTGGGCTGAAGCTGTGGCATGTACGGTATATTTATCCGATTGATCTCTTACTTGATGTATGTAAGGAAAGAAGCCATAAGAAGCTTGGATTAGAAGAAAGCCCGACATTTTTCATTTAAGAGTTTTTGGAAGTATTGCTTATGCTCATGTGCCAAAAGAAGAATGAAATAAGCTCGACGATCGAAGTGAGAAGTTTGTTTTCTTTGGTTATAATTCAAATTTAAAAGGATACAAACTTTACAATCCAAGCAATGGAAAGACCATCATCAAGTGAGATGTGGAGTTTGATGAAGAAAGCTTGTTGAAATAGGATGTTAAAGAAGAAGATTACAACCTTTCCCCTTACCTTGAAGATGAAGAAGTCATGAAAGATTCAACAATACAACAAGCAAGAGAAGTTCAAGAGGAGCTCGCTACTCCACCTACCTTACCAACAATACCTACTCATCAAAACTCACCATCATCATTTTTAAATGAAAGGACCACATCGTGCATAAAGAGTTTGGAAGAAGTTTACAAGGTAACAAAAAATCAAAATTATTTAACACTATTTTATCTTTCTGCCAACTGTAAACAAGTAGGTTTTAAAGATGCAATTCAAAATGAAAAATGGAAGAAAGCCATGAATGAAGAAATAAAAGCCATCAAGAAGAATGATATGTGGGAGCTTACGATACTTCCTAATGGACAAAAGGGCAAATGGATCAACAAAGTGAAAAAGAATATACGTGGTAATGTGAAGCAGTACAAAACAAGATTAATGGCTGAATACTATAGTTAAAAGCAGGGCATCGATTATAAAGAAGACTTTGCACCCGTTGCAAGATTTGACTCATTATTTTCATGGTGGCATAAAATAAATGGAAGAGTAACCAAATCAAGTTTAAGGGGGGTGTTAAAAATTAAACTTGATTTGTCCCAAAATAAATTAGGCTTGTAAAATTTAGGCCTAAAAATAGTGTGACTCAATTTCTAAAAATTTGTAAAGAAATATATAAATATTTATGAAATAAATATCTAAATATTTAGTAATAAAAATCTAAATAAATATAGTAGAGTCTAGATATTTGTAGTAAATATTTAAATATTATTATGCATATTTTTAAAAGAAGTTTTATATCCATTAGATTAGATGTGTATTAGCATAATTTTAACTGTTGGTTAAAGAGGTGTCATGTTATAAATAAAAGAGAGTTCTTCTACTGTTTGTTAAGTCAAAAATAAAAAATCATTAAGATTGTTAACTTCTTCCTCCTCTATTCATAATTATTCCTATCAAATTTATCTCCTCTTATAATATAAGCTCTACACTTTCTAACACAAATATGGTAAGATGTATACACCAAATTAGAGAACAAAAATTGCGTGGTTCTGGATTGAAATTTTAGTCTCATATATATACATATATAGAGTATGGTTTTTGCATGTTTTGTTGTTATCTTTACTAGTACTATTTATACTTGTTAATTATTGATGGTGTGTTTATGTAAGAAAAAGTATGCTCAAGTCTTTAAGGTTTGGTCTATTAAAATAATTAGCCTCAATAATTTGAAAAAGACTTATTAAAATTTCAATTATTAAAAAATAACAATTATATTCAATCAATAATAATCATTTGACAAAAATAATTATTATATTTTTAAATTTTGATAAGGTATAATATATTTAACAAAAATACATTAATAAAATAAAGCATAATATTATTTTCTAGTACATTAATAATATAATATTTATTAATATATTGTAAATTTATATATTTTTATTATATAAATTTTTATTATATCTTAGTATATTTAGCTATGCGTAAACATAATTATAATATAATTATAAGTATTATATTATAATATATTTATTTATAAATTTTTTTATTTATAAAATATATAAATGTATAATACTATAAAATAATATTATGATATATTTTATTAGTGCATTTTTTATGAAGATATTATATTGTATAAATTTTAAATATATAATAATTATGTTTATTAAATGACTATTATTGATTGAGATACGATTGTTATTTTTTTAATAAATATAAACTTAATGATATTTTTAAAATTACTAAGACTAATGAATTTGATAGGCTAAACTTAGAGAGTTAAATAATTTTTTTCCGTTTATGTAATATCTCTTAAATGATTGTTCTCGTTAGAATATACAAGTTTAATATTGCAAATTATAAGATATAGAAGTGCTAAATTGGTAGTAGGATGAACATTAATTGTAATCTGGAAATTAATATTTAAACGTAGTTAATTTGCCAGCAGACCTAGTGAGATTTGCTTCCAAAGTTGGGGAAAATTATTCGGTCATTAGCATATTCCAAAGTTTTTCTAATTTGCTTGTAGTAATAATGATTTTGGATTTGAAATCCAAAATTATTATATGTAAGTATGTAAAATTCAAATAGAATATTTCATATTATAATGAAAAGACGTGGTTAACTTTGATAACTAGCATATTGCACATTCCAATAAGAAGATAATAAATGATTAATTTTGGAAAAAAAAAATTCACTGATATCTTAAATAGCGTAAAATATTAACATGCACTTAAATAGTGTCAAATACCAACAACTCTCTTTGCTTTTGGAAATTATGTCCACAGTTGATAAGCACGAGCCAATACCTCAACCATCTGATTCCTCACCAAAATTCTTCAAAGAAGATGAAGTAAGCCAAGAATGCAGGGACATAATATCCTCGCTTCCAACTGAAACAGCTTGGATAGTCGATCATCTCTATCAATACCAAGGGTTTTGGCTTGGAAGTAGGCACTTGCATGCACTTCTAAGATATCAAAGGCACTTCCAAGCTCAAGATTCTGATATCCTCCTTGTCACTGTGCCGAAGTCAGGCACCACCTGGCTAAAGGCTATAACATTTGCCTTGCTGAACCGTTTGCGCTATGTTGATCATCCTCAACAACACCCTTTACTCACTAACAATCCCCATGACCTTGTACCCTTCATAGAGTTAAAATTGTACATTGATAATGAACATCCCGACATCAACACCTTCTCCTCTTCAAGGCTCTTTGCAACTCACTTGCCTGTTGTCTTATTGCCAGCATCTGTGAAGGATTCAGCTACTAAAATTGTGTATTTGTGTAGGAATCCTAAAGACACTTTTGTATCACTTTGGCACTTTTCAAACAAGCTGAGGCCTGCTGAGAAGGGTACAAATTCTCTTGAAGAGACTTTTGATAAGTTCTGCAAGGGAGTGTGTATGTATGGACCCTTTTGGGATCATGTTCTGGGATACTGGAAGGCGAGTTTGGAAACGCCCGATAAAGTGATTTTCTTGAAGTATGAGGAAATGAAAGACCAGCCCATGTTTCATTTGAGGAGGCTAGCAGAGTTCCTGGGCTGCCCATTTTCGGAAGAAGAAGAGAGTAATGGTTTGGTGGATTATATATCGAAATTATGTAGCTTCGACAATCTGAGAAATTTGGAGGTGAACAAAAGTGGCATATTGTCTACCGGCGTGAAGACTGATGCATTTTTTCGGCGTGGAGAGATCGGAGATTGGATGAATCATCTGACTGCAGATATGGTAGAACGTATAGACCATATCACTGAACACAAATTGCATGGTTCTGGGTTGAAATTTTAGTCTCTTAATTAATTAATATGGTATTTGCATGCTTTATTGTTTTGTTTACTAACGCTGTTTGTACGTGATAATTTTACCTCGAGGGGGTGTTTATTTAATATCTCTGAAATGGTTGTCCTCGTTAAAAATAAAACAAGCATTTTGCATGTTGTAAGATATAGAAGTGACAAATTAATGAGCTGTACGTTGGATAAATTTTGTAATCTGGAAATGTAAACCTAGTTAATTTGCCACCAGCAGTATGCTTCGAAAGTTGGGGAGAATTATTCGGCCATTAGCATTTTTAAAAATTATAATTGGAGCACACAAGTTTACAGATTTACGGTGGCATGAAAGTATATTTGAGTTGTTGTGAAGCATAATATAAATATCTTGTAATCAACATCGGCACCTAGTTCGAGGAACACTAAAATTTAGTGGATGCCGATGGCTTTGGTTTGAATGAAAAAGATAAGATAGCACGTGACACAAATTGGATTGGCCAGAAATGTTTATGACAGAGGAGTCGGTAAGAGCAATTATGACGTCCTGACACCGTATATATAAATTAAAATAATGATTCTTTCTATGTAAATTTTGTAAGGGAAGACAGCCTAGCCTGGCTTCAATTATTCATCTTTTCTTTTTGGTACGTAAATAGATATCTTGACGGACCAGAAGGCCGGCGTTTGAAATTCAAATAAATGGTCCTTCTTCGTTTGGATTTTGAAAAAAGTCAATATATCTCTTGAGATTATTATTCCTATTTTAATTTAACTATTTTATTTTAATTATTAAAAATATCTAAAATAATTATATTATTTTTATTCTTTTATTTTATAATAGTAATATAATCTTATTCTAATATTTAAATTTAAAAGTTATAATAATATTTTAACCTTAATTATTATTTTTTTTTTTTAAATTTATTATTAAATTTATATAATATTTAATTATATATTTTTTAAAAAATATATCATATTATTAAAATAATTTATTTTTAAAAATATGTATAATTAATGTTGTCAAAATTATGTATAATTGTGTAAACATTTAAGTGATTTTGACAATAAATTTAATGTTATAAAAAATTTTACAATTAATGTTATATATAATTTTAAAAATAAATTATTTTAATAATATGATATATATTTTTTAAAATTATGTATAATTGGATATTACAAATATTTGATAATAAATTTTGAAAGAAAGAAAAAATTAAATATCTGTGTAGGAATCCTAAAGACACTTTCGTGTCACTTTGGCAGTGTACAGACAAGGTGAGGGCTGCTGAGAAGGGTACAAATTCTCTTGAAGAGTGTTATGATAAGTTCTGCAAGGGAGTGCGTGGGTTATGGACCCTTTTGGGATACTGGAAGGCGAGTTTGGAAACACCCGATAAAGTGATTTTCTTGAAGTATGAGGAATTGAAAGAACAGCCTGCGTTTCATTAGAGGAGGCTAGCAGAGTTCCTGGGATGCCCATTTTTGGAGGAAGAAGAGAGTAATGGTTTGGTGGGATTATGCATCGAAATTATGTAGTTTCGATAATCTGAGCAATTTGGAGGTAAACAAAAGTGGGATATTGTCCACCGGCGTGAAGACTGATGAATTTTTTCGGCGTGCAAAGCTTGGAGATTGGATGAATCATCTGACTGCAGATATGGTGGAACGTATAGACCAAATCACTGAACAAAAATTACACGGTTCTGGGTTGAAATTTTAGTCTCTTAAATATTTATGCATATGGGGTATAATATTTGCATGCTTTGTTGTTTTCTTTACCAGTACTGTTTGTACGTCTTAATTACCTCTGGTGTTTATGTAATATCTTTAAAATGATTCTCAAATATTCTATATATTTAAATTTACTCTTGTGAAAAGAGAAGGCATATGATAAGAATATAATAAAATCACATCTATTTATATAAATGAGTGTATATGTTTAATACTACTCATTATCTTAGCTTAATAATATTTAATAAAAAAATTAATTATCTGATTTTTAATTATTTAATATAATTCTATTAATTTGTTACATATTAAAAAAGTACTAAATGATTAAGGTATATTAATTTCAGATTTTATTTCTAATTTTGAGGGAAAAAAAAAAGAATAAATAAGTATTAGAAGTGTTGAGCTGATCCAACAACAACTTGTTAATCCAATCTGAATTTAAAAAAAAAAAAAGAGAAAAAGAATCATCCAATTAACATATAAGCTACAATTGATGGCCATGCAGCCAGTCACTAACGACAATGTCGAATTCAATCTCCTCCCATCCAATACCATAACCATTATTGAGATTGTTGATTGATAGTTTTGTGTCCTATTTGATTGTTTATTAATTAATTATTTCTAAAAATTATAAAACTTATCCTCTAATTAATAAAAATTATATCAATTTCAAATATATTTTCTATTTTACTACTAAAGGATTCCAACCCTCAAAAAATCAACTTAACATCTCAATTATAGTAACTATCTTTATTTTATTTTTTAGATATAATTTGAATAATTTAGGATACATTTGATATTTTAACACTATTTTAAATTTGAATAATAATAAAAAAAATAAAAAATTTAATAAATTTCGTGAAATAAAACTTCTCGCTCTTATTAAAAGAACTTTTAAAAGATTTAGGAAAGGAAAACTCTCTTTGCTTTTGGCAATCATGCAACCAACCAATGCTTTACCAAAATACTGTATAGAGTATAATGGGCAAGAAATTACTCTGCTGCTCGGCAAACAAAATGAGATCCCAAGTGCATATATAGTCTACACTGCCCTCAAAAATCAAACACAGTTAGAGATCTTTATATATCTCAAACTCCCCTGATGTGAACATGAAAAGTGGTTCAGTTTTTTATGTGCATTGCATTATACTTAATCCTATCACATTACAAGAAATCCATGTCGGACTTTAGGATAAAAAATCAGACACGGAATCTTATAAACCTTATCGAAACTTATCAAGAATCCAAACCCAATAGTTCACTTAAATACTGTATAGTGTATAATTCCGTATGAAGTGACTGATAAAAAGCCACAAAGAGGAAAAAAAAAAAAAAAAAAAAAAGGAAGAAAAGAAATAACCTCTTATCTTTTGGTGCACCGACAGCGTCATTTTCTTGATTGCTGCTGCAACACAATAATAAGTATTAAATATTAATTAATTGCTTAAATATAATTATAATTATAATTATTTATTATTTTTTTTTTTTTCTTTACGCACAAATATAATCAATTATGAGATCGATAATCTTGCTTTGCAGTGCTGATGGTTCTGCTGCTTGCATTTGATTCATAAATCCTGAATCGCCTTGGCAGTAGCAGAAAGAAATATTTTTATCGGTAATTAATATTGCTGTTTAATTCGAAAGTGTTGTACCTGCCAAGAGCTGCAGTATATTTATTATACAGCAAACGAAGAGGCAAGATCTATGAAAATCTTATGCTTTGGGAAAAGATTCAATGAACAGAAAAAAGCTGGAGGTGCCGTTTCTCTTTCCTTTTTCCCTCAAAATCATGCAAGTCAAATCATAGAAAAAGAGTTCCAAAGTTGAGAGATACAACTCAGCAAGTTAATCAATAATTAACAGATGCTAAATAGTTAATTATGCATGTACATGATAGACCATTCATTTGGCTGAAATCTCTGCAAGTTCCAAAGTTTTAATTTGATCCACATCTGTATGCAATTAGAGATCTTTATACAGCTCAAACTCAACCACACGTTTTCAAACGATAAACTTTTCGCTTCTGCAAAGTCACCAGAAGAATCTTATTTGCTGGGCCACAAAGGGCTTAATTTTGGTCTTCTTCGTCTCGCACCATAATAATTATAAACGTTTTCTTTTGAAGAACGAAGACTTTGGAATGCGTTAAACAACCAACCCCACAATCATTATGTCTTTTAATTTAAGCTATATACATACATTATAAATTTTTTTCCACGCTATATCTTATTATTAAATTGATTAATATTATAAAAATATTTTTTAATATTATATGTACAATTATTAATATTATATTAAAAATATGTCAAAATTTTAAATTAAATTACATATAATATTATCTAAAATTTTTCATTTAATATAAATAATACCTTATTCTTATATGCACTCTAATATAATAAGTTTTATATTTATAATGAGTATTATTTTTCACACTTAATTGATAAAAAATTATTCTGACTTTGGCCAATAGAATTTAAAGCTAAAACTTTAAAGTGGAGTCCAAGCCTCTAATCACTCAAACAAACCCGAGTCACAATGTTATAAAATGTTAAGAATATACAATTTAATGTAGTGAGAAGCATCACCCTTAAATATTTAATTATATGATATGAGCCGTATAAGTTGGTATATCATCAACCTCTTTTCCACTCTTTATTCAAACTAAAATAAATAAATGAAACAAAATCTAGTTACCGACAATCCAATTAAACAGATTTGTCGACGAAAATATTTTAATTTAATTTATACTTCAATATAACGAACCATCTGACTGCATATATGATGAAACGAATAGATCACATCACTCAACAAAGAGTACATGGTTGTGGATTGAAATTTTAATCTCTTAAATAAACAGTATGTGCTTTTTTTTTTTTTTTTTTTTCCTGCTTGTATGTGTTAATTACCCTACCTCGGCTGTATGTAATATCTCTGAAATGACTGTGCTCGTTTTCAATATAACAAATTTATTAATCACAAATTACAAGACATAGAAGCAATAAATTGGGCATGGCAGTAGGATGAGCATTGTAATTTGGAAATGTAAACGTAGTTGCATTGCCAGCAGGTCTTCCGTAATTTGCTTCGAAAGTTGGGGAAAATTATTCGCATTCCAAAGTTTTTTTCTAATTTGTTTTTAATAAGAATAATTTTATGAAAACCCAAAAGTATTATATGTAAGTATGTAAAATTCAAACAGAATATTTCAAGTTATAATGAAAAGACGTAATTAATTTTAATCATTAAGATATTCCATGTTGGGTAAGAAGATATGACTAATTTCGAAAAAGAATTACTATTGTTGATCTTCAATAGTGTCAAACACTAACATGCACTTAGGTTGGATAAATTTATGTAGTAAAATACTTCTAACTTTCTTTTTTTTATTATAACAATTTAATATGCAATAATAGTAAAAATTTTAAGATAAAATATGTATTGTACTTTATTTAACATTTATATTTAAAAATTATATTACTTTCGTTACATTTTCTTAAAAAATTATCGAGAACATAATTAATATAAATATGTACTATTATTCTACATAAATAAAATCAAAATTTTTTAAAATTTTTCAATCAAAATTAAATTAAACTATTAAATAAAAATATAAAAGTACAATTAATTATCTGTTCTATTGACACAACCCTAAACTTAATTTACATATTGTAATTTATTTTTATTTTATCTCAAATTTATCTTTTTCATTTTGATATTTTATGAGGGATATTTTTCTCTTGAAATTTGAAATTGTATTACTTAGAAAGAAAGAATCGGGTATGTAACATTCACCTCTCCTATTGTTACAATAATTGTTAATTGACCGACAAATATAAGGGTCAAGGCATAAAATATCATATATTTAACACTTTTTTATATAAAAAATTATTATCACATTACTAACTTCTTGTTCTAAGTAGAGAAGAAAATCTCTTTATTTAACCATATAACCTCTTTTTAAAAAACAAAAATCTCTCAAACCTTATTTTTCTTGCGTAATCTAATTTCTAATAAAGACTTTTTTCACCATCTTTCTTAATTTTGGTACCAATCAAGGAGAATGTCAAGGAGTAGTCACAATGTGTATCCCCTTATATCACGAAAGTTTTTATTTTCTTCTTAATCTTTAACTTAGAGATTACAAAATAAAAAATACAAAATTGATTGTACCATGTTTTCTCAAATTTTTGGACTAATAACATAAAAAGTTGTGTGTTTGGGGCATTTTAGTAAGGGAAATAACCAAAAATGTCTTCATTTTGATTTAAATTTTTGAAAATGCACCCCTACCCCGCTACCCCCCAAAAAAAAACATTTTAATTCAAAAATGCCCATTGTCATCTTTTTCGAACAAAAATGCCACTAGACCCACACAAATAAAACACGTCTTTGTTTGTTTTCTTCTTCTTCTTCAACAAATCAAATCATAATATTGTTTAATATGTGTTAACTTTAATTAGTTGTTGGTAGTGGAATATTATTGATTCAATTTACAACATTTATTTTAAGGTAAGTGCATGTTCAGTTAGATCCCCCTAGAAAATTTGATTTTGAAGAGCTTCATTACTTTCTATTCTGTTGTACTCGAAACCATCTAATTGGAAATTAAAATTTTTTTGTAACTCAAAAGTTATTTCGTAGTAAGGGAAAAACTTTCGAGTAAGGGTAAATTTTCCCTTACTTGAAACTTAACTTTCGCGTAAGGGAAAATTTACCCTTAGTCAAAACTTAGAAATTTACCCTAGTTTCAAGTAAGTGAAACTCTCCTCGCTCGAAACTTAAGTGAGGAGAAAATTTTCCACCTTTACCTGAAATTAGTTTCGATTTAGTTTTGAGTAAGGAAAAAAACAAACCTTATTTGATGTAGCAAATGTCACTCTGACGAAATTGTTTTTGTTTTTGTGATGCAATGGAATAATACTATTATTTCTGTGATTACATTACAGTAATGGCTGGGCAAGTTATGATTGTTACTCGGCTTGAAGGTTTATGGGAACGGTCTTCAAATGGTTGTGACATTTATATTCGTGGAGAAGTAATGCTGTTTTGTATTGATGCGGATATTGGGTGTGAACAATTTATGGAGATGTTATACATTGCACATGGGATTAATCCAGATGAGTGTAAAATTATAGCCAAAGCAATCTCTATTGATTGTGCACAAGTGATAGGTGTGCCTCCACCGAAGGTAGCACTGATTAATACAGAATTTACTTTCCGTGCCTTTATTTATGTCAATGATGCACGATATGTTAGCATGACGGGTCATTATTACTTGTATCTTACTGTGGAACAGATTGGTGATACACCACATTCAAGTCCATATGGTTCCAATCATCAAACCACTACTGTACCTCCATTTAGATCATTAAAGGGAAGCAACTAGCTAAGTGATGTTGTTCCTGCAATGTCAACGCCATTTAAGTTAAATAGTTAATGGAATAACACAGCTTCAAGTTTTGAAGAATATCAGGCACGTAACTCTCCACTAATTCCTGAGCTCTACGTAGTTTGCCCTAATAATGATTGAATGACAGTTGATGAAGGTTATTCTCCTCCTCGATATCAGGAAGGACCAGTACACGAGTTCCATGATAGTCAGTCAAACTTCGGTGGCATAGACTTTCAACATCAATAGGAAGGTGGGAATGTGGCAAATGATGACGAACTAGAGGGAACAGAAAATGTTCTTATGGGAATGTTTAACAAAAGTAGCTCAATGTCTTATCCATCTGAAACAAATCAATACATTTGGGCAATACCACTCATTCCACCATCCACGACAATGACAAGCGATGCATGCTTAACTTTTGAAGTAAAGGATGTGTGTGTTAGACAGATTTATATTATGAAACAAGAATTAAGAGATAGATTAGGGTTGATGGCACTAAAGAACCACTTTCAGTTCAAGGTTTTGAAGTCAGATACTACATTATTTGAGGTAAAGTGTATTGTAAAAGGTGGTAAATGGCGAGTTCGTGCCACTAAGAACAACAATGATGCCTTCTTCAGAGTCATGCGTATAAAAATTACGCATACTTGTCTAAATGAGCAATTGCAATACGGGTACTGATAAACAAGCAGTCAATTGATTAGGCAGCTTATAAAGGACAAGTTCAAAAGTGCCAGTCAAATTTACACCCCAAAAAATATTCATGATGATATCCAAAGTGAATACAAGGTTTGTTTACCATACTCTAAGATATGCCATAGCAAGAAAAAAGCATTAAGGATCATGTGTGGAGATCCAACTCTGTTGTTCAAGGGTCTCTCTTTGTATTGTTATACGTTAGAAGAGAAAAATTCAAGATCAATAACGGCGATTGAAACTGATGGAAATAACCATTTTTGTACCTTTTTGTAACCTTAAGGCTATATATTCGGGGATTTTGCAATGCCATACGTCCTGTTATCGTTGCTGATGATACATTTCTAATAGACAAATACAAAGAAACGTTGATTGTGGCCGCAGCACAAGATGAAAATGGCCAAATATTTCCTGTTGCTTTTGGTGTTGTTGATTATGAAAATGATGCATCATGGGAGTGGTTTTTTCTTAAGTTACGTGGGGCCACTGGGTTGATAGAGAATTTGGTTTTATTTTAGATTAACACAATAGCATACAAAAGGGAATCGCCACAGTATTTCCCGAAACACAACTCACGAATTTTGTACTTTCTACATATTTGGATATTTGAAGGCGAAATATAATTGAGGCAACAGAAAATTGACACATTCATGGATATTTCAAGGCTGTCGATGTATATCGAGATAGTGAATTCAACTAATTTATGAACAGTTTGCAAACGATGCATCATTTGGTAGCAAAGTACTTGGAAGATAATGTGGCACTCCATATGTGGGCTAGAACACAATTTTCATTAAGACAGTACGATATTCAAACGACAAACATTGCTGAGAGTATGAACTCCCTATTGAGACATGCTCGGTCTCTCCCAATCACTGCTTTAATCGGATGATCAGCCACACTGGGACTGAGACACGGCCCAGACTCCTACGGGAGGCAGCAGTGGGGAATTTTCCGCAATGGGCGAAAGCCTGACGGAGCAATGCCGCGTGGAGGTAGAAGGCCCACGGGTCGTGAACTTCTTTTCCCGGAGAAGAAGCAATGACGATCCTGGGACTAAAAAAAAGATTTAAATAAAAAGAAAGGTGAAACTTTCGAGTTTGTCTTATCAGTGGTACAAAGATTGTTTTACGAATGAAGAGAATTGGCCGTTGCAATGATGGATACTTGATTGAGGCAGTACAAGCAAAAATTGATGAATAAACAAAGTTGTCATGCACTATATACGTTCATCCGGTGTCCCGATTCGAGTTCGAGGTTAAAGACAAGGACATCGTTGAGATTGTTGATGTAAGGGAGAAGAAATACAGTTGCAGATACTTTGATGTTCAACAACTACCTTGTTCTCATGCTTTTGCTGCCTGTAGACATATTCAGCTTTCACACAATTCATTATGCTCGCAATAATATATCACCAACGTGCATGTTGCGTTGTACTCGAAGCCCATTCAATCTCCAAGCAACGACGTTGATTGGATTGTTCCACCTGATATTAGGGAACATGTCATCAAGCCACCAAAACAGTATTCATCTGCTGGTCGTCCATGGAAACATCGCATTCTGTCTGCCAAAAAAGATGTGGTTACTAGGAGATACAGCCGTTGTCTACTGAGTGGGCCATAATCGCGCCACATGCAGAAATCCTATCTTATTCATCCTAGCTGAGTAATTATGTACTTTGTTGTTCATTACTTTGTACTATTTATTTTTTACTGGTTTGTATTGATATTTGGTTTGTTTGTTTATTTGCACGGACCATTTTATTTGATATTCAATGTCTATCCATGTCATATGTACTTAAAATGTTTATAAAACTGATGTATCCTAATTGTCTAACTATTTTTCCTAATTTTGTGTGTGTTATGACAAGTAGATAGTTTTTATGATTTCGGTGGGGTTACTGAAAAACTCGAAAGTGTAGTTTCTAGTAGATAAAAAAATTTAGTTTGCTCAAAACTGTGATTTTGAATAAGCTACTCGAAACTAAACTAACTTGAAACTTAAGAAATCTTAATTTTGAGCAAACTAAATTTTTTTATACTACATGTGCAAATGAAAACATTAAAAAAAAAAGAAGAAATAAGCAAGATATTTGTATATTTTTTATAATATCCATCTAATACATCGTAGTTGAGGTTCATGACATCCAACTTAAGTCTCGAAATTCAATAACAATACTTTAAACATTTCCAATAACATCTTATTCTTATACAATGGTTACATTAAATTAATAATCGGCATGACTATGCAAGCGAAATATGGGTTTTAAGGCTCATTTACGTGTTAAGCAATAATCATAAATGTAATAGTTGAAAAAATAAGAGAGTAAATAATCAAATCGATCAATAAATACCACTGAAAATCATATATGTATATGTGGAGAAATACAAATAGTAAATAAAAAAACTATGACAGTTATCCTGCTCATAAGTTCACAACGACTCTCAATTGCATAGTAGGTCCATCTTCTGAGGCAAAATTGAATAGAATACCTAGTCCTACGTAATGTATAAACAGACAAGTAAAAATCCCGCAATCTTTAGAATTAGGTCCCTGTCGAGGGATCTCTTGAGTCAGTCGATGGTAACTAAATAGGTCCAAGTTGTCAACTATATCACTTCGATGATCCAGTAGATAGAGCAACAAACAATATAATGGCCAAAGGGCAGTGTTTATCTCAGCATCAGAGTGAGTATAAAGGGTTAAATCATAGATGCGGATCTGCTTATCCACCAAATAAATCTTCGCAACCACATAGTGATCGCCGTTAACATATACGGGCACATAAATTATGTCTACCAAAACCCAATACTTGTGTAGACGACTTCTTCTACCCATCACAAACAACTCAATGCCACTGTTAGGGTAGAAGGTCTTCTCACGCAATTCACCACTCAAGTACCCATCGTATGTTGTACGGAGTATAAACTGAAAAAGAAAAAAATAAACGGTCAAGTCAGGTTATTAATAAGCAATTAACAATCAATAAAATGCAAAAAAATAATTTCTTTAAGGCCTTTGTAACTCACCATTAAATGTAGGGATACTACAATCTAATATTGCAGAACCATATCTCGGAAAATAATATGACAGTGTGCAAGCATATCGATATACTCCATATATACTGTGTTAGTGACATGTCAAGGAAAATAGTTAGACATTGTTAGTTGTCTTTGTTCATACAATTTAAAAATCCAAAAAATAAAAAAAATAAAAAATTATAGTTACTAGATCAGATTACATTATCCTTAAGCCAATGACCAGTTTTAAAGACAATCCGAATCCAGTCTAAAGTAATCATGACAGTTTCGGACTCGATACACTCCCTTGGAGTTAAAATCCATTGCAAAAAATACCCTTACACTTCATCAGGGATTACTGCTCGGGGTTGAAACTGATACTTAGGGCTGTAATGGGGCCTAACTCTCAAGTTCAAAAATCGATACCTCCACCAAGGGTTAACATATAAAATCTAAGAGAATTTGGACTTCGTGCATGTTATCCCAAAGCGAGTATTCAAGCTCAATGGGGGTCTAAGAATAATGTGGACAATCGAATCCTCATAAGCGTGGACCTGAAAATAAAATAAGAAAAAGATGTAAAAATTCAATCAATAAAAAAACATGGACAGAGTTCCCCTTCTGAATTCAACATTTCCACAAATATACACCTGTATTTCCATCACTATAACTAGCACTTCAATAACAATGAGGCCTCAGGCACTCAATATCACTCAAAAATTATACTCTCAATGTCTTACCATCAACCAAACAAATGTATTAACGAAATTTTTAATGTCATATATATTATCATGCAAATAACAAATCGACCAAGTTAGATTTCGAAAAGAATACCTGTGCCGCAAATGATCGAATATGTGGTTCGGGTTGAAGTAAACGATGAACATCCTCAATCAACTGATGCAGTGCATCATGGTGTTGTTGTGAGGCACGATTCTACCTAAAATTAAAAGCATCAAAATCAATACGTAACGAGGACAATTGCGCTGAAATATCCCAATTAAGTCGAGATCCTAAATCTGTAGAGGTCGTGACGTGAATGTCATCATGTGATGGCAAATCATCACCTGCAAATCGGTCTTCCTCTTCATCAAGTGAGAACTGCGATCATGCTTTCATCTGTCTGCGGGCACAGTAAGGCCGCGGGCGCTGCAAGTGTTATTACGAACAAAAGGGTTAATACATCAAATTCAAAAATTTAATACCACAAAAAGATTTCACAATTGAAGTGCTTGAAAGTTTAATAATATATATCATACCTTTTTCTCTTTCACCAGTGTCGGTGATAATGCCACAATGGCGGGTACAATATATGCGGCAGGAATGGAAAAGTCTACAGTATCGGCATCGTGGGGGCCTAAATTCATGCTTATTAGGTGCAAGTGTATTCTCACTGTCATCTTGCGACATTTGCTCCTCCTCATCATCTCTTACGGGTATATCTATAAACGATGCATCTTTAGTCACGTCGAGTACGCGGTTAACATAGAGTAACGCCCGCTCCTCAGCCATAAGCTGTAACAATCGCAATACAATAGGAGTCTATCCCACAATAAATATTCGTCAATTAAAAGTAACAATGTTTTTAAGTCCTAACTCACATAACATTCATGTAGAAATTGATAATAATAATAATAATAATATTATTATTATTATGTCCAGCACATTGTACTTAGTGCTTTTGCCCTGAATATATATGTTTTTAAGTCTTTCGTACGAACATTCTTGAAATTCGAATGCCACCTTAATATATGTGGCAACCAGTTGCTAATGTGTATCCCAAACTCTAAACTCGTAGTGCAAATGGTCTAATACATCCACACCTACAAACAATATAAATTGATCAATTCAGTCATGACATTTAAAATCTATCCTTAAATAGAAAAAAAGCAATCGGTTAACTAAGTAGAAAAAATGTTATAGTACTTAAAAGGCTAGTAGAAAACTCTCTAGATTATACTGATTAACATGTGTCTTCCCTTCAACCTTTGCCTTTGCCAACTTTTTTTTAAAATGTGCCACTTATCCGAGAGTAATAATACGATTCAAACACCGATACATGTACAACTAAGCAAGGGAACCTTATGGAAACTAATCAAACTCATGAAGATCGTCTATAATCCTAAGCAGTTAAGTTTTAAAGATGTATCTACTATCACGCCCTATCAATATATACCCGATAAGGTAGTATAGTGACAGTTTAATCACATCAATATTCGATATCTGGCTTAGGTTTAGCCCTTTGTAAACCTCTTTTACCCTATACAGTGAGATGAATGTAACCTTTCTAAAATATCTTTTCTTGAGTCGATCGCTCTTTGAAACAACTTAGGAAATGGTCCAAACCTCAAACCTGTGACTAATATGAACTCAACACACGAAAACCTCATGGTAGTGCCTCCTATAGCATACCACAACTCCTGCCCAACACCTTCAGTCTCAACCTCGTGCATAATCATCTTGTGTACAAGATTTCTAGAAAACTTAAGATATGGATTAATGTCTTAAAAATGGCCCAAACAAATCCATCTAAATAATCGTTGCTACCTAGGTGTAAGCTTCTCCCGAATCACCTTAAGATCATGAACGTGAGACAGCGTAGTCACTATAGCTTCAAAGTGGTCTGCCTTCTTCACCTTCAAGGTTTTGGACACTTTGACCATGTCGCCTGTAAGCATACAAATTTCAATTCATCAACATTTAAACACATATTATTTTCTTTCAATATGTTGGAAAAAATTTAAATATACATCAACCAATTGAATAATCAATATAAGGAATTATGGGCTATTTTCCTCAATTATAGTTTTGTTTTGCTTAAACTCTTGCTTGCTTAAAGATGCTTAAGGTCTTGCTCGAAACTGCTAGAATCTTCATGCTTAAAACAATTACTTTTGAGTATGAAGTAATTAGCTCTTTTGAACAAGACCTTAAAGTTCGAGCAAGCCAAATGCTCAAAATTTCTTCATGCTCCAAATTAAATATTCGAGCATGAAACTCAAATCAACAATAAAACCTTCAAGCAAGCTTCTTACTTGAAAGTGCTCTTATGTTCGTACTTGAAACTTTGTTGCTAGAAACCATAATGATTTCAAGCAAGAAGGTTTTGAGTATTAAGGTCACATACTTCCTTGTGCAAGAGCAAGCTTTCATTTATGCTCGAAACCATTATTTTGAGCAAGAAGGTTTCGGGCACAAAAGGAAGCCTACTTTCCAGTACACCTTCGAGCAGGCTTCTCTTTATGCTCGAAACTATAATGGTTTCAAGCAAGAAGGTTTTGAGCACTTATCAAGAACACCTTCGAACAAGAAGTTTGCTCAAAGGTTCTGCCGTTGCTTCCACCTGTACACTCCCAATTCATGCAAAACCTTCAACAATCTTTCAATTAACCACCAAACATCCGTTTCAACATGACAAACACTTTAGTTAACAGATTTTAACACCTAAATCATGCCCAAAACATAAGTCTATTTAAATTGTAAAGAAACCTAACATGTTGCTGCAAATTCAAGGTTTGGTGTTAAATTTTTGCCGCAAATTGAAAAAAGTCGACAAAGGATGCTCGAACATCCACCGAAATTGCTCGAAGCTTTGCTCACCAAAATTACTCGAATGCAAAAGATACTCGACAGAATTATTTGCTCGAAGGTCTCTAAGGTTGCAATTTGAACGTGTTTCAATTTTGTTTGAAAGAAATTGGAAATTGGGTATAAAGGTGTTTTCATCTAAGTATGTGTAATTTGAGCATTTTTGAATAAAAATTTGTTGGGGAGGCATTTTTGAAAATTTGAGTTAAAATGAGGGCATTTTTTATTATTTTCTTTTTAGCAATTGCATATTTAAAGTTTAATCATCTAATAGTTTAAAGAAGGTAAATGATATATTCTCAGTTTTTTTTATCTAACTCATACAATCTCAAACTTTAAAGGAGGAATGTGATAATATTTTTATTTTATAAATACTCTTGACCCTTTTTTTCTTGCAAAATAATTATTTGGAATTTTCTAATTTATAATATTTTAATTTAGATAAAGGTCTAATATTTTTTCAAAAGTTAGGGGTGCATAGAATATCCCATATCTAAAGTAAAACTCTAATAATAAATTGAGACAAATCTAAAAAATTATTTTGTGACACAAAATAAGAAAAACAAATTATAGTATATTGATTAAATTTACTACTGTGTTAATGAAAGTAATATAAGTTTTTAATATATATTATATAAAATATTATACATATTTTCTTTAAAAATGCTTATGATCAATAAATACTAATTATTACCAAGTAAAAGAAATATTATGAACATTTTAGAATATAAGTTTGTCTTAATTTATTGTAAGAATTTTAATTTAAATAAATTATATTTTTATCTCTAAGATTTTTTTAAATAATAATATAAAATAATAACGTAAAATAAACCTTTTTAAGTTAACATTTTAGTCCTCAAAATATAGGGATAGCAAAAATTTTTGCAAGTTCCGACATGATTCATTCGAATTGAGTATAGAGGTTAAATTTTAGATTCCAATAAGGATCGAGACAGAGATGAGAGCTCATCGTTGTTTTAAAATTGTGCGAAGGAAGAGGATGAAAACCCATCCTTATTTTAAAATTGGGAAGCAAGAAAAGTCAAAATTTTTTAGTTAATTATATATACATCCACCTTAGTTGATAAATAATTGTAAAAATCTCTTTTTTTAATCAATGAAGTCTTTCAAAAAAAACTTCATAATTTTTTAATTTAGTCACCTAAATACTTTTTGTGTGTGTGTGTGTGTATATATATATCTCTAAATACTGAACCCTCTTTACTCTGTCCAGTCTCCACAACTACACCATATCTTGAATTCTTAATGTTACGCAAAACCTTGAATTTTTATTTTATAAATTTAATTTAGATTTAATAATTACATATAATTACTCATATATAATCCCTATATATATATATATATATTTACATTACAATATCCTATTTAATAAAAAATCAAATAACTGATTTTTATTTATTTAATATGCTTCTATTAATTTTTTATTTACATATATACTAAAAAAGTACTAAATCAATCATCAAGGATATTAATTTTGGATTTGAATATTTGCAATTTCAAAAAAAAAAAATGAATAAATATGTATTAGAAGTGTTGAGCGGATCCAACAACTGGTTAATCCGATCAGAATTTAAGAACAAAAAAAAGAGAAAGAATCATCCAATTTATAAGCTACAATAATTGATGGCCGGATCGCCGGTCAGTAACGTAACCACAATGTCGAATTCAATTTCTGCCAGGAACATAATCATGCATTATTTGGATTATTCATCAATATTTCTGTGACTCCTGCCCCAATTACATATGCGAGATCTTGTCAAAGATTTTATCAATTTCCTGCCTAATAGTATATAACTATATATTCGTGTGGACCAACAATCCAGCACGGCTACGTTTTATTTAAAAGGATGCACGATCTATAATCTTTTAAAATGCGAATTATTACATTATATATATATATATATATCATTAGTTAGGGAGTCCAATCCTCAAAAAAATCAACTTAAGATCCCAATTAATTCCAATAACTCTCTTTGCTTTTGGCAAGCATGTCCAGAGTTGATGAGCATGAACCAATACCTCAACCATTTAATTCTTTACCAAAATACATGATGAAAGTCGAAAGAAGAGAATGCAGGGACAAAATATCCTCCCTTCCAACTGAGGCAGGTTGGATAATCAATCATTTCTACCAACACCAAGGGCTTTGGCTTGGAAGTAGGCAGTTGCAAGCACTTCTAAGATATCAAAAGCACTTCCAACCTCAAGATTCTGATATCCTCTTCGTCACAATGCCAAAGTCAGGCACCACCTGGCTAAAGGCTATAATATTTGCCTTGGTGAACCGTTCGCGCTATGTTGATCATCCTCAGCAACACCCTTTACTCACTAACAATCCCCATGACCTCGTACCCTTTGTGAAGGTACAAAACTCTACGATGATAATCAACTTCCAGAACTCACTACCTTCTCCTCTCCAAGGCTCTTCGCAACTCACTTTCCTTTTGTCTTATTGCCAACATCTGTGAGGGATTCGGCTACTAAAATTGTGTATTTGTGTAGGAATCCTAAAGACACTTTTCCGTCACTTCGGCACTTTTCAAACAGGCTGAGGCCTGCTGAGAGTTTGTGCATGTGGACCCATTCGAGATCATATTTTGGGATTCTGGAAGGCGAGTTTGGAAACACCTGATAAAGTGATTTTCTTGAAGTATGATGAAATGAAAGAACAGCCCACGTTTTATTTGAGGAGGTTAGCACAGTTCCTGGGCTGCCCATTTTCGGCGGAAGAAGAGACTAATGTTTTGGTGGACTACATCTTGAAATTATGTAGCTTCGATCATTTAAGTAGTTTGGAAGTGGACAAAACTGGAAAATTGTCCACTGGCGAGAAGCCTCAGGTATTTTTCCGGCGGGGAGAGTGTGGAGATTGGATGAATCATCTTACTGTTGCTATGTTGGAACGAATAGACCAAATCACTGAACAGAAATTGCAAGATTCTGGATTGAAATTTTAGTTTATTTCTTT
Organism: Azadirachta indica; assembly: GCA_022749755.1. Classification (NCBI taxonomy): domain Eukaryota; kingdom Viridiplantae; phylum Streptophyta; class Magnoliopsida; order Sapindales; family Meliaceae; genus Azadirachta; species Azadirachta indica. Next base: position 11,837,494 of record CM040443.1, on the reverse strand, counting down.
GTTGTATACTTTAAGTTTGTTTTTTTCTTATTTTGCTACTAGAAATTTTAGACTCTGAATGAAATCCCTCAGATTATTATTGTACTCTTCATTGGTGATAAACAAGCTTCTTGAATGTATGGAAGTTAATTTTAAATTTTTTTTTTGGTTTGAAGTTTCTTCCAAATTAAATAAACTAATAATTGAAATCTCATTAAGTTCATATATTTTATAAGCATTAATAATAATCATTCTTATTTAAAACACATTTTATCTCTTTAATTTAAAACATATCAAACATTTGTCTGTTGCTGTTAAAACCATCTTCAAATTATTCAAATACTTGTGTTTTGATTTATAATAGTTAGAAAAGCTTAACTCTACTTTTATGGTTGTACTTTGAATCCGTAGATTAATATACACACACAAGAAATTTCGTTTTGATTCCGAAACTTCACTTTATTCATTCTGTTAGGTGATATATAACAAACAAATATTGTTAGCTAGTCTCCTTCATTTAAATTCATTAAATTAAATTCGATAGAAAAATATTTTTTCTCTCTTAAATCACATTTTAACAAGAAAATAATATATTTATCTTTAGTTTTAATAAATTAGATAAACCCAAACTTTTAAAAATTTGAATTAAGATTTTGGCTTCATTATTTTTGTATGATTTGTTTGTTGAGAAACACAAAATGATATTATTTTAAGAATAATCTTCAATTTACCTATTCCATATATTATTAATAATCTTCACTTCACCTCGATATTTATTATAAATCATCTTATATGTCTCCATGTATTAAGTTTGATTATTAAAATTAACTGTTAACTGACAAAAAAATTATATTACCTTTTATAACGTTTAATATGTGTAAAAAGATACTATTACCCCTAAAAAACTCAAACTTAAATTTTTTAAATTTTTTTCCTTTTCGTTTTTTATTCTTCATTCTTCTTCCTTCTGTCTTCTTTTTCTTTTCTTTTATTCTTCTTCCATCATCTCTTCATCTCTCTTCCATGGCTGCAAGCAACCTTTCTTAGTTGTGCAGGTACTACAGCCTTCCATAGCTGCTAGAGGCAGCTCCGATGGCTGCTACAGGAATCATCAAATGGCTGCTTCCAGCCTTTCATGGCTGCTATAAGAAGCATCAAATGGTTGCTTTACGAATGAACAAAGAAAAGGAAAAAAATAGTTATAATTGTAATTTATCAATTTATCCTTTAAACATTTAATTTTAACAATTGTACTTAATGAATTGGGGGTGCCTTAATAATTTATAATAAATTTGGAGGTATAGTGAAAATTGTTAATATATGAAGAGAAGAAATTAAAGATTATCCTTATTTTAATTAAAACTTAGACAAAATATTAAGTTTCTAAGTTTTAGACAAAACATATCATTTAGTGAGTATTATGAACCACTTCCGTATCTTTCTCTCTTTAAATGGAATTAACAAAAGATGATTTTTTTTTTTTTTCTTAAATAGATGGATAGAAAGAAAATAAAGATGAAACGTTAGGAATGTCTAGTAGACAATTTTGTTCCTGAAAAAGCCCCGAAAGGCCTTTGTCAGAAGGATGTTGGGCTTGAGCCCTGTGCGGCAGAGGCAGTTTCCTTCGTCCACATGGGCTATCAAATTTATGGTATTATTGCACTGGGGTAAGTCATTAATCACTTCTGTAAGTGTTCCAATTTTAAGTGGGCGAAAAGAAAGTGTGGCCCATAAACCTGAGCCCACCAAAAATATCCGAATTGGATTTGAAAAGTTGCCTTCAATGACAAAATTCACATATATAATCTATAAAGAATGTGACTATTAAACATTTTGCATTAGTCCTTTACCGGCCGACTATTAGTAAATGCTAGTAACAGAGGCAACCTTCACCTGTGTGCTGACAGCAATACGGCAACAGCATAAATTTCCAAAATAGGCAAAAGAAGAGGCCTGAGACTGGCCACGGATTGCGCTGCAACTTACGTACTTTGTATAACAAAATCCAGCTACGGAATTGAATGAAATTTGGAAAAATTACATTAATTTTTCTCTTCCCTTTTTATTAGGTTTTATCATATGGGTCTTAAAATTAATGTCTGCTATTCTCTATATTGTTTGGATAATATTCTTGCATTGCATGGCCAATCGTGAAACGTACGTACGTACGTACGTAGTTATATATGCAACGTGAAACTCATGGTTCAAATTTCTGCAGTTAGGTTGGTCATCATAATCATTCATTGCACACGTTTTTCTTTCTTTCTTTCTTTCTTTCTTGCTTTAATTGAAAGAAGGTCAACCGATCGAAAAATGTTGGCTGTAAATTAAAACAAATTAAGGATATCAATTGGCACGAGTCCCATATTTAATTTTCTCTAAAAAGATTCTGCTTACGCATGAATAGACCATGCAAACCAAATTACAAGCCTCTCGTTATTAATATTTGCACTCAAAATGGAAAATTAAGAGTTACAGCTTATCCTACCGACCTCTCAACTAGCAGATCTTTTTAGCTACATAGATATAATATATACGTCCAAACAAATTAATTAGAAGTGTGACACTTGTTCATTGTAGCTAATTTTTTGATTTTAAAGTTAGGTGGCTTTACATATATATATATATATATATATCACCATTATTTGGTTGTTAGTACTATTACTATATATATGTAATAGCTAGCTAAGCTAGGGTTTGTGGTGGGTGGTCGAATGAATGACGTGCTTTTTACTCCACCTCAAGTGTCGATGTTGTATTTTATATACGTAGGAGGTGGGCTAGTCTAGTTCATGAATTTCGTTTGTAGGTAGCGGTAGGAATACGATTAATAATTATTGAGATAATGAATATAATGGAAGGAAAATCTATCACAAATTCATTTAAGTACGTACCTAGCTAGCTTTTTTATCACATTGATCATTTATCACTACCCAATACACACGTTTGCGTTATACTCCCTATTTGGAGTAATGCAAGCACTAGACTTTCTATTCTCAATGCCTAGCTCCTTATTCATAGTTCGGGGAACAAAAGGTGAAAAAGCACGTTTTTTGTTAAGAACTTTTTTAAAAGCACTTCCAAGTTGGGTAGTTTATTTTTAACTAATTATGCAATAGCTAGAGTAAAAATGAGGTCATTTATAACTAAAATTTTATCTTCAAATTAAGCTTTTTACTGGCTAATCAGGTAGCGTTGGTATCGCCCTCCCTCCTCCAAGTTGATTCGTTTTTAATTTTTCCATTGAAAACTTGCGCGTATGGAGTTTGCGTACCATTTATAGTGCATTAATTATTCTTATGAAGGTTACCATTTTAATAAAAGTACTTCACGTGGATTGAACATCGTTATTTAATAGATATTTAAATTAATAATGTAACTCATACGTACATTGTCAACTTATAGCAGCAAAATTACATATAATTAAACGAACTCTTAATTACTTGAAATTCACCCAACTCCTTTTCATATTGTTCGTAATATACAAAATTATACTTTTCATAACAAATGTAAGATAAATATATATTGTTTCCGAAAAATTCCCATAATGTGTGCACTAAAAGAATTGTAATCAATTTAATAAATTGTGCCTAGAGGTTTAATAATTAAATATATTAATGCAGACATCTGTGACTTACTTGTATATCTAAAAATAAAGAAAATTACTCGGTGTATAGTGTTTGAAAATGAGGGTAAAAGGAAGGGTTTGGAGTTAACAATAGAATTATAATTAATCTAGACTCTATAATGCAATTATCAAATTCAAAAGGAGAGCAGGGGCAGAAGAATCTTGGTGGCTGCTTTAATTGGCAAACTGTGACAAAAAAAAAAAAAAAGATACGGAAAATTTCTCGGAGATTAACGCGCTGACGGTAACAGTAACAGACAGCTCCAGTCCAGAAAACAAAAATCAATCTGAGTCAGCCGTCAAATTAAAACGTCTTTCAAAATCCGAATTTCGCGCCCCGTCAAACATCACGTCCCTCTCTCTTTTGTTTCTCTGAGTCAGCTGTCCACTCACAACTTGTTTTATTACTTATAAATTTCATAAAATTACGAATAATAATAATAATAATAATAATAATAATAAAAAAAAAAGGAAGTGTAGGTAATAGTAATAAGTGGAGTATATATTTACCAGTGAGTCAATCAATCGATCAAGTTGATGATGGAAGGAACGAAGGCAGCAAAGTGTTTGACTCGAGGACCTTTAGAGAATCAAAATAGGCGTGGTGGCCGTGGGGACCGACGTGGGCCTAATTGTCGTTTCAGTTATTATGTGGGCGCGTTTTGATTCCGGAATGTAGAGCTGAGCAGAGGATTGAGTTTTGTTTTCCGGGACCATCCCATTCCTTGGATTGGATGGTTTCTTCCAAAATTGGCGGGAACGATTTTCTCTGTCCAAAACAACTTTATTAATTATTATTATTATTATTATTGAAAACTAAAAAAACAAAAAAGAAATTAAAACAAAATTCTTTTTGCCGAATAGATTATCATTTATCAGTGCAGTTTCAAACTTTTGGGTCCACCCTACGAACGTGGACCCAGATCATAAAAAACGGGTTCCAATCCAAACTCTCGCCCAACTCTAGCCAAACCGAACCCATCCACAAAAGTATTTATTATTTATATTTTAAAAAAAAAAAAAAAAAAAGGGGCGATTTGGTGCCGACGTCAAAATCGCACCCCTATCGCTGCTTTTGACCTTTTTCTTACCTGGACGATGAACTGGCAACGAATCAAGACGACCCTTCGTGTCGTTCAAGAGGCCTCTCTATAATTATATTAGTTTTTTTTTTTTTTATAATATTTTAGTCCAAGAGGAGCCAAGAAAAAGGGGGAAAAAAAAAGAATATTATGACACACGTGTTACGTGCGTGACTTCCATGCTGGCTCCACATGTATATCTGCTCACCGGTCTACCGCATGTCACGTGCACCTTTGATTCTCCCAACAAAATATTTCAACAAATTGTTATAAAATTTAAATAAACAAATGAATACCACCTCGCTCACTGCAACATCATCAGTCTGTTCCGGTTTGACCGTTGACTGAAAGCTGAAATAAGATTTATTAAATGAATTTAAAATTACAGCTAATCATAGTTAGTTGCATAATCGATGGATTTGGGTATGGGGTGGCGAGTGTTATAGTAATAATAGTGATACTTCTTCGGAAAACCGTTAGCATGGTAGTTAATAGTAGTTAGCCGTGGTTTTGTCAAAGTTGGTTCATCAGATCTAGGATTGTTTCACGTGGTCAACTGTTACACCAATGATGAACCATCTTCCTTTCTTGCATGCATAGAATACTGCACAAGATATTAATTAAGTTGGAAATTTAACAAGTGAAGCTTATAAACTTTATATTATGATGAATTTAAACACGTCTAATCACAAGTCTAATATAAATATAAAAAATTCATTCGTACCTTCTTAACTTGTACCATAATTCATAAGGCATAATTATTCTTCCAATCCGTCGGATGAACAGGATGTTATGATTATATATTTGGTTATGTATAATCATTAATGATTAAATTAATTGGATTGATAAAATTAACGTGATTAGTGATCAATGTTGGCATATTGCTTCGGAAAGTTAAGGTTATGTTACGCCCACCGGGCCAACAGAATCGCTTTTATTACATCTCAGCTGTCTTGTTAGTGCGACTAACTAACTACATACATACAACATGCAAAATTACAAATCAATTCAGAACTGGCACCATAACTAATTTCACAGCCACGAGTCATGAAATATACATAACATGGCAATTTGTACTATGTTTTGTATTGATATAATTATATGAAACTATTATTAATCTTAAGATTAAATTAAGTTGCTAGTGGAAACCAGGCTTCCTATCCCAATCGCAATCTCATTCTCCGCTTGTCTTTTAGGACTATGTAATGCAATTACATACATACACATATACATACATTTGCTAAAAAATGGCTGCAGATTAGGATGCCACTCGTTACACATTTGGCTGGAAATGCTAACCAAAATTTTGTCGAGGGGGCGAGACAAATTCCGAGAGTTGAGTTGAGTTGAGAGTTTTTTTGGTCTGATTTAGATTGCAAATGGTAGGACGGATGGAGTGCCCGTCGCATAGATGGAGCACCATCCGTCGGTCGATTACAACTATGAATCACAAATAATTAATTCTCGTGGAGTGGAGTGGAGGACACCGATTTCACACTCAAAATTAATTTCAACATCGATGTGGTATTGTATGGGCAAGTCATTATGTTTATAAGGAATGGGAAGCATAATTGCATGAATAATGGGTTTCTGTTGTTTGTTTTTTAGTGATTAGCTAGCTAGATTTAAGATAAAGTTACATGGGCTTGTTAACTGTTTGTAGAGGCAGCACAAACACGAACATAAAACATGTATACCTAATCTTAACGTATATAACATATATAGTCAAATGTCAATACGTACAACAACAAAGTACCCTTATTTAATTAATATTAGATTAGACACAAGATTTTTCTTTTTTTTTTTTTTTAAATTTTGGTCATGTAATAAATAAAATATACAGGATTTAATTAGTAGGTAGAGGTAGAGAAGTAGATCGCAGAATCAAAGGGCATGGATTGGAATTGTGTATGTGGAGAAACATAATACAGCAAATTAAGGAGTGGAAATTGGAAAATGATGGATTCGGATTTGGGATGGGCGAGGGCACGTGCGGGGGGGCATGCACCGTGAGACACGCGTGTATGCGCCCGCACTAAGATTGACCGACCCAAGTAAAAGACTTAACCCCCCATGTGCTTGGCATTAATTAATTTTTATCCACCACACCAACACCAAGCATTCTTCAAACCCCACCTTCTTTTTTTTTTTTTTTAATTTATTTTTTTAATTTAATTTAATTTAATTTTTTAATTTTTTTTATTTTATTTCTAACCGACTCTGCATCAGTTTTTTCTGTATCAATAACGTTACCTACTCACCGATCCCATCCCATCCTATCCCCTCTCCTCTCCTCTCTAATAACTATTTTATAAATTAATTAAATTTCTTAAATCATTTTACAAATCCATTATAATATAGTTTATATATATATATATGATGTGAGAAAAAAAAATTATGTATTAATTCCTTCAACTATATATTATTATGTATATAAAAAGTCAAATTACTGAGACAATAAGAAAATAAAAACAATATATAATACCAAATCTAAATTCGACTTTACTTATCATTAAAGGTACTTCTATTAACACGTGAGTGATTTTTGTCTGTCTTATTATTGCAGTACTTTTACTTCTAATAATTTTTAACAAAGTATAATAATATTCAGAGTTTCTAAATTTTTATAATATTTTAAATGAAAATGTAATATATATATATATATATTTTTTTAACGCAAGTCCTTGTTAGCACACTTAATTAATTGAACGTTGAAAATGATAATAAAAGTCACATTTCTAATATATAACAACATATTTGTAATATTTAATGTCTTTTTATATAAAGTATAACATTGAAAAATTGATAATTAATATTATATGTATGTATTTGGCATTAAATTGACAATAATGTATTTATATCTACTTCACATGATAAATCTGATATATATGTTGTCAAACAATTATTTCATTTTCATCAATCTTAATATCAAAAATATACTCGATTCGCTCAAAGTATTTTAATATTTTACTAAAATATTCCAAGTATAACATGTAGGAATTGAATCCAATAAACTTCTATTGGAACATATTATATCTACAATAAATTCCTTTTATTTTATTTATATAATATTTAAATTTATAAATGTTTTTGAACGAATTTTATAAAAAAAAAATGAGAAAATTAAGCTGCCGGAACAAAATCAGGTTTTAAATTATAATAATGGAGATATTCATTTTGTAAAATAGAAAACATCATGCTGGCAAGAAGATAATTTATCAAAACACGTCTCGAACATGTTATATTTTAAAAATGTTTTACTTGTATGTTGGATGACAATCTAAATTAGAAAATGTATGTGACTTGGACGAGACAATAAATAAGCATTTGGATCAAAATGAAATAAAAAAAAAATTGAGCTGAAAAACACACAAAAATATATTTTTTATTTTTAAAATATTATAATAAATAAATACAACCCCTTTGCCAATGTAAACAAAATTTAAACCCTAAATTTTATCACCGAAAAATATACAGAAACATACGCAGTTACGCAGACATCAACATAAAAACAATAACGTGTCTTATGAGAATTAAATCAGATAACTATATTCGATAAAAATAAAATTTGGAAAAAGAGTAGAAGGAAAGCAAACTAGAACTTTAATCGAAATAACAAAAATAATAATAATATTAATGTGTTACACAAATAAAGTGGTACACTACACAGATTGTTGGGCACTTAGCATTCATACAATTTGGACAATTTTCTTTTCTTTAATAGTAAATATGTACATTGGATCTGGTACGAAATTCTTTTTCTTTTGACATTTTCATTGGAACAAAATTTATTGCATACCATACAGCATTCTTAAATTTGCTTGATGTCAAAAGGCAAACCCTAGCCTTGATAGGAAATATATATACTTTCCCTAGCAACAATTATTATTTCCTTGGTTTGGCACATTTAGGAAAAAAGAATTAAAAAATTAATAGATAATGAATCTACCGTTAATTATATGAAAGTTTTTATCAAATTCAGTAGTTATTATACGATATTTTGTAACTAAGATTATATTTAATTTTGGTGTTTTATGACTTTAAAGTTAAAATTGCTTGAGATTAAATTATTATATATCAAATATAAGGGAAAAATTAGTGGCCTTACTAAAAGTTTGTGTTATTAATAATTTGATTGGTGTGTTTCAAACTACATTAGTCCCACATGAAACCTAAAAAATTATATTAAAGGATTTTTTGTTTTTATATATATAAAAATAATTTTAATGATATTTTTGAAGAAAATTTACAAATAAAAATCAAATTCTTGTCCAGACTACATTATTTTAGTATGAGCAAAATTCAAATCTCATATATTTCGCACCATCTTTGAATATTTTACTGGTTGATCCAATTAAAAACCACTATTTTTATTTTAATTTTAAACAATAATAAATAATTTTTTTAATGGATATTAATAACATATTATAGTTATTTATAACAAATAAATTCTTAAGAGCATGATTTATTTAAAATTAAATAACTATTAACTCCAAACTTGTATATAAGTAAAACTTAACGTATTTAGTCAACTTTTTATTTTTAATTACTTATTAAAAATATATAGCAATTGACCATGTTGCTCACTTTCTAACGAGCAACACTGCCGCATGAAATATTTTAAATTAGATAATATGTATTTTATAAAGTGGACACCATAGTTTCACACATATATTAAAAAATTCTTCCTTAATAATTAATTTATTTTGTTAGTACTCATTATAATTTGAAATAGATTTTATAAAACATTTGCATATTGACTGGTCAAGAGTTAATGACAGCCCTAAGATTAGGATCACAAACCTAATTAATAGGGAGTTAGGACACCCCTATGGCAATTCAAATCTAAATCAGCCAATCTTAATCTGCCATCTGTCACCAAATCAGTTTCCTATTTTGCCCCCCGCTTTCTCCACAAACCGTGGAACATTACAGTCTCACCCTATTTTTTTTTTTTTTCAACACGTGACTATTTCTCTTACCCAACTGATTAACATCTAACGCTCGTGGAGTACGATAGCCTACAGCTCGCACCCTCGCTAAAGTACGCAGAGATCGTTTTAGAATCGCTACATAAATTCTAGTTTAAGAAACTTCCTGTTTTAAGTGCTGAAATAATACTTGGTTTTAGGGAGAATTTAAATAGAAAGGAGAAAAAAAAAAATCAACGAAAGAGAGAAGAGGAGTGCAGAAAGAGAGAAATTAATTAATTAATTTTAAAAAAAAAGGGGTGTCTGTGTATGCGGTACTTCATGTTGATTTTTCAAGTTGCGGGTTTTAGAGTATCGTGTCTGGTGTCCGATTAGTAAACTAATACTTTTTCGGAATATTTTATTTTGGTTATGGTTAATAAATATTAATAAAATATATAGTTTCCTTTATTGAGAGTGGGATCAGCGAAGGCTAATAAAATCTCCTAAGAGTCACCCTCGTTCTATATATATATAGTGTTACTTTGTTGTTGTTCATACAGTTAGAACGAGGAACGCTTTGTGTTGTGTTGTGTTGTTTGAGAGAACCAAGAAAAATTTTTAAGTGTGTAGAAGATCACAAATCCTCAAGAATTGTAATGGGTAGGTACCAACTTTCTTGTTTTTGTTTCTCGTGCGCTGCTTTGTTTCCGGGTTTTCTTGATTTTCAGCGTTTTCTTGGTCTTGGTAATCTTCGTTTTCTGTTTTATTCTTTTCTGTTCACGTTGAGTTGTGAGTTGGGTGGTGGGCAGTTGTAAATTGGAAGTTTTTGGTGTTCTTCATTGTTGGTTTGGGTTATTTGGTGTTTCTGTTATTCTTGGTCTTTTAGATCTTTAATTGACAGTTTGGCGGTTTGCTGTGGTGTTCGTGCTTGGTTTATCTCTTCAATTGGTTTTCTTCATATCTAAGGCCGAAGATGTTTGTAAGAAGTCCTTTCAAGAAAAAATTTAGTTTCATTTTCTTTTCCCTTATTCTCTTTTCAAGTTTTAGCATCTCTTTTTTGATTGGTTGTGGTGATTCTTGTTCTTTGATTGGTCTGTTTTTATTCTCTCTTTATCTGAATAATTGTATTTGGCCTTTTTTTTCAGAGCTCAACATGAGCTTTTCACATGACAGTGATGATGAATATGAGAAACTCATTCGGAGAATGAATCCGCCCAGGTATTGCTTGCCATCTACTTCATTTCTTTTAACAGAACCAAAAGTCTTTTCTTCCTTCTTTCATTGAAAAAAAAAACACATTTTTTTCCTTTCTAAAGGGATAATTGGCCCTAAATTTAACCGGACTAGAGTTGAGATTTACAGCACTTTGTTGAACGAACTTTCTTTCAGGGTTGTGATTGATAATGAAGCCTGCAAGAATGCAACCGTCATACGGGTATGGCTATTCTTTTCTTTTCTTTTTTTTTTTTTGTACTCACTGGACATCAGATTTTGGCATAAGTTTTTCTTTGCTCTGTTTATGGCCTTTTTTGGTACTTAACTCTACCTTGTTGATGCTGCAGGTTGATAGCGCAAACAAACATGGAATACTTCTCGAAGTTGTACAAGTGCTTACTGATCTTAACCTTATCATAACTAAAGCCTACATATCTTCTGATGGTTGTTGGTTTATGGATGGTAAGATTATATCTTTTTGTCAAATCTGTTATTTTTTATTTTTCAGAGTGGATATAAAGTTTCTTATGTTCTTTTTCTCATATAAACAGTGTTCAATGTTACTGATCAAGATGGAAACAAGATTACTGATGAAGGGATAGTAGATTATATTACAAAGGTGAGTTGTTAATTGATTTTTATGTTTGCACTGCTTTTGTGCTTATAGGCATCTGATTATTTGTGTTTTACCTCTCAGTGTCTTGGGCCAGAAGCTTGCTTTGCTTCCTCAATGAGGTCTGTTGGGGTTAAACCATCAATGGACCACACAGTGATAGAGTTAACAGGAAGTGACAGACCAGGGCTACTTTCTGAAGTGAGTGCTGTTCTTACTCACCTTAAATGCAATGTAGTGAATGCAGAGGTGTGGACTCACAACACACGGGCTGCAGCCGTGATGCAAGTAACAGATGATGAAACTGGTGGAGCTATCACTGACCCAGATAGGCTATCTGTGATTAAGGAACTTTTGTCGAATGTGCTCAAGGGAAGCAAAAAATCTGGGTTGGCTAAGACTGTGGTCTCTCATGATATCACTCATACGGAGAGGAGGCTTCACCAATTGATGTTTGCTAATAGGGATTATGAACGCACTGAAGATGATTCCTTGGATGAAAGGCAAAGGCCTGATGTGAGTGTTGTTAACTGGTACGACAAGGATTACTCAGTGGTTACAATTAAGTGTAAAGACAGGCCAAAACTTCTCTTCGATACAGTTTGCACTTTGACAGATATGCAGTATGTTGTTTTTCATGCCAACATTGATGCTGAGGGGCCAGAAGCCTATCAGGTATTCTATTTTCTTTCTGTACCTGTTCATTTTAAGGATCACAAAGTGTCTTTACTTACTTTTGTTTATATCTAATTAATTTTTTATTTTTTCTTTTGCACGATTTTGTAGGAATACTACATCAGGCACATAGATGGATCCCCTGTGAAATCAGATGCAGAGAGAGAAAGAGTAATACAGTGTCTAGAAGCAGCAATTAAGAGAAGAGTTTCTGAGGTTTGTTCAATAACACACATCTGAATTTTGGATTGTCATTTTAGGTTTTATTTAGAATAGTTTCATTTATTTACTTAAATGGTGCATTTTAACAAGTTGATTAGTGCATAATCTCAACTGTTCTCCCAGTCCAACTCTTTTAATGTTTTTTTAGGTCACATCACTTAGTATATATAATTAGATGAAGACGGTGTTTGTGCTTATTCTAAAAATAATTTAATGTAGGTCTGATGTGTATTTTTACCGTTTTCTTGCCCTGTTTCTTATTAGATTTCAACGTGCCCCTCATGTAGAAATGGGATGATGTTGACAAGAAGTGTATATTAAAGATGTATTTTTAATCTAGTGTTTTATGATTTTCAGTGGTCATTATCAAACCATGGCTTGCAGATCAACCCCAATCAAAGAATCTTGCTTCTTCATTTTCCATTCTTTTTGTCAGATTATGCTTTGTTATATCTATCTGTCAAAGATGATGTGCTTTGATAATGTGTAAATGAATCTTTCTTCTTAAGCAGCCACATTTAAATAATCCTTTTCAGTAGTGACAGCTCAAAAAAATACAGCTGAATGAAAACAAAATCGTTGTGAACCATTTTTGTTGTTTTATTGTTTCTCTAAGATGGTACATTATTTTGTATATTGATTCATTTGTTCCTCATTCAGGGTTTGAAGCTAGAATTGTGCACTACAGACAGAATTGGGCTGCTATCTGATGTTACACGCATCTTCCGGGAGAATAGTCTCGCTGTTACTAGGGCAGAAGTTACAACTAAAGCAGGCAAAGCTCTCAATACGTTCTATGTTCGTGATGCTTCAGGTTTTATTGTTGATGCCAAAACCATTGATTCCATCCGACAGACAATTGGACAGACTATACTTAAGGTGAAGGGTAATCCGGATGATCTAAAACCAGCGTCACAGGAATCTCCTACTAGATTCCTCTTTGGTGGTCTCTTCAAGTCTCGATCTTTTGTTAACTTCGGCTTGGTTAGATCTTATTCTTAAGGAATGGACTATAGCTCACCTCCATGTACATATTTAAACCCAACCTAGAATTCTACTACAGTCTAGCCTTTTAGGAACTTAAAGTTAACTTAAAATTTTAGGAACAGACAGTCATCTCATCTCTCGAAGGTGGTGTTATAGGGAAGTCATAAAGTTACTCCTATTGCTTGTAAATTCACCCAATTTGCGCTCTTTTAACGATTATTTCTTTGGATCCAATCTGATGTTGGAGCCATGAAGGCAGAGAAGGATATCCAAGTGTAACGACCATGCAACAGCAGCTTTAACTTTTGTACATAATTTACTCACCGTATTCACTCAATCTTCTGGCATCCATTATATGTCTCTTTCTTATTCGTTCTTTGAATTTATTTTTATGTTGGTGGCAGGACTTATGTTTGACATTTATTTTGGACTGATGCTCACAAATATTGAAGCAAATACTCCCAACAAAACTAAAGAAAAGGGTCAAATTCAAAGTTAGAACCCAACTGGAATAATTATTTGTTGTGGAAAAATGATGTCATCGATTTGTTCAATTGCTTTTTACTGTTGGATGAAGCTACCAACCTTGACCATTAAGTTCCTCCATTTAAGCAACAGGTCCCGCCACATTGGTGGCAGCTTATGTGTAGGTTAATCATAACCGGTAATCTCTACATTGTACCAGAGATTTGGATGAGAATTTCTAACTTTGGATGAAGACTTGCATTTAAAGATGGGTTTGGCTTGTGAAAATGAAAATGGTACTATTTTCAAGTTAGACAACTCATTTACACTTTTGAAAGAAACTCCGGGGACTTGTTCATTTGGGTTTCTGTTTCTGTTTCCTTTTTCTGGTCCCATTGTCATTGTGAACCCAAATGGGAAATAAACGATTCTGGAATTGAAAATGGGATTTTTCTATTGAGAGCAGTTCTTGCCAACAACCAAAAATCATTTTGATACGTAGATCTGATCCATCGCCTTCCATCCTCTTTGAAACGGTCCAACCAAATCCCTTCTGCTCTAATTGAAAGTTTGAAAGTGATTTGGTTCTTCTTTTTGACCAAATGCTAAGAGGATGATGTCGTATAGAATAACCTAGCCTAGCCTAAAAGCATAAATGGAAAGAGATAAAGGCAGGACAAAATGCGTTTCCTTTTCAGAGTAGTATCCTCATACTCATCATTCTGTATCATCTTCAATACCTACATGATTGGCACTATCATTATTGGTTGTTGTGCAGAATCTACTCAGGGTACTGCCACGTGGCTTTTCGTCGGAGTAATGCATCAGACTCCACAAAGTAGCTAACTCATTGCATAATTAAATGACTCGTGCGGTTTAAGGTGTACAACATTGTATACTTGAGCTCTTATTAACAACAATTTTCGAGGCTTGGCAATGTGCAATTAACGAACGAAGCGGAAAAATCTATTTCAGTGACTGTTGAAACCTGGATTTTTGCAGGGAGCAAGAAATCTGATGCTCTCTTCACATCTGCAAATAATCTATAAGATCAGACTGTAGGCTAAATGTAAAACCAATTAATTAATTTCAATACATGCATATTGCAAGGAACACGAGCACACTAAAATAGACGTGCGCAGAACTGATGCATCATCAGAGTGTTTTTTTCTTCTACTTGGGCCTGTCAACAGTCAATGTTCTTGCTCTTAAACATGTCGAGAACCGGATGCAGATTTTATATGATACCAAGAAAAAAATAACGGAATTGTTTAGTGATTCCAAAGCACAAGTTTAGTGGAACAACCAAGTTGGCTTTATTATCATAATACAATCATGACCATGCATTTAGAATTAAATATAATCGGCTCTGACTGTAAATGTTTATCCAATCAATTAGCTGTTTAAATCTCCATGATGTCTGCCATAATATTAAAATAAAGAATACCTTGGCCTTAAGGAACTTGCTGCTTTATGTAATTTTATTTAACTATTAAAATGTCATGTGGCTTCTGAGGATCTTCTCACTGAAAACTTTGGGTTCTTTAAATGTGTGCACTGATTCCTCCCCCCACATGGAGGACGATCAGCAGTGCAGGTTTCTTAAAGAAGCAGCAACTGGGCAGCCTCATCTCATCACATGAAGGGCTTACCAAGAGTTATGCATATCATATTTTTTATTGCACTATACTTGTGTAGTTATCCTGTAATTGGATTTCATACCTGGCATATGACGTGCCACTCTGCGATTGGGCTAATCGTGGGATCATATACACATGATTGGCTGACAGAGTGCCCATTTGTTGACTGCAGGATTTCTACCATATATGGCAGCAACATGTGTCAAATCTTTTTGAATGGTTTTATAATTAGAATGAGTCATATTAACCCTTATATCAAATGCTTAAGCTATCTCTATCTCGATCTCAAAGTGATGCCAACAGCGAAAGTACATAAGCTAAGGAGATGAAGAACATAAAAAATAAGGGAAAAACGATGGAAGACTCTGATGCAGAGTTCCCAGGCTTCCAAATTTGTGTTCACAAAGATGAGTTTTTGTTTAAAAGGTCATTGAGCAGGTTGCAAAGGCGAGCTCCATGTCCTCTTAAGCTAATTAAGCCTAATGCTTCTTCTCTTGAATGCAAAGGTGTATCAAAAGCAATGGGGTGCAACTTGAATTCAACATCATCATCAGCAGCAGCAGCAGCAACAGCACAATCTTCTTCTTCTTCATTCAGTTCATTTTATCAAAGTAAAGATCCCATTCCTCTACTTTCTCCTCTTGTGTCGCCCTCGTTGCTTGAATCTTCATATATTCAAGAAGGAAATACTGCAAAATCCCATTGAAGATCTTCCAAGCTCTCTCTGTCAAATCAAATGTCATCTATGTGCAATGAATAATCAATCTTGTATGCTGTAGTAAATGTGAATTGGCTATGTATATTCAGAATATTTTCTTTCTTTAATTATCAATGAAAGCTTTAAATGCTAGGTGATATCATTCTTAGTTTTGCCATTTTTATTATCAGTTCATATCTTAGATTCGTGCTCCGGAGTGAGTCTTCCTTTGAGCTAGACTTATCAAATGATTAATGGTGCGAGTCCTGCAGAATCAACTCTGTCAAAAATTAAATACAATCAGTAACTTATCAATAATTGAAATTAATTGATTTGTACATTACAATGATCATGTTTGAGCTGGCTAAGTACGTTAGGACAATCTAAGGGCTGAGACCTAAAAATAAGAAAGTGAAATCTGTGTTTTTACAAATTTTACAAATCAATAAGAGAAAGAGCCACAACGATCCAACCCGTGGGATTTGGTTAATATATCTGTCTCCAGTTAGTAGTATGAATAAAAATTTTAAAATAAATTTAGGTTGCTCTTTCTTTTTTGAAAAAAAATAGATAACTAGTAAAATTTTATATACATAAAATTTTTAAAAATATTTTTAAATTACAATTAGATAAATTTATTCAGATATTTATAATCAACTTTAAGCTAAAAATTTTCTCTTAATTTCATGTATTTCAATATAATCTCTGCTCTAGATCCAGCTCAAAGTTTATTTTATTGGTAATACGAATATCCCAGATTGGCCTTCGATCTATCTTTTTGTCAATAACATCATACCCATTTTCTTCACTTGCATAATAATTATATTCACTTCAATATTGATTTACCGTTAGAACTGCTTATTTAATTCAATCCGACTTTAAATTTAGTGATCAATTTTAGTATAAAGAAGGGAAGGAGTTGATTGCAACACATTCTGTCCATCTTTTTGTCAAATTTTACATTTAAATATTTTAATTTTGTATAAAATATTTTATAAAAAGAGAGTTTAAATAAATCATTGCAATTAATTTATAACTTAGACTTTGTTCAATATTTGAATGAAATTAGTGTGACCGTAATTTAAACTTTACACCTCTTATATCACATCAAAAGATTTTACTAATAGAACTAACACATACTTACAAAACTCTTTGACACTTTAATTGATATGTTTTTCAAGAAAAGTAATAAGTATCCTTAATACGTCGATTATTAAATATTTAAAAACAAATAAGTGTTTGCAAATTAATTATAAACATGTTTTAGAGTGCTTTTAATACTATTTTGAGTGTTTGAGTATGTATTTAATAACATTTTTTAACCAACAACAAAATATTATGCTACTGAAAGCAAATTTATTTACTGGAAATAAATTCATTTCTAAAATTCGATTTGTACACTAGTCAAGGCTTTAGATAACGTCGTGGTACTAAATTTTTAGTTCTAAGACTTGAATAAACTTGAAATTACCAATTGCCATCTAATCTTTGGCTGGTGATAAAAAGAATACACTGTTTAATCCCTGTTATTTGCAAAGTATCCTGTAATATTGTGGGAGTTTCTCGCTATATTAAAGCGTGGGATACATATAATACAACGTGTGCGTATAAATCTTAAAAATGTTGAATGTGTCTTTGAAAAACACAAGGAAAGAAAATGCTGAACAATTTCCTAATTGATTTTAAAGGTGTAAGCTTGTAAGTATTGGTCAATTCCGAGAAAGAACTTAGACTTAAATGTCAAGGAAGCACACCTGTAGACCTTATTACTAAATGACAAATAACACCAAATTAATTTAATACAAATTCGGTGCCATAACAACAAATGTGTTCCTAAATTTTCATAAAGTAATTAGAAGAATATGCCTTAATAATTTTAGCAAATAAATCCCCGACTTTAGCTGTTTTTAGTTTCGAATGGGACTGGTCTTGTTTGTTAGATGTAATCAAATTAGATCGTACATATTATTTTGCAAAAAATATGAGACTTATTTGTTAATATCCCTCAGTCGATGCAAGTATAATTACAAATGCGGGAGGATAAGCAGCCAAATGGGATCACAACATTTTCGTTTCTACAACTAAAAATTTTACAAACTGGGAAACAATTTTCGGGATTTTAATGATTTAATTTTTTTTCCTTTGTTTATTAACTATTTGGTCCTAAACTTTCATTCCTCAAGGACCACAGCAACATTTTTACTGCCCACTAAAAAATTTTTATTCCTAAATTCATTACTAGGGATGGTAATAGAGCATGTCCAAGTTTAGAATTGCAATCTTTAAACCAGACTCGTTTGTAGTAAGTTTACTTTCAAACCCACCTCTCCTTCGTTTTGAATAAAACAGGATCAAAGTTAATCTGTTATCGTTTTTAACTCGCTCAACTCGTCCCCAACTTAATATCACTTGACTTCGTTTGACTAAATTATAATATTTAAACGATAATAATCTATAATATTTTACTCAAATTATATAACCTTACTACTGTGTTACATTAAGTTTTTTGGGTCAGTTATAGTATTGATATTGTACCTTAATATAGTATTGGATTAAGTCTTTTAAACAATTACAATATCCTTGCTACATGAATTTTTAGATTAAACGAGGTAAGGCGTAGAAGAAAATATAATACTTGAACCCATTATGATTTTCGAACGAATTAGATTTTTGGGCCTGAATCTACCCTAGTTTTCAAATTGATAGAGTTTTAATTCTAAACCCACCCCAAACAGACAAAGACCCACAGGTTCGGGAATTTTTGCCATCCCTACCTTCTGGGGATTAAAATGTTAAAAATGATAAAAATATATCATTTTTTGTTATTTACTAAACGTATAGGGACAAGAATGTTATTACCCCGAAGCAAAATCCAAGACACAACTCCGTACTTTACTCGTCCCCTATGGCACGTAATTCTCACGCAAGACAAGCGACCCAAACACGAAGTTTAGCGTATCACACATAGAATCAAAGCCCGGGCATATAATAAGCGCCACCATCCTTTTATTTTCCTTTTTCATTTCTAATTAGACATGGAATATAAATTCTTTCCCCTCTTTCAATTTTCTGAATCCTGTCGTTCTATATAATCGAAAGAATTCCCACTCTGTATCTCTACAAATTTTGATTCGACCGCGACGCGTGAAATAGGGTAAGTTCGTTAAGTTGATTGTAACATATATATTTTTTCAAAAATAAAAATTAGGTGATGGTTGTTTCCAATTATCCAGGATTAGTTTCTATTTATTGGGAATTAGTGGAAATCTTCTTGTTGTTGGTCTTCGATTTCGATTCTCCTAATTCGAAATTAGGGTTTTGTTGTGTTGTTAAGTGATTACTGGGTTTTGACTATGCGGCCAATTGGATTATGAATTGATGGATTTTTTAATTTTATTGGTTTTAGGTAAGATACATCAATTTGACGTATAATTTTGATTGTCTTCTTCTATTTCTATGCATGTTTCTTCTTTTATCGAAAGGCCCCCCTAATATTACGTCCGGGTATAGCTTTCAAATAAAATGATATGTATGTGGCCGATGTCTAGAAGAAAGTGGTGAAGAGAGTGTAGCCATAAAGGCTTCTATATGTATGAAGTTTGATGTAATTCCGTTGTTAGATTAAGTCATATTAATAGCCTCCATTCTAACGATTATTTTCTCCAAACTTGGGATTTCTTTTATTATTAGTATTTTCCATTGTGATTATAATTTAAGAACCGGAAAGAGGAAATACTCATTAGAGGACTCACATGCATGGAGGCATTTTTGGCTGTTTTGCTGCCGAATAGTATTTTACACCATACAAGCTATGTATGTAGCTGATACTTTACTTTGTTGCTTGCATACTGCCGAAATTTTTGGAATTAACTGGATTTAGGGTATAGTTTGTCGGCGTTAAACTAGATTCTTTTCCTTGCTCACGACTTAACTGAGCTAATATGTGGATTTTTGGGTTCTGATTTATACACAGTGTATAATGTTATAATTCTGCAGTGGAGATTGAGAAATCAATCTGAAATAACTTTTTTCTTTTTTTTTTTTTCCTACTTTTGCTTTTTTATAATTAGGATATATATTTCTTATGCAGTACGGCAGAGGTAAATGAGGGAAAGAGTATTGAGAGATCGTTCTCAATCCAGAACATGGGCCGGGAAGCGAAAACTAAATGGCTGCAAGATGAAAAGGAATCTTGATAATGTTGTTGTCATTGATGTGGACAGTGAGGGGTTTGATAATGTTATTATCATTGATGTTCCCGAGTCTTTGCAACATAAAATTGGGGGTTCTAGTGTTTCAAGGAAAGGCAAAAACTTTCAGTTTCATGGTGTAATTAGCATTGATGATGATGATGAAGATGGGGAGTATCCTGAAATGGGTACAGAAGGTGGGGGAGACTTGGAAAGTGATACATCCTCTAGCAGAAGTTATCCCGCATCTGACTACGGGAATAAATCTGCTGACTTAAATGATGATGAATGCCATGTTGTCCAGGAAAAGAATTCTGCATTCAGGGTATCAAAGTGCAAGAAAGCATCTGGAAAAGATCCTTGTGGAAGTCGTTATGGTTTGTCAGAGAGTAGTTCATCAGATGATGATTCTGATTGTGAGGTCATGGAAGGTTCTTTTGGACAGCTTCATAAAGAGTGGGAGAAAGCTTCTCTGAAGAGAAAGTCTAATGTTTGTAAAGGAAAGTCTGGTTTAGATGATCAAGCTAGTCCCTCCTGTTTGAATAATGATGCTGCTCCAAATGTTGATGCTGAAGTAGGAGAAAGGGATGAACAACCTTCAAAAACTGCCTTTTGTTCTGATGCAAGCAAAGCCAATTATCAGAAACAAAACTTTTCTACCTTTGTTCCAACAGGTGATGGAGGCTTGGGCTCTACCTCTCCCAATCATGGAAAGGAACGGCCTTTTGTGGATTCTGATGGAAACATTGACCAGGAAGGTTTTCACAATGATGGGCAAAGTCCTCAAGGGCAGTCTTTCTGGTCAAATCATAGAAGAGCCTATGACAGGGATAAACAACGAAGCATTTTTGGGGAACATTTTAATTTCCGGGGGTTTAACTGGAATTTTCATCATATGGGTACTGCTTTTGAGAAGGAAGAGGCTTATTTATGCAAGAGCAGACAAGCAAATGAGACACGTGATAATAATGATAGAGTTGATCCAAGTGACAAATTTGAAGAGTTCCTGCAGGCAACATCTAGTTGCAGCTTGTCTCCTGGAAAATCTCATCATACAAGAACTGGATTTACGGAACACAAACCAGTTTCTGGAGAGCCAATGCTGTCAAATTCTCAACCATCTTATGAAACAGGAGCTGAATGTGGAGGAGCACCTTCTGAGTGTAATGTTGGGGCTGTTTTTGAAGAATCTTTCTCATGCAAGACTCCCTCATCAGGCATGCCAGAAGTTGATAATGAGAAAACTGGTGAACAAGGTACGGGGAAACTGGATGCCAAGGCGGGTTCTTCGTGTGAAGTACGATGTGCTGAAACACAAAATAATCAGGGAAATCCATGTTTGGCGGAAACAAAGGGGCAAGCTAGTGGTCCAAGCAATCAAGTAGACACGGCAACGGATCCAATACATGCTCAAGGTGTTATGCTCAACCCAGCTTTTGGAGAAGATATAATTAATGAACG
Organism: Azadirachta indica; assembly: GCA_022749755.1. NCBI lineage: Eukaryota > Viridiplantae > Streptophyta > Magnoliopsida > Sapindales > Meliaceae > Azadirachta > Azadirachta indica. Next base: position 11,815,727 of record CM040443.1, on the reverse strand, counting down.
AGAAAAGCTCAAGGAGACTGATGCATACAAGCGTGCAATGGAGGAAGAATGGGCATCCAGACAAAGGCAGTTACAAATTCAGGTTTGATATACATCAAGTTCTGGATTAGTGATGCAATGTGTGCTTATTCTCTCCCTAGCAAGTGGCAATAGTTTCTCTCTTGCAGTCATGGATTTAATTATTGGATTGCATAAATTAATAACTCTAACAGTTAACTTCATTTCTATTGGCCATGATATATTCCTATGTTTTATTTCTATATGCTGGTTTCTTAAGAAGAACTTTTGCAGGCAGAAGAGTCTCAGCGGTTGCGTAAGAAAAAAAGAGCAGAAAGTTTGCGTTTATTAGACATGGAGAGAAGGCAGAAACAACGGCTTGAAGAAATCAGGGAGACACAAAAGAAGGTTAAGATTTATGTTTTTAACTGTCTTTTTTGTAATGCTACCCTTTTGGGGGGATTTTGATAATTATGTTACAAACTGATGCCAAATTCAGGATGAGGAAAATATGAACTTGAAAGAGCAACTTCGTGTTGAAGTGAGAAAGGAGCTTCATAAATTGGAAATGACATGCATTGATATGGTCTCATTACTTCGTGCCTTGGGAGTCCACGTGGGAGGCAGTTTTCGTCCTCTGTCGCAGGAGGTAAGTTACATTCTTATGCTGTTTATTTATATATTTTTTGTTTAGGATTAGTTACTATCTCATGCAGTTGGAGTGAAGTCTAATTGTCAGTAAAAAGCTTATCCTGTTTATTTATATACTTTTATAGATCGGGAAATTTAAAATGTTTGCTTGATTAATGAACTTTCAAAGAAGAGTTTTTTTAGCTTCAGTGAAACAATTTTAAGAATGAATTGATGAAGAGTTTTATGTTTTAGAAAGTTCGTCTGAGCATTTCAAAAGCCATTGTTTGTTTTTAAATAACCCTTAAGTGCACTAACCTATTTGAGTATAGACTAGGGCAATGACACCGAATTCACAGGGATCGTTGAAAATTCAGAAAACCTTATCTAAATCTGAATTAATATCTTTATAGTTTGCAAAAATGAATTCTTTAATAACAGAAACTCAAATAAATGTTCTATGTGAACTAGGCATGCAAATGAACTCAAAATAAAATTCAATCAATTAACGGTTACTAAGGATTTTGAATCCATCATCTTTATTTGTATACCAATGCCTCAGAAGTCAATCTGGCCTCAAGATTGAATGAATTATATCCTAATACACACTGTTTTCCAAATTCTCCTTTGGTTAAATAGTATAAAGTATCAGCATTTTTTGTATTCAGATAATCAGAAAACATAAAATCATAGACGTTTATATTTAAGGAGTACAATTCAATGTTCAATCAGATAAAAACACATTAAAATACTAATTAAAAGTCTGTATTTAATTAATCTATGAAACAAGAATCAGAAGACTGAAGGGGAAAATAAAATAAAATAAAAAGCTGGACTTGTCTAGCTGCAAACTTCTTGTCTTTGCTCTCTGACAGGAGGAGCTCCCATCTCTCCTCAATACGCTATTTTCATTCATACTAATACGTGGCAGCATCCAAAACCATTTTCTTTTTTTTATTTCTTTACAATTACATGGGATAGCCATGTCACTTGACTTGCCCTTTGATGGTCACATCTTGATTCTTTTATTTTATGAGCCATCAATTTTTATCCTTGTTTATTGCTTCAATAAACTTTTACCTCAGGAAAATGTTGGGCCATTTCCTTCTAAGCCTCAACTAGTTGGAAAGAATTTCCCTATGATCTCAATGTAGATTTGTATTGATTGGCTTGGAATAAGTTGACAGAAATTATGCCTTATGAAATCCATGTGAATGCCAAGACCACTTTTTTGGTTCTTTCTCTTTCTAGCAATTACATGTTCTTGGATGATGTAAAGTTCAGTGCTATTCTCCCAGTATCACTAAATTTGTTAATTTAATTATAATTACCAGGTAAGAGTGAGTAACAAATTAAATCGAAGGGTAATAAATATACTCTAAACCGTGTCAATCAGCCATACAAGAACATGCTTAATCTGATTGATTCATATATATTATGGATAATTCCTCTGATACACATATTACGAAAACAAATTGATGCCGCTTACTGTGGGGTAATTAGACTGTGAAAAACATCTTTTATGGCTCCCTGGATCTCTATTAGAGTTACAAGTGTTTGTTTTAATTCTTGTGCATGAGAAAGTGGCCATAATTACAATTTGTATTAATTTTGAATGTATTTTTTTTTTCATCATTAACTTTTTGACACAGAATAATATTTCATTTCAGGTGCACGCAGCTTATAAACGAGCTTTGTTAAGATTTCATCCTGACCGAGCATCAAAGACTGACATTCGACAGCAGGTTGAAGCTGAAGAAAAATTTAAACTTATTTCTCGCATGAAGGAGAAATTTTTATTGACTACATGTCATTGAATGCTAACAAAAGGTTTATAGAATATACACCAATTCTTTTTGTTGGTAAGATTAAAAAATTGACACGGCCAGTGTCCCTGATTTTTGCATATGGTATCTATTAGGCTTCTTAGTCGACTCTCTTGGTAGGCAAATTAGATTTGTAAAGCTGTGGTTATATTTCACTTGGGTAAAGAAAATCATTATTTTAAAGTACTTCTGTTTATATTTGTTCGTTTTGTTAAGAAGTGGGTTTGTGTAGTTCTGCTTTTAATTTTTTCACGTGTCAATTGCTACTCCATATTGGTAACCAAAACAACTTTTTGTTGTTAAGACATTTCGTGAGTGACAGAATTCTACGGATGTTTCCTCTTTATTCCGAAAAGAACACCTGCATTTTTTGACTGCTCAAGAGCGAGGCTCAACACAAATGCAATTTAGCTTGCAAAATGATAATATGCTTATAATTAATAGATTCGAGCCTTTTTTATGTTTTTTGTATGGTTATAATATTTTATAACTGCTTTGTTTCACTGCGAAATTCCAGGGGAGATGGCAATAGTGGCCATTGTACTTTCACCTACACAAACAAGAACGGTTATCCAGTTCCATAACATTACAGCATTGCGTATCTTCAAACCTTTATTATATACTAGGTGGGCTTGGTACGAATTTAAGTCATTCAAGAACCCTATCATAGGGTCTTCGCTTCACTGTTGCAATTAGAACCCTCCGAAATGAAAACTATCATAATTCTGGAGTTCTTTTTCACAACTCACGGAGGATGACCTGAAGTCCGTGTTGTGGATGTAGCGTGATAAGTGGAACGGGGGAGTGAACATAAGCTGGTGAGAGAGTGAAGCTGTATCGCTGCAGAATCATGGAGAGAACAATCTTGGCTTCTGTAATTGCAAAGTTCATGCCCACACAAGTTCTAGGTCCCAAACCAAAAGGAAGAAAAACTGCCATGTTGTTGTTGGTAGCTTTAGCTACCCCTTCTGCAAATCTTTCTGGTTTGAATTCGTGAACATCTTCTCCCCATATTTTGGGGTCATGGTGAATTGCTAAAATTGAAATGTGTAAATCCACATTAGCTGGAATTATGTGCTTTCCCAATTTCACTTCTTCCTTTACATGCCTCAGAACTTGAAGAGCAGGAGGATATAGCCTCAAAGATTCATGGATAATCATAGTCATCTACGACGAGAATGATGACAGTTAATTAAATTTATAATTTAAACTCAAATTATAAGTGAGTTACAGCATGAAAAATTGCTTACAATTTTTAATCGTGAGATTGTATCTGCTGTTGGACTCTCCTGGCCAAATAATTCGAGAACCTCTTTCCTTACTTTGTCTTGCCAATCAGTGTGAATTGCAAGAAGAAGAACAGTCCAGGAGAGCAAGCTTGCAGTTGTTTCATGTCCAGCAACGTAAAATGTCTTGCATTCATCAACCAAATCATCTAAAGATATTTTCTGAGCCTCATCCTTTTCATAATAGGCCTTCATTAATATTCCAAGAAGATCATTTTGATAGCTGTTTACTTCTCCCTTGACCACATTACTTTCTCTCTTCTTTAATATCTTCATTACAGAGTCTCTTATCTCTTGTACAAGTTGGTCTGATTCAATATCATCCCGCGTTTTCAGAAGCTTACTGCAACAATTATCAATTATGCATGGCAAGGAGGGCAGTAATTAACTATCCACTGAAAAAAGGGGGAAAAAAAAAGAGAATCGAATTTGCATACATAAGGCAAGTGTACCTAATTCCAGGAATCTTAACTTTGTATTGATTTCTGGAAATGATGAAAACCATTTGCTCTAACATATTGAATATGTGCTCCCCTTCCAAGTAATTGCTTCCAAAAGCTGTCCTGGAGATTATTTCTGATGTTAAAACCTTGAATTCTCGAGAAACCTCAATCTCCTTGTCTTGATAGTCTCTCCATCTCTCCAGCATCATGCTCACGCTTGCAATCATTGCTGGAATCATACCCTATAAAATAACAAATCTTCGTTTACCTTCAGAAAATCCAGCAATATCTATGACAAAAATAAATAAATTAAGAAGCATTTAATAATAATTTGCCTTCAAGCTCTCTGCGTGAAAAGCATGGTTGGCCAGTTTCCTTTGCTTAGACCATTTTTCACCTCGGGTTGTCACGAGCCCGTCCCCTAAAAGCTTCTTCGGATATTCCGCAGGCTCTCTTTTGGTGTACGCCTTATCTTTATTGTTAATTAATATCCCCTTGATCAGCTCAGGTTCAGCTACTACTAACTGAGCTTGAGTACCATACCACAGAAGAAAGTAATTTGTACCTAAATTAATGGATTCATTAACAAAACAATTGATTAAAAAGTAATACGAACAGTTGAAATGTTATGCAATAACAGATTAATTAGTGTTACCATATAGCTTGATCCAAGAATATAAGTGAGGAAGGATTCTGGGGAAAATTTGATGAGATAATTCCATGGGAGTGCTCCTGACTTCGTTTCTCATTTTAAGGATTTCTTTGGTGCTTCCATGAATGAATTTGTATGAAGGACCTTTGATACCTTGTGATCTCATCCGAGACTGTATGCGAATTGGAGTCCACCATACTTTGTTAATGAACTTGATGAAAACTATGAAGAAATACAAACTTGAAAGGCAGATTATCAGCAGTACTGCTCCCATTACAACCCCCAAATCAAAGTCAACCAAGTGATTCATTTCTTAAATGGAAAAAGGATATTCTATCGGGCAGACTCTTTAACGATATAGTCTTCGGACAGACGTATAATGTCTGGATGATCAAAATTTCAATCAAATATGCGAAAAGCAAGCATAAAATATCTCCACTAAGGTGCAAATGATAGTGTGCGTTTCGGTTCATGGATCAGTAATGTCTCGAGGTCGAGTCAAACACGTGGTGCCTCTAAGTAAAAGGAGAAAGGGCAGTTAGGAAAAAAGGACGCCTGTAAGACACGGACACTCTGACTTGTTATCTGAGCGGCCCAAGAAATATTATTAAATTGGAGAAATAGATATACAAAAAATTTGGACAAAAATTGTTGCTAAATTTGTAATTTTATTTTATTTTTCTCATTTTAAAGTCATAATTAGACGCATCCAACATCATAAGTTTGAGAAAATCATTTAGCCCTTCTCAGCACTAAAATTCCATTCGGTAACAAAGCTGAGTTTGTGACAAGACAAACACTCTGTGTTTGGCTTCATTAGAAAGTGAGAGATTCAGGATAACAGGTATTGAATAAGATATGATCTCAATTATTATTGCCCAAATGCTTAAGTCATAATACACTGACTTTAATTTCCTTTTGCATATAAAAGTTTGATCTGTTCATGCACCAGGCCACACCACGACAAAACTGTTGATCAATATATCAGTATGAGATTGTTTTCTCATTTGGGTTGCTTCCATTAAAGTATGAAGAAAATGACCTAATTAATTATGCATCCTTTTTTGACTTACTGCTTATATAGAACAGTTCTTCTGTTCCGAATTATTTCTCCTCATTATTTGTCGTGATTGATACAAACAAGCACGGTACCCGAATTATTGATAAAGGACAATTAATGTTGACCTCGAAATTTTAGCATTGGCTGGTGATCACTGGAAGTAGTATTATATTAAGAGTTATACAACAAGGCCCGTATCATTTCATCTACGTAGAAGTCAATGTCTATGTCCATGTGTGCAACGTCCAGTACTTTTCTATTAATTAGATTTTGGTAAAATTTAGTATGTTTAGAAAAGACGATAATTTATGTAGGAAATCACCGGGGCTTTGAATTACATGGTGTTGATGCAGGAATTTTACTTGCACCAAATATAGATGTAAGTCTAGGTGCTCCGGAAGTGGTCAGCTGGTCCACACCAAGTTTTCGTTTCAGTCAAGCAAGTAACGTGGTCCGAAACTAGTCCGAGTGTGAGTTGGCCAATGGTCTTCTAAAATAGTGAACTGGATGTTTCTCATTCCTCTCATAATTGCTCTATTCAACTTCTCTCATTTTCAAGTAACCCCAAACTCAAGATTCTGCCAAGCAAGTTTACGAACCTCTTGCAAAACACAACAAAGATTAGAAATAGGTCATCTTTTCAGTGACCCCCCTTCCCCCCTCTCCGATACTTAAGTCAGCTTTTATCGGAAAGTAAATTTGAAGGACGTGGGTCTTGCTCCTCTTATATATATAAAAATGAGATGTTAAGAGTAAAGTAAGGTATAGAAAGGTTTATCAAGATCAAAACTCTTCATTATTTGAAGTAACCATGAAAAAGGTTGATGGAGCACAAATAAAGCATTCATGAAGCATTAATGGAGGTTAGAATGAGCTTGAAGAATGTCTTTAGGAGAGTATGTTTAAAAGAGTTCTCTTTTGGGAGATAAGTTTTTCCTTTTCCTTTTTTTTAGGGTGAAAAGGATAAAAATGGCAACTTCCCCTAAACCTACAGAAACATATGTTTTTATATGAAAAGAAGAGTTAAATTATGATTGGATAAGATATTTTACTCTAATTTCACTCAGTCCTAACCAAGTAGCAGCTCTTTATTAGCTCTTGGTAGTACCAAGTAAGCATGACATGTGGCAAGTTAAGATTGGTGGATCTTGTCTTATGTGAGCCCACTGCCACGTGTCCTTCTTCTATAAGCTCTAAGGATTACATTATCCTCTTTTGACCAAGTGGCAAACTCTGATTGGCCTTATTGTCCCTGTTCCTCACCTATGTATTGTTAAAGCCTGCCAAGATTATGCTGAAGGCAAATTCTGCCTGTTTTTTGTTTTTTTCCTACCTTAAGGGCTGTCTACCTCTTGTATAATGGACCCCTCTATATTTCTTGAGCATAAAGCTTGGAATAACAATTACTAAGGCTAAATTAAGGGTAACTCTCAGTATGCCCAATTACCAAGGTTATTCTCTTGACCCTACTCACTCAAACGAAGGTCATAGCCTCATGAGGTGTATTCATCCTTCAAACTACCTTGTCTATAGCTGGTGGGGAGCTAGACTTGAGATAGTCTACACTTTGTTCACATGTAAGTGGAGCTCCTTGCTCATCTCGTAGTAAGGCAGTCGTGAGGTGGGTCATCCCTTAAGGTGCCGACCTAAGTTCTCATCGGCTTATATTTCGCCACGTGTTTGGTCATATTTTTTCCCTACAACACATGGTTTTATTTGAAAAGAAAACATTTGACACAAAAGATTTTGAATTATTATTTTTTTATTCAATTTCAGGATTTTGTTTTAGAAACAAACTATATAATGCTGTGTTCCACTATTCTCCCCTTCACCTCCCACTTTCTTCTCAAACATAAAGATTTTTCTCTCTGTCATTTGGTTCCCTAGGCTCATGTGTTTAACAGTTTTATGAAATAAATTTTTGATATTCTAATTTATATCATGATATATTTTTCAAATGATTTTGTAGTATTAACTTTGTTTATATGTGAATAAATGTTTTATTCCATATGTTAATTTACAAAAGAATAAGATGTTATGAATATTTTATCCGTTTTAAAAGAAAATCAAGACATATGTATATTATGAATGATTTTATTTACCAACCTGATGACACACCTCTTATCAATTGATATTCTGCATATTAAGTTTATATATAGTTAGTGAGATGATAGAGTTGCTTAATAGATAACAGTGGTGTTTCTATTGGTTTTACTAATTGAACAAGTTTATGTTTTGGTACATTGATATTTATTCAGCTTTATAAGTTGGAGAGCAAAATTTTATTAACAACCCTCCGCTAAGTTTTAAGGGTAAATTTTAAGTTTTGTTGCTTGAGTCATTTTAATAAAATGTTGAGAATATTTGAATAATATTTTCGAAATATTTCACTAAAAAATTTTAACTGTGAAGATAATGATTTATTTTAGATTCCATGATACCGGATTAGGTTGTTACAATGTGAGTATGTTTATAGTCGTTTCATTGATGTCTTTCAATCAGGGTTGTGACTTGCAATAAGCCTTCATGAGCATTCCGAAAAAAGTCATTGTCATACTTGTGGAGTTGTCTTGTAATCATCTTCTTTTCTTTTTCTTCATAGCCTTTTTGATATATATAATCTCGCATCTTTTGTTCGAGTTTGTTATCTAAGCTTCAACATCATTTTGTTTTCATAAAATCTCTGCATTCAACAATAGAAACGTACATCATTTACTTACTGGAAATTAGATAAACATAGTCATCTAAAATCAGAGTATATTATAAACAGCCACAAAAATATCTTAAAAATAGTACCAGAAAGAATCAAAAGGATGCTTTCTCTATTAGAGGAAGTTTAGTCTTATAATGATTGATTTATGGTGGTCATGATAGACGGTCATCATCGTCAGCTTAATTATTACGCAACCACTATGTGTTTTTATAGGCCATTTTTACACCTAATTTATGGGCAAAGATCAAAATTGATTAGGCTTTATTCTAATTAATACAAAAAAATTTGGCCCTCCCAACATGTTAAAAAAATAGAACTTGAAATTTTAAAATTTGATTTGGTCTGCCATTTACTATATGTCATTAGAACTATTGAGGATGGAATTGTAGGGTAATGAGGATTAAATGTAAATGTATTCGATTCCTGATTGATCAAGTAGTGGTAGATGGATACGGTATAGATGATTCTCTGTTTACTTTGAACATTTTCCATACTTAGGATATTCAATAACAAGTCCATGTGTCTAGCTTAATGTAAGAAATATGTTTCTTATTTCTTATTTTCTTATACTAATATGTACAGGGGTAGCCTTTATATAGGCTTACAAAGTATATAGAAAAGTAAACAAAATAATGTACCATAAATTGCTGCATAAAAAGAAAACAAAATCATCTTAATTACGAACATGAGATCATAGATTAAGAAAATAATATTGAATAATATATTTACAAATCAAGGTAATATAATGCTTGATTTGCTAGATATTATTTTAACAGCTCCCCTCAAACTCAACATGGTTTAATAGAACTTATCTTGAATTTGGACACTAGATCATAAAAACAATTAGGAGGATGATTTTTGATAAAAATATCTGCTGGCTGGTCCAGAGTAGGGGATCGAATAAAGAGTAATTGTGTCTTGAGTAATATATTGATAGATGAAATGATAGTTAACTTCAATGTGTTTAGTGCGCTCATAGAAGACATCATTGTGAATAATTTGAATAGCACTACTATTATCACAAGCAAGAGAAGCAGGACCAAAGTGATGAATACCTATATCACTGAGCAGCCAACAAAGTCAAGTAATCTCCTCAGTGGTATCAGCGAGAGCACGATATTCTACCTCCATGCTGGAGCGGGCAACAACAGTCTGCTTCCTACAACTTCAAGAAACAAAAGAATCATTCAGAAAAATACAAAAACTTGTTGTAGAGTGGTGGTCAGTAGGATTTCCAGCCCAGTCTGCATTAAAAAAGGTACGTAATGTTAAAGACGAGTATGCAAAGAAGTGAAGCCCACGAAATAGAGTCCTCTTAATGTACCAAAGAAGATGAAGAACAGTTGCGTAGTGAGAAGAGCAGGGAGGGGACATGTATTGGCTCACAATATGAATAGTATGAGAGATATCAGGCCAAGTAACCGTGAAATAAGCTAAACTGTCAACCAGTTGTTTATAAAAAGTGGCATCTTCAAGTAGAACCCCATCAAAGGATGTAAGTTTGGCATAGGGCTCTCGTGGAATAAAGGTAATTTTACTATTATTCAAACTAGCTCGAGTAAGGAGATCTAATGCATACTTAGCCTGAGAAAGATAGTAACCATAAAATTATAAAAATACCTCCAAACTAAGAAAGTAATTAAGATGGCCAAGATCCTCCATCTCACAGTGTTATTGAAGTGAAGTTTGGAGAACTGATACTCATTAATATCATCTCCAGTAATGATCATATCATCCACATAACATAAAAAAAGAATACAGCTATGATCGGTATTGCAAATAAAGAGAGTTGTATCATAAGAGTTGGAACAAAACCCAATTTGTTGAATAGTAGTACTAAACTTGGCAAACTAAGCTTAAGGAGCTTGTTTGAGACCATACAAGGCACGATGAAGTTTGCAAACTTTGTGTGGTGGATGGGAATATCCTGAATGAGACTTCATATAAACATCTTCAGTGAGATCACTATTGGGAAAGGCATTTTTAACATCCATATAAAATAGTGTCTATCAGCATATAGGAGCCACTACCAAATGGCTTCGTATAGATGTCATACGAGCAATTTGGGCAAAAGTTTCTTCATAGTCAATACCATACTCCTCATTGAATCCCTTAGCAACTAATTTGACTTTATATCATTCAATAGAGCCATCAACTTTTGTCTCAATTTTATAAAACCATTTGTAGCCAATTGTTGATTTCTGAGGTAGGAGATCAACCAAGTCCTATGAATGTGATTTTTCAAGAACTTGCAATTCTTCTGCCATTGCTCACTACCAAACAAGATTAGAATTGACTTCGGAATAGAATTAAGGCTCATATAAGGGAAGAGTAGTGAAAAAACAGTGATAATCTCGAAGTTTAATAGGAAGTTCTCTTACCCAATTGATTGACAAGGTAGAGGAAGAAGGTTAAATGAGGTAGATAGAAGAACAGTAGAGGCATCAGATATGACCTAGAAGGCAAAGTCGTTGGCTCAGAAGTAAGCAGTGGTATAGTGAACATATATGTTAAGGACTCATTTAAATAACCTGTATCAGAGTTATTGGGAAACAAATCTATAGAATCGTGAGTAAAGAAGGAAGTAAGATTAGACTTGGAATGAAAACTGAAGATGGAGAAGAGCATTTTATGTTCCTAGAAGACTACATGTCTAGATATATAGAGTCGATTGGACATAAGATTCAACACTTATAACCTTTGTGTTCAATGTCATATCCTAGAAAACAACATAAATGAGCCGGAGGTTTTAATTTGCAAGAATTATAAAGTTGTAGAAAGACAAAACAAGCACAACCAAAGACTTTAAGAAAACTATATTTAGGGGGAGTCTTATACAATTGCTCATAAAAAAATTGATTACCAATGAGTGGGAAAGGAAGACAATTGATAATATAAATGGCTATAAGAACTGCTTCCCCCTAAAAACGTTCTGAACAAATGGTAGAGATGAGAAAAGCACGAACAGTTTCAAAGATGTGTCTGTATTTACGTTCAACCCAACCATTTTTTTAGGATATACCAAGATAGGAGTGATAACAAAGAGTTTTATTAGTTTGCAAGAGATTTAGAAACTTAGAATCTCTGTATTCCATAGCATTATCAATGCGAAACTTTAAAAGGATAAGAAAATTGTGTCTAAATCATTTTAGCAAAATCATGATAGATTTTGGATAACTCTGATCTACATTTCACAAGATAAATCCATATTTAACGTGAGTAATCATAAATAAAAATGACAAAGTACTTGAAACCTCCCATAGTGGCATTAGGGGAGGGCCCCCAAATATTATAATGGATGAGATCAAAGGAAGTAATAGAAATAGAGTTACAATTATTAAAAAGTAAAGCAATACGTTTTGCTAACTGACAAGAAACATAATCAAATTGATCATGGGATTCAGTACCCATAATTCCACTAGAAACTAGTGAACGAAGACGACCAAGTGACAGATATCTTAATCGGGAATGCCAGCAACTCAAGGAAGAGATAGATGTTGTGGAGGCAACAGACAGAGGAATAGAGTGACATGTGGATGGTAGATGAAAACTGATGAGCTCAAACAAATGTCCAACTTTACGACCTATCCCAAGCTTTTGACCTTTCTTCGAATCTTACACATGATAACCAGAAGCAATAAAAAGAACATGGAAACCAAGATCACATAATTGACCGACAGACAAAAGGTTAAGAGTGAGATGGAGAATCAGGAAAATGTCTGGTAAAGAGAGATTAAATGAAGTGATTTAACCTAAATGACTAACATACATAATAGATCCATTTGCAATTTGAATAGCAAATAAATGTGGGATAGAAGATTTAGAAGAAAAAAGAGTAGAGTCTGCAGTCATATGATTACAACATATAGAGTCAAAGTACCAAGAGGATGTACCTAAAAGAATTGAAGAAGTTGAATGGGAAAATTACTATATTTATACAAAAGTTGCTGAAGAAGAGACACGAGATCATTGGTGGTAAGAGATGGAGAGGTAGAACAGTCATTAGTGTTATCAGCAGCAGCAGCAGCAGACAACGGTGGAAAATACTTTGGTTTTTCTTTATTTGGACAGTCTCGTGCAAAGTGTTGAGGATCAACTTTGCGACAAACTTTGCATCTCCTAATGGGACAATTGAGAACCCAATGACCAGTCTTATGACAATAATTACAATTTAATATAGAGGTAGACTAAGAAGTGGAAGTTCTAGCAAGAGCAATGTTTAGGCGAGGTAGTTGTAGAAGAGCAAGCCAAGTTTCCACAGAGACAAGGATAGCAAGAGCTTCATCAAAAGTAGGTAAAGGTCTTTGGTGGAGAAGGAAAGCTCGTGTAGATTTAAATGTATCTTGCAAGGCAATGAGAAATATTATTAATCATTGCTAGTCCCTATAAGTGACAAATTTTGCTACATCCTCAGAAGTTGTCCACTTAAGTTCTGAAAGTGATAACTAGTCCCATAAAAACTATATTTGTGAGTGAAAGTTAGAAATAGACTGACCAGGCTTGGCGCATCTGATGAAGCTCGCAAGTGTGACAATTCAGTGGCAGTATACCGATAAGCAAAAAAGTCTCACAATACTTTGCCTATCTCAAATTTCCCAAATTGTAAATGGATGGAAAGAATAGACGTATTATGGAACCATGTTATAATCAAGTGATTTTTGCAGTCCCATTCTTCCAAATGATCAGCGAACTTTTCATAAGTATGTTCATTAGTTTTTATAGGTTCGGTGATATGGCCAGTAATATATCGCCAAAAACGACGTCCCTTGAGAAAACTTAACATTGCTTGAACCCATAAAACATAATTATGTCCATCTAACTAAATGTGAATAGGGTGAGAAACATCAAATTTATCTATAATGTGAGGATTCAGAGGCAAAAGAGATCAATGATGAAGGTTGACTTGCCAAAAAGTTTCCCAAACAGTGAAAACTATAACCAGTTCAAACTTGGCGTTGACCACACTATAGGTGACTAAAAACAACAAGTGGAGCTACGAAAAGATTGATTGACCACTTATAAGGCGAATGGAAACAACAGTAAGAATGAGATGCGTCGTTGATCGACCGGAGTAAGAGTGGGCAACAACAAGTTTGACTCAAAATTGACCAAGATAGTAAGCTATTAGAAATAGGAATCGGGGACCGCAAAATAGATGGCCGACCAATTCTAAGTCGAAGGGCAGTGGCAGTGAGGCAAGATGTACTGCAGTTTGGCTAGATCAAAACTGAACAGAATTGCAAAAACATTGTCTTTGTAGCGGTGATTGATAGCGCGTTGAGGTAAACGAAGACTACGACAGCACAGGCCGGCTCGTTTTGAAGCTGTAGACACTAATGATGTTGTAAATGAACGTTGAGATGTAATGGAGCATGAATCTCATGCGTTGGTGACGGAGTGGCATAGGTGGTACACACGCAGCTGAGAAAACGATGGCTATTGACCATTCTAAGACACAGAATTCTGAATACTATAATTGGAAGTAAAACTGAAACTAAGATGAAGCCAAACTTGGCTCTAATACCATGTAAGAAATATGTTTCTTATTTATTATTTTCTTACACTAATATGTACATGGGGTAGCCTTTTTATAGGCTTACAAAGTATGCATAAAAATAAACAGAATAATGTACAATAAATTGCTGCATAAAAGGAAAACAAAATCATCTTAATTAGGAAAATAAGATCATAGATTAAGGAAATAATATTGAATAATATCTTTACAAATTAAGATAAGATAATGCTTGATTTGCTAGATATTATTTTAACACTTACAATGACTGAAGCATGATTTGAAGTCCATGTTAAAGGCGAGTTATAAGATGCTGAATCGGTGAGTGAACGTAAATTGGTGACAGACTGAACTTGTATCACTACAGAATCATCGAAAATGCAATCTTTGTTTCTGTAGTCGTAAAATTCAAACCTACACAAGTTCTAGGTCCCAAACCAAATGGAAGAAAAGCTGTAAGGTGGTTGTTTGTAGCTTTAGCCACTCCTTCTGCAAACCTCTTTATTTTGAAAAGGTGAACATCTTCTCCCCAAATTGTAGGGTTAAGGTAAAGTGCTAGTACTGGAATAAATATTTTCGTGTTAGCTATAAGACTGAGTTTTCCCAATTTTACTTCCCTGTCAATTTTTCTATCAATTATAACTACTAGTGAACCTAAGTGAAACACATAATTGCATAAATATTAATAAGTTTGAGAACAGGCTAAGGTTCACTTACAAATTTCAATTTAGCTAGGCTATCTGGTCTTGGATTTTGCCGATCAAACAATTCAAATACCTCTTTCCAAGTAAGTAAGCTTGCAGTTGTTTCATGTCCACCAAGGTTGAAAGTCTTGCATTCATCAACCATATCATTTATTGATATTTTCTTGGTCTTATCAGGATTATGATAAGCTCTCAAAAGCAATCTAAGAAAATCATTTCGATAGTTGTCTTGGTCTCCAATTCTCATCTTTTCATCTCTTTTCTTAATCATCTTTAGCATAGAGTCTTGAATCCCTTGTTCAAGTTTCTCTGATTCAACATCATCTAATGTCTTCAAATACTTCCTACAATAATAGAAAACGAGACTTTGACATGAGAGAAGCACGAGTGAAAAATGGCCCCAAATTTTTATAATTAAAGGGAGGAAGCTTGTCCAATTAGAAGAATTTTAGTCTTATAATCAATTCTGGAGCAAAATGTTTGCATCCTTGTTAACATATCGAATATGTTTTCTCCTTCTTTGTAACAACTTCCAAAAGCTGTCCTGAAAATAACTTCTATTGTTAAAACCTTAAATTCTCAAAAAACCTCAATCTACTTTTCTTCATAGTGTCTCCATCTTTCTAGCATCAACTCCACACCTCCAATCATAGCTGGGATCATTTTCTACAAGGAAAAAAAATTCATCTTAAATTTAATGAACTACAAATAAAAAAAATTAAACAACCGAAAATAAGAATTCTTGCCTTCAAGCTCTTTGAATGAAAGGCATGGTTGGCCCCTTTTTGCAGCTTATACCATTTTTCACCCCAGGATGTTACAAGTCCATCACTTAAGAGCTTCTTTAGGTAACCCTTGACTTTGTTTTAGGATACGTTCTATCCTTGTTGTTTAAAATTTCTTTAACCAGGTTCTGGTTTAGTGACCACCAATAGTGCTTAAGAACTATACCAACTTATGAAATTCATCCCTACACCAATATGCCAACGTCATGATTGAACATAAATTAGTGATTTTGGTAAGAACTTCCTTTGCAAGAAATCTGTCAATTAAAATGGTAAGAAATTACTTGTATTTACCATATATCTTGTCCATGGGTAAAAGTGAGGCTAAATTCTAGGGAATATGTCATGAGATAATTCCATGGAGCTAACCATGACTTCATTTGTCATGTTAATGATCTCCTTGGTGTTTCCATGAACAAATTTGTATGACGGGCCTTTGATTCCTTGTGAAGCCATCACATTTTGTATGCGAATTGGAATCCACAATAGTTTGCTAAATAAACTGATGCGAAATAATAGAAGTAATGAAAAAAAAAAACCAACTCCAAAGATAGGATATTATCGTTGATCCCATAACCTCTAGTTCCACAACATTATGCTTCAAGTTTGTGATAGAACTGATTGACTAGCCCTGCAAAATATAAAGGGCTACCTTGAGAATATTCAGGGAGAAATGAGTGATAAAAACTAGGTTCAACGCAGTGGCTCTTCTGCCAGGCTACCAACACTAAAAGATGTTTATAGAAGCTTCAAAAGTTTCTCACATTGTCATTCAGTAGCAGCCATAAGGTAAATAATGAAAACAAAGATATGGCAAAGAGCATTTAGCATATCATTAAACTATTTTGAAAATTGTCGTTGTTTAGTAAAGATAAATTACTAAAGTGATGCAATCATTTAAAAAATAGCACAACTAAGGGGACTACAGAATATTTAGTACAATTGGTGCCTCAGTATTTTTCCCAATTAAATTAGCCAGGATTTTTTCTTAAATATAGTTGTTAAATGGTCTTAGCTTAATTAGATCACATGGCAGGGAGAAATACAAAAAGAGTAGGAGTTACAATCTACCTGAGCTATCTTTGTTAAAAAGATGGTGGCATTTAATATGTCTTGTGCCATGTTTAACGACGAGATCTGACCAATCTAAGGAAACATTTAGACATTTGGTACTTTAGTGCAAAAACATTAGCCTCAAAACAAGAACATGCATTTGGCTTGTTAGAAATAGATTTGGGTAGAACTCAACCCAATAGCTAGCTCAAGGGATGAGGATGCCCAATGGATATATAAGAGAAATAGCAGACCAGTACGATGACGATGTAGGATGGTTAACACCCTCCCTCACGCGAAGCGTGGATTAGATGCATAAAAGGGCAAAGGAACAAAGGAATAAGGATCCCACCATCGTCGGAGTGTCTAGCTCTAATACCATGTTATCGCGTTAGGGAGGATGTTAACTATCCCACATCGTCATCGCACTGGTCTGTTATCTCCCTTATATATCCATTGCGCACCCTCATCTCTTGAGCTAGCTTTTGAGTTGATTTTTACCTAAATCTATTTCTAATATGATATCAAAGCCAGACACTCCGACGATGGTGGGATCCTTGTTCATTTGTTCCTTTACCCTCTCACATATCTGATCCACATTTCGCATGAGGGAGGGTGTTAACCGTCCTACATCGTCATCACACTGGTCTGCTATCTCCCTTATATATCCATTGGGCACTTTCATCCCTTGAGTTAGCTTTTGGGTTGAGTTCTACCTAAAACACCCTCATCTTCCTTTGTTCCTTTCTCACACATCTGATCCACCCTTCATGTAAGGGAGGGTGTTAACTGTCCCACATCGTCATCGTACTAGTCTGTTATCTCTCTTATATATCTATTGGGCACCCTTATCCCTTGAGCTAACTTTTGAATTGAATTTTACCCAAATCTATTTCTAACAATGATAAACAAGCAAAAGTATAACAGTTACCATATTTATTGATCCGTGAGTAAACATGAGGCTGAACTTTGGAATATATGTCATGTGACAAAGTAGCCAAGGTTTCTTTTCTCAAGAGTTGAATTATATTCAAATCTATTTCTAACAATGATAAACAAGCAGAAGCAGATCCGTTAACATATTTATTGATCGGTGAGTAAACATGAGATTGAACTTCGGAAAATATGTCATGTGACAAAGTAGCCATGGGTTTGGCCAAGGTTTCTTCCTCAATTTGATAATTTCTTTGGTATTCCCATAAATCAATCTGTAAGGAGGACCTTTGATCCCCTCTGAATTCAGTTGATACTGAATGCGCATTGGCGTCCACCATAATTTGTGAAGTATCTTGATGAGAGCCAAGAGCAGGCACAGCAACAAAGAGCTTGAGATAAGTATGATCAGATTTCCCATGTCACCTATGTTTTCCTGCATCTTTCTTCCTCTTTTAACTGGGAATTCAAAATCTAACAAATATTTTACAATTTAGAACTTTGTTAATTTATTGAATGGATTAGGAATCTATGATGGAAATTGAAGATAGAAATTAGATGCTAACTTTTGGCTGCACCTCCGATAGGTAAGAAGACAATCCAGCGTATTATATTAAGTGAATAATAACCTGCTAAAACTTAAATGTCAAATTTAATAAAACTGAAAAATGCTGTAGAGTCAACTCTGAAATGCAATATATTAATTATTATACTGGAAACACGGTGATGTATAAGTAAATGCCAGCATATATTGATTCATTAACAATGGTGTTGGTTTTAAAAAGAAAAATTAAAGCCATCGTAGGAAAAACCAATAGTTGATGCGTTTTCGGACTCTGTTTGATGTTCTTTTTACCAGTATTAAGCCCTCAGGCTCCTATGAGCTGGGTCTTACCCAACGGGCCGGCCCATAATGTTTCGGCTCGTTCGACCCCAATTTTGAGATCATTCTCCCATCTCCGTGCGTTCATGATCTCCTTCCGTGACAGAAAGTCGAATCAATCTATTCATTTCAAGAGACAATCTTCTGTTCATGTCTGGTAAGCGCGGAACTTCTCAGTTCTCTCCGTGCATGTTCTGAGAAGACGTCACGTGGACCTAAATTAATTCTAATTTACGTCATAAGGAAGACTTCCAAAATGACCCAAAGATAACGTCCAGCCACAGCCACACAGAAATCATTTTCAGGGTTTCATTGAGTGATCGTTGGTTTTACTTCAACAAGAGTCTCCAGATTCTTCTAATAAATCTAACCTGCAAGTTTCCTCCAATGTTCGAACTTCGAAAGAGATATTTGTGGGCATTTTGTATTTTATTACTTCTACAAAATATTTTTTTAAACATTTTCCTGTTGGTGAATAATTGAAAAGTGGATGCGCATATGATCGTGTACTTCTAAGAAGTGATCAGAAGACATTCATCAGAATTTAGGGGGTCTCAATGTTTGAAAAAAATAAAGTGTAATGTTTGTTTGTGTACATACCAATCATGTAATTTTTTTTTTTTACCTGTGTTATAGTTGATGCTATACCAGTCAGCGGTCATATCTTTAGCACTAAAAGATTCGAAGCTGACCAAACAAGACTACTACTAGCGGCAGGGATCAATAACAAGAATTAACCGAGGAGAGGAGGTACGCTTGCCAGCTCATTTTATTATTTTTGCATTTCCATTCATTGATAAAATTGTCGCCTGCATAACAAAAATACATACATGTAATGCAACGACTTTATTACCTTTACAATGTTCCTATCCTGACTGGATAATTCATAAACTTTCAAATTGTCAGTTCTTCTTCATTGTTATTGTCTCTCTGCAATCTACAGAGAATTCTAATCTTAATCTATTTTGGATTTCTTTTGGATTCCACAAAGAAGAGGAAAAACAAAAAGAAAGATGAAGGCAAATTCATCCGTGTCTCTAATCATGAGCTTAATCATTTTGTTTGATATACATCTAATAGTCCTTATCTCTGCAGAGGAGCCAACATATAGCATGATCCTCAATTGCAATTCTTCAGCCACAGCAATTGATCAGCCAGCTGAAGTTCACGCATGGATTCCTGACAAGTCATATAAGCCTAAATTCTCATCGTTTCTTATAGGCTCCACCGGCGAAGAACCCACCAACCCTCAATCTGAAAAACTTTTTGCTGCCATCTTTCGAACTGAATATACTTACACATCTTTTGTCTGTCCTGGAACTAAGTTCATCCGACTTCATTTTTATCCATTTCCATATTTAGGCTTAGAAGTATTTAAAGCCCAGTACTCAGTCACCATTGGCCACTACACTCTTTTACGTACTTCTAACTCCTCCTATCCAAAAGATGTTTCCAAGGCTGAATACATTATTAAAGAGTATTGCGTTGAAGTAGATGGCCACACACTAAATATTAAATTCACCCCTTCGAATCAAGTGTTGGATGCGTATGCATTTGTGAACATGATCGAGGTTGTTTCAGTGCCTTCAGATCTTTACATCCGAGAAAATATTACTTATCTCCCGCTCATTGGACAGTCTCACAATTTTTACACCGAGTCCATGGCTCTTGCTGTAGAGACAATGTATCGGGTGAACGTAGGTGGGGATTCCATCTCTGCTGAGAAAGATTCTGGTATGTTTCGTGCCTGGTCAGAGGATAATAAGTTTCTGGTTAATGATGAATTGGAGACGGGAACTCTTGTATCAGAGGCTAAAATTAAGTACTACAGCTCACAAGTTCCTGCTTACTCTGCCCCAGAGAAGGTGTATGCTAAAGCCAGAACAACAATTCGAGGTGACAGAATAACTCCAAACTCTAATCTAAGCTGGTCATTTTCCATAGAACCTGGGTTCTATTACCTCATAAGGCTCCATTTCTGCGAGATCTCCACAACAATTTCTCTGCAAAACCGAAGAGATTTTCATATCTATATTAACGATCAAACAGCAGAGGATCATGCAAATCTGATCCAGTGGAACGGTGGGGCTGATGTTCCTGTTTATCGAGACTATCTGGTGAATTTGTCAGGACAATACATAGACTGCTTGCTTATTGCCTTACAAAGCAACACAGAATCAGTTATGCAAAACAGTCAGGCAATCCTAAATGGGCTGGAAATCTTGAAATTATCGGATGCTAGCTACAATCTGGCAGGATCCAGTCCATTTATGTACGGAGCAAGAAAGATGTCTTCCCCTAAAAATCAGGATACACTTGGGATCATAGCTTCTGTTTTAATGGGTTGTATTATAGTAATTGCTGCATGTTCATTATGCTCATTAATCCCATCAAGGCGAAAGGGAGCATTTATGTGGGGGCAATCAGTCCACTTCCGATACTTTTCTCTTCCAGAGATAAAGTCAGCGACAAACAACTTCTCAGACAGTCTACTCATTGAAGCTGGTGGATTCGGGAAGGTCTACAAGGGTTCCATCATCGACGGCAGCACCAGTACTGTTGCTATAAAACGTGCCAATCCATGTTCAAACCAAGGTGTAAACGAGTTCAAGACTGAAATTTCCTTGCTGTCGAACCTGCGACATGGCCACCTTGTCCCTTTGATTGGTTACTGCATGGAAAACAAAGAAATGATTCTTGTTTATGATTATATGGCCAGGGGTACTCTACGTGATCATCTCTACAGTAACCACAAGCCTCCGCTTCAATGGAGCCTGCGCCTGAAAATTTGTATTGGTGCAGCAAGAGGGTTGCACTATCTTCACGAGCGTGCAAAGCACACCATTATTCAACGTGATGTGAAGAGTTCCAATATATTGCTAGATGAGAAATGGGTGGCTAAAGTTTCAGACTTCGGGTTGTCAAAAATTGGCCCAAACGCGTTAACTCAATCACATACGCACGTTAGCACCGATGTAAAGGGTAGCTTTGGTTACTTGGATCCAGAATACTACCGCCGTCGGAAATTGACTGAGAAATCTGATGTATACTCATTTGGGGTAGTACTATTCGAGGTATTGTGTGCCAGGCCCGCTGTTTTACCAATGTCGGAAAATGAGGAAGAAGAGCATGAGAAACTAAGTTTGGCTGATTGGGTACTACATTGTTATCAATCAGGCACATTGGATAGCATCGTTGACCCATATCTACGGGGAAAGATTGATCCAGGATGTTTCGAAACATTCACCGACGTAGCGAAGAAGTGCTTAGCAGATAGAGGAAGTGATCGGCCACATATGGGGCATGTGTTGTGGAATTTGGAGCTGGCATGGCGGCAGCAAGAGGCTGCTGATCATATTCAAGAACATACAGTTTCTGCTGGTGAGACCAACAAAATAGATGTTCATGCATGCATTGGAATTGGTAATTATGATCGGACCCCTGGGATAGAGTTTTCTGAGATCATGATCCAAATTGGGCGTTGAGAATTTTCTATACGGCTTAGTTTTCCTAGTACGAATTTTGCACCCCGTAGTGATACTAAAGATTCTCTCACCTCGTCGCATAGAGAAGTATCGAAATCACCATGGCACTCTGTTTTGACGCAATATTTTGTAGAATGATTTGTAGAAATGCATGCCATAATTTTGTCTTTTGTAGTAAACACCATATTTTTATGCATAAAATTTATCTTCCCCTTCTATTCATACAATTTATCTTCCATTCCTCTTCCATTCAACATGGTGCTATGTAGAACGAGTTACAAATATGAAAAATTCCTTTTTCTTTTCCTGGCTGCTGCACACGTGAGACAAATTGGAAAATGAATCTACAACTCTTTTCCTGACAGATACATGCGAGACAAATCGGCTTGAAATGTAGGCTAACCGCTTAGTCCTTTCCATGCAATTGTAGGATTGAAATGTCAGCATGAATAGGTTGTGAATTGTTATAGCAGGTTAAATGACAAAAGGTTTCACATGGTGCTTGAAGATCACAAGGTGAAGACGGTTCCCGAGTCTGCATGATCCTCGTATAAAAGTCATCTGTAAGGCTAGCTTTAACTGAACTCTACATCTAGCACAATGGCATCAGTGACAAATGGACAGCTTCATGTGTGTGACAGAAGAAGTTAGAGGGGGCAAGAGAGGATCTCCAACCATCAAAGCATTGAATCAATAATACATTATATTACGTAACAAAATTGCCCATAAATTAAGGAATAATGCGAAGAGAGAAAAACCCAAACCAACACATATACCAGGTGATAAATTCACTTCCTTCTCTTCCTGCCTCTTCCCAACTGTCCAGATTTCATAGCATGTTCTTGCTCTTGGAGGAAAGCTTTTGCCTTCCCATACTTCTCCGCCTTTCCTTCCTCCAACATTGCCTTCTCTCTTTCCTTTACCTGAGATAAAAAGTTGTTGTCTTTACGCAATTCACGAGCAGCACCTTTAGCTTCACGCTTTACAAGTTTTTGCAACTTTCTTCTTTCTGCCCTTTCACGATCTGGATCATAATCTCTACCCTTAACGAAGCTGCACCACAACACGACCATTAGATAATTCTCATCTAACTCCCTTTCTAACAAGTACAATCTAATAAAACCAGTTTTAAGACACTGAGACAGAGACAGCAAGAGATTCATGAATTACTTCTCCTCAAATTTTGGATTCAGTAATTTAATAGGCACTGGCTTCTTCTTCCTCATTCGGAGTGGTCGCCGCACCATGTGATGTTCATCAGCTTTGTTCTCAATAAATTGAGCGACATCTTTAATTTTTTCTTGTAATGCAGCTGGCATGTTCTCCTGTTGTGCCACTTCAAATAACAATGTTGCTATTGGCAAGAAGATTTCAGGAAAAGCATTTAAACCTTCATAAATGTCAACAAATCCTCGAAGTGTTTCAATCACAGTCATCAGCACACTAGCCCTGCATACAGAAAGTTTATTGTTGATCAATAAGTATTAGAACATGTGAATTTCTAGAGTATCCCTGTAACGTTCTATCCAATCCACATCTTTTGATGCTGAACTCATAACCATACAGCTAGCAAAGATCTAACTAGCACACATCAAAAGAGGAAATAGAAAAAGTGTGGGCAAGGCTTCAATATGTGATCAATATATCCAGTGGAACATGCACAAACAATTACTAACCTAAAATTATCAGAGCTGAAAAGAGGACTAACATGCATGAACAATTACTAACCTAAAATTATCAGAGCTGAAAAAAGAAGAGTCATCTGGCATGTCCATTATCAACAGTAAATTCATTGGATTGATATCATTTACAGGATCACATATACGAAGCAGGGACCTGAGTGCCTTTAATTCCATGAGATGATAAAACTGCCACAAAATAAACAGAAAAGAAGGCCATCTAATTATCAGTGTGACGCTCTGAAAATAGAGCATGGAACCAAATACAATAAATTCAACTGAAACTCAGTTGCATAAGACATAATGGCATCCTGGAGGAGTCATTTACCTCACACTCCTGATACAATGCTGGTTTTCTGTCTGTAGTTGCCATCAGCAAAGTTCGGAGAAATGTGATTACCTCTGGACAGAACTTCCTAGATTGTCTACTGACCTGCATTACAATTTATCACATAAATAACATACAAGTTCAATGAGGACTACATTCATGGTGAACATATTTGAAAATGCAAAATAAAGTAATGGAGAACATCTAGAGAAGAATTTAACATTAAGCTGCAGCATGCTGCAAAGAAACTCGCTTATGTAAAGAAGGAAAGCATTAAGATAAGAACAGAAACCAAATAGATAAATCCTAAATGACCAACAGGCATCCGAAAATATGCCTGGGAAGCAATTGGGCACCCTCCATCTTGAAACATGACCTGTAACCTACGGAAGTGTATGGACAGGTGAAACGATAACTACACTTCCATTATTCATTTAAGCTCTCAGAATTTAACCTTGCTATCTAAATGGGGGAAAATGTTGGATTCAATAGTACATACACTGAGAACCATGGAGCACAAGAAAGAACCGATAGCAATATCCCGGCCTGACATGATGGGACAACGCATGAGATATTCACACATCAACAGTACTGCTGGAGTCATTACTACATGACGGAAGTCAGAACATGGGAAAATCATGGACCACAGCCTCAACAGAAATAATGTTTTTGAACAAGGCCAGCAGCCATTTTCTGCAGACAGTGAGAAGTTACCAGTCAGGAACCCCCATAAAACCAAGTTATGACATGATTACAAGAAGCACAATTCTCCAATTACCACAAACCTGGGCTCTTGATAGCCTCACAAAGTTGTGTTCGGGTCCTTAGGATTCGCTGACGAGCACATATGGCAGCAAAGTATGGGATTTCAACACTCATTTCCATCAGTGGCTTGACCAGTAAATTCAACAACTCAAAGTTAAGGGGCCTTTTGTTTGCTGAGACAGCAAAATACTGCAATAGTACTCCATAGAACACCTGGGAAAGGGAGTACATTACTTTTGATTTAATTGTGGATGTCAAAGATGGAAGCAGAAATAGCACAGAATTTGACAGCATAATATGAGAGCTCAACCAAAATTTATACATATGCATAAAAGAAGTAGGAAACAGAGATAAAAAATGTAACTCAGGTCTCTACAGCATGAAATTAGAAAAAAGAAAATAATCAGCATTTAATTAAAATCAAATAGAAAGCAAAATCTCAAAAAACCAACCATTCTCATAAAATCATTGCTTTTCTGCCCAACAACAATAACCTATCATAAGTTATCCACCAGATTGATTAGTTTTTCAGTAATCAAAATGTATGGAGATAAACTTAGCCGGTACAACAAAAACCATATTGATGCATAAACAATTGAACTCTTTGGTTGTCCACATATGTATCCCATACTGTTCTGCTTTTAACCGGTTAGTTTTCAGAAAATGTCCTGTAGACTCTACGAGTAACATTTGATCATGAACAGATCATATCATCTACCTTAATGAACCCACAACAGTTTTCTACCCCTGAAACTTCAGAACTGAGTTCAAGTTTTTCGAGATAATAAACCCACTATGAGTAGTGCATTTACCATCTCACAAATTCAAGATGCACACACACACATATAAATCAAAAAAAAAAATGCACACGAACAGAAAGAGGAGAGCAAACAAAAAAATTGCATAAATATTCGTACCTGCATTTTCTTACGATTTTCTGCTGCAAGCTTAATTGCATTGCTTGCCCTAATTCGATTGATAACTACAATCTTGTCAGCATTAGAAAAATTCTCCACTAATGCACAAAATTCTTCCAAGCTCTTCGGAGCATCAATCAGAAAAGGAATGTCTGGTTGAGCTGAAGGTTGCACATGATCTGCTTTTATTTTCTTCTTATCCAAAGATTGGCTCTCTTTTTTCTCAATCTCAACATGAAAATTTGCCTTCAACTTTTTGCTGCCTTTTGGCTCTGTCTGTTCCTCATCATCTGCACTATCATCATCCAACTCTTGTTTTTCATCTGCTTCCTCCTCCAAATCTGTGCCAAGATCATCATCATCACCTTGCTCCCAGTCTTTTAAGGTTGTCACCTTTTCACCTGCACCATTATCTTCATCAGACTCTTCATCGACATCATCATCTTCAGCATCATCTGAATCCTCAGAAGAACCCTCATCTTCGCTCTCAGTTGTATCCTTTCTTTCAAGAACATCATCAACCCAGCCTCTTTTAGGCTTAGGCTCTTCATCAATCGAGAATGAATCACCAAGATCATCCCCAGAAATTGATTTTGGCCTCTGGCTGGAAGATTTCTCATCTTCTTCATTGTCTTCATCACTAGTGTCATCAGTTGCTAGCATCCTCTTCTGACGCTCCTCCTGAAATTTTGCAGTCATTCAAGTTATCATAAACTAACTATCTATAAACTGTGATAAATGTATATTTGAAAATTCTAGAGAACCATATCACTGTAAAGAGGAATGAAAGTCCTAACACTTGCCACATGTGAACTACAGTTCTTTGGTTTATCCAAAAAGATTTTCAATAAATGTATATTTGAAAATTCTAAAGAACCATATCACTGTAAAAAGGAGTGAAAGTCCTAACACTTGCCACATGTGAACTACAGTTCCTTGGTTTATCGCAAAAGATTTTCTTACTATGACGGTAGTGAATACAGAGAGGTAAATGATGAACAAATTTTATTTCATTAAAAATGATGATGCAGTCCATGGTGGGCTAGATAGGAAATTTAAATAAATGGGATATTTTCAATACTCTGTTAAATCTAAGAATACCCAAAATAATAATTAAAAAAACTAATTCTCGTTGATTTCACAGAATGCTGTGGATCTAGCAAGTTAGACTCGTTGATTCAACAAATGCTGAGAAATAACAAGAACAACACAGACCATGGCTTATTCCATAAGAAACTAAAGAATCACAACTCTCTATCAAAGGCTACAATATGCTCATATTTATACTAAGTATAACTTATTGTAACTAAACCAGGAAAACTACTCAAATAAAAATCACTACTAAACCAGAAATAAAAATCACATACAAAGACCTAAAAAGGTAAATCCAACTAAAGCAAGAAATCAGAATAAATAAAAAGTGTCGTAAATTGTTCTACATCACAATGCAGAAAAAATGTATCTTCAAAGAAAAATGACCTACAATCTTAAAATTTAGCCACAAGTGCATAATTGCACATGAAAAGATTATGCATTCTGCACATTATAGGACCAGCCATGCAAATGGGTTTTGGGCTATAGTGTCATCCAAATTGTGGTATGATGTTTAAGAAATTGGAAAGTTTTTTCTACCATTAAGGATATATCTAACAGGTAATTAATGCACTTTAAGAATGATGCATATTAGATGCAATCTCAACATTTTAAGTCCTTTGATCTAACAGTTTATAACTGATGTCATAATTTGCATAAAAGAGAAGGAGCCAATGGTCCTAGTGCATGTGACAACTCAGAGTACATATCATTTGGTAAACCTACAAAATGAAGTTATCAATCATAAAAACTCCAATAAAAGTAATGTTTACTAGTGATGGAAAAATAATCACCTTAGCATACATGAACATGGAACATACATGAGAGAGAAGCAACTTACCTCCAATCGCTCTAATCGTTCTCTCTCCTCTTGTGCAATCTCTTCATCTGTCTTTGTCCTGTCCGACGGCCGTGCACGCATGTCCATCGCCATCTCTTTGACAAGTTTATCATAAGAATCAGGTTGTTCCTACCAATACACCAAAGAAATATAAACAGCTAAAACTACCACTTCATATCATATGTGATAGCTAACCACAATACCTGGGTAAACAAGGGATACAAGCTTTTTTCTATTTCTTTTAATGTCAGAATAATAGCATAATAGTTTTAAGATAAAACTTCAATAATCAGTGCACAAATAGAATCCGATGCCTATGAAAACAGGAAATAAAACCGTTTAAAAAAATGATTAAACAACAATTTTAAGACTGGACTGCTCAAAAAGTTTTTAAGGATCTAGAACCATAGCACAAGCATACCTGCTTAGAAGTGTCCACCTTTTGATCATCCTTCTTCACATGCTCACTAGGAATGTCCTTGTTGACAAGACCCTTCAACGCATTCATCTTACTGGGTTCAGTCAATGACAATAACACCTTAGATTGAACGAGAGATGAGAAGGTCTTATCCAAGTCTTCCATCAACTGTTCATTTTCTTCCTTATCCTTTGCTTTTTGTGCCTGTTAAGAAGACAAAAATAAAAATTAGATCTTACATACACATATATATTCTTTGCAAAGCAGTATCTTTAACATAAAATGAATCACCACCTTGAAATATTTGCTCTTCAAAATAACTTCTTCCATAATTTCCTTCTTGCTTTTGTGCTTCTGCTATGCAAAAATTATCACATTTAATCAGATTAAGGCATAACTCTGTCAACCACTCAGAAGAATATATGAGAGAGTTCTCATGTGCAAATAAATAAAACCAGATGTAAGGTTTAAATATTTAGGGGAAAACAAAAGGATAAGATCTCACATTCTCCTCTCCTTCCATCAAATCCCCTTCAATCAAATTCTGTGAATGATGAGCACTAAGTTGCTTTAAGATATTTGACCTCTCTGAAAGAAGAAAGAAAGACATAATTAAGTCTACAAGAATCAAACAATAAGCGTATTGCCATTGAAAACGTTAACAGAAACAGAATTGCTCAAATTTAAGAATGTATAAGCACCCAAGCTACTGATTAAGTGCGTTTAGAAAATTTGATTACGTTTACTCGGAAACAGCCTAAGAACACCAACCGAACAAACACATCAACATGTAGTGCTTATTGAATCACAGTTAACGAAACAAAATGGGGAAAATAACAAATGAAAGACACTATAGAAATATCTAGAGGTATTAGAATCCACGGACAGAACTCACACAACAATACAAGAAAAAACATAAAACAGTGGAAAATCAGGCAAATTAGGTCAATTGATGGTACACATCTTGACAGCGAATTAGCATCAACTAAAAAAATCATAGCTCATCAAGAACAGAAAACGAGTTCTCTCCCTCAGTGCGACAGTCCTTTGGTAAAGGAACTTCAAAGAAAATGAACTAACCTAGCCTTAATTCCAGCATAAACTTAGGGGCCAAAGTAGTGACTATGCTCTTCTTCATGTATGTAATACTTAAGTCTCAAAAATAGAACTAAGAACCAAATTATTCACCAGGAAGAAACCAAATTGCTGCAAGCTTTATTAGCCAAACAAGGCCCAATATTATAACAATGCAAAGTGACACATACTCTCAGTTTCATCTCCAACATCTTCGTTATCATCATCAGATAACATGTCGTCCTCAAAATCATCTCTTTCTGAGAGAGAGCTAATGCCAGGATATTCAAACTCGTCCTCCTCTCCGTCTGATAGATTATACTTGCTTTTCTTGCTCAATTTCAGCTATAAACACAAACATAAAGAAATAAACATAAAGAGAAGAACAAATGAAAGAAGAAAGTCTATAAGTAAGCTACAACTTTTATGCTTTTAAGTCAATATTTCTTTTCCCCATTACACGGTCTGCTTATGGTTGCTGAAAATGTTTGCAATATCTGTTTCCTTTCAGTGCCGTTTTCAAAATTGTTTTCTAGCATTTGAAAAACAGGTTATCAGAAAACCCTTCGAGATAGAATGTGAACACAAATAGTTCAGTTTCACGTTTGTATTTTACAGAAATTTACTGAATAAACTTGGTTGCTTAGACCTAACATAACAACATTTTGGCTTTCTCAGCTCCAAAACAAGCCGATTTTGCACTTCCAATTAACGAAAACATTCTACATAACAGGATGAAATAATCAAAACAAAACCTGACGCTGCCGCTGAGAACGCATAATAGCCTTATCAAAGTCTCCCAATGCATCGTTCCGTTCACCAATTCGCTTATCGACAAAGACCGAGGACTTGCCGCTCTGTTCGTACTCTTTCAGCAGCGTCTTGCTCCTCTTCTGGATAGCCAGCTTCCGAGAGAGACCGATACGTACCTCCTCGCCCTTACGTTTCTTGCCTAGAATATCGAATTTGCGTCGAGACCAGATGGTCTCGAACGGATTGTCGGCTTTAGTTGCTTTATTCTTCATGGCTACAGTCTTCGGACCAGAGTTCTTATTCTTTTTCGACTTTTTCTTGCTTGTTATGTTGTCCGCTTTAGCCATGGCTGTCAGTTTGGTGTTCTTTGGAGGAGATTCAGGAGAATGAAGGAGGCAGGGTTTTGGTAGGTTTTTGAGGTTGATAGTGATAGAGCGGTTCGTGGGTCCGGTTGGACCGGGTCGGCTTTATGCGCAGGCCACTAATAATCTTTGCCAAGATTTTGGATACGATTGGATGAAGGCCCAAACAAATAATACAGAATGGTGCTAAATTAAAGCCAAATATTTCCTAAACAGCCCCCAACACATAATACAGAATGGTACAAAACGCCAAAATATTTCCTAAAGCCCCGTTGCCAAACGAAGATATGTTGGATAACAAGAATATAATAAAATTGAGTCGCATTGGAAAATTAGAACGTACCTTCCTGAAGTTTATCCCAAACGACGTATATTCTCCCTAATATTTGAGATCAACAGATACTCCTACGATATTTAGATAAAAGCTAAATATTTCTTAAAGTTACTGACTTTTATATAAAATGACTATTATGTTTTTAAATATTTAAAAAATATATAAATTAATTATTTTATCTTTATTACTGATCAATATAACTTTTTAACTTTAAAATAACATAATAAATTATATTATTAATTAATAATAATCATTTTAACAATTATACTTTAATTTTTTTATAATTTTATCCTAAAATATTATTATTTTAGATAATTTAAGTTTTATTAAATTAACTATGGACAATTTTATTTTTATTATATTAATTGATTGTAAATAAACTATTTCAAATAAAGTTAAATTTTTATGTGAACAAAACACAAGTTTTCTTTAAATTAATATTATTTGAAATCTATTTGAATATTTTATGCACAATAAATAATATAGTAAGAATAAAATTGTCTCAATTTATGTAAGTTTATAATATTAAATTTGTATGTGAATAAAATATAATTTTTTTAAAACTGATATTATTTAAAAATTATTTAAATGGTTTATGTACAATGAATTAATATAATAAGAATAAAATTATCTAAAACAACAATAATTTAGGATAAAATTATTAAAAAATTAAGAATATAATTATTAAAAAAATAAATTAAAGATATAATTTATTATACGATTTTAAAGTTAAAAGGTTATATTGGTCATTATGTATTAGTAATAGGGATAAAATGGTCTATTTATAAGTTCTTTAAATATTCAAAGGTACAATAGTTATTTTGCATAAAAGTTAGTAATTTTAAAGAGTATTTATCTTTTGTCTGAATATTAGGGATATTTATTTATCTCAAATATTTAGGGTATTTGTCATTAAGATAAACTTTAGGGGGCATGTGTTGATTTTCCAAGTGATATTTAAGGAGTCAATAATACATAACTCTTTTTATATTTATAAATAATATATAGAAAAAGGGATTCAATAGTAGAATTTAGAGGTCTCAATTTTTCTACTATGTTCTAAATTAGAATTTTAATTTCAATGTTGAATTTTTAAATGTTACACCAAAATTTCAAGTAGATTTCTATTATTGTGTTAATAGTTGTAATGAAGCATTGATGTATATTAGCCGTTGATTAGAAAAAAATTTTGAAAAAATGTTTTTATCTTGCTAATAAGGTTCTTTTCAATTGAGTATGGTTTCACAAAAATAGCATTCAAACACAATTATGATATCTCTAAATGTATTATGCATTATATTTCAAGAGGGTATGGTTATTTTTATTTTTCACAATCTTATTTATGTAGGTTGAAGCATTTCCTCTTGATAGCATATCTAACAATAATGTTATAAATATATAATTCTACTTTGTGTTCAATTGTGCCCAAGGTTATTTTGGTTAGGGATCATATGACTACCTCAGCAATTTTCACAACCAGCATAGATAACTAAGGAATTCTTATGATGATGATGTTTGAAAAATATTTTGAAAATCTACTAATAATGAACAACAACATACAATACGCATATAACTTTTTATATCTTAGCTGTAAATGAATTAATAAACCCTAAATTTGATGGGGGTGAAGTAGGAACAATAAGTCAGGGCCACACTAAAGTTGGATATGCCAATCGATGGATGGGCCTCGAATATGGTGATGATGATTTCATATATATATACATACATATAGAGAGTATGCTCCAGCTTTACGCAAAGCTCACCACTTTGATGACAAAGGGCAGTTCAAGCTTCCAGGCTGCCCTAAAAGCTCTGGAACATGTGCCTAAATCACCCACTGTAGCATTCATAATAGACCATAAAGGGGGTCAAGGGACCCCCCAATTGTCTATGCCTTAAATTATGATACACACTTTTTCATTCACACTCCAATCACCTTTCCATTTTTCAGTTTTTCACTTCATCATTTACAATTACAATACAAAAGCAATCAAACATATATAGTTTCTATATCTAGCAATATTAGATACCAAAATCATCACATAGACAATGGATGTTTAATTAATTAAGCTAAGAGCCAGAAATCTTTATGACGTTTGGTGGTGATTAAATAGCCTCCTACTTTTTTGCTTTTTCTTCTGACGGCAACCGCCATGCAATCAGCATTTTGAATACAGTATTCGACGACACCGCCCGTTACACGATTTCCTGCCCACATCATAATAAGACGCCAAGTCATTGACCGTTTCTTCTGCCCCATAACAAGAAGCGCCACCCCTTGTTTTCTTGCTTCTTCAACTATTGTTGGACCTTTCTCCTTCCCTTCCACCACTGCGACCTCAATCTGTACCTGCACTCCAGCAGGCCAAGATCAGATCAATCATAACATTGAATTGACAATTTTTGTGATCATGATCATGTGATTAAATGGTTTAGCGATGCGAATTCAAATGTAGAAGCTACAGTATTGATTAGTTGTAGACGAAGAAAAATAAACTCAATAGCTCACCTCAGGTCTCTTCTGCTGACACATTTTTTTCAAGGATTGAAGAATCTCATTAGCCCTTGGAGCTTTCTCTTTTCCGGATTCTTCTCCCGTGCCTGAAAGCAGACATTAAACCCATGTCAGTTTAATTCTTTTTTCAATGTCTAACAATCGGACAGGGTCACGGGGAGGAGAATGAAGAGAAAAATATGTATAATTTCCAACCTTGTTTATTAGAAATAGAAAGTTTGGTTACGTAAAGAAGAATAACTCTGTCCTGAGGCTGAACTGTGTGAGTTAAAGACCACTGTAGAGCTCCCTTAGCTTCATTGCTGGAATCAACGACGATCATGATTTTCCGATCGATCACCAACCCTGGTTTCACCCCATGCCCATGATCATCAGACTTCACTTCTCCAACAGTGCTAGAATTCTCACACTTGGTAGCAGAATTAGCAACATTAGGCAATGTCTTCGATTGTATAGGCGGCGAACGCACTCTAACCAATGGCCTAATCCTGTTTAGGCAAAAATTTGGCAATCTTGTGCCTCTCTTTCCCATCTCTGGACCGGAGATTAATTCAACCACAGGAGACTGCAATTTTATACTATAAAATTGTAAGAACTTAAGAAAGAGAAGATGAATAAGATAAGGGGGAAGCTAGCTCAGGAATCAATTAGGAATCAGGCTACTGTAACTGGAAGAAAGCACACAAATTTCTAGATATATTGGACTGAGTGAGGGACAGGGCAGGGTGCCTTGGTTATTGTTTTTGCTCTGCTTTTCTTTTCTATTTTATTTTCTCTTTAACTTTCTTTTGGTCGATCGTTTAATCATGTTATTGTTCTTTAATTTGTTTCTTTTTATTTGTCTCTTGAAGTGGGTCTATTCCTGAACGTGCTTGTCATGAAGCCGGTAGGCCCATATTCTCTCTTGGACCAAACCAGCCGCTCGACACTCAACTTGGGGCAATTTCTCCATTTAATAACAACGTATTTGATTCCATTGAAATGCAATGGAAGGCACTACTTCCAGGTCGCTTCCGTTTTCTGTTTATTTAAAATAATTTATTTTGTTTCCTTTGACTATAGAAGAAAAAAGAATGAAAAAAACATGTGGAATAGTCAAGGAAAAAATGTGAACTACTAAATTTGGATCGTCTCTGAGACCGAGGCAGAGAGAATCAAATAACCAAAAGCCTTGGTATTTAGTATTTAATTGCAAAATTTTCATCCTAATTATCTCATTCTTCTTCTGATATTTGATATTGTCACAATTAACAAACAAATAGTGAGAACTCTGTTCGTGATGTGCTCAATTAGAATAAGTAATGGTAATAATTTAGGAAGGTCCTTCCATTATTAAACCTATTGCCGACACCATTTGGGACAATCATAACTGCAAGATTAAAATTTTACATGACCAATCAGAACGTCGTAAGCGTTAAAATTTTGCTTTCATGTCGGAAGCATATCAAGCTTAGGTTAGACGCTACCAGATCATCATTAATTTTTTTCAAAAAAGCCATATGATTAACTAATATTATCTATGAGTCGATAAAAAAAAAAAAAAAAGTTAAATAGAAATGTTTTTGCAATACATTTAAAGTAATTGTCATACCCAAAACCGAAGCAGAGCAAAGCTGTGTCAAATATCGAAAAACTAAAGTCAACTTCATGATGAAAATTAGAAAAGCAAAAATTGATGTAAGATAAAATTAACCTATTAATTCAAGGCTTTTAAGTCAAGAACTAACTTTTCAAAATATTTTAATCATGCTTTTCTTTCGGAAACAATCCCTCCCAAACTTTGCAATGTATGACTGGTAGAAGGTCCTTTCAATTTTTTTTTTTTTCCCCTCTCTTCCCACTCGTAAATATTATTTATTTATTTATTTATATTTTAAGTCAATCTTTGATTTTCCAGACGTGGCGGTGTATAATTGGCCACCAAGTTTCTAAATTCTACTTAGATGTCATGTTGATATTGGCGAGTGCAATGATCTTCCTCCATTGTTATAGCAAATCTTTTGCTTCTGATTCCACATGGGTAAATCCTAGGCAAGCTGCATATGCGTGAAAATGTTCTGAAAGTGTTACACAAATATCTTCATTAGCTGTGTAACTTGTTGAGATTTCATTGGTTACCGCTATGCAGGTAAACTATAAACTATTCACATTCCAGATTACCGTCCAGAATATCCGAAATAAACCGATTTTGGGCTGGATGGTATGGATGGTCCGCGAGGCCCATATGAGCCCAAATCCGGCCCAAAGTCCAGAACAGCCTCTCCTCTATTAGAGGATTGGTTGGTAAGGAAACAGAAGTTGAAATAGACTAGATAGGCAAGAGACCTTTCCTTTATTTACAAAATGATTTGAAATGATTTTACCATAAAATTAATTTACTTGCTTTATGGAGTCAATTTTAATGATATATTAAGCCTATTATTTGCTAGCATTATCTTCCCTTTGAAATTAAAATCGATAGCAATGACAACGCATCTATATCCAATTAAACACGGAAGCATCTATATCCTTATTCAATCAAATTAAATTACAAGTTCAAAGAATTTGAGCTGGCCTGGACAATAACCAAATATTCCCTCTTTTTTTTTTTTTTTTTTTTTTTTTTTTTTTTTACCTGAAGAAAAAAAATTGAAAATAAATAACGTCCCATCAAGTCGAAGAGCAATTAATGTAAGATTGCACTCCACATATTAGGCTTTCACATTTAGATTCTTCTCTAATTTCCTAGTTCATATCGAACTTTGTTATCCTTTTCCTACTAAAATAGCACTTCCATTCTCTATTATTATCTTCCTCAATTTGTTAACTTTTTTGATATTACTGGCTTGATTCTTTATTAAACCATCGTTTATTTCTCTCAAGCTTCTGTGCGTGTTGGCTGTCGTTTCCTTTTTTCCGCATTGAAGGACAGGTTAGTATTATGAGAGAGTGTTGGGGTAGTCTCCAACATTGAATTTTCAAATAATAAGCAGTCATGTGAGTTGTGATTAATTTTTTGTTCAGGCAAAAAGTTATAATATTGTAAATTTTGATATCCTGTAGTGTAATGTAATAGTACTTGCTTTACTTTTCCCTCTTGCAGAACTAGAAGCAACATCATGGGCTGTGTTTGTTGTTGCTTACATGTGGCGGATCCTGGAAATAGTTCAAACAGTTCCAACACTTCAAAGTGCCCGAATAGCTTCCTCCTCACCTTTTTCAATAAGGTAATCAACGCGGCACTCTTCATTGTTCCACTGTAATTTGTTACGACGTTTTACTTCATAAAAATTCAACAAAAGAAATGTGGTCTATTTTATTAAATCAATTAATCATTGTAAGTATCCATTTGAGTTATATTTCTTAATCAATTTACCTCTAGTTTGCTGCAATAACATTCAACGAATATCAAACGCCTGCCAATCAGAATAATGGGGCTGTGACATCGGCTTCTAATGATGTGGCATCTGATCAAACACTTCCCGATCCTCCCCACAAAGATTTAGAGGTAATTGGAAGTAGTGATCATAATTACCAAGAACATGTCAAATTGAATAGTGTGGAATTAACAGAATGCAGTTATAAAGTGGAATCTCTTGATTATGAATCATCTGAAGATGAGGATATCTGTCCCACATGCCTTGAAGGTAAGTAATTAATCCTTCTAAAGCTAAATTGGCCTTTTTGCATTGGACTGATAATAGACACTAACTTCAGGTTCATGGTGATATTTGATTTTTCCTTTGGGTTAATGTCGACAGGGTATACTCCCGAAAATCCAAAGATGGTTACAAAATGTTGCCACCATTACCATCTTAGCTGTATATATGAATGGATGGAGAGAAGTTCAACCTGTCCTGTTTGCAGCAAGGTATTTCAAGTTATTTCTTTCATATGTGTCTTGTGTTGTTTCAAGACAACTGATTACTGCTTTCTTAGTTATATTATGCAATGCAAAAATTATCTGAAGTCATATGTGACTGAAGATACTATATGACCCATCTATCTGAAAATTCTTACTGCATTTGTAAACTAAGTTTGAAAGAAGAAAGCTGTTGCCCAAGTGTAAAATATATCAAGGTGATGACCCAAAACCCAACTGATGATACATTAAAAGAAGAAGTACTTCATTTTTTTTTCCTAAAAATCTTCCGTGAACTGGAACTTTAACAAGACTCATATTTTATTTACGTTTATCTAAGAAAAACAATTAGATTAGGGCTTTAAACTAATACTGGCGTACTGGAAGTGTGGAGATATAAGCAAGCTTACGTTAGGAGAATTCTAGCATAGAAGGCCGTGAGAGAAAGAGAAAGCACTGCCGCGTCTTTCTAGTTTCTCATCATTATATGCTTGACGTAACGATGCACTTGACTGACATCTTGGCTTGATTTTCTAGGCAATGATATTTGATGAAACAGCTTGAAGATAAGAATACAAAGAGCAGCACGGCATTGAAAAGTCAGAGATCCTGAAAACAGGTTAACTGGGGAAAAGAAAGGAGTTCAAAATCCAGAGACCTTAAACACAGGTTAACTGCGAAAAAGAAAGAGTGTATAGTTCATTAATTTTATTTAAGAGGGCTATTTAGAAAGGATATTGAGTTTTATATTTGTAAGAAGTTGGTGGATTAGTTTCCCGAGGAAGATTCATTCGTTTTGCAATCTGAAATTTTTTCTGATTTCTTGAAATAAAAGATATACGGATGTCGTCATGTCTATGTATAGCGGCAAGCTAAACAAAAGCTTAGAAAATCACCGAAGTATCATCTCAGTAGCAGCTGATGAATGATGTAAGATCGACATGTCCACTCACATGGCTATAGTTGATGTACACAAAACACTTCGCACATCCTGCAATTCTTATTTTGCTTGTTACATACGTATTATAAATAATTCTCGGAAAATTGACATATACCCTTGATTTGGAGAATAAACAATTAGCCTAATATTTAAAGAAAAACAAATACCCTTAAGTTTGGACAAATATACAGATACTCCCTTCTCAAGTTTGGATAAATATACAGATATTTCCTTCACTCTTTGTAGTTGACCGATTAACTAAATATCATTTATATTTCTAAGCTTTTAAATAATTATAAAATAAATAATTATTATTTTAATTATAATAATTTAGTCTGTATCCTAATATTTTTTTACTATTTATATTTTGTAATTATAATAATTTATTTTCTATTTTAAAATTTTTTTATAAGATATTAAAAATTAAATAATTTTTTAATTTATTATTTTAATAAAAATTTTAAAAAATTATAATTAAAAAATTATAATTAAAAAATTTTAACAATAAAGTAGACCGAATCCATATGTTAAAATATTTTTAACAGTTTACTTTTACTTTCTTAACAATAATTTGATATTTAATTTTCAAAAACTTTTGAAATATTTTTTTACTATTTTATTTTTATATACACTATATTTATTTAAAAGACTATGTTAAGTTTATTATATTTATTATAAAAATATAAATAAAATATATAAAATAAGAAAAAAATTTTATATCATTTGTTAATAAAATTAGTAATTAAATATCATTAGTTGACCAATTAAATAAATATCATTTGTATTTCCTAAACTTTTATATATTAATAATTTAGACATAATTATTTTTATTATATCAATTTAGTCTTTATTTTAATATTTTACAAAATATTAAGAATTAAATAATTTTTTAATTTATTATTTCAATAAAAAAAATTAAAAAATACTATTATTAAAAAATTTTTAATAATGAGTTAGATCAAACCCATAAACTTAAATAATTTTAATTTTTTCTTTAACTTTTTTAGTAATAATTTAATATTCAATTATAAAAAAATTTTAAATAAAATATTATTGTGACATTTTATTTGTATATATAATATATTCATTTAAAAATTATTTAACTTGTTATTATGTTTTCTTTAAAAAATTATGAAAGTATAAATAAAAAAAAGTACATGTTCTACATGTTTATGTGTGTGTTTTTTTTTATATTTTTATTAAAATTAAAGTATTATTTAACAATAATATAAAATATATTTAATTACTATTTCTATTAACAAACGATATCACATTTTCTTCTTTTATATGTTTTTTTTATTTTTTTTTTTAATAAATATAATGAATTGAATATAATTTTTTTTAAATGAATATAGTGTATATAAAAATAAAATAGTAAAAAAATATTGTAAAATTTTTTTGACAATTAAATATCAAAATTATTATTAAGAAAATAAAAGTAAAGAGAGTAAAAATATTTTAACATATAAATGTGATCTACTTCATCCTTATATTTTTTAATTATAATTTTTTAAAATTTTTATTAAAATAATAAATTAAAAAATTATTTAATTCTAAGTATCTTGTTAAAAATATTAAAATAAGAACTAAATTGTTATAATTATAAAATATAAATTGTAAAAAAATATTAAAATAGAGATTAAGTTATTATAATTAAAATAATTATTTTTTAATTTGTAATTATTTAAAAGTTTAGAAATATAAATGATATTTAATTAATCAATCAGTTAGTTGAAATAGAAGTTAAGAGGATATATGTATATTTATTCAAACCGGAAAGATATTTGTTTTTCTCAAAACATAAAGGGGAGGTGTTTATTTTTCTAAACATCGGGGGTGTATGTCAATTTCCATAATTCTCTGCCAAGCCCATGCCCTATTGTCCGGCTAAGGCTGGAGCAGTAACCTAATTATGATTTCAACGTGTTAAGACGTCAGC
The DNA here is from genome assembly GCA_022749755.1 of Azadirachta indica. Lineage (NCBI taxonomy): Eukaryota > Viridiplantae > Streptophyta > Magnoliopsida > Sapindales > Meliaceae > Azadirachta > Azadirachta indica. The sequence continues at coordinate 11,775,967 of CM040443.1, read as the reverse complement.
TTCTGCAATAATCTAGAATTAGAATATCCGACTAACAAGTTATGGTGTTCATTTACCACCAGGCAAGCAGTAACGTTTAATTACACATTCATCGTCATAAATATCTGACTGTCTTATCGGAATAGATAAACAATAAAAAGAGGATGAGATTCAAAATGTTTTTTTGGGTTTCTCATGCCTCTTGCCTTGTCTAAACATTCATGTCAACACAAAAACAGCAACTATAATAATAGACTAGCTATGTGGAGAACTGCGTACTGTCTTCCTTCTCATTATTATGCAGCGAAGCATCCAAGATCACTTGCACATACAGGTTCAAGGGTGAGGTCAAGCTCGTTCCTCCTCATCTCCATTGCTTCTTCCTGGTACGCACCACTGCATCAAAAATAATTATAATATCAAGTTAATGGCGCTTGTCTTAAAAGCGAGCAAGATTGCAAGTGCTACATCTTTTTTCTGGGCATCACCTGTGTTAAGTCTATAATAAATAAATTACTACATCGTCTATGAGGGAAGTGACCAGAAGAGACATTATGTATGACATAACTTAAATTTCTACTTATGCAGTGAAATAAATAAATTAATATTTGAACCCTGCATTAAGTTTTATCTTGTGAATCATATATATATAAAGCCGCATAGATTAGACATAACGTAAAAGGCTATGCCAATAGAATAAATCTTCTAACAAATTACAGGGATGGGAAATGATGGGGTGTGTAAGTTTTACAGATATGGCTCTGCTAGTATCCAGCATGTTCATTGCACAAGCATACAAGCTAATTAATTAGGATTCAAATTAGCAGAGGGGATTGCAAGATCGTGGGAGAAGCAGTTACCCAATTCTCAAGTAAGGACGTGACTGTGGCATCAGAAAGGATAATGTATTAGGGGTCTGGATTTGATGCCCCCACTGTGCTTGCTGTGCCATAGCCTTCTCTCTTTCCTTGATCTATTTCCATATCACAAAAAGAACGAATTTACTATGCACTTGTTCATTCTTCAACACAAAAAATATTAAAACAAGAAAGACAGATGCAATAGATTAATTATCTCCGACACTGACAGATATCGGTCGGTCGCCGAAAAGGAAATAAATGATGTTGGAATATACAAATGTAATAAAGAACGGTTACCTGTTTTGCCAGCATATTGTTTTGCTCCTGTATTGCCCTTTCCTGTTGTTCATCATAATATAGGTACTCTCAATGTCATATGATGGGGTCAGCGAATTCTACCGAATGTGTTTCATGCATGGAAATATCAAATTTCTTATACTGGTAAATTCTGAGTTTGTAGCACATTATTTGGCAGGATTTGCTCTTTGTGCATAGTGTTAACCATTAGATTAAAGACTTTGCAGACTACTCCATACTAGATGCGAGATCAATAATCAAGTTCTAAATTTAATAATCTTATATTTCCTTCATTTATAATTGCCAGACAAAATCACCATGCTCTACTCTAGTTCTTCTTCATGTGATTCCCCAAATTCACCTACAAGACTAAACCATCAAAGTCGCAACAAAATAGCAAACTGCCACATGGCTAGCTGATGCCTTGGCATTGACATATATAGACAGAAACAGAAAACACTTTTGTGGCCCTAGTAAACTCCTTCACCATGCATAGCCGTTATTCATATTCAATAAACACCAATAGGTATATAGATTCATTTTCTAAAACCATCTAAGCATAGCTGTGAAACATATATATGTGTGTGAATATGATAATATATCCCTTAAGCGTGATCACATAGTACATATATATAAGCCTTCCACAAAATAGCAGGCAGTTAATTCACCTTCTATATATGTTAACAAAATGCAATGTAACCAATCAACATCAGCCCAATACATATAATTCAAGTTCCACAAACGTACCTTTTTCTGCAGCTCAGATATAGACTCTTGCATGAGATTATTCTGTACAAGGGAGAGAAAACAACATCAACTAACCAGAAAAACCTTAACCCAGACTATATAATTAGGATAAAATTAGAAAACATTCTCCATCATACCTTTCTAGAACGTATATGTTTGAGAGCAGAGTCCAGCTGCTGCTCCAAATTCTGGATGTCTTTAAGAGAGAGTGTGTCTAAATCTTCTCCCAAGTAGTGCCTGAAGAGATTTTGGAATCACATTCAAATGTTCACAAGGAAGAATTAGAAAAGAAACAAAAAATGTATTGTTTGCAAAAATAATATAAAAAAGAATCATGTCCCTTGTATTAATGTAATCTTATCTCATGAAGGTAAGTACCTTTGGTTTTTTTGCAGAAGATCAATCTTAGCCTTAAGCTTGTTGCACTCCAAAGACCAGTTACCCTGCGCAAATTTAAAAAGAGTTCAGAAAATATTGCTAACCTGCACTACAACAGCTAATGTTTCATCATAAGTAAATATAAATATATATGTACCTGCGCTTGAGGATCATGAGCAATGAGCTGTCTCTCAGCATAGGAGTACCTTTCGTAGCGTTCAAGTATCTTTTCCATACTGTTTTACAAGGAAAAGTTAATTTCTAACATGCTGCTTCATAAATGCACAAATATTAGACATCAAAATTTAATTTCTTCACACTAGCCATCACCTATGTTATATTAAATCCAGGAAGAACAATAAAGACATGGTACGAAATCATATGTATCTGTGTGTCTGTGTGTGTGTGTGCAGATATATATATATATATATATATATAGAGAGAGAGAGAGAGAGAGAGAGAGAGAGAGATTGGTAACAGATTATCAATCATAGGTTATATTAATAGTTAAAAAATGTAATAATCATTTAACTTCAACTCAATAAAATACATATATAGATACAAGACTGTAAAATATCATAATCAAATAATTAAATCATATCTAATAGTATCTAGAAATTGTTCTTTCATTAACCATTCGTATGTATCCTGAATATGAATTAATCTAAGCTATGTTTGACGTTGTTGTGATTTACTTAATTTTAAAAGTATAATAGTTAAAACTTTTTGATAAATAGTAACTTTTAATGGAAGTCATTAGTTTTTTTACTTATATTATTTGACATATAATATTTTATTTTATAACAATTATAATTTCAAAATCATATTATTTCAAAATCCCGCAAGAGAAATAAACAAGTCAAATACTTCTGTAAATACGCATAGATGTTATACAATGCCTAATACAATGAAACAAGTACTTAACAATCAACTCTATCTTTGAATCCATAGTAAACCAGTGCCTCTTTCTGACCCATTATTATTAACCATTTCTCATCACAATCACCAATTCAGAACCAACCATCTTTAGTTTGAACATTTCTTTGAACCTAATTAAAATCTCTTTTGCATAAGACGATAATCCTTTGTATACAACTTTCTATATGCATGTACTAGCATCTCAAAACAACCAAACTCCCAAATTATAAATTGAAGCTCTAACCCTTGATCTATCGTTCTTCAAATATCTAAACGCTCAACACGAATTGAAAATAAACTAGTCAAAAGTCGAAACCACTTTCTTTTTAAAATTAAACTTTGGATAGTATTGGATTATGTGTTATAGGTTTCCATGTTTGATACCGTCTAGCACTACGTTATTATAGCCAATATGATTTGTTATAAAATAGTACAAGCTTCTTAGAAGATTATGGTTAATAACAAAATCATATACTGTACATAAAAGACATAAAAATTAAACATTGTTTGACATAATTACTTTTTAAATTCACCAAAAAAATGACAGAAATGCAAGAGAACATTTGATACCTAGCAAGATCAAAAAAAAATGATTCCAATGGTTACATCATTCATTAGTGATTTCAACTTAAGATATTAAGCTTTCAAATACTCTTATCTATCATGCTTGTCGCTCAAATTATAACTAATTCTCAACTCTTATGTACATAAAGAAAAAATCTTGACTACACCCTGTACGTAACACCTTATAAGTATGTGGAGATGGATATATCTTCTGCATGTTATAACAAAAACAATCTTTTCCTTTGAGATTTTACGTTCCTCTAACTTCCGTATTCTTAATGTTTAAGCAAACAAGATATCACAAAATAGCAGTTACAAGAAGTGCAAAAACAAAAAAAAAATTGTAAATAGGAATCTTTAGAAGCCAAGGGAAAATGTCTATATGCGAAGCCGTTTTGCCAAGAAGAACTCCAAGAGTTTTAGAGTTAAATCAAGAGGAACCAACAAAAATATAGTGTAGCAACATGTTTATGATTGCAATAACAAATAATCCAGTCATCAAGCAAGATATAAGCGTATATAACTCCATAACACTTCATTTGAGACTTAGAAAACAAAGGAGAAAATGGCATGAAATTCATCAGTGCTAATGATCAACCGGATCATATTCCAACCGAAGCAATTACTATATATAATGAAATTTGAGAAGTTCAATAGCTATTTGAAGATTACAAATCAGGAGGAATGTTAGAAGGTAATCTGTATTCTCTTTAAGCAAAATGGGATTCAAACTTTTGTTAAGAAAATACACTCAATCAAAACTTGTTTGAGGAATACGTTTTATGGTTAATGGGGATAACTAGTTCTTGTATATTTAGAGAACTAATATAATTAGGACTGAGGTAAATAAATACCATTACATCTCTATGGAATGTTATATAAATATAGAAAGAGAGAGAGAGAGAGAGAGAGAGAGAGAGAGAGAGAGAGAGACAAAAGGGAAATTAAGCAGAAGTAACGAGGAAAAGCTATCAAATTTTAAGAAATTCTCAAAGTCTTGTATTCAAGTCCTTCATTCAATAAAAGAAGAGAAAATAATTCGTGTTTCACAAATCTCAAATCTTGATTTGTCCCCTTAATTTTACATGCTCTCATAAAAAATACATTTGCGCAAATGGATTTTATAGAAATAGTTAAAAGCAGCAAAAAGTTAAAATTTTTCATACAAATTAATCGATATAGCATGTGAGACGCGATAGTCACAGAAAAATTCATATAAATTGATCTTGCCTGCACAATACAATAAAAAAATAACTCAACAAATAAAAATAGATGATGCGATAATAATATATTTCCTGAAATTGTCATTTTCTAACTATATTATATAACATGAGTTTCATGTGCAGTGCTGTATTTTACATATATTAGGATAAATTTTAAATTTAACATTAGAGGCTCTATGATCAAGAAGAAATACTGAAATATATCGAGCTGGGTATTAGAAAGACAGCAAGCAGGTGTGTTGTCTGTACGAAGAATGAGATTTTAGGATCCCAAGACCATGACTGACCAGTTAGAAATGATTTATCGCTATTTGTGAAAGGCTCTATTTTAATTATATAATTAGGGCAGGGCCAATAAAAGATCCCTGATCAAATGCTAATTTTACTTGTATTTTCTTGTGTTAAAATTAATATTACAAAATAGAAAAAAGAAGTGTCTTGATTCCTAGATCTCTATGATGCTAATAATCTTTACAAATTAACCAGGAACATACTTTCTGAAATCAGAAAATCAATAGATTTAAACATATACAAGATCTTAGATTAGTAGTATTTTAAAGTGCATATATAATCACTCAATCAATAACATATATAGTAGGGATCGGATTTACTAATCTATGTAAACTATTGTATTTTAATTCAAAATTTTCCCATATGGTGCAAGTACAGTAGTTTATTATAGAGAGCGAGAGAGAGGAGAGAAAACGCTAACAACACAGGATCATAAACTGCACAAATTTCTCATGCATCAACTAGCATAAATATTAATATTATAAAAAAAATAGAAAAAAACATTATGGGTTTGAAAATCGTTGACCAAAAACATAAGTATTGTTTATCCTAGGAAGTTGAAGCTATGATGATTTATACGAGCAAAACAGAAGGATGGTAACACGTAGTTATGTCCTAAGGACCGGAGATCAAGGACTCCGTTGGTCAAATTTCAGGCTTGATAGGACAGAAGAAATTGTACTCAAGAAGGAAGAAGACTCTGATTTTTTTTAAATTTTTATTAATAATAATATATTTTAAGATCCAAATAGGCTATTAGCTACAAATATTGCATGAAATTAATATCTAAAACCAGCTGGTTCGAAGCATGTTTCTTTTTGTACGAAATTTGCCGATATAAATCACTAAAAATAAATTCAAAATTGAAAGGCATCAACATGTACTGCAATTATCTCCGGAAATCCTGGACAAAAAAAATCTAAGGAAAATCTCAGGAAAGGTAAACAAAATAGTAAGTAATACAAGTACTAAACTTGTTTGTTTAGCAGAAAAAATGGAATAAATCAAAAAAAGTGTACGGAAGAGTTGAGCAAAGATAAAACCAAGTAAAAAGATAGAGAAAATGAGACAGCAACATAAGTAGAGAAAATAAACCAAGAAAAAGAGAGAGAGAAAATGGAGATTTGAATGTAGTAGTAACAAATAATTACCAAGAATCGGTGGAGTACTCAAAGAGCTTCCCTTTGTGAGAGAAGATAATAACAGCAACCTCAGCATCACATAAAACAGAGATCTCATGAGCTTTCTTAAGCAAGCCACCTCTCCTTTTAGAGAAGGTAACCTGACGGTTGATCTTGTTCTCTATCCTCTTCAACTGAACCCTACCTCTCCCCATGAATCCTTTTTTTTTCTTTTCTTTTCTTTCTTTGTTTATAAATTTTCTTTCCCAAAAACAACCCAACAAGCAAACCCCAAGAAAACCCCAAATAAAGAAACCCAAATCTAATAAGAGTAGGAGTATTTTATGGGATTTTCTTCTTCCTGCCAAATGTGAAGTTTGTTTAAAGAAAGCATGCACATTTATAGAACAGGAAAGGAAATGAGAGATAACAGAGGAGTTTAGATTTGGAGGAACGGTTTTAGGGAAAAAGCGGTATCCATTCGTGTCGACTTCTCATTGGTCTCCTCCATTTCCTACTACTTCATGTCTGCTGTAGCATCTATTTCTTGCCAGTCTCTCACTCTTACCTCTCACTGTCAACCCTGTACGGACAAACTCTTTGAGTTGACGGCGCTTTTTCTTTTTTTTTTTTTTTACCAATTTAATAAAATAATTATTGTTATTATTAATATTACATTAAATAATATAATATATCATAATTTATAGCAATAATCATAAAGAAGACCAAGATTATTACTATTATTATGCAAATCAAAATGTATGTTGTTGTTACAACTTACAAGTTGCTGTCATATAACTTTTCACAGGGTCCGTATATATCAATTTGACATTATATAAAATCTTTCCCATACCAATAATGGAAATTCATATTTGTAATAACTATAGAAAAATTTTATTAAAAAAAATTAAAATAGATTATTTATATAGAAGAGAAAGAAACTGAAATTAATGTTGCTGATTAATTGTAACATATATAATTCCCTTGAACTGTAAATTAATCTATAGTCTAAACTAGTTAAGGTTCATTTATTATTATTTTTTATGAGCTAATTAAATTTTTGTTGAATCACAAAATGTCAATGTCCTTTTCTATCGTCGGGCCGCCAACATTTAATAACAAAAAGCCTTAATTAAAAACCTTAAATTTAACCTTAAATTTATTTGATGAAATATAACCTTAAATTTAAAAACCTTAATTCAAACTATAATAAAATCTCACTTAAGAAGTAACAAGAAATTATAAGATAAAATATTTGTATGCATATTATCATATAAATGAAAATAAAAGAGAATATATATACTAAATATAAAACATAATTATCAAATTTTTCTCATACCAATTTTAAAGGTAAATTAATTCGTGTTTGTTTTGGAGTGAAGTGAATTGTAATAGTATTAAAAAGAAAAATGAGAAAAAGAATCAATACTCAACAGTATAAAATAGTTGAAAAGCTGAGATAAAAAGGTTTGTGTATATATATATATACATAAAACAAAAATTCTAAAAGTCACGTGTCTGTGCCGGCTATACAGCTGTTTCAACAATGCAATAAAAGTAGATAGTAAATATTTAGTAAGTATTTAGTGAAGGTAGTTAGTAAATAAATAAAATTTTATTTTTTAATTTATCCAAAAAATTTATTAAAAATAGTTTAATGTAATTAAGTTAAAAATTTTAATTTATATATATATATATATATTTTATTTACTTATTTATTAATATTTAAATTTTAAAAGTTTTTATCTAATCTTTTTGTTTTCTTTTTGTTGTCTCCTTCTATTTTTCCTGGCAATGTTATTACATAATTTATCTTTTTATTTATTTATTTATTTATTTTTATATCAATATTTTTACAAAATAACATATAAATACATATAATATTTTAAAAGGGTATAAATACATATAATCTTTATTTTGTAAAAATAAATAATTTACCACTTAGATTTAAATCTTTAAAAAAATACATCATTCAAATTAAAATTTCAGTTAAATTTAAATTTAAATGGTATAGATGAAAAGTAAAAAACCACCTTAGTTTAGAAACATTAATAAAGTCTAATTAGAGGTATAAATCGTATTAAATTGTGTCAAATTCAACCCAAAAAAATTAGGCTTAGTTGTCCTTTATATACCAAAGTTTTAAACGATTAATGACACAAAACTTAATTTATTAAATTTGCATCATGTTATCTTATGGCCATGCTGGACAATAAGCTTTTTGTTTTTAATTTTTTTTATTAAAATTATTAAACTACCAATCAATTTAATTTTAAACACCTATTATTAGGGATATTATTAATTAGAACTCAAATTAATTATTCGTGTCTGCATATTGGTCCATCAAACTTTTGAGCTTTAAATGTGAAACCAATGTGAGATCATTTGAATTCCCACGTCATGTTGGCCTAACCTTTCATTTTGCATAAATCAATTTTTAAATATCAAAAAGAAAGTAAAAGAATTTTTGTTTACATAAAATCGAAACTGTGAATAATAATTTTATGTTGACCTAATTTTTTTATCTGAATTTATATATTTATTGTGATTGGTAGTTAACAAATGAAAATATTAAAAAAATTTAAGGTTGAAAGTGCACAAAGATGTACAATATACTATTCAATTTTTTTCACTCAATCTTCAGCTTTTCCATTATAATTATCAATACTTTTGATATAGTTTTCAAATTTATAAGTTGTATTTGAAAAAAATAAAAAATTAAAAAAAATTGCAATAAAATAGTTAAAATTTTTAACTGAAATGTTTATATTATAAAAAAATTAATATACATATATAGTAATAAATTTACGCTTCCTATCATAATTTAAAAAATAAAATTTGTAATATTAATAAAAATAATACTATAAATATAAATTTTTTGTACGAACTACTGTATAAAAATTAAGGTAAGGTAATAATATTAATTTAGCCATTCAGTCTCACGCTGTATGGTAAAGAGCAAGTTTTGTCCTAAAAAAGAAGTGTTTGAATTTTTTTAATAGTAAAATTCTCTCAACACTTGTATTGAAATTTCTCACTTATAGGTGAGTAAATATCCTTTTTTTTAAAGTAGATTTATTAGAATTTTTTACTTACATTTGAATAAATACTACTATCTTGAGACTAGATAGGGCATATATTATATATATAGATATTTTGATTATTTCACAATTATCATATCTCTAAGTCCCAATAAAATTCTAAATTGTCACATCTCCAAATTTCAATATGTATTTAAACTGTTCCACCACTTCACATTCCTATATTTTAATATATATCTGATTGTAAATATTAGTAGTTTGTAATGTAGTAACGAAAAAAAAAATGACGTAATAATAGTCATTCAACTAAAATTTACCATCTATATAATTAATAAAAATTAAATTAAATAATGTAAACTGTAAAACAATTATATAATAGTATCACTTTTATTTCTATTATACTCTTGGAGAAAAGGATCATTTCGACGAAGAAAGTAATCGGACGCAGCAATACGGGGCCCCCAAACGTTTCGATATACTAAACACTAACCGCCAATTAAACTCTGCCACCTATACCATAGATGTGACATCCTCATCATCACATTAATTTTGTCTATTTTCATTTAATTCATAACTAAATGAATATGTTTGTTGCATTTGTGTCGATATCTTCAACCATAGAATTTTCTGTTAACACATTTAAAAAAAAAAATAAAAATAAAAATAACAAGAATTTTCTTTTAACCCCTGCAAGAAAGAAAAAGTATTTTCTTTTAAGCAAAAACATTGTTTATTGATGTGACATCTACCCAAGTTCTGAAATATCTCTTGGTTTATATTTACGGTTGGATATAAATTTTATATTTTGATTTTCAGGTTTTGTATTTAATTTTTATCATTTTAATTTTAATATTTTATGTTTAACTTTTTTTTTAATTCTTACATAAGAAATTTTTAATAAAAATAAAAATAATATTAATAGCATCACATCTATGAAATTTTATTATTAATGTGTCATTGTGTTACTTTAATAAAAAATATAAAATTTTTAGTATTATTTAATAATATATCTAACGTTACTCTTTTTAGTATTAAAATAAAAACTTTTGGTGCTTTTTATGCATATTTTTTTTTTATTTTTGTAAAACTAATATGTATACATATAACATTAGAAAATATAATTAGACGACCCAATAAAAGTTTATTTTATTTCTTAAAATTCTTCAATAATATTAACTAATCACAAATCTATGAAAGGAAAATTAGGATAAATTTCAAAAAGAAAATCGAAAAATTGGTAAAGGATTCTAATTAATTTAATTAATGACCCACTATGGTTAAGACTTAAGACTTCATGTGTTAAAAATTAAATTCAATATTATGGTAAAGGGGCTTAGGCTAATGAATCTATGAATATGATAGTGGTGGTACTGGTCCATTTCCTATATATGATTCAATCGACGGTAAATTCATGACCATACAGTTGAAATTGATGTGAATTAATGCTGCTTAATTAATTAATTAATTAATTAATAGAAGCTATTTAGGTATTATTCAATTTTTTTAATTAAGTTCACTTTCATATTTGCACTAATTTTCAAGAATAACAATTAAAATCGCTTTGTTATTTGTAACAATTTTCTACTCTTACAATTAAATTCACATTGATAATTGCATTATTTTTCATCTACTATGAAAGCCTAGTACCATCTCATTATTTTTCTTTGAAATATTACATTCACCATAAAGAGATTAGAGTTTTTAAAAATAAATAAATAAATAAAAAGGGATATTATAGTATTAATAGGTAATTTAAATCTTTCTTGGTCTTTTAATTTTTATCGCACTTCCATCCTTCATCCTTTAGTTCCCCCTTAAAGGGATGACATTTAGAAGGCATAATATTAATGCAAAAAAAAAATTATTTATTTACTTTTTTTTTGGCTTAATTGATTTAATAATTAAACTAAATCTAATAAATGAGTATATTAAAAGATGATGATCACATGCCAAAATTAGAGTTACCAAAGGATAATACCATATTTAATTTCGTAATTGTATTCCAATATTTTTTTTCTTAAGTAATGTAGAAATTAATTTACCACCAACACAGCACCTTTTACTCCAACTAGTATTTTAAATTAATTAAAATTAATATATGATATGATAAGACAACAGTAAAATAATTTACACATTATTACATACCGAAATTTTAGAATACAGCTTCGAAATAGTATTATTACTCTTGTATTAATATGTCATAAATACCAATTAGTTTAACTTGTAAAATTTTTTACAACACTACAAGTTTTACACCAAAATAACAAAAAAATATATTTTCATTTAAATGAAAAAAGAATTGGATCAATAATTGAGTGCAACGAAGAAAATGTCAATAATGCAAGGACAATAATGTAAGTTGGCGTTTTGTTACAAAATAGACCAAATCCAACTCAACATTATTGGTCACAACAACTTAAACAAGTAAGGCAAAATCAAAATCAAAATCAAAATCAAAATCAAAATAAAAAAGAATCTAACCTCGTGACCATTAATATATACATATGAATATAAATATTTATTTATATATAAATATTCAGACGTAAGAATTTAGATCCCAGTTGAAAGCTTGGAGGATAAGGACAGGAGATAATAATCCTCTACTTTTAGGTTACAAGACAATGATCTACCGTCTTTAATTCAATGCTTGTCTGTCCAATATTGTACTCATATTGTTCTACATTTCCACTTTTTCGAAACAATTAATTAATTAATTTATACATAATCCAATAATGCATATGATCATGTTTTTTACAAGCACGAATGAAATATAATAGGGATAAGGGTAAATCCGTAGCATCATAACATGGGACTAAATAGAATAATTTAATAGGGTCATACTCGTACACCATATATAGTATGTATAGTTTATTTTCACCCCTTTTATTTTTTTGTCTAATATTATTCAATACTTCACCAAACACGGTACATACAACAAAATATAGTATTGTACAATGTAATAATAGATACAATATATATATATATATATATAGAAGGTGCCGTGTGGGTAGTGTTAAATTAATGTGTGTTTTTTATCTTAATATTGGATCTATTCAATTTATATGTTAATAAATAAATAGTATTATTTTTAAGCATGCTTAAAGATAATATGTGTACGTGTTCCAATATTCTAACGAGAACATTTTCCGCTAAATTAGCGCGAGTATGATTCAATAGTCCTTTTTTATTGGATTCATTTCACTTAATTATATGATAAACTAGTTTTAGGATTACCTGATGAAATGGTATAGCTTAGATGTAGAATATTAAATTTAATTAACCATGATTATTAGCCGTAGGTGAAGTTGATTTGCTAAAAAGTTTGAAGATTCTTCTAGTTATGAAATATATATATATATATATATGTATAAAGCTTTAGAGATGAGATTGGTAGGGGCCAAAACTGAAGCATTAAGCTGATGCCAGGCCAAGCCAACAATGATGGTGTAGGAAAATTGGGTGATGTTTTTTTCCTTAACGAATTTAAGGTCATTTTCCACAAGGGCCGTTGATGTCAATTCTCAGTAACACAAACTTTTATTTATTTATTCTTTTTTATGTTTTTTTTTTTTTTTTTTGAGGAAAAAATAAAAAAGAATGGTCCATGAGCATATGCATATGATTTGATTTGTTGGGAGCGGTTTATGGACAGGGAAAAGTTGGGGCCAAAACTGGAACACATCAATTCATTTGATATAATGTTAAAAAATACAGTCCCCATCTTGCTGTAATTTCATGATAAAAAAGGAATATCTTATCCTTGTCTATTGAGGAATGCTTCAGCTTGCACCACAAATTAAAAAGAAAATAAACATCTCCTTTTTCTTATTCCCTTTTATGATTATTGCAATTTGCAAGATCATGTCGAAGTTGAAGTTGCAGTTTGTAGATAGCGTAGGGGTCCAAACTCATACGCTTTACTTTTATGTTAATTTTTAAAATTATTTTAAGAAATCATAATAACCCAAATACTTTTTTACTTCAATAAAAAAATTTGGGGGGAAAGGGGACGGGGAGATGGAGACGGAGCGTGAAGAACACTGAGTAACATCAGAAGTACTTGTAAAAGTAAAAGACATGAAGACAGCTGTCGTGTGGTGCAACACAATAGGGTAGGGTAGGGTAGGGTAGGGCAGGGCAGGCTTTAGCAGCAGCTTATCGTCTTTAACCCACCTGCGTGAAAGCACTACTCACTGCACTTCTATTGGGACCACCCCCTCCCTCTCTCGTCAGGTCTCGTCAATCACAAACTTACTTGTTTCTTCGCATTATATTAACCTAATTTCCTACGAATAATTGGGTCCCACTGCAATAATTTCAATTAATGCTCACTTTTGGCGATTTCTTTTTAATAATTATGTTATAAAAAATTTGGAAACAATTTGATTTCAAGTTTAATCATCCGAACTTGGGTTGCACGTCCTAAAGCCGAGCGGTAGTCTGCTTGGTAGCGTTTACCAGATAAAGCATTTGTTAGAGAAAGTAGGTGTGTAACATGAAAGCATGTAAGTGGACACACATGCATGGCACTCCTGGAAAAATACGATTGAATATTTATATATATATATATATATATTAGCTTAAATCAATGGAGGATAACGCCTTTTTGGATTGCCAGTTTTAACTTAACCAATTAAACATCCGAAAATACACAATTGCTCTTTGTGGAAATAAGGCAGATGCGTGTATATTGCTTCCCACCATCAAAAAGATTAGGCTAGACCAAAGTCTATGTCAACAGATAGTGATGATATTCACTATGCTGTTTCAATTATTACACGACACAGCAAACCCAGAAATATTTCTTTCACAAGAAGTTAACAGTAACTTCATTCGTATACATTTTTCCATGAAAACGTTGAGCATGGATTATTACAAGTTCTAGAGTTCTGAATATAAAATTACTCGTATAAGTATATTAGAATAGGATTTTCGTCCCCAATGGCAGTGTCAACTTATTTTCTGGTCTTATCAGCTCCAATAGAAACTTATGACTATTGTTTTCAAGGGTCTTCACGATTCAAAGCATCCACCCAGACCCTGCAGGGGGGAATCCGTTGACATTTTGTGATGCAGTAGCAACAGTCCTTTGATCTGTTACCCCAATATTGTAACTGTAACCAATAACAACAAGTATTGAATTGAATGTCAATCAGTATAGAAATAAGAACTACAACCTAATTTATAGAGTTCATGCATAACAAAAGGAAAAGAAAATACCCGATCTGCAATGTACTGTTGCAGTGTAAATTAGGACCTAAAGAGCTGTCCGACGGAGCAGGTTGGTGGTTGTATGTAATGCTTTGCTCCCCGGCAGCTTCCCATGATCGAAGAACTGTGTTAACATCCTCCAACTTCAACACATGAAAAAGTGGTACAAGGAGAAGCTTAATCAGTACCTCAGCTTATCAGAACTGGAGGAGAAAACGCATTCGTATGCATATGGATTGGCAGAGAAGATACGGTTGGAAATGAATGTACGTGTTTCAGCAATATATTTAGAGAAGATTCGGCAATCAGTATCATAAAAAGTAATCGTGTTTGGTGAATTGACACAGAATAGCAGGCCCCATTATGCACGAAGAAAGTCAAGAGTTATGGTAGTCATGATTAGAAAGACAATTGTTTTTTCTCTTTCTTGTATGAAGACTGAACCCAAGTAAAAGTCACTATGGAAATTTTCAATAGATTAGGTAGAATTAATATTATAAGGCACAACATTAGAATAGACAAGAAATATACATGGTTTCTATGAGATGAACCAAATAATTATATGATGTTGACTCAACTTGTAAGTTACATGATTTGAGTTTGGAACACATAAGACACAAGAGATTGGCAATCAATTAACGAATTACGCAATTTGATATTAAATCAAGAAAGCAGCAGAGCACTCATCAATCACAGGAAATTTTAGTTCTTTATGGACTAAATAATTTTACTTTTTAAAATTATAGTCTGGGTTTTGAATCCAGTTTATAGTAATTTAACATCTACCAAGTTTAAACTTTTAGGTTAAATAACAATTTAACATAGTACCAAATCAAGTTTAAGCTCATTAACATTTATCTAGAATAGTTACAAGCACACTAAGACCTCCCTTTTTTCTCCTAATCCTTTCGCATGTATAAAATTATCATTACTACAAGGTATCAAATACAATGCAATTTTATCCTTCTTCAATAATTTTTTTTAGTTTCAACTCTTACCGATAAATTTAAACTTCGAGTATAACAACATATAACTACCCAAGGATATATAGTTATGGCTGAATCAAAAATATACATAGTCATATGAGTAGAGTATATATGGCATCCTATGTGTAATGTTAGAGTTTGAGGGGGATATTGACATACCTTGCCCCTTAGGGTGTTATTGGTTTCTAGCAACATTTCTTCCTGCACACGCATAAAAGGAAGGTATAGGACATTTTTTTTTTTATATGTATCATGTAGGTATGAGGAATTGTATTGACTAAGAGTATATATTTATTTATAATATACCTTCCTTCGAAGTTCGGAAAGCCTATCCAGCATAGACCGATTCTGCAGTGAATGAACGTTAAAACTCACCAGCTGTTTACCTTATTGAAGATCATGTTAACGGTGCAAAGACAATTTGGCTATGTTATGATATAATTATACTTCAAAATAAACTCAAACTAAATGGATACACCAATGCTAATTATATATTTAGGGTGAAAATTAAGATTTTGTTGAAAAATTGCTTCATGAAATCTAAATTTAACATTTGCTTGATGAATAATGCATCTAACTACAACATGTACATTTACATTTAAATTAGACAATTCTCTATTGCCCAATAAAGAGCGTTTACGTGCCAACACAACCAATGGCTGACTAGTAAATGTCTACTCCCTCAAATATAAGGACATGGGTTTGAACCCTCTAAAGAACTCTCTTCTCACTAATTATGTGGATGTTCTTCCCCATTAATTATATGGATTATATCCTTCCAAAATAGTGTTACAATGAGAGTAGATTTCTGAGATGAGTGGATAAACATACCATCAAAAAATGTCATTGCTCAACTGAGGGGTGCATCATTGATGAATAATACAATAATTTAAAATAACAAAATTTAAAATGATACTTGAAAGTAGTATTATTATTTATAATTTTATTATATTAATTTACATATATACCCATTCAAAGAAAGATTTTTTAGGTTAAAAATACCTTTGACAAAAGATCAACAAAAAGTTTGATAAATATCTCCATGATAAATTCCAAATTTAGTTCAAACATGCAGTTAAGAGTTTAAAAACCAAGAGGACAAACTAAACACAAAAATGTTGAAAAATTGTTGTTTGATTCAATTACATGACTGCTCTAATTTTATTTAATTTCTTATCCATAACTATCAAATTCCATTAATATCCATACCCTCTAATTTATCAAACCATCAACTTCTACTCTTCCAAATTTTAACAAAATCTCTACCAAGGCATTGTGAATGAGAGCTAAGACACTATATCGACTACCAAAAGAAAATTAATAGCTCATTCTTTAAATTTCAAGACAGTCAATGCCAAACACCAATTGTGGATAAAATGGGATATGCAACTTTTATAATTCACTAATTGCATCACCCTAAATAAGGAAGTCAAATTAAAAGTACAAATAATTTTGGTAATACCATATACCAAGAAAAGAATCTTGGACCAAAACTCTTTATTAAAAAACTAAGCAATTATTTGGAACTTCAGATACAGTACACGCTTAATTTAAGCCATGCAAGAAAACTTGAAAACAACAGTTCGAGATTTGCCTCTAGTAATTCGAAATGAAAAGGTACACACCCAAAACAACATATATGAAGCCTCTCTCTACCCACGTATTCTCAAGAAATTGAAAGGAAAAGTTAACAGTACCCTAATAATTCAATAAGAATAAGATCAAGACAGCATATTCTTAAATAATGATCATCTTGTCAATTTCTTCGTATTATTGGAAATCTACAACATGGTAAGCATAACCTTCCTACGAAATTAGATGACCCAAACTTATTTATATAAGTAGAAAGTTTTGGGTGTTTTTAAAGTATTCCCTATTTTTCATATTCATTCCTCCTTATTAAAAGAACATACTTGTAGAGAATAAATGGTTCAAATTCATTAGTAGATATTAGCTAAGATTAAGGGATCTCTAACCTGAAATGAACAACTATACTGACTGAGAAATCATAAATTCAAGAATCCAAGAACCTAAAAAGTTAAGGTGAAACTGTCATCTTAATTTAAAGAGGATTAGATATGGAGCTATTATTCTAATTTGAAGAGAATTAGATATAGTATTTAAGAACCCGAGAACTTAGAAACGTAAAAATTCAAGAACTCTAGGTGGATTTGTTATTCTTACTTGAGGAGGATGAATGACCAATAATCTAAGAATCGGAGAACTCGAGAGTAACCAAACCTACTTGAACTAAAATACCAAATCTACTTTGAATTAAGATTTTTTAGAAGTATTATACGAATGTTGTATTCGAGAGAGAAATAGTAAAAGGGTGATTTTAAAGAAGAGAGTCATCTTATAAAGATTCCATCTTCTACCTCTAATAAAAAAAACTTTACATGTGTTTTCTCTGTGGATGTAGATAATTTTTGTTGAACTACGTAAATTATTGTTTGCTTTAATCTTGTTTATTATTTATTTATGTTTTTATGTTCGTTCTTTTATCAAACTTGGTAGAGTTTCATTAGATTATAAATTTAATTTAATTAGATTAGTGGTTAGACATTGTTTCTAAAACTAGTTTTACGTGACAAGACTATTTGTATTCTTTATAATAACCAGTGATAGTATTTTATACAATGGAAGCGTTATATGACATGATATAGTACTTAAAATAGATGATATTATTACAAAAATGATAAATATTAGAGTCAAAATCTTATCAAAAATCAAACTAATTAAGAGTAAATATCAACTCAAATTTATAAAATTTGAATTACTAAATAAAGATATAGCAAAAACCATATTCATAGTTGTTACAATCAATCATAATCAACCAAATCTTTATACATGAAAAATATATCTCAAAATCATAATATTTTCGTAAAACATTTTGAAAAAAATGAACAGAAATAATATGTTCTTCATTTTGTAAAATTTCGTCAAAAATAAAACAAAATCTAAAACATTCCGAATCAAATCGACATACCTTAATAGACCTGATTTGCCCCAATGAACTGTCCAACTGTCGCTCAAGTTTTTCAATCTCCTTTAAGCCCAGCTCCCCCAAATTTTCCCCAAGAAAATGCCTACGAAATGCCAATTAATTCTCATCAGTTAAACTTTGCTAATAAGTATATTATATAATTAAGAAATTGAATGCGGGCTGTGATACTTGTTTTATTAATAAATGCTGGAGTACAAGAGAATACCTCTGGGAGCGTTGTAGGGCTTCATGTTTTTCCTTTAGTTTCAAGTATTCCTCAAAGCTTGCCTGTTTGAGGACATCAATTGCACAAGTTAAGACTTGCAACAATCACCAAGGCTGCATATTACTGTAAAAGAAAATCTTTCTGCATCCATTGCTACCCCAATCAGGACAGCAATAGATGCTGGTCCTTTAGCGATCAATACCTAAAGAAAAAAAAAAATTAGGATTTTGCTTAATATTGAGATACGAGTGGTTTTAAAATTGTAGATGTTATAGAATAGAAACACTAAATGCCAAATGTTAATAAAAAACAACGATCGGATAATTAAAAGCCACTGTTATCAAGTATTTTGTAGCTTTACTTTAAAAATAAAGTAAACATGGCAATACTAAATGAAACCTAACTAACTAAGAATATATACATATATATATATATATATATTTTGCTTACATATATATTATTTTTAAGCTGATTGTAGCTTAATGCACAGAATATATGCTAAAATGATGCTTCCTACTTGACAGACAATATATTAAGCAACTAACCTGTGTCTCTTTAGCTGATTGGTTTGCTTCCAACGCTCCATAACTATACTTTTCGTACCTCTCAAGTGTCTTCACCATACTGCTGCATGCAGACAGAAAACCAGTGATGAAACTGCGTATATGTAAAAGCTAACACGAGAATTACAGTATTTGAAAGTGTATATTCTATATAGTTAAAGGTAAAATGTTTAAATAAATAAACATGCTTTTGTGATCAAGAAGGCATTTGAAATGCACTTTCATGGAGTTAGCACTAGATACATGCATGCTTTTCTAGGAAACTACTGTTAGGGCAAAAAGCATCGAAACTGACTTTTATGAGGAGAGATTGCATACATATTTTCTCTAAAATGGCTTTCAAGTATTGCGATATAAATAGTATTACTCACACTGTTACACCTGTTACAGTGATTGGCTTAGAAGTTAATTAGAAGGACTTCTTCTTATCATACCCACAAATTAACTTCAGCTTGATGCTCTCTTTCGTTTTTTAGCCTTCATAATTGCAAGTTTACAAGAATAGTACTTCAACATATTAGGTTACGCAGTGCAGCATATCGATAATTTATGCATTACTTCATATTGTCTATATAAAGAAAACATGTAAAGCTATAGTATAGAAATAAGCATGAAGTTTCATAGTAATATATCGTATAGACATATCAGACTCCAAATATTCTATCTTTCTACAAAAAAGAAAGCAGTAAAAAATATACAATTATCAATTATTCAAAATAAATGTATACACTATTAATAGTTGAGAGCTCATAGACAATACATTGTCACTGTCAGAAACTCGATAATGTTACAGGAATATAGCATTTTCTTTTTTTTACAATTATTACTATTTTATACTGTATAATATCATATCAATTAATTTTTAATGTCAATTGATATATTATATAATGTTACAAGATAGTATTAGATGTTACTAATACAAAATATATTTCAAACCTATCACAAATTGATCCCCAATAAAAGAGAACTAATTATGTTTTAGCTACAGAGAAACTTCAGGAAAATTTCAAAACCACACGGATCCTTTTGATTCTGAGTACCATATAAGAATTGGTTGATGATAGCAATCAGTAATAACTTTTTTGTACATATAACATATCGTGTGCGTGTGCATATGCATATTATATGATTCAAATTATGTTTGTTTACAAGGAATATCTTGACACCAACAAAGTTTTCGTCTATTTTAATTGTATGACTGTAAAAATCCATAGTAATGCTTATGAGATAGACGTTGTAAAACAAAAAACCTAGCCAATTATTAAAATAAAAGCTATTGTCTAGATAAAAAATTGTAAAATACACACATGCATACATAATGTAAACATTTAAATTTTCAATCATGAAGCCGTCTCGATGATATTTTATTTCAATCCAACAGTTTTACATAGTGCTAAGTTGGGACAAGCAACTAGAGAAGGTAATATACAAAAATAACATTTATATATCTACTCAAGAAAAGTTTGTGTCTTTTAATTTTTTTGGTCAAGATGAGCTTTTTTCTTCGCATGAATTATGATGTAGTTTAATTTAGACCGTAGAAAATATCAATACATACTCAATTACTAAGATCGTGAATGTATACATTCAAGGAAGGGGAGAGGGGAAGAGAGGATTTAACACATATGCAAAAATAACCAAGAAGTTCAAACAATTTAACACATACATTGCTAATGTTGTCACATATTTTAATAAGCTTAGTGATAATTAAGAAAACTGTAGCATCAACGTTGTTTAGGTTCCTCGTCATTTGATATTGCAATGGGAAATTTTGGATCAACTGTGAAGATACTGTTAGAGATATAGTTTCAATTACAATCAAAACTGAACAGTAGAATCAGGATTGCTGTATTAATTAAATTAGTTGGAGCAAACCGCTTAATTTGTGGTTAAACTACTATATGATAAGCCATAAGTAAGCATAGATCAAGTGCATAGAAAATAATCAAAGAAAGAAACCATGATATGTTTTCACAACAATCATGAAGAGTAGCAAGTTTAATATATGGTTCCATACTAAAATCTATTTATAGATTTTATACTACATGGAACATAAGTTCAGCATAGTTTAATTTTGAAAAGTTATTGGTCAGAATTAAATATTAGCAGCTCTAATATATGAATGTGGTTCTAATAATTGACATGCATTATTTAATATACTCATAAAAGATGGATAAAATTCCTTCAAGATTAATTAAGTTTTGCTAGAAATACCATGCATTTATAAATCGTAAAACATGGTGATATCTATATTTTGTCGTATATAGATATCAAACTTGGAAATTTCATCATTCAAGGTTGTAGTGGAAAATTTTGCAGCTTTACAGCCAGAAGGGCAAGCTTTTTTGTCTTACGGAAAACATATAATCCACTCCTCATACGCATAACTTGGAAAATAGAAAGAAAAAGGAAAGTCACAATAAAATTCAACTTTCTGAAGTTTAATTAATAAAAAAAACAACGTACAAAACATTTTTTATAGCTTTCTTCTCATATGTACACATTACTTTTTGTAAAATTAAATAAATAAAGCTCTTAACTGGTATTACTTTCATAAATCAGTGGTTAAGGAAAAAAAATATTAAGGAGAGAAAATTACTGAAAGGAAAGGTACAACAGATCGCATATCAATATTAGCATATTTTCCCCAATAAGATTGATAAATTTAATAATAAGACAAGGGAAATTTCATTGAGACAATCTATTGCAATCTAATTATAATTAAGATAAAGAAAAAACAAGCTTCCTCCCTCAAAAAGTGGAAAAGAAAAAAAATCATATTAGGAAATAAGGACGAAATAAGGGATGTTTCCAGTAAGTTAGATCTCTCATAGCATTGAAACCCACATGGAAATCTGGAGGAGGAAGGCCAAAAATTGACAGTTTCCTCTAATGGAGACCAAAGAACATAAGCTATGACCAGACAGCAAGGTATATCCATCATAAAACATATAAAAATCACACATTTAATTGTAGACCATCGACCTAATCAACCCACCAAGAGAAAGGACCACCGAAGAAATAGTAGGAAAACATAATTAGTCACCAGCATAAAATACTCAGAAAATTTATAAAAAGATGAAATTACCTAGAGTTGCTGCAGAACTCATAGAGCTTTCCACGGCTAGAGAAGATGATAAGACCAACCTCAGCATCGCATAGAATTGAGAGTTCATAAGCCTTCTTCAATAATCCATTCCTTCTCTTTGCAAATGTAACCTGTCGGTTGATTTTGTTCTCTATCCTCTTCAGTTCTACTCTTCCCCTTCCCATCAATATTCTTCTTTTCCTTAATTTCTACTGGATGCTGCTTGTTATAATTTATAACTATATATAAATAAAAATGGATAGATTTTATACAGATTTTCTTTTTCCTTCTTCTTCTTTAGGTGAAGAAGCTGGATTCTCTTTTGCAGAGTAGGTAAATAGGAGTTAGATTTACTACAGTACTACTATAAAGAGAGGGTCTCAGAGAGATTAAAAACTAACTTGGGTATTTGTGTTTTCTACCTATGATTTTGCTAATTGGTTTCAGATACCAGTCGTTCCCAACCAGAAAAAAAAGGAAAAAAAAAAAAAAAAAAAAAAGAATAAACACAGTGTACTATCAACTACCACTGTTTCCTCGTCTATCTTTTCGTTTTTTATTTTTATTTCTTAAATTTCTGTCCTTTGCGTTTTCTTTCATCACTTTTGGTTTTATGACTTTCCTTTTAGTATAAAAAGACTGCATTAGCATCAATAGCAACCTTAAAATCCCTGAGTTTAGGGTTTATACGCGTCAAAACGACAGGGCACCTCAGTACTATATATGCTGTGTATTCTTTTTTTTTAGACAATTTTACCCCTGTTAAGACTAACATATATCGACATAAATCCCTGTCGAGAAAACATGTAAATTTCTTTCTCGACACGACATGGATCTACAACAACAGGAACATGTTCCATTGTGATTGATGCCTTAGCTTCACTGCAAAGTAAAGCTAGGTATTATTCTTCTTTATATTTTTTCAGTACTGTCCTGTAAAGGAAACAAAATAAATTATTTGAAACTAATTTCACTTGGTTTCACAACACATGTTAAATGGAGGAGGACTACATCTATTGCAATTTGCCTAGGGTTTGGCAGAGAGAAAACGCTACAAGCTGGTTACCACCTTGCATTAGTTTTCTTACTGGTACAAGCTTAACTTCACTTGCTCTAAATTTTCATCTTGGTTGGTTATGACGAAAATTAATTAATTGATTAAAAACAAGAGAAGAGGGAGTAACTAGCTTGTCTGCAGGATTTGCAGCTGGCTACATAGCTGCGTGCCAACCGGAGCAGAATCTTTATACTGCGCTATGCATATTGATTGACAGCTCAAACGTGCGACCCACCTGCGCTCCGGTGAAGCCATTAATGCCTTTTTTTACTAAGAGAAGGATTTCGTTCACATTTATAATTTCTACGATATTGTGGGATATGTCTGTTTCCTTCCTAAATCAGTATCTATATACGTCTTGTCTTGACACTTAAATCTAGTCATCTTTTCTTGCATAATTCAACATATAATCCCATGACATGTTGATCGAAGACGGAACAAAGCGGCAGAAACATCTATGCTTGAGATAAAAGTCTTAATTCTCGCAACGTCCCCCAATAAACACAAACGAAAGAAAGGAAAAAAAAAAAAAAAAGGACCGAAGCTGTAGTTTTCGGATGAAAATATCTCGAAATGTAAATATACTGTGCTAATGTTGAACAAAACATTGGTATAAAAACCCATCATGGAACTAGGGCAGGACTACCGGACAGAACTGGCAGAAGGAGGCAATGAGATGACCTAAATAAAAATAAAAAGAAAGCCTAAGAATGCAGTCACCATCAACGGCAGAACAACGTACGATGCTTGTAACGTTTCCAGCTATGATTCGTTGATACATTGTAACATGTCGGTTTTCTTTGGTTTAATTTTTAAATTTTCTCTTTTCTGGGGGTCATGGTTGTACAGGTTGCGTGTCAGGAATTCATTAAGGACCGAGGAATACCAGGGCCCCACCCCCACCTCTCCTTCCTGGTCTTGCCTCTCCATCCCATCCCATCCCATCCCATCCCATCCCATCCTTCTATCACTTCTCGTTTTATCTTCATTTATTCATTTACGGACTTAAATAATATAAAATTTGAATAACTCTCTCCAACGTTGTTATTTAACATTCATTACAAATAATTAAAGCATGTCCATATTTTTTTTTTTTTAATGCCTCTTCATTTCTGTTTGGATAACTGTATTCTTACCTAAGGTTTGACATAATCGGAAGTTTTTTCTCAACAGTAAATTAAACTTATTTCATCACGAGCATTATAATTTTTGCAGATCTGCACTCATTTTCGTAATGATATTGTAAAGATTAAATACAGGACACAATCAAATAGATTCTAAAACTATTAAAGTATCAGAAAAAAATAAAACAATACGTTCATATTCGATATTTTTGCAAGTTTGAACAAAAAAAATAAACAATAAATCATAAAAAAAAAACTTGAATTTAAAACTTTTCTAGACTATATTCCACGTATCTTTACTTTTTCTCTCCATCGTTTGGTGGGATCTTTTTTATTGAAATTACATTAAGCCTTTTGCAACATATTTGATGTAATAGATAATTTTTCAGATTTAAACAAATAACATATTAAATCTCTTCATGTAAATCTCAAAAATTATAAATTTGAAAAAAAAAACTATAACAATAGTGTAAGAAAACAAAAAATCACAAAATCATCATAAATTTAAATCTAAATAGATATAAACCACCATTAAATAAATGTAATCTACTATATGGAGATATACCACCATAAATTTAGGTATACGAGGAAATCTGCATTTACTTAATGAGAACAAAATAAAAAATAAAAAATAAAAAATAAAAAAGAAAGAAAGAGTAAACTTAATCTCCTGTGAGAAGAATTAAGCCAAAAGTAAAGATAGTAAGAGTGCAATGAGAGCACCGAGAGGAAAAAGACGAAAGGAGAATAACTTTGATGTAATTACTACCCAAAATCAATATATATAACCCAACTTTTAACACTACAAAAATAGCCCGTAATCGAAGCTTTTGTTTATTAGGTTTTAGGGCTATGGCATCTGATAAAGATTGTTGAAGATGGAAGAAGACGTTGGCATGGTTGATGTAGCCCATTGATGCTCTTATCTAGCTAGCTATATTTATCTAGATATGTACCTGTCTGTATTTATTCTTCGGGATTTAGATTTGAGATACGTGTTCGACGGTGTTGGCGTTGTAGACATCAAATTTGAGGAATATATTGTTGGCCAAATCACCATACCAATATGATTGTAGCCTGATTTTATGTTTGTGCTTGGAATTAGAATACATTATCTACCAATTTATATATACATACGTGCGTGTGGTAAATTAGATCGGTGGGAGTCAAAATCAAAGTGAGGCAATCGGAATGGGATAACAAGATCATGTTTTGTCTCCCCTTGATTTGCTTTCAGAGTGATCTGCTGTCTGCATTATATATCAACATTATGATTTCCATTGTCTAACTCTCAGCCTAGTCTCACTTTCAGGGTTAGTTGGCAATTCTTTTGTGAAGCAACTTGAAAAGTTAAATACAGCAAACAAATTAATAAACAAATACGATAAAATTAAGGTATTCAAAATTAAAAACTTATGATAATCTACTTAAAATTGAAACACTATTTTACAATAATTGTAATTTAAAAATAGATTTAAAGGATTGAAGAAGTAGAACTTGAAGTTGAACTCCTCTCGCGGATGGGGTTTTAGGAGCGGGGTTAGAATAACCGATGGAATAGATGGGCTTGCTTGTAATTGGTTAAGATGGGTTAATGGTAGGAAAAGGATCAGACTGGACCATAACCCAGCTAGATAAAGTATTGGCACAGATTAGAGTGATTCTAACTGCACGCATCATATTTCTCAATACACCTCATTTTAACGGGTAGTGTTAGCATTACTCTTCAGTTTTAAATTTGAACAAGCCTTAAGATTTATAGTTTTGACAAAGGGAAAAGAACAGAAGCGGCTGGTTTTAGCATCGCTCTATGGCCCTAAACATTTTATTTCTGACGGGAGAAACCAAGAACAGTAGTCAGCAGTTGGGATCGGGCTTACAAATCAATCTCAAGATTTATAAAAGCATAATAAAGTTTTCGGTACTGAAGGCCTATTAGCTCAGCTGGTTAGAGCGTCGTGCTAATAACGCGAAGGTCCAGGTTCGAGACCTCCATGGGCCAGGTATATTTTTTGATCTTTTAGTTAAATTATTGCACCTACTTTTAATTTTAAATGGTATTTAAGTTAGATGTTTTAATATTTTATAATATTCGATATTATAAGGATAATTATGTCCTTTCTCTATTTTATCAAATTCTAACGAACAGATTCTGAACTTACTTAAATTACTGCACCACCTATAGACCTGAACTTACTTAAATTACCACATTACCTTTTAGTTTTAAATGGTATTTAGGTTGAATGTTTTAATATTGTATGATATTCGATACTATATGGATAATTTTTTCATTTTTGAAAGGGATGTTATTTATTAAGGACTTATATGTTATAAATGAAAAACAATATTCGCTGAAATATAAAAACTAAATGTTATTATGCAATTCATCAAATTTGTCTTGAAGCTGGTGGAATTGATGGTTACGTACGATTGGAGTTGCTATGGACGAGATCCACCCACCTTACCCTGTTCAATTTTTTTAAAGCCTATTTATCGATTGATTTCTTGAAAACTGCAAACTTGTCAATTGTCATAATATAAATTAGGAATCATTTTTCCTTTTAAGTTGAGGAAATATATTATAAATATATGGAATCATTCATTAAAATTAATTAATTCAATTAATAATATTTTTTTCACTTAATTTTATATAAATTATTTATTCTGTTTGTTAATTTCATTAATAAATATTTAAGACATACATTATAACGATATTTAATATCATTTTTGTACTATATCAACATTTAAAATTTGCAAATTCAACTCTTTTGTAAACAATCAGCAACCATGACCAGTTAGAGAGTTATAATCTTATAAATGTAATAATCTTTTTCAATGTGTCATAACTTACGTAATTACCAGTGAAGTAATTTACACGAGAGGTCTAAATTTTGTTCCTTTTGGGTAGACTATAGTTTCCCCAAAATCCCCACCAAGATTTTAATTTTCGAAGGCGTGCATATCAGAAAGGTCACAAAAATCTAGAATTTTTTGGCTGTATGTGTGTGTGTGTGTGTGTAAGAGACAAAACACAAAATCACACCGAGAAGAGTACTTTTGACTAAAAATCAGATTTTACAGAGATAACAGTTACGCGGCACCAAAGCAGTGATGATGGATGTGATATAAATATATAAACAGACCAGAGATGCGGAGTTCCTAACCACTTGCACATGCTTTACAATTATAGCATTCAACTTTGGAACTTTAAAATCTTAATGGATATGATATATATGACATATATGTATATATAGCATATGCTTGCCAATACTTGTACGTCCAACTTGTAAGTAAAGACCATGTTTGTTTAAGATTGTGATCAAGATGCCTTATTTGGTTTAATTACTAAGGAAAACAATTGGGTTTAGAGCCAAAGATTTATTGACCAAATTTTTTCTTTTCTTTTTTTTTTTGTTTTAAGTTTTAATAACATTGCTAAGATTTTTTTTTTTTTTTTTAGCTCATTAGTGTCCTCATGTACCCACATATCCATATTCTCTCTTTTTCTTATCTTATCTCCTCTTCTTCTCCCACCAAAGAGTTGTAACGCAATAAAGTTGAAGGCATCCCATTGGATATTGCATGCCAACAAAATCTGAATGGTAAGAGATAGCTAGCTCATGAGCCACTATCTTGGTGAGAAAGGGTGACAATCTAGAGTAATGCCCCATATTGTTGCAGCAGCAGACACAAGATTTGCTTCTTGTGGGCTTAGCTGTTGGCCATTTGCTCCCTCAATCTACACCCTTGATGCCCTAAAGTCACACCAAGCTAGGTTGCAGTGTTGTGTTTATTTCTTTTTTCAACAAAACCTCCATGAAGTCTTCTACTTACATTTTTCATAACTAATTAGGCATATATATATATATATATATAAGCCTATATAATCCAACTTTCTTTAAATTTTAGTGAACTGAAAAGGTACACGACCTGAGAAAGAGATGGGACTGATGGAAAAACGATGGCCATGCAAGGTAACTTTTAGAATGCATGGTCGATAATAAAAGAAAAGAACAAAACATCGAACATGTATCAATCCAAAGATCAGGTAGAAATTGGCTAGAGAAGAAGAAGACATTGGCTAGGGCAGGTCACGACAAGTGTTCAACGGCCATTTGACACAGCATTCTGATCTTAACAGGCCTCCTAACCGGGCATATTGATCAATACATGTGGCCATCGTCCAATCCTGATTTTGTGCCTTTCTTTCCTGTAGGTCCTCTATGGACCTCTGATTTCAGGCACTTGATTCCTTCAATATATCACATTGCTCCCTTCTTTCTTCATTCCAATTTGTGGTTTGCAATCATTTTGGCCCATATTATTTGCGTAACAACATTCTCTTTACAAGTTCAAATACCTACACCCCCAAATATGCCACATCTTATCATGTATTCCTCAAGATTTTTATCGAAAATTGAAATACATTGATTTAAATTCAAATACACAAACATTGCAATAAGTGCAGATTGACAAGTAAGATATATCTTTTGGTTGAGGCATAACAGCTACATGTGAATTAGGCGAGCGGAATCCCAAGTTGAGTGAGGGGATTGTTCACCTAACAGTGTGTCAATACAAAACAATGTGTTATTATCAAAATGGTGAGAAGCTACATGCAATGATGCAACTAAACACCAAGTGAAGGAGGTGACAATGAAAAGTCACAAAACTAGGGCTAGCCAGTGAACCGAAATTGTTGAACACTTTCGTGGTTGTGAATTAGGCAATAAGGCAGGCAAAGGGACCATTCTCTTCTGATTTTCAACAATATAAATATGATCAAATTGCTAGCTAAAATTGACCAGAGAAACATTATGATCTTAACAATTTTTTTTGATCTTGTCATGATCATCATCTAATTCAAGTGGCCAATGTTGATCACCTTGGAATTGGATGATTTAGGAAATCGACAAATGACATAACGCATGTCACGTGTATGATCTTAATGAGTTTGCTATGCACGTGTGCTGGTGCCCACACGAACGCCAGGATGAGAACACTGTCCCCAACCCCAACATCGAGGGATGGGGATTAGTGTATTTAATGGGCCAAATCTATTGACTAACCCAATATCTCAAAAGAAGAAAGTTGTTTACACTTCATGTTTATCTCTCTTTTTTAACACTCACTACCATTTTTCTTTTTCTTTTTCTCCCTTTTGGTGGGACTTCACATTCGCAATTTATATATTATTAGTATATAGAAAATTAGAATTTATTTCTTTTAAATAGATTTTTTTATTCTAGTGTGTATATCTATCTTAGATTTTATGATGAATAGAAGTTAACTAGTCATCATTCGTGTATATATATATATGTGTGTGTGTGTGTGTGCCTTCAATGTGATCCACAAATTAAGAAAGGCCAACGCTTAGCTGAAGTACTACTGTCTCCTCTATACTGGATATTTTCCTTGTTGCTTAACGCTGTAACACTGCAAATTCCAAGGAATAGACATGGCGGAGTGCTTGTCTTTCTAACACAAAGCTTTTGTCTTGGTTGGTTGCCAGTCCACACGTAGTTGATAGTACTCGCTCAGTACTGCGCTAGACAGCAACTTTGGAAGTACCGAACACAGCTGCTGCTTTGCCAAATCCCATTTGGAGTATTAACTAAAACCATTCGATTAGGTTGTTAACAACCACTGATAATGATATATACTTGCAAGATTCATTGTTATTCCCAAGTTGGAAGGTGTGGGTTATGTCACATTCCACTTTTCTCTTTCCATGTAAAGCAATATTTTTGAGGTCTGTTTAAAAGGAGATATCGTGAACGGGGAATTACACATTCAAGTTCCCAAATGAATAATTAAGAATATTATGCGAAGTATATATTTATCTTTTCCCAACAAGTAGCTTGCCCGACCAATTTGGATTGAAATTGCCTAGAACTTGAGCAATGGACGAAGACCTCCACACCCTTAAGTTGCTATCACATTTCAAAAACACCCCCAAAAGAGGAAGCAATCAAATTTTTCTGGGCCATAGTTGATTTAGGACAGTCAAAGATATCTTAGCAAACAAATTAACTTTGATGTTATTAAAGATTCCAATTTATTAAAGAGTGACTTCCAAGCTCTGAAAAGAAGATGAAGTGGGATCTACCAAATTCTCTAATTCTATAATAATATAGATGTAAAGGTAGTAGTATTAGTACTGTACATATAATACATATAATTCCACATGACCCATAGCAAACGTACACTCGAAAGCCAATTCCACTAAAATATTAATGTAGTTGTAACCCTAGAATCCAAGGAAACACATCTCTTTGCCCCCCACAATTCCTAGCATAACCTCTGGTTTTGACAGTATGAGAAGGATTAAAGCTTGTTGGCATTGTTATAGTACCCCACTTCAATTGTACAACTAAAGCACAAATTCACATCAAGTGGGACTCTCCAAAAACATTCTCCATCATATTATATTATTATTTGACAGTGCAGTTGATTATTATAAAGCTAACCTTCCACTACTCTCAATCATTTCAAAGTCCAATCTCATTCCCTCTACAATCTCACAAATTCCTCCTTTCATTTTTCTCTCTCTCACAACCATACTTCTTTTAATTTCCCATAAATACCATACCTTCATTCTACACCTGTGATATATATAACTTCCAAACACAACACAACGTCCTCATCCCACCCCATATCGGAAACTTTCTATTCGTTTCATCCATGTCCATCACACTATCAGACACAGACAAGATTTACAAGAAATCATTCCATCACAGGAATGATTCTGGGGAGCTTGACGTATTTGAGGCTGCGCGTTACTTCTCGGGGTACAATGAAGCTGCTGGCTATCATTGTGGAGCATTTTCTCAGAAGATCTTGAGAGAAGATCACAGACAGGCTTGGAGAGGGGGCAGAATCAGCTTAGACGTGCCCATGAGAGACACACTTCCTCAACATCATGTTAATGCAGTTAGCTACCACAAACAATCTCATACTATTAATGAAAAGCAAATAAAGGAGAAGAAATACAAGCAACCTAGCTCTCCAGGAGGTAGACTTGCTAGCTTCTTGAATTCTCTCTTCAGTCAATCAGGTTCGAAGAAAAAGAAATCGAAATCAACCACTCTGTCCATGAAAGATGAAGAAGAAAGCCCTGGTGGAAGGAGAAAAAGGAGGAGCAGCATCAGTCATTTTCGAAGCTCGAGTACTACTGATTCAAAATCCTTGTATTCTTCTTCAAGTTCAGGTTTTAGAACACCTCCTCCTTATGCACACACACCCACAAAAAGCTATAAGGATTTTAGAAGCTACTCAGATCACAAGCATATCGAGTCTTTGTCAAAGTCATGTACTACTAACGGGCAAGCACTAATACCTACAGCTTTACAGAACGAGCTACTGGGTCTGGATGAAAAAAGGAATCCAGACTTATCTTGGTTGGATGAGAAATTCAAGTTCAATAATGTATACTCAGAGAAGCACAAGAGTTTCGGTAATCGGTTCATAGAAAAAGATAGGATTTGGATTGATCAGTATTCATCTGAAGGGAAAGAATATAGAAAGTTTAATGAGATTGATGACGGTGCAGAGAGCGATTCAAGCTCAGATCTATTTGAGTTGCAAAACTATGACTTGGATATATACTCCAGTGGCCTGCCTGTGTATGAAACTACTCACATGGACAGCATCAAGAGAGGAGCACCAATTTCCAATGGAGCTCTATGAATTACACTACTTTGTACATTTTCACCTGTTGATGTTTTCTTGATTTGTTCTTATTACTAGTGGAAGCCGTGAGATTTCAGAAGAAACTGATGTCGATCCTAGTTAGATTTTCTCTCTCTCTGGTTTTTTTTTTTTTTAAATTTTATTGTTTTTATTACTAGCTACTTTGAAAGTTTTTTCAATGCTTTATCTCTGTACGTACAGTTTCGAATGTTTGCTTGTCTTTTCCTTTATGAACAGCATTGCATTTGTGTGTTTGTATTACCATGAATAGGGGTTTTCCACTAAATCAATGGGATTGTAAGGTTAAATCCATAATCAAACCATGTGGGCTACCTACATCTTTTAATCTTTTGACTTTGGACAATATCAACCAATAATTCCTCATTTCTATTGCACGTGTGATGCATGTAAGGCAAATTTTTTTTTTTAATTTCCTAGAAAAATGTAACTCACATGAGGCATTATCTAATACATATATATAAGATATGTCACTCTTAACTGGATTTATGCTTGATTTCATATTTCCGGATTATCCACCAATATATAGATTTTTTTTAATTATTTTCTGATTCATGAAAATTATTTTGTTGTTACAATAATTAACTTATAGCATCATTTCGAGGTTTGATTTTCATGGTTATTATATCTTTTTTTATCCCAGTTTTTTTTTTTTTTTTTTAATTTTGTCAATATTAATTACTTTAAAAAGTAAGACCTAGTCTCCGTTCTTAATTTAATTTAATATCGAATTCTTTTGTTTAATATTCCAATAAAAATCTTCTGAAGCTCACCCAACCAAAAGAAAATATGTCAGTAGAGCACGTACATACAAATTATAAAGCTGAATTTAATATTATAGCAAACTATATATAAGGATTAGACATTATTTTTTTCTTGGCCTAGCATGTAGAGGAGAAGGTAATTAAATAAACAAAACATGCATTAATTAATGCATGCAATGCAGGAAACAAAGGACGATAAGAGTCAATAGGGAACCTGGGCTGGAAGGAAAAACCTGTACGGACTCATAAATTACAAATACATATTTCAATTATTAATTTTTCATGATCATCTGCTATATAAACTGGAAACTAATTATAACTGTGGATGCTACGCTATGCTATATTTTAATACATATATATGTCATATCAGAAGATCAACATCGAAAGGCAGGTAGGCTTAATACCATTTAATTTCTGGTCATATATATTAGAGACAACATATACTAGGTTCCATTATAAGGTCGAACAATTAAGTTGGGATAATTTAATTAATTTATTTAAGGCCCAGCTTTTTAAGCTGCACGAATTTATATTTAAATATATTTATATAATTTAAGACAAAAGGCAAATCTTAATGATAAACGTTAGTTAATAATCTATTTTTCTGAGTATTAGGGACAAAATCTAGAGAAAAAGCCAAACTAGGTTGGTCGATTAAAGATTAATTAGGGATATATAATGGCCCAACTTTTTAAGCTCCATGATTAAGTTGAAGGAAAAAAGTGAGAAATCTTAATTATGTGATGAGAGAATCATACCCGCAAAATGAATAATTAATATTTAATATCATTTTTTTTTTTTTAATAAAGAAGAGGAGCCACTAGGTCTGCCAAAGAGTCGGCCTTGATAATTTCTGCTTTAAAATTGGCATACACCTTATCTAATTTTAATTTTATATATCTACAACAAACTTGCAAGAGATCATCCAACACGAGGAATTGAATCATTTCCTCTTAAGAAAAAGCCTATACCTATCTAATTGAAAGATCTTGCCATGTATTCAATCTGAGTTTTTGTGGGTAGAAGAGATATTGAGATGAGATAGAGGAGAAGTAGGCATGCATAAGTTAATTAATTAGTTGAGAGGTGATGAGGTATGTTGTGGAGTGGATGTCTAATAGATCTATCTTACTAACATATATATATATATATATATATATATAATTCTATGTTCGAGTTAACATGCGTATAAAGTTTTAAAAGTAGAAGGAGCATGATGATTAAACCTAAGGATAGCCTTTAGAAAGAATGATACACAAAAATGATGCATGAGTGGACACTACTCTTACTCTAGTCTTGGCCAGCAAAAAGCCCATAAGACGGCATGACACACGCTAATGAGAAATTCTGGGGCACACCACCAAACCAAAGTAAAGCTAACTAAACCAAAGCAAACTTAAGTGGGTGGAGGGCCCAAACATGTTATTTTTTTTAACACCAATGCAATCAACAATCATGGTGAAAGAGGAGGATGATGGGTTAAAAAAAAGGGTCTTTTTCTCTTTTTTCTTTTTGGAAAAGGTAAAATTGGAAACCACCACCAAACCACCAAATTTTGTTATTGTTAGATGAGTAATTAACTTCACCACGAATCGATCTAATCAAACATGATTTAATCAATGATACCAGCTAACCACTTCATAAATTAAACTAGGATGAAATTAACCTATTGATTTAATCAATGATACCAGCTACCCACTTCGTAAATTAAACTGGGATGAAATTAACCTATTGCAAATTCATAATATCGATCTAATCAAACATGATTTAATCAATGATACCAGCTACCCACTTCATAAATTAAATTGGGATGAAATTAACCTACTGCAAATTCATAACATCGATCTAATCAAACATGATTTAATCAATGATACCAGCTACCCACTTCATAAATTAAACTGGGATGAAATTAACCTACTGCAAATTCAAAATATATATGTGTACCTTTGTTGTTCAAAATTTTAGATTTAAAGTGTTACAGCTAGCTATCAATATGGAATCCATGTCTATCATTTGATTTAAAGACACAACTTTTTTGTTCTGGTAAAGAGACTGCAATAATGATTTATACTTGAGAGATTCTCGATATATAATTAAATCAAGTATGAAGGAGTGAAAATTAATGGAGTACAGCACTACTAGCTAGGGAATATGTAGGAGGAGGAGTAGCCAAATTAAGGCTAGCTTCTCCTAGCTATGAAAACTGTCGAATTTTCCATGCACGGAATCATTACAGTTTTTAAGCTTAAAAGGCAGCTGATAGAGGAATTCTTCTAACCTGCTTGCCAGTAAAAAAGAAAAAGAAGGCATTTGTACTAATTTTGTCCGAAAGATGCATGATATTCACACTAATGAAAGTATGAAACAAAGGAGTACAGACCCGCAATCGTTGGGAATTAATAACCAACTTTACATCTCTTAAACAATGAAAAAAGTTAATATTGGTAGCTGCAGTACAATTGGTCTACCTTTAAAAGACAAAATCCAATATACGATATTACTGTTGAAAACTTGAACTAGATAATAGCACCAAGATTAACAACCAGAAAAGGATGATCCATATCGCAAGAACAAGGAGAAGTTTCATATTCTCTTATTGAGGAATGAGAAATCAAAATGCAATAGCAATATATATAAATATGTATAGCATTTTGAAGACCAATAAATTGATATGCAAGGAGACAAGAGTGTTACTCTGCCATCTAATATATATGTAGCATTAGCATTAACATTGTTGGATTTGGGGTTTTCTCATGTGAGGGTTACCTAATTTAAAGGAAAAAAGGAAATTTTGGATAAATATTGGTTTTTAATCAAACAGATAGATAGAAAGAATCCACAGAAAAAAAAAAAAAATCATGCAAGAAAAGAAAAGAAAAAGGTTCTATAAAAGGATGACCTCTTTTAGTTTTCAAGAAGAATTATGTAAAAACATAAAACTATAAACTTTGTTATAAGTGGCATGGAAAATGAAAGGTGTTTGTTTTTATGATTGTTTGATTATTTGATTTTTGTCGCGCGTATTTTATTTTTCACACTTACTTTAGTACACAATAACTATTTCAACCACATATAGAAGAAAAATATTAGAGTGTATGTTGCTTGGAGTGAGTTGAACTTCTTGTGTGAATTAAGATAGAAAAAATTTCAGTTTCCATAATTCATGATTAAATAGAGATCGTCAAATTATCCTATTTAGAAGTCTAAATTAAAGAAGAATTTGCTTTTATTTATTATAAAGACCTACATGAATCCATTAATGGTCATATGCAACAAACTAAGCCAAATTAGGCGATGCAAAAAGGGTTCAGCTATACATAGAAAAATGGTTAATAGTTATAAGGTATCCGATTGACTAAAGTGTGTACCATCATGTTGAAAAAACAAATAGAATCTATTAATGAGCAACCTAGCTACAAGAAAAAATAAAGCCAATTTAATAAAGAGACTTTGTGAACTTGAAGTACAAGAAATAAGATAATATACTTATTATACACACAAAATATTTAATTAGGCTTAATCAATCATTTGACTGCTATATAAATGAAAATTACTTTAGATAATAAATTATGGGTAATTTTTTGATTAATTCCTAGTAGAACAGCATGTTTCTCCATTAAAATAGATTCTGCTCCCAACATGCAGAAATATACATTAACATTCCATGGTATATATTCAAAATATAAATAGGTACGTTTATTTCGCACTTATATATTTTGTATATAAAATGCCTTATGTCTGTCGATATATTTTCAGGATGATGTGACGAATGCCCGACGACAATGGGGACGAAGCCAAATCAAATCCTTGGAGATACATACATTGTTTCATTGACAAACTCATGGAAGAAAAGACTAAAGAGTGCTTTAATTACTACAGCATGCATGCATGACTTCTTTGTTGGAAATGTTTGGTGAGATATGTGTTAATTTGATTGCCGATGATACTAGTTCTAACGCTGGAAACATGGGTTATGTTATGGAGCCAAAACATAATTGGGTTTTTGCCAGGTTCAGCCCATCACTTGCTGGGCTGATTGAGTTAGATCCATTTTCAACCAGCATGGCCCCAAGCCAGAATTGTACGAAAACTAATAGAAACAAAAAACGTTAATGAGTAGTCAAGGCTTTTGAAGTGAAAACGTTAACCCAGAAAGAGAGAGTGAAAGAGTGGTTGCTTTTAAAACGGAAATGATTGGAATTGGCCAAATGTGGAGTAACCAATTTTTCCAATAGTGAAGAAATTTTGGTCCCCTCACACCCACACAAACAGTGACTCAGTGACTGCTGCTGCAAAGCGGCATCAAGTTGTTTCATTTCTACTGGAGGATTAATCCTGCCCGTTCGATTCATGTGACACGTGTTTGGTGTTTGTTTCTTCCATCATCATAATTTTTTTGACACCAAACCTATGGAGACTTTTTCTTTTTACTGTCCAAATTTTTAATTTATATTCTATGTATGTATCAAGTAATGCAATTAAATCTTACCTGCCTGCCCACCCACTTCACGTTGTTGCTGTGTAATTACTAATGAGTCTTCAGGTCAGTGTGGGGTTTGAGTTTCAGTTTCAGTTCGACTCCCTGAAAGTCAGTATTGGGCTTGTTCAAAATCCAATTTGATGGTGATCTAAATGTGAATGTGTTTGTTATATTTAAACTTTCAAAAATTAAATTTGATTGCAAAGATTTTTAGAAAGACTGTATGTATGTGTATGTCTAAAACTGCACAAAATATTAAATTATATGTTTTTGAAAAGAAAAAAAAAAAAAAAGATGCTATGCTAAATTAATTATTATATTGTATGATTCATATGCATTGCAATTGAATGATAATTGGCATCTCACTCTCAAGTCAATAAGTGAAGTGAGACCCACTTCTTTTGTATTTATGGTAATGATCTGTTTTGGCGTTTAGAATGACACAAATTTTGTTATATTTAATTGAATAAGAGATTTGAGCATCTACAAATTTAGATTAAATAAAAACGGTTTGGATTATGTAATTGATGATATAAGGATTGTACGGACTCGGAAAATTCTTTGAAACTATTTGATTCGAGTCTTTTTTTAAGTTGAGATTTATTATTAGCTTCGACAAGGTTGACTGATCTGATCTGATCTAATCTGAGCTAAAAACACAAACATTTATTTCGCATTAACTGCAAATTGCAGCCGCGACCAAAAGTAGGAATAGATTGGCAACAGCAATAGCACTGCAGAAGATAGTGGGTGTGGGTGTGGGCTGTGGGCCGCCAAAGATCACAGCAAATTTGCATCTTCTTTTGTGCACTACAATTCACACACGCGCTAACTACTTCAATTCGGTTGTTCAATGATTCGTGAGAGCCCAGACAAGGTCGGAGTGTTCAATAATTGACTGATATGGTAAGGACAAAGACAATTTTGCACCTCCCCAATCCCAATCCCAATCCCATGGTGGTATCTGAATAGGCTTCATACTCATAAAAAGAAAAAGGAAAAAAGAAAGGTATGAAATGGTGTCAGATTTTTAGACCCCATTCTTATTCTTCTTCTCTTGCTGCAAGCTTCTTCAACCCCATTTTTTTTTTTTTTTTTTGGGTAGGATTGGATTGGATTGGATTCGGCTTTGATGCCTATCCCAACCCCAGCCGACAAATTTCCTTACGCCTACATTTGCTTCATTAATTAGAGATCAGTTCAACGAATGGTTTCACATATATATAAATACGTATAAAAAGACAAGAGATCTACATATGCCGCGTTTGATTAATACATATTTATTTACTTATATGTAAACATTCTTCTGAATTATGCTGCGCCTAACATTAACATAGAAGACTCATGATTAGGAAGTTTATATAAAAATGGTTTCTTCGCGTAGAAGAAAGGTGGGGCTGGGAGGAATAGATGCTTAATTGTCAATTAATGTAGGTAGAGTAATGCGATGCAATGCAAGTTGGTATATGTATTATTTGTATATATAACAAATATGTGGAAAGAAAGAAAGAGAAAAAGGAAATGAGAGGCTCCATTGCTTTCAAGGGTGCAAGTGTCGAGGGTTTCAACAAAACATTGGTTCACATGACATGTGTATGGTATGGAATAGTAAGGGACATTTTTGAATTGAATCGAGGGGCAGTAGTAGTAGTAGTAGTAGTAGTAGTTGTTGTTGTTGTTGTATTTGCACATTGCATAATGGGACAACTTTTGGCGGAGGCAAGGCTGGCATTCATTCATTCATTCATTCATTCATTCATTCATTCATTCATGCAATGAAATGGGTTTATTATTGTAAAAGAAAAAGTTGTTACTCAAAAGACTCAGAGAGCCATTAGAGCAGTAGTAGCAGCCGCAGCTGCAGCTGCAATCAGCCAGCCAAGCTAGCTTAGCATAGCATAGCATAGCAGCAGTACAACTTCACTCACCCATTTCCTTATTTCATTCCAATTTTTTATTTCCATTTTTATGTTGGGACACGTGTACTCTCACCAAGACTTACATTTGGCACTCAAGGGTCTTGTCATTCACCAACTCAACTCATATCTTATCTCCATTATCACCATCCAATTCCATTGAATTTCTTAATATGTATAAAATAAACACCTGGAGTTGGATTCTTATGCACTACAAACTTTTTTCTGAAATATCCACATTGACATTGGTGGCTGTGTTCACATTAAAGTTTTAATTTTTGATATTTTTACGAAAATTAAAAACGAGTTTAATTTATAATTCTGTTAATATTTTATATTAATAATATAACTACATAAATTAAACACAAGCAAATCATTACACAGAGAGAGAGAGAGAGAGAGAGAGAGAAACATCCCTATCAATTTTACTTTTAACGGTTAGCATAAAGAGCTCCAATTTGATATCTCTGTCAGTCATGCCCAAAATTGGAATTTCACGATCTCAGAAAAAAGGAAGTAAAGAAAGCTACAAAAGACCTGGAAATGCTTTTGACAGAGGGAAGGATGAGTGAGTAATATTTGGTTTGGTGTAGTAGTGGAAATCATGTTGACTCATCACAGTGTATGTATATGTACGTGTATATGTACATTTTGTGTATCTCCTTCGACCTCCTCAGCCTCTACCCTCAACTGAACAACAACAACAACAACAAAAACAAAGACATTAAAAAGACAGCTCTCTCTCTCTCTCTCTCTCTTTTCACTGTGCACTGTTCTTGTTTGCTCTGGTAAGTAACCAAATAAATAAAGAAAGAAAGCTCATCTATTATTTCCATGCTCTTTTTTTCTCTCTTGTTTTCACTCACTCTCTGTCACTTTCTGTCGTTTGGTTTCCGGGAAAGTCTTGGCGAATAAGAGAAATTTTGGAATATAGCAACTGATACTCAATTGCTCTTGTTCATTTTCCATAATACGTGAATGCTTTTTTTCTTTCTAATCTTTTAAAGGTCCTTGCTTTCTTGCTTCTGTTCCTTTTTTTCCTTTTCTCCCTCTTAATAAAGGTGCTTCTTACTCTGCTTCTGGGGATTTTGATTCTTACAGTAGCTCAAATTTGTGATTTTGTAGACGGGGTAAGTTTTTCTTTTTGTTCATATTGGATGTGTTTTGTGTTTGAATGTTTTAATCTGGTCCGGTTTGCTCGATGGGATACCGAATTTAATGAAGAAATTTGAATTTCTTCACATTCCAAAGCCACACTCTTAATGTTAGATTACATGAAAAGAAACGCGGATACTTCAGCTTGACTCAGAAAATTGTTTTTGAGTTGATTGATTTTACTTTCTTTAAAAGTAGAAAGTAAATGCATTTGTTTTTCATTTTTTTCTCATCATTTTCTCAGCCACCAAGCTGAGTCTTTGTCTTCTTTTTTTAATCTTTTATTTATCGAGTGAAAACATTGTTCTGATGTCAGGACTTATGGTCGTTGTATTTCAATTGAGACGGGACATTCTTAATTTTGTGCAGTGTTGCTGGTCTAGTGTTTCCATGTTTATCGATCCTTGTACTATTGCTTATATGCTGTTTGTGAAATTGCTATTTAATGCTGATAAAGCATTAACCTGAATACTTTTATGTGTATTTGTTGGTTACTTGGTTTGTTGGAGTGATGATTGTTGTTTTTTGATTTGTGATAGGCAGTTACATTATTGCAAACTTTCCGCTACTTTGATACTACTCTATGATGGAGTCTTGGAGCTATGGCTCTGAAGGAAAAGGCTTTTTGTTTTCTGATGAAGTTGACTTGCCTGTTGACTCTTTCTCAAGAAGTAGAAAGGCACTGATGGGATGGGAAAGTAAACCCTCATATAACTTTGATATCAATAAGCTTATTTCAGATAATGATGCTGCTGAGAATATGAAATTTATGGATCCTGGTTTTACTGACTTGACAAGAAAACCTTGTCATAGTAACACAACTATGGGGACACTTAATGGTGATGTTGGTAGTGATTCTAACAAAAGAATAATTACTCCCTCTTGTTTGCTGACTTCAAATTCATTTTGCGGGGAGGAGGAATCTAGGTCGAAAATTTCAAATTCTTGTACGGAGTCTATTAGTCAGGATTCGACACAAATTGATTTGAATCTAGGGAGATTGGTTGATTCCAGAAATGTGCAGAGTGATAAATTTTTGAAGGAAAGGTCGGTTGCATCTTCTGCACGTCCATCTTTGGCGGCAAAGAAAGCTCGAACAACAAGTTCATGCTCTCAGACTCCCCTATGCCAAGTTTATGGCTGTAACAAGGATCTCAGCTCCTCGAAGGATTATCACAAAAGACATAAAGTTTGTGAGGTTCATTCAAAGACTCCCAAAGTTATTGTTAATGGCAATGAGCAAAGGTTTTGTCAGCAGTGTAGCAGGTTAGTTTTTCTTTTTCCCTCTATCTGGCCTTCACTTTTGATTGTGGTTGAATTCTGATAGATATCAAAGCAGCTTGTTGTTTAAGATCTTATTATTATTGTCACATTGCATTTAGAATTGGCTCACAGTAATTTTTCCTAGTAATTTTTCCTATCCTTTTTTGAAGATTCTGCACAAATAACTCTGTCAAAGTTGCTAACCAGTGA
Organism: Azadirachta indica; assembly: GCA_022749755.1. NCBI lineage: Eukaryota > Viridiplantae > Streptophyta > Magnoliopsida > Sapindales > Meliaceae > Azadirachta > Azadirachta indica. Next base: position 11,733,809 of record CM040443.1, on the reverse strand, counting down.
AAAGTTATATAGAATAACAAGGAAGATATATTGATCAGAAACAAAGCGAAAGGCATGCCTATGTACAGAGGATATCATAATGCTTGCGAGGAAGCAATGAAACAAACTCAAGAAAGTGTTTTGTATACAAGAAGAATCAATAAGATATAAAATTGTAGCTTTCTCTTGTTTCACAAGCCATATATTAACTAAATGTCTCTCATTTAAAGGAAGGTTGACATCTCGGAAATTGTATGTTCTCAGTCCTCTTCCTCAAATGTATAAAAACAAAGTCAAGGATCTTTTCTTTCAAATAAATTAATTTTATTTCTTTTGGTGCTCACAAACCAACTTCTGTAAGAGTTGCAAACTGGTTCATGCAACACTAAATTGAGCTTAAAACACAAACTGTAAATGGAGCAGAAGGAAAAGTGTCGCATCTTGCTAGTATAACAGATAGTGGGATGATGTTTGACAGATTGGCACACCAATTAAGTATCTTTCTCTTGGCTGTGCCACATATTCAGAGTCTGCATGTGCATGATGATAGATGGGTTGTCTGGCAATGCTCCCCTATCACAAGAGCAAAGCTCTGGCAGTTGAACTGTATTCCTTAAATCCACGGGCGCCTTTGGAATTCAGAAGTCACAAGCTAACTGTAGAACCCAGTTCACTGGAAACAGATTTGAGCTTTATGTGACAATGATGGAAAAAGTCTCGTGGGGAAACAAAACATAATATATTATAAGATCTTGTGTTCTCGATTTATTTCCTCTGATTTGTTGGTGCTCAAAAGACCTTGAATGAGATGATGAAATATTGGGAATGAACATTTCATGATTAGAGTTATAACTATCAAGGTCTTGGGTTTCCGTTCATTTTGGAACACCTTACCATAACAATTAGTTCAAGTTTATGTTAGGCCTAAGTTTTCTCTAATTTTGTAGTGTTATTAATTTATCATGTTATGAATCCAAAATCTATATATACTCTCCTTTGTTTTGTCAATCATTTTCCTTGAAGATATATTCTTGTTGACTTAGTACACCATGTTTAGTTGATTTGCTTATTTTTCATTGCCGATATGAACTGAGGTAAATTTTTTGGTTAATCAGGTTTCATTTGCTGTCTGAATTTGATGATAGTAAGCGTAGTTGTCGTAGACGCCTTGCAGGCCATAATGAGCGTAGACGGAAGCCTCAGTTTAATATCCTATCTGATAAATCACATAAGCTGTTGCAGTCATATCGAGGTATGAATAATTTATGCTCTCTTATCTGCCAAGGAAATGTGATTCACATGCACAACTGAAGCTAAGATATCTAAGCTCTCTTCCCCCACTCTAAGGAGATTGCATTTAGATTTGCATAATTAAAGCCTCTAAACATTTTATTTTGCTTTTGCCTCTGCTGTCATGTGCCATCTGTAAGGTTAGTACCTTCTTTTGCTAGGTTTCAAGGATCATAATTGAACTAATTTTTGGATGCAAAACTGTTTTTTCTGATGCCCTATTCCTTTGTTTTCAAATTTCATGTATATCCTGTGACCTAACAAGCTAATTTTTAGTCAATTTATTCTTAGTAGTTGGGTCACCATGTCAATGGCAAGACGTTGAAACTAATTATCACTTATTTGTATAGTTTTATGCTTAAACTTCATAATGCCCTGTGGCCTGACTTTTTGTATGGGTGATAGTCATTAGAGCATTATAACTTCTATTATTCCTTGATCCCACTCTGTTTGTATAACTTATTGTATTATCTTGTGCAACTTGATCAGGTCAAATTTTACGGCTAAATAAATAAAAGTAGAACTTTCTATTTTGGGAAACTCTTTTAGTACATATTTAAAGCAAAGGAGTTGCCAAGTCAGTGACCATTAGGATTATTTTTTAATGTGATTTATCCGGTGGTCATCTTTACAGATCATTTGGAATCAAAAAAGAGAATAATGATGTCCACTAGAATCCACTGTATATCAGTCTCATTGGCAATAACCACTATTGGGTACAAAACTTGTGTTTTCATGATATCATGATACCAACGATGATAAGTTTGGTTCCATATTACAATAATGCCTAGTTGCTTTTAGCTGTTGTCAAGGTGAATGATATGAGTCTCGTGAGAGATCATTGTGGAGCAGTGACAATAAGCACAAAAAGAAAGCTATATTGGTCTAAAGAAGAAGTGACTCACTTGTTTTGTATCATCCAATTATTAGAATTCAGAATTTGAAGGAGTGATGTCATGCTTCTGACAAGGAGTCATAAAGCAAACAATAGCTATGGTCTAGAAACTCCCAAATCAGTGTGGAATATGCAGGGTGTGGAAACAACTTCAGACCGAAATGAATATAGTTGAAATATAAACATGCATGATACTATTGTATAGGTTTCTATCTGAATTATCAGTTCATTGGCTTGAAGCAATTTGGACTGAATGAGGCACTTAAAAGTTGAAAGAGAGATATTACAGTTTAGCTATCTTTCTATGCTTTGCTCCCACTCATCTTAAAAAGATTAATCCACAAATTCTAGTGCTAATTGGAAGTTATTTGAGCTTATATTTTCTTAGAATTTTCTAAAACTTTAATTATGCATCAGAACCTTGGCAAGTTCATCAAGTAATCATACTTCGGCAATTGATTTCATGTCTGTATGGAAGTTAAGAATTCTCAAGAGTACTCCTAATTAAATCCTTATTTGTCAGTGGAACCTGTACAGTTCATCATCCTTCAGTAATCTATTAAGCAGCATTTTCACAAATGTTTCCTTTTCATGAAGAGAAATTTTATTTCTTTTTTACTGTCTAACATGTATGGTCATGCAGGTACTGAATTTACATGGACTTCTTTACCAAAAGGGACATCCTTTGTTTTCCCAGACATGATTCCAGGTGGCATTCTATTTCCAGAAAGATATGAGCAGGCTAGCCTATGTAAGCATCTTAAGTTTTCAGTGAAACTATTCTATAGTTCAATTAGTAGTACTTATCAGTAATGAGCAGCTGCTAACAAAATCTTTCCTCTGTCAAGGCAATAAGAAACAATATAGTCTTGGAATTTCTCCATCAGCAACTGAAAGCTACAGTGTTCTTAATGCAGCTCCAACCATTGAAGAATCATCCGGGTTTTCACACTCCACTTGTGCTCTCTCTCTTCTGTCAGATCAATCACAGATATTGCCAAATCATTCAACAGGAAACCTAATGGCTAGGCCCTTGATCAATCAAGTAAGTCATGCCCATCATAATCTCAGTCAAAATTTTGGCAAAACTTCTGGTGTAACATCTTCAGAAAAATACGCAAGAAAAGGCTTTTATTTATCTGGAATGAACTCTGTGGATGGTGATCATTCATGGTCCAGTATGGTTCCTGATGCTGGTCATGCTATTAACTTGAAAGTCGAAACAGATGGAGTTTCTCAAGAGTCAGATCTTTTGAATGACAAGTATTCTCACTCTCCTGAGTGTGGCTCCACTGTTGATTTAATACAACTGTCATCACATCTTAAAAGGGTGGAGCAACAAAGGTATTCCATGCAACCAAAGCAGCATAATGATGATATGTGATGTTTCCTGAGCTCTTAAAAGGCGCAGAAGGAACCAGGTATGTAAGCATAAATGTTTGAAATCCTGACTGCTAAATAGTTTTTAACATGCTAATATGGGAGTTGAAGCACTTGCCTGCTTGGGAATGCATAATAAGGCTGGGGAGTCACATTTCCTGCAGTAACAATTGTTGATAATTGGAGCAAAAGATAAGAATAAAATTTATGAATGAATTATATGGCATCGTTAATAAGTTTTTTTTTTTTTTTCAAATGTTTAGAAAGTTGCCCCAAACTTTAAAGATGTAAATAGTTAAGTCTGGTTTATAGTATGGAAGAGAAAAATTACAATGAAGGCAAAATTTTCAGTGAAAAGAAGTCATTTTCAACTCAATGAACCTCTCTTCATTTCATTGAAGAGAAATAGTCTTTTCTTCATGGAAGACAATAAATTATAAACACACCTATAGTTTGAAAGTAAAAGAAACAATAAATTATGTATGTTAATTTGTCTTGCAGAGTAAATGAGACACATAATTGTTGATGCAGGTTAACGAGAGGCAGTCAGAGATACAATGTGTGAGAATATTTTACTAATTTCATCTGTGTAGGAGGCTGATAGAACTTCCAGTACAGTTATATTACTCTCCTTTTGCTATTAGGTATATAGCAGGAAGCATGTAATACTGGTTTTCTTACTGTAAATCCTGTTTGTTCCTTCAGTTAAACTCTTTTTGCCCTTCATTTGAATTGCAAATATCATGCTGGTTTATACAACTTCTATATTATTCGAGTAGTTTCAGCTCTTGATTTTATCATTGTAAAGTGATCAAAGATTATTCCTGAAGCAAAATTCAATTACCAATTGCATAACCAGTATTTTATATCATTGAGGACTAAGAAGTCGCTTTGCCTATTTGAACAATGCCACCCATCACTTAGGTTGCTGTGATTGTCAAGGGACAAAGTTTGAAGAGAGTCAAGAGACACACACACTAAAGGCAAAAAGAAGTATGCCACCTTAAAATTAAAGTTGATGAAGGAATCGGAATCTTTTGTGTGAAATTCTTTATAGGACGTGGAATTATTTTCTTCAAACAGGTCAAGCTTGAACAAATTGGTAACCTTTTAATGTAGCATTAGTGTTTGTGGACAGAGTTTGGTCTGCAATTAATTCCCTGCAACCACTAACTTTATTAATATAAGCTATCCCAAAATAATGGGAGTTTTGACCAGCCTAAGTTACTCTTGAGTATTTATTTAATTGTTTGTGTAATCAAGAATGGAAGATACATAACCAGCTAGCAAAAAGTAGTTCACACCCATGACAATCCCATCTGTAGTGTGAGTTGTAAAAGGTACCAATCACAAAAGTTTACCAAAGAATGAAGCCAACCAATTCATTCTCCATGGGAATCCCACTTTACATCATTCCAAGCATTTGATTAAATTTTAAATGAAGCAAAACGACAATCAAAAGGAAGGAGATTGTCTTTGTGCATGTGTTATGTTATGTGTATGTGTATGACCCCATATGCTGCCTACTTTCTTAATCTATTTTAATCTGATTCACTGACATCACTGATGACGCATGTTAATCACAGTTAATTATACTAAACATAATTAAAACAGCAATTATTATTATTTATACTTATTGTCTGGCCATGCCAAAATGATTCGGAATGCAATCGAGGAATTATTTTTTCAAAAATTTTAAAAAAAAAAAAAGTTGGGCACATGACTTCGAGAGTCCAATGTAACATTCTTACATTTTTTTATTTGTACTAGGTTGACACATCATCAACGGCCCTAAACATAGTACATTATTCTAACAGATAAAACATATTAATTACTTCATATACATTTTATTTTTATTATTTTGTACAGATTTCAGTTATTCGATATCGAGATTTAATGATTAATCATCCAATTAAATATGGCAATTAAATTTTTACAAAGGGCTGAAGAAGGGGTCAATTTTTTTTTGGTTAATTAGAAGAATGTACATCGGAAGCAAATTAACTAATGCTTAGACAACAATAGAACGTCGTCTAATTATTAAATACTAGTTACTAATTAATTCATGCGTGGTCCATGATTAATCATACTTAATTATTGGTTGTATTTAATTAAATAATTGCCGCATGCGATGTTTGACTAAGATTGCTTTAATTAATCTTCTTTCTTTTATCTATTTTTTTCCCCTTATTATACTTTGTACCAGAGTTTGTGTTATCTGAAATAAAGATTAATCTAAGAAGAGAACGGACATATGTGATTACCGTAAAACTTTAGATATGCATGCAACATAAATTATTGAAGGATAGTGTTGTAATATTCAAACTATAAAATTAATTTACCAACCAGCTATGCAGTAGACATTTTATATGAGTAATTCAAACAAAAATTAAAAAAAAAAAGAAGTACTATCAATAATTCAATTTATGTGATTGAACTATTCAAGTCTGCATCAGGTAATTAATTAATCTGAAATCATTAGTTACGTACATACCAATTATACATTCTGAAAATGTATATACGCTCACACTCTTTAAACAGCAGTAATTATTAATTCACTAAAGTTTACAATACCACACAACTAAATTTTGAACAAAATTACGAAAACGTTGAAGAAAACTAGTCGAAAATGCATCGAAAAATTAAATTCATCGAGTGACCTCAAATCGGTGTAGCTTTTACAGCTTCATTTTGAATAAAATATTCATGGCCAGTTTCTTAAATAATTTATGGTTAAGTAATTCTTTTTGAAAATAGCTGACAATAGAATGCCCAAAGCAGGAAAAGAAAACATATATATTAATATTATCATCGTTAGATTGTCATCGAGCAGGGCCACAAGGGCCTGTGACACAAATGTTGTGGTTAAGTCTTAAGGGAGAGGCCTCGCAAAGAGATAATATATGGCAAGCGTTGCACCCAAAATTTTCTTACTACATTACAATAGGGAAGGAGACGATGATGAAGGCTTCAAATTTTAATGCAGCAGTTAAAAAGAGTTTTGGCCAATCTTGTACGAACAAATTAGAAACTGAAATCGTTCTCTTAATAAAATTAGACAAATCAAAACTAATGAGGTGTGTGTGTGGAGAAATTGGAGGACTAATCCTCATATGAGACAGCGTACTAACAATTATATATTGCACAAGGTTTTGGGTCTGTGATGATTTCGTATCAAAACTTGAATAAGAGTGTGCTCACATACACACTCTCATCAATTTTCGAAAATTCTCCTCCCAAAGACATTTTAAACAGGCAATAATGAGTCATGATATTCTACGTACGTCAAGCGCTTTCACCAAATACTTTGTGTCTCTGCAAGTAATTAAGGGGTTTTCTGCCATCAGAGGAAGATGAGCTAAGCTGGGAGATAAAAGCAGGGCGGAAATCCTAGGGGAGTGAATGGAAAAGTGGAACTATTGAATTCGTCGATCGATGCGCATGATTGGGAAGGGGAGGTGAAATATTTGGAGGGGATTAGAGCCATTTTCCTATTGAAGAGATTCAAAAGATGAAAATCATTTGGGTGCATGTGAGTAGAGGAATTGGAAGGAAGGTTGATTGTTGTAAGGTATTTAAGGGTGTTAACACAAGCAATTATGTTCGCAAAGTTTTACTCCCGTGACACCGAGCCGCGTATGATCTACATGAGGCCACCACAACCGTACCCCTCGTAGCCCGTGCTAGCAATAAAAGGCAGTGTTGTGATTTGTGAAACACTCACACGAGGTCACACTCACACCACAAGCTACAAGAGCTACCGTGACTGTATAATATATACAAGGCTGCACGACGAATCATGCATTCCCATGCATATTCATGTGGCATTGCAAGGCAATCTTGGCCAAGCATGATACTTATAAGCGTAATTTTCATACTTATTGTTAGATAAATATATATATATATATGTATGTATGTATGTATAAGAAGAAAAATTAATAATTGGCTGACTGCTGCTCAGCTACAGTATATTTTGCATCTGGGTTCACTATTGTAAACGCTCCCAAAAGATATATATAGGCGCATACAGTCGTTAACGGGATATTTGAATACTTTTAAAAATTAAAAAAGGAGTACTTAATTTAGCAAAAATGAGGGGTTAAACTTCTAACTAATTAATTACAAGAGAAATTGTATGCTTCATTTTTTATTTGTAATTAGGCGTGATAATATTGACTGCCGGCATAAAAAGACCAAAATAGCAGACCTTTTGTAATAATGGAATCTAAAATTAGCTATAGGAAGCCAGTTAACAAGGAATAGGTGGCATACATATTCATAACATCAAACAGATATTACAAAGTTCCAACTGTCATTCAGTAGTTATCACGAAACAAGTACCAAGCCAAACATCAAACAAGACATAAAGTAGTTGAAGACAATAAAGTTTCAGAGACGATGCTAGATTAACAAACAAAAGAAACAGAGAGATCTTTGAAGTTCAGGCATGCACTTTGAAAAACCAGTGTTTCAGCATTGTTGGGTTGGTTAAACTTAGAGATTACTTCATTCCTGCAAAATCAAAACCCTAAAAGGCATATATCAATGCAGCTTCAGCCTCCGGCAGCTGACAAAATAATTTTCTTTTTAATATAATTAGAGAGGATATAATTCTCTTACGTTGCTGCTGCTTCCAGAAGAAGACCCGGTTAGCGAATTTGGGATGTACCTAGCCCACTGTATAAGTATAACCAACAAGGTAGATATATAAGAGAATTAATGATAGAATCAAGCAAAGCCTTTGGAGCTAGACGTAGCTAGCTGGTAAATTCCTGAGCTGGAAATGTAATTAACTTACATTTTTGGCTGCTGTGCTGAAAGCTTCTCGGTGTGGTATCTCAGGATTGGCGGCCTTAATGCGCTGTATCTCCTCCCTTATAGAACACATTTCAGTCATTTCATCATTTTCTTGTAAAGTTTATGATAATTACGTAAGAACGTTGGAAATATAAGGTCTGACAGTAGTTATACCAGTAACAAGTTAAAGAAGCATCAGGAATAATACATACATATAAAACACAATGTTTCTTCAAATTATGTATAACTAGTAATGCCATATCATATCGAAGGGCACAATATATTAAAAAGTCGGCCCAATCATAAACATCGAGGAAAATTTCTTCCCCTTACTTCATGAATCGATTGTAAGCTGATGGAAGCCTGTGTTTCTTCTCTGGTGCTGCAGAAGAAGAAAAAGAAGAAGAAAAGAAATCATACGTAAAACGGTAAACGGTAGTAATTTTGTATAATCTAATTTATGTCTCAGAGAGAAAGGGATGCTACGTTTGACGACAAACGGTGCTTTTGGGGACAAAGGCTCGCTAGAAGTGGACGAGGATGACGATGACGCATTCCCCAATTTGAAGTCATTACAAAAACTCTGCTTCTCCTAAGAGAGGAGACACCTTCCATCAGTAAACCAGATATATTCTTTCCATGGTTTCATAATTAATAGTACGGTATTTAATACAAACTGATCTGTTATAGCATGTGAAATTATAGTGAAAGACAAATAATAATTTGTGAATGACAATTGGTTTAACTGGTAAAATTACTTAAAGGTGACAGAGATATGATATTCAAAACGCTTACACGCTAAATTGCGTATAGATTTGGTTCATTTTATCATAATATCTTTTAAAAAAATAAATAATTTTTCTTTCCAATATTCACAAGACAACATAAATGTTTGAGTTTTTATATATAGTTGCCATAATCATGAATATATGAGTGAAACATAATCATGCGATGTTCTTCCTCTCTTCTTCTACCTCTTAATCATCGTGATTGTGTATTTATGATGCTTCCTTTAGTAGTTTTGGCTTTCTTCAGTATATATGAAGATCGATCGCGTACCTCAAATGTGAGACTCATTTGGCATGGACCTTGCTGTGGAGGTTTAGTGCTGAGAAAGGAAAGGTTACTGCAATGACCACATTTCACAGTCACAGTGTCCAGCAATCGTTTGCATGGAATCCCCACCTGAAAACAACGATAACAAAAGCAACAAAATAAGGAAGAAGAAGCTTTGTTAAAATATATGCTCTTAAAATACTATGATATTCCATTTATGCACTCTTAACATAAAAAATTTCGAACCAGCTTATTTCTAACTTGATAAGGAGGAAAAACAACATTTACAAACCATAAACACAAGCCTTTCTCTACAAACATATCTTATTCAATCAATCTCTTTATGCATGATAATTAAGAACATCCCTTGACTTTACATGCAAGATATACTCGGTGGTAGAAGGACATTTGTTTAAGTTGCTTTCTATAGCTATATATGGAATGGGAAACAAGGCTCTCCATAGTTGAAGAAAGAATTAATCATGTAAGACTAAAAATGGATGTACGTGAAATTACCGCGAGAACAGTGTTGCAGAAGTTGCAGCGGACATAGCAGAGATGCTCAGATGGTGGAACTTGGAGGTCCATGGAGATGTTCTCTTCTAGGCTCATTCTCAAGAAGAAGAGAAGAATACAAACTATAGTTAGGTTTTGAGAGAGAAGAAGAAAGCTTTAACGGTTTGTGATAATTGATAAGAAAAGAGAAGTGAAGAGATGAGAGTAAATAGAGGTCTGAATAGCTAGGCGTCAAAAAGAAAAATCTAGGGTTACTATACAAGTCAAATTGTACATGCGCTTGCAGAGATGAATTGCACGGGCGCTTGCTTTGATGCTCATATTCTACATACTACTGGTAAATATAAATCTCACGATATTTAATCTTTTTACTCTTTCCCATTATGCCATCTTGCAAGTGTACTTGGCATTGTTCTAATCCCATGCCCATAAGGGGAGGCAAACTAATTTTGATCCAATATTGTATTTTCTTTTTCGTTTTGTCTAAGTTAACTATCATATGAATCTGCAGTTTTTCGGTTAACAAACTTGTAATTAAGGTTACTCTTTCCTAGGATTATGCAATTTTAATTGTGTATAAAAGAAACAAGGCGTGTTTTTATATATTCTTTTGGTTATGTATTTCTTATTATTATTTCAACAATTATAAGAAAAATCAAATAGAATACAACATATGCATTATATGAAACAATAATTTAAAGTTGCAAACTCCTATAAAATTTTATTTGTACAAATTAATGACAATATTTATTATTATAATGTATCTGTTATAATTGTACATCAATTTGTACAAATAAGATTGTATACTATAATAAAACTTGTGCAACTATAACCCTAGCCTTTAAACTAATTAAAAGAAAATTACCTCAAACTTATTTTTAAGGTTTTATATTAGACTTATCAATATACCACATGTATGTTAGACTTATCAATATAGCGAAAGTATTATTGCATTACATGCAGTGCTTTCATTTTAAAGACACTAATACTCTCATTTCTAAATTAATATGAATAAAATAATAAGTAAGTTGGTTATTCTCTGTAAAAGTCTATCAAATGAATATTTTGAACTATTTTTATAAAATAAAAAACAAAAATTTAAACTTTTTTTTTATTTTCAAGATCTAAGTAAAAAACGTATTTCATTTAGAACAATTTTGTGCGAACAAAAATAATGAAATTATATACATTTGGTATATTGATATATATTTTTTTCAGTCAATGTAGAAAGAAATATGTGTTTTCAAACTTCAATATTTTTAAAAATGGTCGCATTTGGATTAACTTCATATATAGGTGATGTGACTTCAGTCCTTTCCAATTCTCTCAATTGGTTATGAAATTAATTACAACTCAAAGCATATATAAATTCCAATAAACCCATTATGCAACAGCATTAAGTATATAATTGGTGTCGTTCTATCTGATCATCAGTTACATTCCTGTTGTCAAGCCATTAATTTATTACTTCACCAAGCGGTTAATCGACAAATCAAACCCCACCTTCATCTCCACAGCCCACTCTCCACCATTTATTGCTCATCCATTTGAAGATTTCTAAAACCTAAAACACTCCCCTTATCTTCCCGTGTCAGTTAAGCAGTACTGTCTTTACAGTGGCATTTGGCATAGCTCGATCGATCGATCAATTAGATTCCTTAAAAAGTTTTGAAATCAATAAGCAGTCACGTGTGACAGAGACCTAATTATATATATGTATATGTATCAGCAGTACTGTTTCATGGGTCTGATGAGCTTGTGATTGTAGCAATGTGTTCCCATGAAACGACAACATGCCAAAGATGCGGACCGGAGACCCAGGTAAAGTACATAGTACACTAAATTATAACTTCTCAATGAATTATACATCATCACTCAGCTTGTAATAGAGATTCACGGTTCCTCTCGATAAAATTAAAATTTGTTGGGGTTGGTACCGACAGAACTTTATCAATGCAAAGAAATTATAACTCATTTCGTATAAGTTATCTATGTTAGGTGCTGCCGTATTAACCTGTTATATTCATTTAATTTCTCTGCCTAATTAATTAGGAGTAGTTCATGATCAAGATTGCATGCATGAAACAGCTCTACGTACCCTAATTTCATCATATACTCATGAATTAGACCACGTATAGTTGTAATCTCTTGATACGTATATACGATGGGAAGCGATCAGAAATATTTGACGAGAAAGACATAGAGAGTCGTTAGGGTACAGAAAGAGACATAAAAGACAGTAGCTTGAATATATAATTAATCATATATGATGAGATGCATGAAGGATGGATATATGGATCGAATTAAAAGCAATAACAAAGTGAACGAAATGTTGCAGTGAATTGTTAGCAGGAAATGATAACCGCAAGAGTTAAAGAAAACGTGGGTGGTGTCCAAAATATCATAAAGAGAGAAGTTGGAAATGAATGAAAAGATAGTGACGAGAAGAGCACCTGTCCATGTATTCCATCTTTTGTGGGTGCAATGTTAAAGAAGGAAATTTGAAAGAGACGGAAGCGGGAATCACACGTCAATGTCATTATTTCATAATGGCAGTGAATTTAGAGAGATGGGTTTTGTGTCTTTATTTTGATGGGACGATTCCTGAATTACCATACGTGGAAACAAAGCTATTTTCACAATTGCTAACCTAACCTTTCTTTGCTAGTATAACTCGACTTTCCCAAGGTGCTATATATGCAAGCTTGCTTTTGCCATTGCCCTAAGTCCGATGTATTTTGTTGTTTGCTAGCTTAGCTTAGGTTTACCTTTACCTTTAGCTTTTATTTTATTTATATTAATTAATTATACTATATTATATAGTTTTCAATCAATTCACTGACTCCTCTGATCCATACATTTTATAGGGAGGCATTTGTTTGCCAAAAGATTCCCATGTCTTTCCTTTGAATCTTATCAACTCGTTCACACATTTAGTCATGTTTATTAACGGATTTGTATACAATCATTTGATCTCTGTTCACTCTTCTTTCCTATCCATTTCTGGAACTTCTGATTAGACTTCTCCATCTCTCTCTCTCTCTCTCTGTAAATCAACACTAGTACTGCTATCATTGATTATATAATTAACAAATTAATTGATGGTAGATTTTGTTATCAAAAATTATATTTAAGTTGGTTTAACTTGAACTCAAGCAAGTTATATGATCATCAATATGTGATTTTAATAGATTCGACAGACAATCGTCTCTGAATTTTGAGACATTAATTTATCTCATATGCCAACAAAATTTATAGTGATGAGAAATTGCATTCTTTAATCTTTTTTTTCTTTTTCTTACAAAACCTATTATGCCACCATAGATATATAGATATATATATTAGGAATAATACTGAAAGGTTGACCAAATTAAAAATGTTATATAAATTAGAAATTGCCGACAAGCTTCTCAATCATGTTATACAATAATAAAACAATTAATTAAAAAACATAAGTACAAAATTTTTGTAATAATTTTCAAACCCATAAATATATATAATGATTCCTAGGTTACATTTGTTTGTCTTTTATTTATCCTGTTGCATTTGTTTTTCTATCTTGTATGTGAAATTAAATATTTAATTTAAAGTAATTTCCTGAAATTGATTTGATATATGAATACAGATTGATAAATGTCAAATTTAAATGACCTGGGTGGTAGAGGAGTTTTTACTGCAGATCAAAGCGAATTCTTTAATTCGTTTGTCTTTATCAACAGAAATATTTGAATCCAAGATTTTTTTAATACGATATCTTATGTTTATTCATAATTTAATTACCTGTTAAAAGTTTGTTTCAGCAAACACGTGCACATATTAATGCTATGATCTAAACAAAAGCATATCAATACGACAATAGTCACATGCATAAGTACTAGGTCACACTAAAGTTAAAAGAAAACACACTAGAGTTGAAAGAAAATAAACTTAAATTAATTAAAGTTTTAAGAAGTCCAATCTACTTTATTTTTCTATAATCAATGACCTGAATATAAGATTTCATCTCGATTTATATATGCTTAAATTATTATCATCGTTATTTTTGACAATATGATTTCATGATTGAAAGATTTTTCCTGACGAAGTTATTAACCACGTTTTTTTTTTTTAATAATTGTTGGGCTTGTTATTAGATTACTCGATTGGCCGGCTGGATTGGGCTTAGAATTTAACTGGTGGGCCGAAGTTCGGCTTGTCTGAAAGTCAAGCTACGGGTGCGCGGGATTCAACCCTACCCAACACCCACCCTCCAATTGGAGGCAAAGTGTTTGAGTCTTACTCCTTGGGCAAGACTCTTTCCTATAAATTATAGGGTTTCTCGCTAATGTACGTGGGTAATTTTTTTTTCTTAATGTGTAGGATAGAAATCGTATTATGTATGTGAAATTGTGTTGTTTAAACTCTAGGCATATTTGTTTAAAGAAAATTTTAATGTAATATAAATAATTATACATTTAATGCTATTATTTGAAATATGATAGATTTTTTATATAATATTAATAGTTGTACATTAATATTAAAATATTTTGTAGTAATACAAAAGCACATGTGAAATATTTAAATATTTAACATTGTAAATATATTCAATATAAATATTAACTTAACTCAATTAAGATGAAACAAAAAAAATTCAGGTTTTAGTTTTTTATGTACTTTAGTTTAATTTTTCTTTCATCTATATTTAGTTTTATTTTACTTCAACTTCTGTAAACTTATTTCCTTGCCGAGCTAATAATTCATAATATATTCACATATTTCAATAGGTTTATTGTAATCATAGTAATATTTTTAATTTAAGGGCATATTTATTTTTTTTGTTAAAGTCTACATATAATTATTTAGATGTGTAAAAGTTATTTATTTATTAATTTATATTTAAATATTTGTTAAAACATTTGAATATAATTAAATTAAAAATGTTGATTTAAATTTGAATAAGCAAATATCTGAATAATTTAAATATTTTATTTGTCAATAATCCTTTAATTTATTATTTAATATTTATACATATCAACAAATTAATATATTTATTTAAGATTTTTAGGACATATATATGTCAACATATTGGTTTCATATTTTTTTTTATTTCAAAAAATAAATAACTTAATATTTATATTTGGACATATTAAATAAATATTTATATTTAGATATTTAATGTAAAAAAATAAACATATCAATTATGTTCAAATGCCAGTTATATTTAGATTTCAGATAGAAAAAAAAAAATACATTAAATAAGAGTAGATATAAACCTCTATTAAACTAGGTGGGTGAACTTTAAAACTTAAAGCAGGTTTAGAGTGATTTCTAATATTTTTCAAGTAGATTGTTTGAATTTGAAAAAAGAAGGGGTGGTCTTATATTTTGTTCAAATTTTAACGGAGATTAATGGAATCTTATCTTATTGTCCTTTCCCACCCTGTCGGTGAACAATATAAAGTCACTGACCAATCAAAAAGCCGCTATCTCCAATTGTCATAAAAGTCTACTTTGAACTTTAACTTATTACCCAATAATTTCCGAGAGTCATATACCCTAGGTCCGAAACCTGTGATTTAACTTTACCCTCCATTTAAACATAGCCCCACTTTCTGGAGGGAACTAGCGTCCTGTGGGCTTTGTGATTTTCGTTCCCGCCATTTAAACTCCTCTCTCTCTCTCTCTCTGAACTATAACATCAATCAACGTTCTTTTGCACTCTTCTCTTTTGGAGATATCGGTACTTGCGTTTCAATGGCGAAACCGAAAGAAGTATCAGAAGAAGGAGAAGAAGTGAAATCAGAGGGTCTCGAAATCACGTCGATCGGATGTCTATACAAAGGCCCCTGGGAGAAGAAGTACTGGAGCTCCTCTAGGGTTAGATTTCTATTTCTCAGCTACTTTTTTTTTTTATTTTGCAAATTTAAATGTCAATTTCGCCTTCAATTTTGGGAATAACATGTGATATTTCGTTTGTTTGCAATAATTGTTTTTACAATTTGAAACTACGAGAGAACAAAATAATTAAAATCGCAATTTTTTTTAAAATTGTATCGAAATAGTTTGCATGTGTCAGTGTTAAATATACATACTACTGTGATGATTGTCTTTGGTTGCCGTTATAGTTAATTTGTCGCCTGCTACTCACAACTCTATGTTGTAGTTGGTGAAAATGTATAAATTAAGAGGTCAAGATTTAATAGATCGGTTGACAACTACTTTTATGATGGTATTTTGAAATGTTGAACCAATGACTGAATACTTAAATAACTATTTAACCTATTTAATCGAGAGAAGGAAAGTTCAAATAGGGTAGACTAACTTATTAAACGGCTCTCCAAATGAAATTCCTGTTTTGATTTCAATCCGAATACTGTTTTTTAAAACCAGGATATTTGGAGTTTTTGGGTACTATCTGATAGAAAACAGGGAAAGTTAACTTTATATTATTCTGAGATTTTGAATCAATTTCCAAAACTTCAAATTGCTGGTATTGGATAAACTGGCTGGTAACGAGATAAATGTTTATCCTATGATTGCAAGCAAAATTTTGTTACTAAGATCCAGGCTAATGCTGCCCATTTTATCAAGCTGGTCTGATTGAAATTTCATATTTTTTTACTATGAAAAGTGGTTTTTAGTGTGATAGGTGGATCAAGATTCATAAAATTTCTCATATAGAGCAAAAGAATAGGAGGGGATGAGGTTCATAGTATATTAATTGATATTCTGAGTAGTCTTGTTGGGTCATTTCCCTCCAGACTAAGGTCTTTATTGCATTCTGATGAAGTCAGTCCATGAACCTGAAATTCTGCATTACATACTAGGATGAAGGAGGTGTTGGCACTGAAATAAGTTTTAAGTAGCCAAGTTGAATCAGAAAGCAAGAATTCTCCCGGTAAGGCTTGTGTCAGAGTTTTTAGTTAGAACGTTGTGCAAAGATATAGGCCATTATTATCATTATCCTTGGAGAATATGGAATTAGACATGGTAGTCATGGGCAACATATTATTTCAGGTCACTTGCATTTGGCTGAACTGTGTTAGTGCAGGGTAAAGATCGCTATCCTTATCCTGTGGGGTACCATGCTGTTCGAGCCTATAATGGGAACACATGTAAGATGGAAATTCATGAAGGTCCAAAAGGCCCTTTATTCATGGTGGGTTGGCAGACCTTGCACTTTTAACTTGTGATGCTTACTGATTTTTGGTTGTAATATTTTCTTAAACAATTAATTACGGGATCCAACCTTTTTTTGCAGATTACTTCTGCTGATGGACATTCATGTTCAGGGCAAACTCCAGATATTGCATGGGAGAAGTTTCAGAAAAAACACTGCTCTCACATGAAGACATGGCATGGAAAGAGACTTTCATGCAAGATAGACGGTGTAGAGGTAGATCTTACCTCAGTTCATTAGCAGTTAGTTTTTTCTTTGCATCAAATAGAAATGGTTGTGGTTATGTTTAATCTCCCCCATGTATATATATCACATAATCTGGAATGAAAGTTGAGAACACATGAACTTTACCAGGGTAACAAAAAGGATCTGAGATATTCTGCTAAATGGAATTCCTGTCTCTGTATTTCATGTGCAGTTTTTTGGTTTCAAAAATTCGTTTGTCCAGAGGTTACTTCGGGAGCTGGTGGCAAATATCAATGGAACGGTAGAAAGGAGTTTGTTATTCCCAAGCTTATGCGATGAGGCTTCCAGCACAAAGCAAGATAATCAAAACCCAAATCCATGTGAATTTCCAGTTTTACAGCCACGCTTGCAGAAGCCACCGATAACAAAGAAGAGAAGTAGGAAATGTGAAATCCCCAATACGAAGCCAGTTGATGGCAACGAGCTTAAAAGACCTCGATCTGCAGATCAGGTGAATCATAATCGTGGAAGTTCTGTACCTTCATCTAGTTCAAAACAAAGGAATGATTTCCACAAAGTTCAAGGAGTGCCGCCATCAGTGCACTTAAATTCTAAAACAATTCAGGACAAAAATGGAAACTTTTCAGCCCAAGATGGTTTTTCTTTGGAATCTGTTCACTTCTCTAATAATCTTGCAGAGGAATCTTTTCTTGCTCAAGAAGTGAGTGAATTTGCAGGTCTTGAAAATTCTAAATCCACTACAGTGGCCAACAATTTGGTTGAAGAGGAAAACCTGTGAGCACATCTATCCCATTACTCTCTTGTTTTTTAAAATTAATTTAACAAACCTTAGGGTATGTTAATGCTTTGAGATTGGCACATAAATAGGTACTTATGTTAATTGCAACAAGTAGATTATAACATTTAGATCTATGATTTTCACTTTTCCATTTGTTGGCTAGTTAGTGTACATTTGTGATTTTATGGTCAAGTGTTATGTAGTGTGGAATCAGAAACATTCTTAACTTCTCACAGCTCAGTAGGTCAAAGAATTTCAGTTTCCAGGAGGCGACAGAAGATGAAGCTGGAGATGCACCAGTGCTAAAAGACTCATCATGTGCAGAAAATGCCAATCTTTGTGCACCTGATACTTTAGATTTTGTGCAAGGTATTACTTAACTACAGTTGTTTGTACTACATAGGTTGTGAATTGAATAAGCCCTTGCATACTACAATTAGAAATATATCATCACCTGCTGATTTATTGATGCTCTAATTAATGCAGATAATAGTATGCATTCCTCTCTGAATACTTATGAAATAAGTAATTTCAAGTTGAAAGAAGAATTTGCAGCAAACAATGTCACTTCTACTGGATTGGTGGCTGATTCACACGCAGAAGAAGAAATTGGCACATTTAATTCAAATGCAAATTCTGAAAAGGGTGATTTTGATTCAGTTGGTCAGGAAATCACTGAATCCATGATGACGGTTTTACTTCCACAAGCAATTCCCCTGCTCAGTAGAAAGAAAAAGGCCACCATTAGACCTTCAGAAAGTTTGCCCTGTAGGGTGAATCTGGAGGAGGGAAAAAGTGAAGCTAGTTGCATGATGGATGCTTTGTTTCCTGGTATAGTTGGATCCTTAAACCTGTGTGTTTACTGAATATCTTTTGCTGATATCAAGTACAGGATCTCTAATGCTTTGTTGTGCCAAGATTTCTCAATTAATTTTTGGTGTGCGTGTTCTAATAGTTTGGTCACTGCTTTCTTCTCTTAACTTGCAGCTGCAGAGCTAATTGAGAAGCCAAATGGGGAGAGGGAGGTAAAGCTGCGAACCCAGGATGTGGACCTTGGCTTAGGCGTCCAAAATCTCCAACTTTCCAAGTCTGTTGTCCTGGACAGTTTTGAAGATAATCAATGTGGGGATCATATGACTAACCAAGTACAATTGTCTTCTAATATAGTGGAAGCTGATGAACCTAGTATTGATAAAGATACAAATCTTCCCAAACCTCAGAAGGAGGTTCTTGTAGAACATATGAGGAATGAATCATTGGTTTATCATGTTGAGACCAGAAACAGCCAAAATGTCTTGAGTAATGAGGCAAACATGGCCCTAGAAAAAACACTACCAGACACAGACGCATGCATATCTGAGTCTGTTACAGATTGTAGATCTTCTGGCAAGGAAGTTTTCTCTGAAAAATTCCAGGATGTTATTGCAAATTTGGACAAAAACTCAGCAGGTGTTGAAATCTATCCTTTGGAGAAAAACCTCAAAGTTGCACCTGATTGCACTGAAGGTACTGTCATTGATTTCTTTTTAGTATTAACATGGTAAGATATGACATTACTGATGGATCCACCTTGCGCCTAGCATCTGAGGCCTGGGGCAAACTTTTCTCTCACCCTCCAAATTGAATATAAAAACTTATTTTAGTACCTTTCTCTTCAGAAACAGCTCATTTGTGAAAGGAACTTATAATTTTTCCCATGAGCAAAAACTGGAATCCATAAATTATTAATGTACATAACATTATATAATCTCTGCATATGGACCAGTTTAAGATCTGGAGCTTTACATTGTTATTTTACTCTTTAGACCCAAAAAGTCGTTGTCATTTATGATTTTTGAGTAACCAAATATTGATAGTGTTTTTACTATGGCAGATGCAAATGATGCAGACAAAGTAGGCATTAGTAGTACTGTGCAGCTATCGAGGAAGGATATTCCTGTTAAAGTGGAAGCTACTGAGACTGGGTCATTTGCACAAATTCCAAATAAAGTATATACCAGAAAGAAGGTTTCAAAGAGAGCTCCTTTAACAAAGAAATTTGATGGTCCTCTCTCAGAAAGTATCATATGCAGAAACATTGGAGATGATTACGTTCCCAAACATCATCAAGCTACAGAACAATGTAAAGAAAATTTTGTTAGTGAAAAAGTTATGCTTGATGGACAGTCCCATGGTTTGCCTGTTATATCACAAAATTCAACAATGTTTTCTGACTCCAAAGACAAAGATTTTTGTAACTCTTTTGATCCATCTACCTTACACATGAAGAACTCTGAAGTCAATTCCGACAAGGAACTGGTTGAGCAAGTGAACCTTGTGGAGTTTAACTCTTCTGTGGCATCTCAGAAACAGGAGATTAGTTACTTTGACTATAATGCGTTTAATGCCAAGGAAGATAAATTTAGTTCAGATTTGAAGCTTCAAAAGAATGTGGAGAGTAATAATGAGCTAGCGGGCACTTTTGATCTTCTGGGATGCTATTTTCATCCCATGCCTATTTTATCAGTATTTTTATGCACAACAGGGAATGAAATCTATGTTTGCGCTTCATGTGGCTTACTGGTTGATAAGAAGAGAACTCTGTACGTCTATAAGGTATCAATTCAAGAGCCAAGGGTAGGACACCCTTCATTTGTTGGTAACACATCAGTAATGTTGCCATTTCTGAAAGATAACTTTGGTAGAGAAGTAAGTTTTCATATGAATGCTTTGCAGTCCTTTATACAATTTATTTTTGGTCTCTTGGTTTTGGGAAGCTTGCCTGCTTATTGATGACCTTTTGTGACTTGTTTTACTCTTTACTAGATTGCACTGGAAAGATCGTGTTTTCAATTCACCCCAGATGGACAGCATCTTGTTTTACTTGACAGCATGAAAACACCTTATTGCAGGTTGATTACTTCTGTGGATTATATCACACTTAAGTATTTGTGAACTGGGTGCAAGAATAGTGGAAATAATTTCCTATAACTATTTTCAGGGAAGGGAGAATTGATTGTTTGTGCTCAACATGTACATCACAATGCTTCGAGGAGAATGCATTGAAGATTGTGGAAGTAAAACCTGGTTATGTATCTGTTTTGGCAAAACTGAAAACAGTTGACTGTGTGCGGTGTATGTTAATTTGTGAACCTAACCATCTCATTGCTGTTGGAGAAAGTGGGCATCTTCATCTTTGGGAAATGAATTCAACATGGAGGTCAATTTGTCTTCTAGTTTGTTCTTTTTTTTAAGCAATTTTTATGCCTTTTCTTTTTCTCTTTTTCTTAAATAGCCTATTTAATTATAATTGTGGTTAATATTGTAGCAGTGAACTGGGTTGCAGATAGAACTATTTTGTTGTTCTTGCTCTCATTTATGATTGTAGATCAAGTGGAGGAAACACGTTGGTTGCGAAAATTCATATGCAGCATAAGGTTCTAGACTATATTTAAGTCTTGAAAACCCTTTCCCAGCTTTTTCTCACTTCAATCCCTCCTTATCAGATCCCCTGATGTTTTGGATGGAATGATGATGAGGAAAAGGGGAATGATGTTTAAGAGGGAAAACCTGATTTCTAGGATATTATATCCATGCGTTTTCATTTTTTCTAATAATTAAATCTTTGGAGGCTTCTTATTATTGACAAGCTCCTATTCGGCAGAGAAACTGGTCAACAGATTCTTGGATCAGTAGAAATGGATATTTATATATTTGTTACTCATGAGGCTTAGCTGATGTTAATGATGTATTTGATTTGACTAGAGCTTTATTTGATCCCATTCTAGTATCAATAAAATCTTGCATGAACTGTGGCTCTAATACATTGTGAACCTCTTGATCCATGTTTGTTGACATTCGTGGTCTTACTTTTAATTTGTCTGGGCTTTTTTCGTATTAGAGGTTTTCTTTTCATTTACTTTCTATTAATGTTCCATCTATTCCAAGTGGAGAACACAATTTCATTTGATTTCTGTTTCACCATTTCAGTGCACAGATTGAAGAATGTATTGTTCCAATTAGTGATTGCATATATCCTTGCATAGTAGAGTTGAAGAGAATCCCGTGTGCACCTCTAGTTGTTGGTCATAATGGCTTTGGGGAATTTGGTATATGGTAAGTTGCTTTTGCTACCTGGTTACTGGATGAAAACTGTCTTTAGTTCATTATCAATTGATTTGGTAATCACAGTGCGTGCTTCTTCTCTATTTGATGGGAACTGTTGTTGAATTCTATATTATAGCTTTGTATAGTTAAAGAAAATAAAATTATATTGAATCTCTCTTTTAATATTAAACTAGGTATGTAGATGTGCCTTTATATAGGTTAAATTGATAAAGTAACATAAACTAGGAGTCCTAAAAAATCTAGGAATCCTTAACAAATTAAGAAAAGACTAATAATACTTAAATTAGAAATATACTTGATAAGACGAAACCTAGTGAAACTAAATAAGTCTAATATCAATTCTAACATGTATAACATGATAATTTATATAAATTATTACATTTGGTTGTCTATCAATCTTTATTTCATGTATTTTACTTAAGTTTCTTGCGACTGGTAACAGTTAGTAGTTTCATATAGTTCTTATCATCCACTTCATGTTTGCTTGAGATTCTGTTCTAACCACAAGGTTTAAAATTTGAAATTAGTATCATTTTTTTTTTCTAGTTGAACAAATTAATTGACCTCTACAATTGTGGATTTCAACCAGGTTGTTATCCTTACAATTCTTATAGGTCTTCCTAGTTTTGGACTTATCTTGATTGGGACTAAAGATTAATTGGAATTCTTCTAACAATTTAAGCTTCATACTTGTTTAGCAAAAAGCTTGAAAGCATAGTGAGATGAATTTTGCATCATTATTATTTTTTTGCCTTTTTATTTTTGCACACTTGTAAGTTTTTGTTATTCCACATCTTTTATCAACCTTACAACTCTAACTGGTATAGTGCTTTGTAATTTGGATCTCAAAGTTACTTCAGACTTCTAGGAATTTACTACTACAAATTGGTTGCCATATTTGATGTTGCCAAAAGGGCTAAAACATTGATATGCAAGGAATTGAAGCCTCTAATATTAGGAAAAGCCTTTGAAGAGACATTCATCTTGATCCTACAAACAAGTGTACTAGGCACAAGTGATATGAGCTTAGAGATTCAACTGTCTCAAATCTGTTGCTGTTGTCCTTGAGGTATTGTCCAAAATTCAGAAACCTTTTGTCCCCTTACAACCACTTTAAAATTTAATTAGTTTTATTTGGCCTCTCCCTGTTGGTTGAAATTTGCATATCAGAATTTTGGCAGAAATTTGTATAAACAGAATTAGAGTAAATGCTGATACTGAAATTTAGAAGCTCGTGCAAGATTTCTGTCTTTTCTGCATTCTAAATCTCATCAACTTAGGATGTTTACTTGTCTTTATGTAGTTAATTGATGATACGTTACTGGGCTATTGTTTATACATTAGCCATTGGTCCTAAAAGTATCTCGATGCATTCAGGTCATTTCTTCTGTTCAATATATAAGGTTCAACCTGTTAAACAGCTTTTTACTGCTGATATCCCTGGTTTTTATTTTTGTCTTCTCTTTATTATTTCATTAGTTTGCTTCTGTTATATCATACCTAATGCTTTTATTTAACTTTTGACTTATTTAAGTGTTGTTTTCTCGTCTTGTTTCCTACTAAAGCTGGAACTGGGAACTGAAAATATGAGTTCTGTTCCTGTCATGCTCAACCCAATTTAACATTGTTAAGCTTATAAACCCAACTACCGAGGTCTTTCATTTCAATGTATGGGGTTCCTATTATTTTCATTTCAACTCTCTTTACACATGCTGTTATCATCTCATGTGACATAATCTTCAAATCAATTGCAAATTTATTTCTTTTTTCAGGGATATCTCCAAACGAGCCTTTGTCTCAAGGTTCTCCACTCCGAGCACTTCAGTTAATCAATTTGTTCCAATCGATTTGTTAAGCTGGCAACAAAATGGCTCTGTTTTCATGGATACTAATATGGAGCTCACTGAGGGAATAATGGCTGCAACAAAATCACGGTCCTCAAAGCACAGTGAGAGTAATTCCTTTCTCCCATCAGAGGGGGAAGATTTCGCTATTTGGCTTCTTGTCTCAACTATCTCTGATACTGCTGCTCAACATAATTATATATCAAGTGATGTCCAAATAAATCCAGTCAGATTGTGGAGGCTAGCCCTGCTGGTGAAAAATGTGGTGATCTTTGGAAGTCCACTGGATCCAAGGTGTTATGAAGTTCTATTTTCTAAGTTTAAAACTGGATTTGTTAATTACAGATATCAGATGCTCTTAAGATGCGTACCAAAGTAGATTTATTTATTTATTTATTTATTTATTTTCACAGTATAGCAGTTGATAGAAATGTAGTTTTATGCATGCAACATCTTTCAAGTGTTTTTAGGTTTGACGTTTGTTTCTTTTTTTCGAATTGTATTAAGGTTGGTCAGGGTTTAGGTTCATGAAAATCAATATTAGTGCATCTTGAATCTAATATATTTGTGCACTGCTGGTGAATATTTTAGTTACCACTTACCCATCAATTAGACCAGTTCAAGATCAATTACTGCGGTAATAAAGACAAGATCTAGAATGCCTTACTTTTTCAAGGAATCAGTTTGATATATTATAACCTAGAGTGGTGAGAATATGGAAAATGAATTATGAAATTTGTGGCTTTGATGATTCAGAGAAAGAGAAAAATGAAAGATGAAATAACATATTTAAGGATATCTGATATTCACAAGGAGTCTGAATTATAGAATTTATTGTGTAGGACTGCTGCCATTGGTGCATCATCTGGCTGTGGGATTATTGGTACATCTGATGGGCTTGTTTATGCTTGGGATTTGTCTTCAGGAAATAAACTTGGCACTCTGCATCATTTCAAAGGTATACTTCCATCAGTCCTTGGGTGAGTTGCTGTTGATGTAGATTGAGAAGCTAGTGATCCACATGTAAATGCTGAAATTATTGATTAACTAGCCGTGTTTGCATATCTCTTCGCTGTTCAATTTCAACTATATTCATGTCCATATCTTTTAGTTTGTTATGATATCAAAAGTTATTATTGTTATCTTTAATTTGTAATTTGGTATGTATTTCTCATACTATTTTCTATATTTGCATTTGAGATGAATGGTTCCTTCTGATGACTTGCAAAGTGTAGTTTACACTTTGCAATGGTGACATAGTCACTGTTTCGAGTGATTGATTGAATACCCTTCTGTCTGGCTGAAGATATGATTAATTCACTTCAACTGGATGGTGGAACCACTTATATCAAAACCCGAGCCAAACCCCTAATTTTTTGCCTTAAAATTAACGGTATTGCAGTGTGCTTTTCTGGTCTTCAAATTTACCAACTTTTAACTGTTGAGAGAAAGTCAGTCATTTTTGGGTAATTGGTTTATGAAGTGGGTTGTCATGTTATAGCTTATGTATCTGCAGAAGTTGTCGGTAGACTTTCAGTAATATGCAAGTTCTTATGGTCTTGATCTGTGAGAGGCACTTGAGTACCTTGGAAGCCTGTTATAAGCATGTCTCTGTAAAATAAGTGATGCAGTTTATTGCAGTTTGTATGAGACTGGTTGTACAAGCTCATTGGTACCAAATATTTGTGTGGATTGTTCAATATTGGGTATCAATTGGTGGCTTCAATATTGAAAACACTTTATGATCATTGGGGTTTTGCTTTCATGAAGATGGATTATATTTAAGGTCATATAGGAATAATGCATATTTTATATCTTATTATAGCGTCACATATTGTTTCATTTCGTTTGAAGCTAGGATGAGCTTTTTGTCATTCAGAAGGTGCTATAATTTTAGCTATTGAAGTCACCCCATATTGTTTCTATTTTTGGATTCTTTTTGGATGCTGTACTTTTAGAACTTAGATCTTCAGTTTTTCTTGCTGCATGTATCCTGGTGTTGATAAAATTGTGCCTCTTTCCCTCTTTGATTTTGAATTATTATTGTACTTACCAGAAAAAAATGACAAACCAGCATCTTGTCTTAATTAAACTTTCGACAGCTCCTCTGGCTTCACAATGATAATCTGTGTTCTTGATTTGTACAATTCTAACACTGTTTTCATGTTTCATTTAGGCAACGTTTTTGAGCTCTTAAAACTATTATGTGGACTGAAAATGGAGTGTATTAGGGAAAGAGTATTCATTCCTACAGAACTCACTACTGATTACTTCAATAATAGCACTCTTCATTATCCAAACTCCTCTCTCTCTTATTTGATTTTGTGAAGCTGCTTCTGGGCATTAGACATCCATGTCTTGCCTCATATCTGCAAATACTTGCAGAATATGTGGGAGTTACAGTAACAAGGATTCATGTTGGACCCAATTCTACGAAGACCTTTTCCAAGATTACATTTTAGGTCGAAATAAACAAAGCCTGGTTTTGGTTGGGGCTGATTCCTGTGGTTGTGATATAGTTCACTCATGTTTATCATATGCATTATGTATAAATAACTCAGGTTTGACTGTTTGAGTGATTGCTCTTTCCATTTCTAATGGTATTAGGTGAAGCTGCTTCATGTATTGCTACCGATGATTCAAGGTCACAAGTATTAGCTGTAGCTGGTGATGGAGGTCAGTTGCTGCTTTATTTGCATGCCCGAGAAAACTTTGCAAATAAGTAACGGACAGAAACAAGTGAGTGCCTCTCTCCATAACTTCTCACATTTTTCTGTCATACATTTGAAATGCTTCATTCCAAATCCCTACAATTCTGCCATTCTGCTAGGTTGCAAATGTAAAGTCACTTTACTCTTCTATTTTTGTCAACAACCATAGTCTGAAATGGCCAATGTATATACAACTGGACAATCACAACTGACGTTCAATATGAATACACAAGTGAGGAAATTGAAACCATACAAAACTGACGAAGAAAATCAATGAGTTTGCAATCCATTTATCTGCTTTATAACAGTCTTCCAATTTATGTTTTTCTCCCTCTTATGTTCCTTCTGCTAATCCATGTTTGTGATTAGCTTGTTTTCTATGTATATGCTTTAGATGTTGTAGTAAAGATTAAATCACCATTACTGGGTCCATGTATGGCAATATTTACGCTAATTGAAACGGGAGTGAGGACTCGGTTTCTCTTGCCATTTTCCACAAAGTTTTCTCTCGCTTCTTTTAAGTTTTATGGTATATTTTACAATTTAGACTTTACATTCAAAAATCTTTGAGAAATAATTTTTTAGATTGACGGCAAACACGGGTCTGTGGTATATGGTACTGCTCTATATTCCTTTTTCTATTTTTTTAATTTTTCTTGCAGATGTCTTTATTGTTATTTTTTTAATTTATCCATTATATTTAACATTTTTGAAATATATACTAACAAATTGGAAATTTGTATGGTATTGCAAGCTGAGCAATGTTAACTGTAGCATGACCCTAGTAGAGCACTTTGGTATGGTTGGGCCAAATTGCAATACGACGAATACTTTTTCCAAATTTTGTGCAATAACCCCGTCTATTAAATTTTCAATAGTTATAATTTTTTTCCGCCAGTCAAGTAATGAAAAGAGATAAATATCTATTTTTTTTATATTATTCTACGCACTCTAAATATTGTTCTAAATTAAACTGTATTTCTTGATTTTACAATATTTTTGAGTGATGGTGGAAAAAAAATGAAGTGGAAAGGAAGTAAGCAAGAAAAATATATAAATTTTTTTATAATTTTCTGGATAAAAAGTTAATTGGTAGACATTATATTAAATATGAATTCTCTAGATAAAAAGTTAGTTGTTAGACATTGTAAATATGGCTGAACAACTATCAAATATGCTACTTTTATTTGGAAGCAGTGTGTTAGAACAACGGAAGCATAATAAATCTTCGAGAAAGAAAAGACTACTTTTGGTATTATATGAGATGACATTAAATTAAACAATATTATAGTTTTTAAAATTGATTTAAGTTATAAAATATTATAATTTTTAAAATTTTAATTAAAAATATTAATATGACCTTAGAAAGTTTAAAATTGTATCGAGTGACATTTAGGACTGAATAATTGGGTCAAATGGAGTAACATATTGAAGATTTTATTAGAATGTGTGAATAAGTGGACCGTGGAGTGGACACAAATCTTTTATTTGTAAGGCTTGGACAGAAGAGATCTACAACGTGGTTATAATGGATTACGCGGAGATTTTGAAACAGATCTGAACGTTGGTTGTTCTCTCATGAAATTGAAACTCCATTTCAAACATGGGTGCAGTAGCAGACAAATCGCAATTGTATTGCCAACCAACATCGATCGTGTCTGATCGATCTCCCATTGGGCCACAAAGATCTTGCTGGTTTCGGAAGAACGCAAACAGTTGGCACCGACGAATCAAATGCCAAGCGAACCTGCTACGATATTTTCTCCCGAGACCAAAAGTTTCATTTGTAGACAGCTTCGGTTCTCTGTTCGGTTCAAATTTCAAATTCATCTTTGACAAAGCAATAGACAGGACGAGAGAAAAGGTGAATTATTGTTCCCCCACAAGCAATCATCTCAATCATTTCCCAACTCATTCTCGGTCATATTCTAAGCCTAATCTCGTTGCATTCAACAAGGTTGAAAAGGCTCTGAAGCTTTCTCTCAAAAAGCAAAAATTTCATATTAATAGTGATAATAATTACAAATAATAGTAACAACAACAATGCTGTAATCGAGTAATAAATGAATGGAAGTTGCAACAATCAAGTAACTACTGAATCTATCTAGGAATGTAGCAGACATGATTATTCGGAACTTGAAAGTCTCTACTTGGCCTTGGGAGTGCCATCGGCATTTGTGTTGTTTTCAGAGTTGAGTTCATCCCAGGCCTCAATCCAAGTGACCATGGCATCTGCTAACTTGCCAAAGTAGGGATCCATAGGGCTGAGCTTGGCCTTCACCAGCTTGGCTAGTTCAAGATAACATTTCTGAACCGTATCGCATTCCTTTGGAAGAACAATAGATTGGAAAAATGGGATCAAGTCCTCTTGCCAGAAGATACCTTTGTACTCCTTTTTCAGATTAACAAATGGGTTGCTGGCTTTGCTGTGCCATATGTAAGGCAGACCAGTTTTCACTCCCCATCCCATATGATCACATATTACCTGAAATTTCATCAAAAGGACCGACAATATTTGAGTTTCACCGGTTAAATGAGAAAAAATAGCACCAAAGATAAATCTTCCAATTCTCAAATTCTCGGCAATAGTTTTAATGGCTTAGATCCATTGCAAAGCAGAGGATAAATTGAAGAAGCATACCTTCATACACCAGCCAGCCCACATATCATCATAACGACCAATTGGCTGTCCATCACCCATGAGTCCAAAGTACATAGCCGGTCCAATCAGTTCGCGGTTGAATGCCAGATTCATACCGCACATTGGGAACAAAGTTCCCTTAGGAACTGTCAAAACTGCATCCACATACCTGGTAATGAAAAGAAAATAAAATTAGGTTGTTCCTACATTCTGAGCATTATACAAGCAAATGTAGCGTGATATAGAGAGACATAATTTATTAGATATATACCTAGTGTTTCTCTCAAGAGGCTTGACAAGCTGAGTGGGAGCATCATAGTCAGGGATGTTGAGCCAGAGGCCGTGTGAAACGGCAGTGGTTACACCTTCACGCAGACTGAAAGGGTATCCACGGACAAAGTCTGCACCTTCACGGTATGGATCATAGAGCGTGTTGAAGAAAAGTGGAGTTGCTGGTGATAATAGGTTCTTTATGTGCCGCTCAAGCGCATTGATCTCTTTCCCAGATGGGTCTTTGGCAACCTGCGCCACATCAAAATAGAAATTTCTTAAGGAATAATTTTAAAAGAATTATCGTATATATATATATATATTTATATATGCATATATGCATCCAAATTTCCATACTTCAGATTCTGTGAGAACGAAATCCATATGATGCATCCATCTAAAACTCTTGCAAAGGCCATTTTTCCTTAAATCCAATCAACAAAAGCAAAGAACCCCATAGCACAAACACAATATCAATCGAGATCTAACTTCACCAAAATGGTACAAGCTGTATAGTATTCCCCAAATCCATGTACATCATCATAATCAATAGCAGACAGAAATTCATAATCAGCTAGAAAAAGAGAACAAAAGAAGTAAAACCCAAAAAAAAAAGAAAAAAAAAAAAAGCCATTACAAACAGTTCGGAGACAGAGAACTTACAAAGCAATCATCATCAATGGTGAAGACATATTTCTTTTTAGAAACCATGTAGCCAAAGCACCTACAAGCAGAGTCCTTGAAGGAAATGCAAGAAGCCTTAGGACCCAGAATGCGGTTGATGTCATTTCTGTTGTAGAGCTCGTAGTCAAAGCCATCAGGGACTTTGATGGTCTTCGAAGGGTCCCCGTCTTGAACGATGATTAGATGATATGGCTCAAAAAAGGGCCTCCACATCTCCAGGAAATCCAGGTTTCGTATCGTCGGTATGACGATATCCAGTTCATCCTTCAAGAGTGGCGTCGGTTTAGTTGAAGGGGTTGGCATGCTAGAAATTCTAGAGACAACTCAAAGACCAGTTTTGAGCTTAATTATTTCCCAAGCGCAATGGTAGTGTCTTTGATTGAGAATTTATAAAGAGATCTGTGAGGGTAAGTATCAGATTCGTCCTTCCAGGTTCTAATAATACCATTTGTGGAGAGAAATTTTTTATTTCTTTTGATAAAAAAATAATTACATACTTCAAATTTCATCCCACAATTTTCACTTAAATAATGTGACATGTGTGATAATGAATGCAAGTTTGAAATAAAATTTAAAATATATGACATTATTTATTTTTTTAAAAAAAAAACTAGTAGCCCCTTACCAATTTCTTTTAAATATTTGACAAAAAAGAGAGTTATTGATTTAAATCTAATTTAATATATTTTTTTTTAATTAAAGATTAAAAAATTAGACAACTACTAACCTACTGGTAGAAAATAATTTTTTAATTGATATTTATAGATTTTAATATAGAATATGTGATAAAATATCAATTTATGTTAATAAAATGTAAATTTTTTCTTAAAAAATTTTCAATTGGAACCGAAAATCTCCCATAAAACACTAAGTGTCCATTTGGTTTGGCTTTTTTATTGGTTAAAAGGGGTATTTTAATGATAAAAGCACTTTTCAAATTTTTTAATGTCGTTTGTTTGACAATGAAAAAGAGTTTTTGAGAATTAAAAAAACTGTTTTCCTTTTGTTGGAAGAAGCCCAAAATTTGGGTTTTTGGCAGTAGATCTTTTTCAGCTTTTTTAAAAGGTAAAATTGTGTAAAATATCCCTTACTTTATTTTAAAAATTATATGTAATTTTTTTAAAATAAAACTTTAAAAATATGTTTATTAAAGTAATTACTCAAATTTTTCTTAAAAGTCATTTGTGACAACCAAACGATTAATCAATTTTTATTAAAAACTCTACTTATAAAATTCTACGAATAAAAAATCTACTTTAAAAAGCTCTACTTAAAAAGTTATACCAAACGGATCCTAATTTTTATTCTTTATTGTTTAAAAAAAAGTATATTATATACATAATATTCTTAAATTTTGTAAATGAACAATGAAGGATTTGGTATATTAAGTTTGAAGGAACAATGTCTAGTTTTAAATTTTTTTAAAAAATATTATTATTTTAACTAGAAGATTTGAATCTCTTCGTTAAGGTGAGAAGTGTCTGAACCAAATAATTTGTTTGATCAGAGACTTAAATAGAAGAAAGAGGAAAATTTCAGTAGGATGTTAATGCATTATGCATTCACAAGTGGAATGGAAGGCTTGGCCCAAGACAAGGAAGCATGATCAAAAAGAAGATTCGGACAAATGAACATGGCTCCGAACAGAAACTAAAACTCAGAATCTAATCAATCATCATCATCAGCAGCAGCAGCAGCAGCCTAGTTAATTATACTACTAGCAGTTAGACGAGTCGACCAAGGCTGTGCTGTCGGAGTAGAATACGGGATCATTAATAATTAATTGTTAAAGAAGGGTTGGGTTATTATTAATAGGGCAAAAGATTCTGCTAACAACGTGTTTTGACAGCAAAGTGTTATGGGTATTAATATAAATACAACCGAGAGTAGTTTTCACGTTCACAGCTAAGATTACATTCTCACCCTCTTAAACGTTTTTGCTTTGTATCACATGCATTGCTCTCATGGTTTCTAATCTCTATGCTCTTTCTTCTTCCACAACTACTATATAATATATATTAAACCCCTGCTTCAGCTTTCGTTTAGAGACCAAGTCGTATTGTTCTCGTTAGATATGTGTAGATTAAGAAATATTAACAAAAACCCTGTACATCAATAAATAGTAGGGAGTAACTGAAGATATTGGAATTTTTATCTTTATGGTTATTTAAATGAAAACGAAATTCTGTAACTATGGACTGAAAATCTGAGATGTAATCATTAGTTTATCCCATAACAGATTTGAATCAATTCAATTCTTTCATCCTTTTCAACTGTTGGGATTTGAATTGACGTCTATAAATATATTATTTTCTTAATCTATACATATCTATTTAGATTTTGATCTTGTTAAAACATTAGTACTTTGACACCTTTATATGAAGTCCATTAGGAGCTTCTACTCTAGGAAATTGCTGAATTTCCTCTCCTCCAACTTCCTCCCATCTGCGAACAGGAGAAAAAAGAATAAAATATAAGCTTAAGTTGACTAAACACACCATAGTCATACATTGGAAGACATATATATATTTATAGACTTATCTGCTAAATTGCGATGGAAGTAAATTATTGGGATAAATATAGCTAGCTAACCTATAACTTGTAACAAAATAGTGAAGGAATGTGGCGATTTGGACTATCCCCAGTTCTTTGCCAGGACAAAGCCTGGTTCCTCCTCCAAATATGAAGCAGTAGTTGTTGGACTCCAAGCTCTTATCCTGCATTCCAATTCACTTGGGATTTTAGCCTTATTATATATAGTTAAAAGTAAGATACATAAGCTAGAGCAGTTTGCGTCTGTCAGTCACTCACCAGCCATCTCCATGGGTTAAAGGTTAAAGGCTCTGAATAGTGGAATGGATCATAATTGATCTCTCTTGTGTAAACATATATTCTCCATCCTTTGGGAATAATAAATCCTGAAAAACATAACAAATATTACAAGAATACTGCTTGATATATCATATACAGGGAGTGTTGCTTTGTGGAAAATCCTGAAATTGCTGCTAAGTAGCTATATCCCTATGAAACAAAGGATTTCTCTGAAATTACCATTCAGTTCAATATCTTTGGTTGTCTTCCTCAGAACCCCATTAACAACAGTAGCCAATCTTGATGTTTCAAATATGACCTACGTTACAAAAGTAAAATTTTCAACACATTATTTCTATATATGAGGACAAAGAGTCCTCTGGTTGATTCAAATTAATTTGCTTACAGCGTGAGTAAAACTCATAGACTTGTAGTCATCCCAGTCAATTGGCTCCTCTGGACTTTTATTTTGGCGGATTGCTAAATGCTCATCCTGAATGAGTTAGAAAAAAAAAACATGATCATAAACCCTATAATCACAAAAATTACATATTACCATTGAAGAATATAAGGTTCTCAGCTCACTCACTCTAAGTTCTTTAAGAGCTCTTGGATGATCATGTAGATACTTAATTGCCATCATTGAAGTTGTTGAAACAGTCTCATAACCTGAATATAAAATAGTAATAACTTGATCAAGTATCTCCTCATCACTGAGATTATAATTAGAGTCTTCATTTCTCAGAAGGTGATTGAGCATGTCATTATGAGTTACTGAAGAAGCTCTTCTGTCTTCCATAATTTGCTGCAAAATTCTGATGACTCTCTGCCTTCCCTGTAAAAAGCCTCAGTTCTCAATCAGTTGAGCAATATAAGATGTATCTTGCAGAAAGTGTATAAGATTTAAGTCTTCAAAGATGTACCTGAAACCCACGATGGTAATTTGTCCCTGGAATATTGATAGGCAGTGACAATGTTCCCATCAACAGCTTATCAAACTCTGGCTTGAAGGTCTCATATATCTGACTGGATTCAACTTCTACTATCTGCTTGAAGGCTATAAATAGTGCCATCTATAAAGAAAAGTGCCGGGAAAATTCAAAAAGGTCAGTATCCTGCAATCTCCAAATTCTTTATCAAAGTTTTCTTTTGTTAAAATGTCAATTTATATGATCTTTAATAGCCAAAAGGGCTCATTACAAGTTAGGACTAAAACTATTTATAACTTCCTTGATCTGTGCATGTCAACTGTGTTAGAGCTTTTCAGGAATGGTATAAAAGCTAAATCTACTTTAATTATAGTACTGAAGGAACCTCATGTGATTATAATGGCCTTCTAATAATGAATTGATTTTACTCTAAGATTGAAACAACCTAACTACAAATGAAAGTAAAACAACAATGGATTAAGACTCATGAACTATATGTGACAATTAACATAGACAACTGTTTTCTTGTTTCCTAAAGGGTTGTGGTTATATGCACACCTCATTGGTTTTTTGTTGGATATCAATGACCTTGTCATCCCATTTGTCAAGAAATGACCTCATAAACTTATCAATTTTCGGCAGAAGCTGCTTTTTGATCATTGCAGGGCTGATAAGTGACATCAATGATCCTCTAATATATTTGTGAGCAGAACCATGAACAGCAGCAATGTTGCATCTCCCCAGTATATCGAGCATAGACTGCGGATAGCCAGGAATAAGACCTTTTCCTTCATTCATAAGGATGTATCTGTTAAGCTCTGGATCCATGGAAACTATAGTAGGACAACCCAATATATGTGACTTGAATAAACTTCCATACCTGTCAATTATCAATCCTATCATCGATGAATAATCTTACTCTGAATGATAGTTATAGTAATAGTAACAAAAAGAAACTGTAAAAAAGGAGCTCCGCTCGGCGACAAGCAAGGCAGGAAAATTTCTAAGACAAAAATTGTGTGAAGAACAAATATTAATTGCATACTTAAACTTGAGTCGGACACTCCAAAACCATTTTATTTCCAACTTCTTGTTGCAAAATTGCCTGAACTCTTGGGGTAAATATTGCTAGGAATTTACTGTCCACAAATTTTTCTCTTGCAACTATTGCGATGGACATCTTTGACTTCTGCTATGAATTTTTTTAAAAAACAAAAAGTAGTCTGCTTTTCATCAAATGATCAGTTAACCAGTTTTAATGATGGAAACATTGTGCAAGTTCAGCAAATGTATGATGACACCCAAATTGCTACCTAGGCTTTGGTAACAATAATAGACAAAAAGTTTCTTTTGGAACAGATCATATGGTGGTATCCATGCAGATAAAAAATGTGTTTAACCACCTGGAAACATCCCGCTAATCATTTCATGCCTGTAGCCATTTTTAATCCAGAGAAGAAAAAGAAAAGGAAGCTTTTGATTAACAAACAGGTTGAAGATAAAGTACTCTGCTTTTTGCCAGGCTAACTTTAAGAGTAAAAGAATCATGAACGACTTGCTGTAGTAAAATATGTCACTTTACAGGTCAATCAACTTGTATTTGTGTGTGTGCGAGAGAGAGAGAGAGATAGGAAACAAGGCAAACAGAGACAGAAAAACACTCAACAAAGAAAGAGAAATGCACTTGAAAAGAATATAAACTTAAGCGAAATATTAATCTGTCTTAACAAGAACAAATGTTCCACGAAGAAAAAACATACATACCTTGCTTTCTGGTTTCTCATGAAATTTGGTCCATGTTTGAGAAACTCAGTAGTCTCACCAAAAACTGGCCACCCCATTGTCCCCGGCGGCAAGCCTTTTCTTCTGTATCTTATCTCATTCCATTTCAAGAGAGCAAAGCATAAGAAACAGAATCCAAAAACCAAACAGCATACCACCACCGCTAAGGCTGCCATTCATGCTCCCAAGGAAAGAGAAGAGGAGAGAAGAAAGTTGAGCTTCTGCTTCTGCAAATGGTAGTATGGCTTGGTTCAGGTTATGGTTCAGTCAGATGTCTGTGTATAATGAGTTTCTGTAGACAAATACTACAAAGTTGCAGAGAGAGAAAGACAGAAGGAAATGCTATATAGGCCAAACCATGCACCTACCTAATGAACTCTTTATAATATCTCAGTATTGTAATAAATGTCCGAAATTTGGGTAATAAAATCTTCTCTTAAACAGGAATTATCATTAAAAATATAAATAATAATAACAGCAGAATCGTTTTCCAAGATTTGGTGGTAGTAAATGTTAATTGGCTATGATAAATTTACCTGGCTGGCTAGGGACTTTCCAAGTTATAAAATACAGGATATTCCCCCACCCCCAGTGAAGTTACTTATACGTACAGTATCCCTGTTGTTATAGGCTCAGTACATTAATTAAAAGTTGAAGGTAGGATAGAATCAAGTACTGAAAATAGTTTCACTGTCGATGCATGCGTGAATTCTGTTATTAGACAATTCAAAATCCGAAACCCCTTTTCATAGATTTACTATATACATTCAGTCCTATATCTCTATAGATTCACACAGAAGCTAATCAAATAAAAAAGGACTATAGGAATATGTATAATCCCACCCAGCTAGTTATCAACGAAAGGCAGTGGTGATGTGGCGCATAGCCATCACCTCAGTTGGTGGAGGATATAAGTATCCTAGCCTTTGTATTGTGCCCCTCTAACCCAAAAAAAATTATATATATAAATAAATAAAAATAAATAAATAAAGAGAAAGCACCTTACCCCTATACTTTCTAAGAAATTGGTGATTCATTCCTTGAACTAAATTACAAATTTTATTCCACTCCACTCGTACAGAGATTTGTATCACTCTAAAAGATTTTAAGTGATTAACCCAAAATATATATTAAATTATCATCTTTAACCAAAATAATAATAATAATAATAATAATAATAATAATAATAATAATAATAATAATAGAATAAAACCCATTAAATTAACATCATACTTTCCTAAGCTTGACATAGAAATTATTAGTTAGGCTTAAAGTGCTTCGATTTTAACTTGCATATATATAGGATCCATGTATGAAAAAGCAGTACTTCCAGATGGATGTAGCAAACAAAGAGGACAAGCGTGATTTGAAAAATGAAAGAATTGGAAAAGGGCATCCGATGCTGGCTGAATAAGAAAGGGAAGAGAAGGTAGTACAATAATGAATCAATACACACACACACATATATTAAAATTCTGACTTGTGTCTTTGTGAGAGAACAAAATATGTAGTAAAGCAGCTGCAAAATCTTTTAACTTGTATGCTAAAATGATGCATGCATTGACTTTTATATGTATCGTAAAAGAACAGAACACAAAGATCAGGTTAAGACTGAAAGCTCGTGCGGAATGTCAGTCAGGCCCCCACGTGCATTTGTAATTTTACTCCTCTTTCGGTATTTCATCTGATGTGATTGATCTCTCTATATACTCACTGTTTCTTCTGAATATATCATTCATATCATTCTAACTGATTCTTCCTGTTCTTCCATCCCTCTTTGTCCTTCCTACATATCTATCATTTCACAATTCTTTTATAAAATTGAATATCTTTTTTCCTTTAATTAACGACCCCTTTTTAGTTTTAAAGCATCTACGTAGTCACTGTCTTATCTACATATATGTTTTTATATATAATATTTTCTTCTTATAATCTTGTGTGTCTTTAATTTTTTGTCGGCAATCCAATCACATCAAGAATATTACCAAGTTTTCTTTTCCAATGTCTTCTCCCCGTCGTACCAATTTAGGGTTTGTTTCCCTTCTCAATTTATATACAAATGCAATAACCATGCAAACTAAAGTGCCAAAAAAAATATGAATTTTTGTCAAATATTTTGATACTAATTAATATACTTTTAAGTACAACAATTTCAAACATTTTCTATATTTACGGATTAAAATTATTACAGGTGCTACTATACTTACAAATTAAAGTCGAAGGACAATTTGCTATCAATAATAA
The DNA here is from genome assembly GCA_022749755.1 of Azadirachta indica. NCBI lineage: Eukaryota > Viridiplantae > Streptophyta > Magnoliopsida > Sapindales > Meliaceae > Azadirachta > Azadirachta indica. Next base: position 11,695,729 of record CM040443.1, on the reverse strand, counting down.
ATTTCCACTTGAAAATTTGGAGCTTCCTAATTAATTGCCTAAGCTCAGCTCAAGCTATTAATATCCCTACCCATGTGTCTTAACGTGTTTATAAGTAGTGCTCCTACTCTATATATTATTCTAAGCATTTTAAATAATTTAGAATTACTTTTATAGTTACAAATTATCTGATAGTATATAAATGTAATTGAACTAAATAAAAACATTTTGTATGATAGCCAAAAAAAAAAACTTCGATATTTGTACTTGTCTTTAAATTTGTAGACAATCCATTTTGAAGCAATCATACGACTGCATATTTGAGAAAGTAATATCGTGTTTTCAAGTTATTTTATACGTATATATAAATATTTACAACTGGTGAATTAATATGCATGCTAATGTAACTACTTTTAATTTCTTAATGTTAAAAGAAGCATTCATTTTGTAATATACCCACATGCTACCAAATTCTATAATTATGAAACCTCTACATTCTTATAATAATTTTCATTCTCTATTAAACTTCGATTTTAAGCCATAAAAAAAAGCGCTTGCTATATACTCTTTTAAATAATTCAAAAGTCTTAATTACCTAACCACTAATTCTAATACTTTTGCATATCAATAAATATTTAATTGCTATTGAATCATTCACACGTAAAAAATGAATAATAATCTTATTTTACACTAATCTATCATTTTAGTTAATTGTAAATATATACGAAATCTTAGTGGATTGTGTTGGGATGGATCCAATGCGTTTAATATCTGTATATCCACCAATCATTTATGATTTGTAATCACTTTTTTTCAATCTAATAATCTAATCAATGATGATGAAGGGCCAAATTAAAAGAATTAAAAGAATTAAAGGAGGCTGATGATGCATTGTTTTTATATTGTAAAAAGATTGTTAGCATGTGATTGATGAATCCTAACATCACCAACCCACATGCTCATCTATATATATATATATATATATATAAAAGTTGATCTATAGATAACATATATTGATTCAATGTTAAAGTTCCTTGGTTTTATTTATTTTTTTCTTTTTATATATTTTTATTGATCATTGTGTTTTCAGACAATTGATTTTTTTGTAAATGTTGGTGTACGTAAATATCTTATAATTCGATGTCTTTCTAAATCATGCAAACAACTCAAAATTAACATACAAAACACGTATGAAAAGTAAATTAAATTACTTTTTATGAAAAGCTAGCCTTGATTGAAACCTGAATATCTGATTACCTATATGCTTATTATTCTATATAATTCAACAACATATGTATTCATTTTAAAAATATCATAATAATTAGTAAAATAAATAAAAAAAATTTTGATTTTATCATATGAACATACCTCCTATATCCTCTTAACCAAAATGTGGAACCTCAGCCTCAGCCTCAGTGGGAATAAACACTAAAACCCCTAAAAGAGCAAAGCAATCAAATCAAAGAGGTGGATGGATATATAGCAGGGCCAATATTGGCAGCAGGATTTTTTACGAATAAGCAAAGCAAACAATTAATTAATTAATACAAGAATCAATTTTTTGGCGTTCTAATTATAAGCGCAAAGAATAGTTTTCTGATTTTGATTCTTTCGAATCTTTAAATAAGATTAAATCAAAAGATTAAGAAATTTCCAATTTTTTATTTCATATCTCTATCAGAATGTTTTTGGTTGAGCCGTATGAGATAAAATTCTCATATAGGCTGTTTTTTTATCTATTTAGAAACCTAGCTACAATACTGCATAACAACAACCGTTGTGCTGTTATGCTCTTTTATTAATTAAGCCTGTCTTTTTCAGTTTCTATTGCTACTTTTAGTTATATTACAGATAGCCGCTTCCCTTCTCGTCCTCTCCCTTAACCACTGCATGACGACCCAGGCTGCATGCAACACAAATTTAATTATAGGAATTAATCACACTGCACGTAATACATTAGGCTTATTATCAATTTATGGTTATGGTCCATAATATATTGCTTCTACATATATATATATATATATAATCCCATTTGAGAAAGCCCTTCACATTTGTGCTAGCTAGGCATTAGGATGTTAGAAAGCAGTTCAAACAAGAACAGCAGCTCTAATAGTGCTTAATTATAATTCATGAACGTCTTACCACGCATCCATGTACATCATTACAACCGCATAATAGCTCCCCGTTCAGTGTATCTACAGCCTGAAATGCTCCTCCTCCATCACTCCTCTGTATCAACAATTCTATCAGTGACTAAGTAACTGAATAATAATTTGTTTGCATATATAACAGGAAATTAATTAAATGAAGCCCATGAAATGTTATTCATACTTTGTAATAGTCAACAGCAACAAAGTTAGCCCATCGGTTACCAGCCGCACCATGACATGTCTGAAGCATATCAGTCAGTTCCTTGGAATTGTATTCACAACTGAGTTGATCATTTGGAACTGATCCAAAGTAATTCACCAGAACCAGAGATTTCGTATTGTCATTGAGCGGTGCCGATTCTCCACGATTAGAACAGCTTCCAGGTTCCATTCCATCATCCCCATCTACAATTTTAAGTGAACAAATCAGCTTCAGATACTATCAGCATTAACAAATACGGGTTTTTATTTTGTTTTGAATAGCTGCTCACATTGATTTTCAACCATGAAGTTCCATTGATAAGCTATTCCTTCACTTTCTTGCTTATCTTTCTTTGAGGTGAAGACAACAAGCCTTTCATTGCTAGCAACCATGTCTTTAACTAGTGGCCAGTCTTGTCCGTTTTGCGGCATACTTGAGACGGGAAACCAGTACTTGGACAAACCCGACTCATTGAAAACTTTGGTCAATCCATTTGGGGTCTCAACATAGTCCTCTAAAATTAATGTTACAACCTCTGATGGATTAGATGACAAGAAGGCTTCTATTTCCTTAAAAGTGTCTCTCGCAGGTTCCTTAATTTGAAAGAAAAAGACAGACATCGGAACTTATAATTGGTGTTGTAATAAAATTTGACTTAGGAAATATAAATTACTTACAAATGCAGTAATTTCGAAGCATTTTCCCTGGAAAGAGTGACACAACCATATGTCGTCTTCAAAGTCATATGTATCCAACATCAAAGCTCGAACACCATTCTGCAAATAAATAAATAAATAAATAAATAAATAAATTTCATGCCAATTTGATCTAAAACAGGTCATTTGTAAATTTAATATACAGAAAAGTCTCACGTTAAGCTGTTCAGTGATGTTGTCTTCTTGATTTGGAAAGGCAAATCTTGGCACTCCAGTACGGGACGGCTCTCCACTAACGGCAAAAGAATTGTGGGTAGTCAAGAATGCATATTTATTGAAAGGCAGAGAGTTGTTCTGTTTCACAAATTAATAGAAAGGAAAAAACATCAGTCTATGTAAATTAGTCTGTAAAATCAGAATAAGAAGCATATTGAAGATATTGATGAATAGTACCAAAAGCTTGAATTGGTTTGTAAAGGATGATCTAACACATCTTGAACCGTCAAATTCTGAAGAACAAGATAAACAGTAGAGTCCAGCAGCGCAATCTCCATCGGACGAGCATTCATCTCCAAGCTAAAATCACAAACAGTATCATAATCAAAATCAAAACTCATACAAATCAAATAAAAATCTAACAGTTGTGTATCATACATAGTCTTGAAGAAATTGGAAAGAAATGAGACCTTGCATTGTCCATTAGAGCAAGCAAAAGCAGTGGCAACAACGCTGAAACAAACTGAAGTTATCAACAGAAGATTTCTGAGACACCCCATTGATGATTAGGAGTTACAGAAAGAAAGAACATTTCCAGTTATGAAGGATTTTATTATATTATATATAACACATGAGTGACAAACGACAGTAAATGGGTTTAGATGCTGCTTTTATTATGATATCAGAAGTAGACAGAGAGAGTGAATTTGGGTAGTAATTTAGAGCTAACAGCTATTAAAGTTGATCAGCCTAAAATGGAAGAATGGAAATCGATTGCAATTGTATTTTAGATTGAATTCTATATTTGATGTAAATGAATTTCCTCGGGCAACCTAGATAAAGGAAATATGATGCACGATCATAGCTGGCACTAGCACTAGCACAGTGGGCATTTGAGTTGTATTGCCTTTCGTAGAATTCTACGAAATTCCATCAAGATTAACATGACACCTTAACATTAGGAGAGACAGATTATAATTCTGTTTTTGATGTTTCATAATTATTAATTTAATAAGAAAATAACCGAAACCTGCGTAAACCGAACAATTTCCGGCGGTATTTGGGCTTGGTTAACGAGAGAAAGCGAGACTCGTTGAAGGCGGAGCCCGTTACCTTATTGGCTTTCTGCTTAGGAATCAAATTCGAAGGCGGGCAGTGGGCTTCAGAATCAAAACGATGTCCCATCGAGTGGATCTTCTGGTTTATCCAAATAAATAATGCCCTGTTTTTCAATAAAATCGTAATTGTGCAATTTCTTTTTTTTGAAGAAAAATAATGCTTTCCTTTACAGCCATATTATTGATAAGAATCAACGGAAGATGTTAAAAGATTCTACAGTTATTCTCAAATTCATGAATTCCCTAAATGGTAAGAAATCAAAATTATTATCTATCATAATTAATTGAATATTTATTGAATTATGTAATTAATAATTATATATTTTTTTATTATTGTTAAAATTATTTTTTTTTATTATAATATTCTTTGAAAATTAACAAAAAATATTATTTCTCTCAGTATTCAAAATTTCTTTCTGAATAAGCAATTCTTAATTAAAATCAAATCAAATAAAATAAAATATTTTCACGTCATTCTGTATACTATTTTATCGTTATGCAATTTATCAAATAGTTTGTAATTCTTTTACATAGGTTGACCTGAATACTCAGAGAATAATAATTAGAGGTTAAAGAATGAAATTAATTCTATTATTTTTCTATCTCGCCTTAAGCACTTTAGCCATCAAAGAATCCGAGAATTGGATCAATCTCCAACATTACTTACCAAAGAGTGCTTGATTAAAAGCAGCAAGATCACGAAAACCCAAGCCACCATTTTCCTTAGGCACACAATTTTTCCCATCTTCACCAAGGAATGCCTTTAGAATTACCTGATGAACTCCACTAGAATCTTGCTATTATATTCTGAATTTCCTGACAGAGAGTTAGAGGTAGCTTAAACACACTCATCGCATAAGTTGGAATTGCTTGAGGCACAGTCTTGATTAAAACTTCCTTTCCACCCTAGGAAAAGAGTTTAGCTTTCCAGATCTTCAGCTTGCTGCAGATTCTTTCCTTCAGCTCACTAAAGAATTTGACCTTGGCGCCCAGATATGAGAGACCACTTGTGAGATAAGATTTCCTTTATCATCCGATAAGTTTCCTCTGGCATATTCGAACTTAACAATAAAGAAGTTTTTTCAATGTTAAAAACTTGTCTAGAGCATTAGTATATTTCGTAATTATATCTTTGAGTAATTTACATTCTTCAACAGAAGCTCTTGCATATGCCAGGTTATCATCTGTAAAGAGGAGATAAGAAATGAAAGGAGCATGTTTCCAAAATTAATGCCATGAATTAAATTAGCATTGACAGCATTATGCAGCAAGGAGGAAAAACTTCAGCACATAAAACGAAAATATATAAAGTTGAGGGGAATTTTTAACAGTAACTATTGGTTATTAGTTTTTTTAAATGACTACCATATAATATATATTACAAAAAAATCAATTTGGATCAAAATACTTTTATAAAAAATTTTCAAAAATAATCACAAAGTACATTCACGTAGGGGTATTTTGATTCAAAAAAATTTAAGATGGTTATTTTTTAAAGATATTTTAAATAGTAATTATTACCGAAAATTCACTCTCTAAGTATTGGTCATTTTCGTTAAATTTATTAAAAGGGGGAGGAGCCTTGTCGTAGCCCTCTTTACGGACTAAAAGTACAAGATGGCTTTCCGTTGATCAACACTGAAAAGGAGGCAATACTAATACATCTTAGTACTAGCTCCACCCATTTACCCGAAAATCTAAGCCTATACAAAATCTTGCTTAGAAAATGCCATTCCACTTTATCATAAGCCTTACTAATATCTAGTTTAAAAGCCACCATACATTTTCTCCCTTTCTTTTTGCTTTGTATTTTATGGGGGCTTTCATAACCCACAATGATATTGTCTGTGATAAGTCTATTTGGAATGAATACTCTTTGGAGAAATAATAGAATTTAATATCAATTTCAGCCCGTTAGTCAATGTTTTTGAAATAATTTTGTAGATAACATTGCATAGACTAACAGGTCTGAAATCAGAAATTCTTTTTGGCTCTTTAATTTTTAGAATCAAAACAATATAGGTGCTATTAAAGCATGATATGTCACCCTTGTCATTTAAAATATAAAGGAATATATTTGCTAATAACTCATCCATCATGTTCCAATATTTCTAGAAAAAGCCAGCATTAAAACCGTCCAGACTTGGAGCTTTACATGGGTGCATTTGAAACAAAGCATTGCAAATCTCTTCCTTTGTATAAACTTTATTTAATTGTTGGTTCATCTCCATTGAAACTTTCGGAGTAAGGCCTTGAAAAGCTGCTTCAATTATTTCCGAAGAGGGATTAGTTGAGGTAAACAGATTTTGGAAATAAGTTTTTATCTCGTCCTCAATTTCCTCTGGTTCTTCCACCCATTTATTACTACTATTCACCAAACCTCTTTATCATGTTCCTTTTCCTTCGTATTGACGCCCTAGCATGGAAGAATTTAGTGTTCCTGTCACCCTCTTTTAACCATATAGCTCGAGATCTTTGCCTCCACTTCACCTTTTCATCTTGAAGTATATTATATATCTCATTTTCCACACATCTGATTCGTTCAGCATTTGAGGGATTAGAACCATTATTATATAAGGATTGTAATTGCTTCTAAAGCAACTTTAGCTCTTGCCTTCTCTTCCCAAATTTTTCGTGGCTCCAATCCCGCATTTCCTCTCTCATTTTCCTCATCTTATCTAAATGTACTGGTATAACACTACCATTATTTGTATTAAAATTTCCCCAATATTTCTCCGTTATTTGTTTGCACTCCTCATACGAAGACCAAAAATCCTCAAAATGGAATCTCGTACACCATCTATTGACCTTGCTTCTCAGACTGTCCTTTCACTGATAGAACTCAATTTTAATTCGTAAGTGATCTAAACCTCCCATTGCTATGCGCAAAACTAAAATGCAAGCAACCTTATCTTTCCATTGTTCTGAGCATACAAAATGATCCAGCTTCTCTTGAAGTAAACCTCCCTCATTTCTCTTATTCGACCACGTGAACGGCAACCCTTTATAACCCAGATCCATGAGACCATAATGACATAAAGTATTCTTGAAATTCAAAATTGAATCCAGATTGCGTGGAACACCACCTGTCTTCTCTTCGACTCTCAGAATCTCATTAAAATTACCTCCACATAACCATGGGGCAGAGGACAACTAGGCAAACCTTTCCAGTAATGACTAAGAGTGCATTTTGTGTGTATTCTTTGAACGGCCGTAAAAACTGTAAATCTCCATATCTCCCCATCTGCCATTTTAATGGTAGAATCAATATGGTGAGTACTATAGGACAAAATCGTAACATCCAGATCTCCCATCCATAATAGAGCTAAACCCTCACTGAAGCCAATTCTGTCCGCCACAAAACAATTATCATAACCCAATTTTCTTTTCAACCCTATCTATCACTAGCTTCCCTAACATCTTCGTTTTATATAAGAACACCACAGTCAGTTTATATTTTTGGAGAACATATTTCAAATAATGGAATTTTTGGGTGTTCTCCATGCCACGGATATTCTAACATATGAGATTCATTCTTGTCGGCGAGACTGGAAACCAGCCTCCGCCGCTGTTTGATCATTAAACAAACTTTCCTGGGATGCCTCTGCAATGCCTAGTAAGCCATTTATCATCTTTGTGATCTTGTCCTACTAAACTAAAGAAGAATCTTCTATTTCTTTAAAGTTTTTTTGGTTTTTTTAAGCTTGGTAAGTCCGCATCCATTTCATCTCTTTAGTCTTTGCTGCTTTGCATTTGCCTTAAATGGCGAAGAGATTTTTTGTGAACGGTTGGCTATCTCGGCTTTTAATTTCAAGTTCCTCCTGGTCTTGCTAGTAAGCTTTAAGCCCACATCCTCATCTTGAGAAACAGACTCCCTCTGCCCATTTAAACTAATGTCCTTGGATGAATTGCCTAAAACCTCACTAGGCTTGTCTTCTGGTGAATGGGCCTCAATTGGACATAACGGCCCACCCAAACTACTGATTTTCCCTCCATTTGCGCTGATACCTACCTCTTTAAAAATTCAACCTTGACAATGTCTCCAGAGTGGCATTTATTAAATGCTTCTTGTGTACTGCACCTATCATCATTGCCTGAGACGAATTTTTCTCCTGCATGATTCTGTTGATAGGACGCATCCTTCGGAAAGCTTTCCTTCTCATTATTCGGACTATTTGGTTTTGATCCCTGATTTCATCAATCCGTGTACTGTAGTATACTATTTACCCAACAAACTTTGTTGACGCCCTTTCCTAACTGAATTCTCTTGCTAAATGTTCAATTGAACAATCTGCCCCAACCTCGGGACATTCACGATGGATATGACCAATCTTATCACATTTATAGCAAAATTCTGGCAGTCTTTCATACTGAACCAGCAAAGTAATCACCTCCTGAAAATCTCTTAACTGTACTTTCAAGCATCTTTTCAAAGGTTTCGTAATATCAATCTTAATCCTCAATCGAAGATGTCTTTCCAAACATTCTCCATTCATATCCAAATCAATATCTTCCACCTTCCCAATTTAGGCACCTAAAAACAATCCTATCTCCTTAGTCATACCTAGTATTGGAACATTATGAATCTGAACCCAAAAAGAAGCAAAGGAAAAGTCCAATTGACTCAGCTCCCCGATACCCTCTGGTTCTAAAAGAACAATTAAGGCCTTGTCAAAACACCAAGGGCCACGTGTTATAAATCTTCTATCACTCTCATGGTTAAAATGAAAAGGGAAAAGTTATTACCCGTTGACTCCACCGTAACTCGATTCAATGTCTTCCACACTTGCTTAGTCACGGTTCTAAAAGCATTCTACACTCATTTTGAGTGAAGGATAACACGTACCAAGACGGTAAAATCCACTTCTACACCTGTTTCTTCAGAGAATATGTAGAAAACTTGTGAGAAGACTTCGCTGGCAGTTAGAAATAGGGAGAAATTGTTTATTCGAGTTTCCTTAAAAAAGAGCTAATAACACAGAGTAAGCCAACGAGTAGACTTTAGAGTAGATCATTATTTTGTATTAACTGCACAAGAAACTGATCGAAGACCATGATAATGAATGAATCCCAGATCAGAAAAGTAGCAGTTTGCTCTTACAAATTAAGACTATCACTCCAAAAGCACGTACTTGACTGACAATCAAGGTCACTTAATTCACTAGTATTGTACCCTAGCTTATTAAGGAATATCTAGAAGACGTACGACGCCATACATGTACATTCATATGTGTATATATTGGATTATTAAGCTGATGAGCTGCATTAATTAAATGGATTTGGAATATAACTTCTTGAATGGTAATCTATTCACGCATCTTGAACATCATCGTCATCAGCTTCAATACCAACTTCAATATCAACAACTTGATCAGCCAGAGTTGGCTCTAATATTACTTGTACGTTTTCTTGACGCTGCAGAGGGATGCACGCGATGATCAGAGTTGGGAGTGAATGTAGCGTTTGATGAAGCCAGCCAAGAAAACAGTGGAACAAATTAACAAGAATTCCACGCCAAGGGTACGTAACTATGAAAATGAAGTAGACAAACCAGAAGATCGTTGGTGGGAAAATGATTGACGCTAACGAAAACAGAGCAACGGGAGCGGAAAAATCCCCGGCTTGGAGGCGGAGTGGCCGAAAATTGAGGCCAAGTTTGATTGAGGTAAAAAGAAAAAGTAATGCCACAATGGCAACAACCAACAGCGGTATCATTAGAAATGGATACTGAGCAATCTTATTAAAACCATAATAAGAATATTCCTGGTCTGGCAGTAGCAATACAAAACTGAGGTTTATTAATGGTGGAAGGGCGTATCTTAAATCTATGCTGCAGTTCATGTGTTCTAAGTTTGCCTAGGAACTTTTGAGACTGAGATTGAAGGTTTTGGACTTATTTATGCGAGTTGCTGACGATGTATAAGGACATATTTACCCTTTTATCTGCAAAGTTATTCGAGGTTAATAATGTCTTTCCATCGAGATGCCGTTTTACTTGAAAATAGGTGATTTATCCACAAGTCAAACATTGCTGCACGAACTCTGAAAGAATTGCATTATAAATCCTTTAGTTTTGGAAAATCAATAAAAACAGCATAATATATAAATCCATTTCTCACCATATCCTTTCATATATAAAAAATCAAATTAACATAAAAATTTTTTAAAAAATTCTAATTTTTGTAAGAATTTATCGTGACTAAATTACATTTTCTTTATTTATTGATTTCAACATATTTTTATAAATAAAGATAGTAAGAGATACTCATGGTGTGAACTTATTTAATCGTTTATTTTATTGAAATCCAGAGAGAAAATCACAATCATGCGTGGACTCATATGAAATAAAAATAAAACTTATATTTTTATTTGTTGTTTCATAGAAATCAAGGACCTATATGTAATTATATTTGCAATTGGGGAATACTTCGGAGGACATTTTCCCCGTATTTCCAGGATTCCGGCTCTTCCTTCTTAAAGGTTAAGATAAGCCCCACTCTATAGAATAAAAAAAAACCAAGTCATACTATAGAATAAAGTTTCAATTGGTCTACATTTAAAATTAAGCCCCACTCTAAATATTCACTTGTTATGTCAGTATTAAAAATTTAAAAAAAAAAAAACTAACCCAATTAATCTCTAATTTGAAATAATAGTTAAAATAACCCATCAACCATATTTGACAATTTTGTCTTATAATCTAAACTAGCTAAAAGAGTGATATCCTCTTCATATCTTTACTTTGTCAGATGATGGCCAACTCTGAGTCGATGGTTTTTTTTTTTTTCCTCGCCAATTTTTTAATAGTCAGCAAGTGAAATTTACTGGAGTTAGAATTCTTATTTTTTAAAAAAAAAATGTAAGGATTTAAATTCTATAAAGGTTAAGATAAGAAAAATAAAACTTAAAGGATCAAATTGATAATTTTATCCAAAAATTTTAAATTTGTTTGCAAGGCGTTAAGAGGATAGGACGTGGCTCTGCCACTGAATTCATCGGGATATAATTTTCACAAATTTGAAGAGGTATTAAAAAATGCCATTATTTGACACTTATTTTGATCATTTAATAATTTATGGCACTAAATATTTTAATAATTAAAATTAAAAATTATAATATTTTTAATCTTAAATATTTGTATTCTTAAAGAGATTGTGATTGTGTTTTTCTAATACCTGACAAGTTAGTTGTTGATTAAGGATAATTACATGGAGAATGAAGTTAAACGGAAATAAATTTTTATAAAGAAACACGGCAACACAAGTCTTGGTCAGAAATTACGAAACAGATGAAAGAATCAGCCACCTCATGTTTTTAGAAAAAGATTACAGCTTGATCAGCTGTATTTATAATTAATATACAAGGAGCTGATGATGACGACGCCCAAGGACATATTTATCCGTCTTATCTGTCGTTGATGAATATTTTTTTATGAGAGGTTAATAATGTCTTTTCATCAAGACGAGTGACAACAACAATCACGCCCTTGTTGGGGTTGGCCAGCTTAAGAATAATAAATTATGTGTTTAGTCGTAAATATATCTAATATCTTACTGTTATTTCATTTCCTAGTTGTTGCCTCCAATCCATGCTGCATATTTATAAAGTGGCTGAGGATATTATTATATATCTTTTACTCCTAGTCTTTTGTATTGACCGGGCGTTGGTGTTGCGGTGGGTCAATGCGGTATTCCTTGATTTCAAGTAGAGTCTTATATGCCTTTTCTCTCCTCCTTTCCGTCGGTTTTGAGTGGATGATGCGTCGTCGTCGTGAGGATATATATGTCTTTTCAACGCTCTCTCCCTGTTGTTTTGAATTTTGATGTCGTCTTAAGTCAGTCGTTCGTCGTGGATCTACGACGTTGTTGTTTTCGGCTTTTCGCGTTCCTCTTTTGTTTTCTTCTGGCGGATCGGCACGTTATGTTAGCCTTCTTACATAACGTCACTTGTTATCGCAATTGTCTATTCTATTCTATTCTATTCTATTCTATTCTATTCCATTCCGCTGAGCGGTGATGTGGTAAAATTATGAGAATTTTGCTTAATTTAAATTTACTAAAATTTTATATTCTATGAAATTAATAAATATGAATTATTTAACGCATAAAATATAACTGTCACAGCGATGCCATTCCAAGTTTCTTTTTTTCCTTTTCCAAAAAAAATAAAAATAAAAATAAAAATCCAAGTCATACATGTTTAAATAATGTAGCATTGCTACACCTGTTTAAATTTTACATATATACCACTAATATATACATATATATATATATAATGATTTAATATTAATTGCACTGATTATTTGATAAATATTGTAAATAAAAAAAGATGAAAATTTAATCTCAAATATATAAATATAAATATAAATATATATATATTGTTAGACCTCAGATTAAGGAATTCAGATAGATGGAATATTGAACTAAAACGAAAATTAATTAATGCATTAGAAGTCTTGGGTCGACAGGAATTATATGTATATATATATATATATATATATGATGAAGCAGAGGAAAGAACCAGCCATTGCATGTTGAAAAAGACCAGCGAGGGAAACGAAGAACATCTGTGTCATTTCATCACCTTTTATCTTTCTCGTTTATCTGATCGGGTAGTTGCTTCTGTTACATTATATTAATCAGAAAGTCTCAGAAAGTCACAGAAGGTCAACGTGCCAATTACAGGCGGGCCGTTTTCTTTTAACGCACTAATTCCTAATCACTTGCTACATACCTCTTTCATATAGAATATGGTTTTATTATTTAATAATTATGCTAATTAATTATCATACATTAATTAATGCTTTAAGAATGATTGGCATCATCGCGCTTGCTAGTTACGTTTCACGTTTAAATCTCCTACATATATATTTTAATTAAATTTTTTAACTTAAATTTAAGATATGCAATTTAATAATTAAAATATTAAATTTAATGTTACCGACCCATCGGTCCTCTTCTTCTTCGTTAAACTTTTATTAATCAAAAGTGCTAGACAAAGGAAAATCATGAAATTATTTAATTTTAATTATATATAATGTTTAAGAATAATATTATCAACTTCTCTTACATCCTTGATTAATATATACATATATAAAGTAAATCTTCTTTGCTAAATTTTTTTTATAAACCTTTCATGTATTTAATTAGTTTGTTAAGCTATTGCTATAAATCTATCCTACAATAAACAAAAAAAAAAAAAAAAAAATTGACAGTGAAGACTAATAATACAAGTATGTAACCAAAATTTTAAATCAAACAAAATTTCCATGTATTTTAAAAAATTACAATAGATGATATAATATTAATTCTATTTTATTTCATAAAAATAACAACATATAAATCTTTATTTATTTATTTAAATTTATTGAAAATAAAATTACACTTTTTATCGTCTGCATTAGTAAATATGTATTTTTTTAATTTATCAATAAATAATAAATTACGTTAAGACTATAAATTATTTACCTAACAACAAGACTTCACTTGGATTTATAACCCGACCCGGGAGATAGAAAACGAGTCTGAGCGGGAGACGATATTGGTTAGGTTTTGTTTGGTAATTGGTCACCAGCGGGTGTGTGTCGATCATTGACGCTGAGGCTGACGCCGAGGCTCGCAAAATACCGAAACAGAGCAGAGCGGCTAAGCAAAACGGCAACAAACAAGTATGGCGACTCTCTCCAAGCTCTACAGTATGCAGGAAGCCTCTCAGCACAACACCAAAGACGACTGCTGGATCCTTATTGATAACAAGGTAACCACTACTTCCCTTTTCTTAGCTTTTGCCTTTCCTGGGTTATGCTTATGCATATGAATAATCTAATCTGGATTCCACAATGTAATTTTGGCAATTGGGTTTGCCCTCAGTTGATTTTGGATTTGAATAATGGTTTAACCAATTCGTGTTGGCTCTAATGGTTACTTTTCTTGGGCTGGGAAATCCATAGGCTGCGTCAAAAATGAAATTGTTACTGGTTAATGCACATAGTTAGTATAAAGTTTTACCTGATTGGTTAAAGCACGAACCTTTATTGCAATTCGATGCTTTAGATGCATTACACTCCATATCAATTTCCTAATACCCAACCTTTCATCCACTCTTACAAATCTCGTGCTTTGAATAATCCTTAGCTTAAAATTGGTGGCTAAGGACTCTACAGTAGTAGTTTTAAGTTTTCAGACAACTCTTCGCATGGAAGCTCTGATTTGTTGAATAGGCATAACACATGAATCTAAACATAATCATTTTTCTTTGTGCTGGGGTTTAGAAAACAAATGAGGGGATTTTTAAGATGCAGACACAAGATGTTGTTGAAATACCTTTGAGATTATAGTTGATAATCACTAATCCTGAAAATTTAAGCTTATTGCTACTTGGTACTTAACAATTACAATTTTAGTTTTGACATGTATTCATATTTCCTGACGGTAGCAAATCCAGAATTAGTTGTTGGGCTAATTGGGGTGAAGGTTCAGCCCTGCTGGTTAATTACGTTTGGTTGCCTCCTTCGAAATGATTTCATAACCATGCTTTAGGCCATTTGGCTTCTCTTAATTGTGCACCAAGTAACCATTAGAAATTATGTATTTGCAGAGCTGTCACTTGTTGATGTACACAAATGAATTACTGAATGTATAGTAGATTGAGGTTTATGATCAACGCAGTGCCTTGATTTCAATAGTTTGAATCAATATCTTCAGGGATTATTTGGATTGCATATAACTTTGAATTACGTTGGCTGATCTCTTAAGGAATTTATTCTGTTAATCTCAGGTGTATGATGTCAGTTCATATTTGGATGAGCATCCAGGTGGAGATGATGTAGTCCTTGCTGCCACTGGTAATTTCCTTTTGCTTATTAATCGGTTCTCTCTTGGGAACCGGATCCACCGTGAAGTCTTTAATCCAACAAGTCTTGAATCCTTGATATGACTTGCTTGTACATCTACTGTAGGAAAAGATGCGACAGATGAATTTGAAGATGCTGGGCATAGCAATGATGCAAGGGAACTCCTGCAGAGTTTTTGCATAGGTGAGCTTGACACATCTTCCCCAACTATCCCGGAACTTGAAATTTCATCTAAAAGTCAATCATCAAATTATGCTCAAAAGCTCAAGAACTTGACAAAGCAATACTGGGCTGTTCCTGTGGCTGTTGTTGGCATCTCTGTGGTGACTGGCTTCTTGTACTTGCGCAAGAAGTGAAACAGGGCAATTCTTCCTTTATTGGCTGCTGAAAAGCAAGTTTTTATTGTCACAAATATTGAATAATTAGGAGAGGAGTAGAGGAGAGGTGATGGAGAGAATTGGCCCATTTTTATTTGTGAAATTATAGAGTATTTGAACATTGTTAAAGATGAATGCATAAAATTTTCAGCTAATTTACGGATAAAAGCTAACATGTGATATTTCTATCTCTCCTTCCTTTCTTTTCAGATATCACCCCTTCATTACATGAAGCGTTTTGTTGCTCTACACTCTCAGGCTTTGTCAGTAGTAGTGGGCATTACATTTAAGAAACATAAGTATTTATCTATCTGTTTGATTATTTGTTTTAACAGTATTTATCAAAGCCAGTTAGCACTAGAAGTGATTTTTAAATTAATACATAAATTATATGTTAGTTAAAATAGCATTTTAAGTATTTATATACTTTTTAACTCTTTTTCTGTAGCATTCTTCAATAAAATATCAATGTGTTTCGTATCATATGATTAACTACTTTGATGTTATTGGAAATGTGTTGATTATGAATAATATGCTAACCCACTTAAAATATTAAAAAGTTTCTTATAAAATGTGAGTATTTTATTGCTCATCCTGAAGTTCGGTTTAATTTATAAATAGACCAAAATTTAATAGAGATGAATATTTATAAAAGAATTGGTTCTTTATTTATTTAAGATAAAAAGTAATTAGATAGAAAAAAGTAATTCGAGTTTTATAAAACATATATTTTTTTCACAAAAAAAAGATAATCAAACGTATTTTTAATCTTAATAAGGAAAGGATTATGGAGTTTTACCAATTGGCTGCCCAGTTTAACAGCAAACCATTTAGGAAGAGGGAAAAATTAAAAAAGAAAGTCGAGGGAAAACCGATAATTTTTATTTGGGAAATTTTCTAAAATAACCTTAATTTTTTTAAAATTTACGTTAATAATCTTTTATAAAAAAATTTTACCAACATATCCCAAAATATATTTTTCGGACTAAATTACCCTCAATAGCTCAATTCAACTTTTTTTTTTACAAGTCTTTTTTTTATTTTTTCTTATTACTTTAAATTTTCAAACTCTTCTAAATTCAAACTCTCCTCTTTTAAAATTATTTTTTTTCTCAAAATCACCTTTCTTACTAACAGTGGAGACAACGGTGACATATTTTTTTATGGTGAAGTCTTGGTCATTGATATTAAGTGATTTTTTATTATATAAGTATATATTTTATGTGTGAATTAATTCATTAAAGAGAAATTTCTCTTCTCAAATATGAATTCAATGTTGATTATGTAATAAAAAGTATTGATTTAAATTTAAATTACGTTGATTGATGGTTATATAAATATAAAAATATGGATTATTTCAGAATAAAAAGGTATTGTGCGATTTTGAATCATGAGTTTTTTACCTAGAAAATGAATTTTGAGTGAGGCTAAAATTTGCCTTACCCAAAAAGTGATTTTTGGGTAAGGCCAAATTTTTGGGTAATGCTAAATTTTGCCTTACCCAAAAATCGTTTTCGGTTAAAGTATAATTTTTCCTTACCCAAAAACCACTTTTCTAGTAAAACCAAATTTTAGGGTAAGGCAAAATTTTACTTTACTCAAAAACCACTTTTTGGGTAATGCTAAATTTGGCTTTAGCCAAAATATGATTTTTGGGTAGGATAAAATTTTGTTTTATCCAAAAATTTGGTTTTACTAAAAAGTGATTTTTGGGTAAGGCCAAAATATGTTTTACCCGAAAATGATTTTTGGGTAAGGTCAAATTTAACTTTATTCGAAAAGTGGATTTTAGGTAGAGTAAAATTTTACTTCATCCAAAAATTTGGCTTTACTTGAAAAGTGATTTTTAGGTAAGGCAAATGTTGGCCTTACCCGAAATCTATTTTTCTGGTAAGGTAAATTTTGACCTTATCCGAAATTTATTTTCTAGATAAAACACTCATGATCCAAAATCGTACAACACCTTCTTATTCTCCAATCATCCATGTTTTTGCATTTATATAACAACCAATCAAGGAAATTTAAAATTAAATCAATACTTTATACTACATAATCAACATTGAATTCACATTTGAGAAGAGAAATTTCTCTTTAATGAATTAATTCACACATAAAATATATACCTATATAACAAAATAATCACTTAATATCGGCGACTAAAATTTCACCATAAAAAATATGCCGTCATTGTCTCAACTGTTAGTAAGAAAGGTGATTTTAAGGAGAGAAATAGTTTTGAAAAAGGAGAGTTTGAAAATTTAAAATAATGAGAAAAAATAAAAAAATAGATTTGTAAAAAGTAAATTGAGGTGGGTTATCGAGAATAATTTAATTTAAAAAATATATTTTGGGTTAGGTTTGTAAAATTTTTTTATAAAAAATTATTTACATAAATTTTAAAAAAATTAAGATTATTTTAAAAAATTTTCCTTTTTATTTTAACATTATTACTGTTAAAAATCGAAAATCAGATATCTGCTCAATAGAAAAAAAAATCAAAACGTTGCAAGGAGATGGAAACTAAATCAAATTTATATGTACAACAAAATACGATTGAAGTAACTTAAATAAAAATTAAATTGAAATAGGAATTTTTTTTTGCATAATATAATTATATACATATAAAAATCTTAAGCCTTACTTTAAATTGGTTTAAGAGAACCGTACCGATCCAGACAGCTACTAGAAAAGAAAACACATTTTCTGGGAAGAGAGAAACTTTGCAAGAAGAAGAAGAAGAAAAGGAGCTGGAATGGCGAATCTCCCAGTGCAGAAGAACACGCTATACGTAGGAGGACTAGCTGAGGAAGTTAACGAGGCGATACTACACGCTGCATTCATACCTTTCGGCGACATAAAAGATGTCAAGACGCCGTTGGATCAGGCCACCCAGAAGCATCGGTCTTTCGGCTTCGTAACTTTCCTTGAGAAAGAAGATGCAGCCGCCGCCATGGACAATATGGACGGCGCTGAACTTTACGGCCGTGTCCTTACTGTTAACTACGCTCTTCCTGAACGCATCAAGGGTGGAGAGCAGGGTTGGGCCGCACAGCCCAGTAAGTTTTTCTTCCTAATTATTAGCTTCTAGTCTTGATTTTCTGTTTTTGTATGATATATTTCGGTTTTGGCTATATATCTTAGTGAATTGCTGAAGTTGTTGGGCGGTTGGGGTTTAGGATTTAGGAGTTTTTTTTTTTTTCAGAAGAAAGATATTGATTGAATCAGATTGACTTCTCTCTCTAAAATTGAACATACAGTCTTGTCTTAGGATTTCCAGTAGAATTGATACTTGAAAAGAAACTGATGACACCTTAATGTTTTATTTCTGGTGTAAGTACCTTAATTAAGTGCATAAGAGCATTTTTCACATAGGATTCCAGTAATAGAAAGAATGTATGCTACGGATTGAATTGAAATAATCAGCCCCGTTGAGCTTATTTGCGTTCATAGAATACAAATCATGGAGAAGGCAAAATTGGTTTGGGATTCATGATAAAAGGTGACATTGAAGTTATGATCTGTGCATATGAAAACAGCTGGAAATATCTTTACATAGGTTCACTTGTTTGAGCAAAGATTGTACTCCCCTATTTCCTTTCTACCTCAAAGGCAGTGATAATCAATTGTTAACTTCAAAATATAAAATCATAAAAGGGAATGTTTTGGTCTATAGTTAGTCCAGATTGAATGGGTCGCTTTTTCTTTCAAGGACATTAGGTGCTTGTGAATTAAATTACCAGGGGATAATTGTTTAGATAACATGGCTGCATTAAGCAAAATGTTATTGTGTTTAGTTGCATATGTGAGTTGTTGACATACAATTTTGGATTGAGGTAATTCACTGTTCTGGGCCTTAGGCACGGTTCATAGATTATTTATTCTCACTAAATCCCTTGGTTGCTCATTGTGTCTGTAATGCTATCAATAGTCAAACTTAAATGTATTTCAACCCATTGTAAAGATGTAAAGAGCTTGCAGGGTCTCTTAGCTATTCCATTTTAATGTGTTTTCTCCTAGTTAAGTCTATATACCTTTTACAATGGTGTTTTGGAATAAAATTTGGTGAGCATTGGGAGTTGGTGATTATGAATTTAAATGTTTTGTGTTAAAGATTTCCATTTCCACTCTGTGCCTTTCTTTTTCTTGTCAATGTTTAGGAGTTCTGAGAATATAATGTTTTTTTCTGTCCCTCATCATATTTCAATGCTAGTATATGTTGATTTCTTTAAAGGTAGAAGTAAAAAATTACTAAAATTTGTGTGTATCAGTGTTCTCACAATAGCATTGATAACAGTGACAACAAGAATTTGTGGTCAATTCAATGCGAGTTTGTTGGATTTCCTTGTGATATTGGAACAAAGTATGATCTTTTTTGCTATCTTATAATGTGTGGGAGATTATAAATTGCCCTAAATGCAAGTGTTGTATCTGCTGTTGAATGGTTTCTCCGGAGAGTCAATATTTGTGGATGAGACTTATTGTTTATTTCTATGTTTCAGTTTGGGCGGATGCTGATACTTGGTTCGAAAGGCAACAACAAGAAGAGGAGATGCAGCGTATTCAGGCAGAGAACCGTGCTGCAATGCAGGCTGCAGAGGAGTTGCATAGAAAGAAAATGGCACAGGAGAGAGAAGGAGAAAAAGAAGACGATTCTGAGGTGAAGGATGACCCAATGGCACGGGCTGAAGCGGAGGTTGTGAAGCAAAATAATAGTTCTTAGATAGCAAAATCCTAATGGAGAAACTGTTTACAACCTAACATTTTCTTTTCCATGTTTTTTAATCGTTTATCAACATCTGTAAGTTATCAAAACTGTTTTGTAGAACTTTTTTGACCGAAAGGAATACCTACATTTGTTTAGATGAGCATTTATTTCTATTTAACTGTATTGATGCTTTCTTTTGTCCCCTAACAATTTCCTTATTTTTGGTTATCATTGCAGACCCAGGGATCATATTCTTGTTTCAGTTTTTAAGTCATTCCCTCCTAATACATATTTGATTTCAGTAGTTCGAACGTCTAACTTGTTTGGTAAGCAAAGTAGGAATTATATAGAGGAGACTGAAAGGGCAACTAATGGGGTCTCCGTGGTGTCACTAAACTCCATTCTCCATACAAAATTAATAGATCTTAGCTCATAATGACGGGAACATGTATGAATTTGTGCTGAATTGGAGAATTGCTTAAAACAAGAAGGCAATATTAAGGTGATGTTCAGTTGCTGCTGTGAGAATCATGTGAAAAAAATCCATGGAATCATCAACAGCCAAAGTAACTAAGCTCAAACTTTTGGCCTTATTACAGTAGCCGTTGATCTTATAGAGGCCGATTTAATGATTAAGATTAGTGAAGAGGATTGAGAATAAAATCCCACAAAATAAATTATAAAAGAAATAGAGAACAAAAATAAAAACCCAGATCTTCCAAAATCAAGCTACGGCTCTCTCCCTTGTCAGCATTGAATCACATAATTTCACGGCATCCAAATTAGCTCTTACATTATGTACTCTTACAATGTTTGCACCTCCTAGCACACCGGTAGTGATAGAAGCAACGGTTGCAGGATCTCTCTCAATAGCAGATGGGAGATTGCAAATTTCACCTAAAAATCTCTTTCTAGAAGGTCCAATCAACATAGGAGCATGTGATACAGCCAAACTTTTCTTTGCAATATCTTTCCTTATAGCTGATAATCCTAGGAGGATGTCCAAATTATGTTCAGTGCTCTTTGAGAATCCGATTCCAGGATCAATAATAATCCTCCAAGCTGGGACACCTGATAATTCTGCATCTCTAACCTTTGCGTACAACTCAGAAGCAACCTGCTTACAAACATCATCATATTGCAGGTTCTCCTCATTCTGCATTGTGGATGGGTCTCCCCTCATATGCATTGCAATATATGGAACCTTTAGACCAGCAACAACTTTGTACATGTCAGGGTCTAATTGCCCAGCAGATACATCATTTACAATATGAGCCCCTTTGCTGACTGCTTCAGAAGCAACTTTTGAATAAAAAGTATCCACAGAGATGAGCTTCCCTTCCATCTCAGGCATTCTTAGAACAGCTTCTAACACGGGGATTAGTCTCTCTAATTCTTCTTCAGCAGAAATCCTAGCAGCCATAGGCCGTGTGGATTGAGCACCAATGTCAATCATATCTGCTCCTTCTGAAATCATCAAGCGAACCCGAGAAACTGCAGCTTCTACTGATTGGAACTTGCCTCCGTCACTAAAACTATCTGGGGTCAAATTAAGGATACCCATGACAGAGGTTTTCTGTGACCAATCCCATAAATGATTTCGAATGGGTAAAACCCTGTTCATTCCTTCCCTTCCGATCAAGGACTCACCACCCAATTTCTCCCATGTTCCAAAAAGTCCATTTGGCTCCCTTGAAAATGAATGCCAGCAAGCAACTGTATCACTTTCAGTAGCTGATCCCATTAGATCCAACAACGGGGCCATCACAAATGGTCTCTCCCAAATTCTCTCATGAGGAACAGTAAGTATATCAGAATGAACACTGAACCATCCATAGAACAATATGTCCAAGTCAATTGGTCTTGGACCATACCTTATCCCAGAAGTACGACCCATGTCTTTCTCAATTTTCTTAAGCACTCCTAATAGCTCATGTGGCCCAAGTTTTGTAACACCTCTAACAGCAGAGTTGAGAAAGCGAGGCTGATCAGTTACATAGGCTGGTTCAGTTTCATACAAACAAGCATGCCTCGTGATGTTTATGCCTAATTTCTTCATCAACTGCAAGGCTTCATTGAAATTATTAAGTCTGTCACCCACATTACTTCCCAAAGCAATTACTACCTCCTGCTCTCGGGAATGAACTTCCACCAAGGTTTCTGGGGATGAATGGAAAGAGGAATACCAAGTTGCTGCATTGAACATCAACAACTATCAAAGAACTGATTGAACAACCTTTTAATTAAACTCAAAAATATGGAAGATGCAAAACACCATATTCATTTTTATGCCACAATTAGCCCACCGGCGCATTTGCATTTAGAACTAAATATACATGCTATGAGAAGCTTCTTTACTTTACATAACTTGGTGATCACAATCCAAATTCATAGATATTAGAGCAGAATACGAATAATAAAGGATTGAATCCACAAACCTCTACAGCATTTTGTAACACCAGTAAACCCACGTTTGGTGGGTTTAAACAGCTTCAGAACATTCATCAGGTGAAGCCGAAAATAGTATTCTAGTTATAAGTCCCTTCAAATTGCAGTTATCTGTGATACGAAAATTTATTAACAAAGATAAAGATAAAAATAAAATCTTCTCCCGAACTAAAGTTGAAGTTTAAAGACGATGGAACGAAAAAATATACAAGAATAAGGTAATACTACTTAAATCTATGGACAGTATACCGGATTAAAGAAAATATAAAATTCTGGGAAGAAGTATCAAATATAAAAATAAATAAATAAAGCGAGCAAGAAAGGGGTACCTTGCGTAGTTAGATTTTATGTAAGTGAGCCCTTGAACAACTAAGAGAACGAGATGCACAAAAACGAGACTACAGAGTTTCACTCTGTTCATTCATGAAGACCGGAGGGAAGGGGACAGTACAGAGCAGAGCCACTGAGGCAGATAAAACTCACCGTTTAGTCCTTTCGCTTTTCTCCAATTTTTTTAAGAGTTATTATTACATGTCTCCCCCGAAGTTTTGACATAATTTCACCTAGACATATCTTTTCAAAGATCCTCACTTATTACCTTCAATTAAGGAATTTAACAAAGGGCAATTATGTAACTTTAAAGTAATGCAAACTTTAAAATCAGATTTAATTACAAATAATAATATTTATTTAAATACCAGCTAACAAAAAAAATAATTTTACATAGAAGATTAGAAGAAAAGAGAAAAATAATTCACAAAAATTATGTTACTCCTTTTTCAACTAAACTTTTATTGGTAAAAAAAAAAAATTGAATAGAAACATGCACTAATACTTATATATGATCCGATTAAACAAGTAAAGTAAAATTCAAAAGAACATTTAAGGTCAAAGGTATTTGGCCAATTAATACACCTAGTGGTTGTGGATTAATGGTTTACAGTGAGGACAATGGATGCTTCAGAATAAGAGTAGCGACATCGTCATAACTGTAAGTGTATGCGAGTGATATCAATATCTTGGTGTTCAGCGTGTGTAAGCATGGTGACAGCAGTTTGGTTTTTTCTTTTGTCTTGATATAGGGATAATTTTAATAAGAGTGGATATGATCTGATTTAGTTCAAATTTCGTTGATATCAAATCGGACCAAAAATTTTGATTCTCAAAATTTTGGTTCCGAATTGAACCGAATATAATGTGAAATTAAACTGAAATGGACCAATAAATTTCAATATAATTTTTTATTTTTTAATTTTAAAAATAATAACATATTTTTTATTTTTAGTTTTAAATTTTTTTATTTAAACTTTATAAAACAATACAATTTTTTCATTATAAAATAAAGTTGTTCTGTCTTAAAACTAAAAAAATATACTTTTTGCTTTGGTCTGTGATTTTGGCACCAATACCAAAATTTAATCGAAGAAATTTTGGTTTTTTTAAAAATAAAACTGAAATCAAACGGAAGAAAATTTAAAATTGAATCAAACCCATCGGTCCAAGTTTGGTCAATTTGATTTTTTGGTTCTTAAGCTTTTTGCCCACCCTTAAATTTTTTTTTCTTTTCTTTGTGAAATTGGGTTCAAAATTATAAATTAAGATTTTATCTTATTTTTAATTTTAACTTAAAAATGTAAAAATAAAAAATATTTTGTGTGGATATTTATTTTTACATATTTAGTGAAATTTAAAATAACATTGTATTAATTAAATATTCATACATAAAATTATAAACTTAAAAAAATAGATTAACGAGTCATTTTTAACTTTGTCCTCAGTATTTAATATTTGTGAAGGGTAAATAAGTAATTAGACATATTTATGTTAGGTCTTAAACGGATGGATTATATTTAGTAGGGAAACTAAGTGACTATTTTTACAAAAGATACTATGTAGGTGATATTATACGAAACCTCAGAGGAGCCATGTGAAAATACATTTTTTAAATATTAAAATATTTTTTTATCTGTCAAGTTTATTATCTTATATCGTATTTTTAATATTTATTTATACAGTTAATACTTACTACAACCGCTAGAAGCTCAATAACCCCGTCTCATCCAATGGCAGTCCCAGTCTAAAGCCCCCAACAACCCGAGAGACTTGGCAATTACAGGGCATACGACCTCTTAGAGGGCTTCCTTAATGGCTTCTCTCTCTGTCGCTCATTTTCTTTTACTGCCCAGGTTTTTTTTTCTTTTTATCTCTTTCTCTAATTTTTTTTGCTCTTTATTCTTCCATTTCCTTTTACTTAATCCAAAATTTTTGCCTTGGAATTCCATTTTGATGGGTTCTAATTACTAAATGTTAAGTGTTTTAACCTTCATGAAATAAATGCTCGTAGAAATGACTAAAACCCATGTTGTTGCTTTATTTATATTTCGTTTGATTAGATATTAAATTAAATTGCTTAGAGGTTTTCTGGGATGTTGGCAATGTAAATTCTATTTTCTGCGATGTGTTATTGCTAGTTTCCATGAGAGAGCTTAAACGCTAAGAGCAACTAAACTTTATTGATTCATACTAGCTTCAGCTTACTTATCAAATAGGTTGTAATGGTATTAATTGCATTGGTGACTTTGTTTTGTTCAATGATGTAGGTACCATTCAGATTTGCAGCGTTGTTCATCAGTTAACTTAATGCATGCTCAAAATTTTAGATTACATAGTAAATGGCGTCTTACAGCTACCTCTAGAAAGAAAATTGCAGATATGTCAGCTCAAGAGGAAATGAATGACAATGACGTAGTTGCAAAACAGAAGACATCTAGGACTTCTAAACGAGCTACTATTAAACGAACAAGGAAGAAATTAGAAACTGATGCATTGGAGGAGAATTCTGATTTGAAGATAAATAGTGATGCTTCAGCTGAGGAAAGTGTTGTGCCTACATCAAGTAAAGATATTAAGAAAATGCAAAGGACTCGAAGGAAAGGTAAACTCCTTATTGTGTAATGTGTATTTTGTTTGTGTAGCTTACTTATAAGTCACAAACTTGTAACTCAATTAGTTTACAGCTGCATTGGCTTCGACCAATGTGGAGGAAGAAAAAACTGAGAAGAAAGTGAGGAGGAGGAGGAAGACCACGAAAAAGATTGGTGATGATACAGAAGATCAAGTAAGTGAATCTGAAATTAGCGACGTTGAGGAGTCTACATTCATTGCCAATATCGGGAATGAGACTGACGGAGACATAGAATTGGAGAAAGACGATGGAGAAGATGTTAGCTTTACGTATGGTTGGCCTCCTCTTGTTTGTTGCTTTGGAGCTGCCCAACATGCTTTTGTGCCATCAGGAAGGCCAGCCAACAGACTTATAGATCATGAAATCCATGAAAGAATGAAAGATGCATTATGGGCCCCAGAAAAATTTATTAGGGCTCCTGGTGGATCTGCAGGCAGCGTTGCTATAGCTCTAGCTTGTTTGGGTGGTAAGGTTGCTTTCATGGGTAAACTTGGGGATGATGAGTATGGTCAGGCGATGTTATATTACATGAATATGAACAATGTCCAAACTCGATCAGTTCGTATTGATGTGAAAAGGCCGACAGCTGTATCACAGATGAAGATTGGTAAGAGAGGTCGTTTAAGATTATCTTGTGTCAAACCTTGTGCAGAGGATGCTCTAACGAAGTCTGAGATCAATATTGATGTGCTAAAGGAGGTAATGATTCAGTTTAGTGGAACAAAATATGAATGTTACTAACATCATTATTCTTTTGTGTTGCTTATTTTCTGGTTGGTCATACGTATCCATTCATCTGACTCTTGCATTTTCTGTATATATTGCAAAATCTGCTTAAAGCATTGAGAATCAGTTCTCCCCTACATAAATTTAAGTTTCAGAGGAAATTGAATATGAAAGAACACTTATTTTTTATCAAGTCCAGCTTCATGTGCTTCATGCTGTTTACTTTTATTGCTTGATTTAATACGCCTTTTTGACAGGCTATTTTGCACCTGCAAATTACTGACCTTTTAATTTACTTCTTACGCAGGCAAAGATGTTTTACTTCAGCACACATTCTTTGCTTGATCGGAACATGAGATCAACTACCATGCGAGCCATCAAGATCTCAAAGAAACTCGGGGGGGTTATTTTCTATGATTTTAATCTTCCATTGCCATTGTGGCAGTCTGGTGAAGAAACCAAGATGTTCATTCAGCAGGCATGGAATCTTGCGGATGTTATTGAGGTTACTAAGCAAGAACTTGAGTTTCTATGTGGGATCAAGCCCACTGAAGAATTTGACACTAAAAATAATGCAAGATCTAAGTTTGTCCATTATGAACCAGAAGTGATTGCTCCACTGTGGCACGAAAATCTCAAGGTTTTGTTTGTAACAAACGGGACTTCTAAGATACACTACTACACTAAGGAGGAGAATGGCGCAGTTCTTGGTATGGAGGATGCCCCACTTACACCTTTCACTTCTGATATGTCGGCATCTGGAGATGGCATCATTGCAGGTTCAATCTTGTTGATATGATTATTTATTATACATTGCAGTACTGCCTCACCAAGTCACTAACAGTAATTTTCTTTTTTCCATTTTTTGCAACACCTGTATATGTTGGACCTGTTGACCTCTGGATTTGCATTGCAGTCTTACAGACAACACCCAATTGATAGACTATTTATTTTCGTGTCATTAGGAAAATTGAGTGATCTTTTCAATTTTCCTTTAGTTGTTTTGTTGCAATTTGAGAACTTCTTAAGTTAAAAAGGTTCTTTTACGTCTCTGAGAAGCTTTTTTGAGCTAATCCATTTATATTTTATACATTTCACCATCTCTTTCTTGTAGCATAACCCTAATTTACTTTTTTTTTTTCCTTTATTTTAAATCAAATCTCATGCTAGTCATTGTGTAAGCTGTATTTGAACCCCGAGGGGTCCTGTCATTGAACCGACTAGTATTTAACACAAACCCCAAATTGACTTGACACAACTTGTCCATGACAACTTTTAGTTAAAAGCCATGCTAGTGAAAGATGTAAAAATGGCTCAAAAAGTGTACCTCTGTTTGCAGTGTTGTGCCTACTGTGGAAATGCAGAGATAGACCTGCTAGCTTACTCTTTAAAGTTTTTAAACATTTTAAGTCTTTGTTTAAAAAATTTAGATTCAAGTTATTGGTTGGTACACCAATTTTTTAGTTGTCATAACTGTACATAATATAATTTCTACGCAGCATTTTTCTCCTCCTGATCTTCGTAATGGATATCACTTTGCAGCAACTTGCTATTGCATAGTTGCCATTCTGTTTCTCACCTATCATTTCATTTTACATTATCCACCGTAACAATTTATATCCAATGAAATTTAGTCAAAAAGACACTGAGATGCCTGATAGCCATGGCTTACCCAAGACAAAGACTTTTACTTGGATATGGCTTTTTAAGTTGTTGATGTTCCTGAATGCATGTGTTAAAAGTCAATGGCTTGTGCATCAACTTTCTAAAGATCCATATATGGCCAATAAAGCCTTAAATTGTTTTCTGAATTAACCTGCTTCCTAAACTCTGTTTTTCAACTCTTTTTCAGGTATCATGAGAATGTTGACAGTTCAGCCGCACCTGCTTACAGATAAAGGGTACTTGGAACACACAATCAAGTATGCTATTGACTGTGGGGTAACAGACCAATGGTTGCTTGCACGGACGAGTGGCTTCCCTCCTAAAGAAGATATGGAGGAAGAAGTGGAACCTGATCCATATGCCATAAGATCTATCACAGAAAAGGAATACCGCACACTAGAGCCTGTTAGTTGATACAGGAGGTATACTAATTCCTACATTTCACTGTGTTATATTCCCCTTAGTGCAATTTTCTTTACCCTGTAGAGTAATTTAATTTTCTTCCCCAGTTGGGGGGTTTATGGAGGTAGCATTAAGTTTGTTAGCCCAATTTTTCAATTCTATATAGCTTCTACACTTATTCTTAATAAAAAATATGTTTGTTGATTATTTTCATTATATGGGATCACAGTCACTTTCTTGAAAGGGATGGTTTATTAATGATAATAGTTACTTTACTATGCATGATTTAATACAATATGAGATAATTGAGTTGAGGTTTGGTGAACAAGCCTAATAAATAGATTTGAACTAGGCTGATGTCAGTTTTAATTATTTATTTGTTTTTTCTCAGGTTAGGAATTAGGATTAGGTGCTGTTTCTTGCTTTTACAAGCCAATCAATCATATCCCAATCCCATCCACTGATAGTAATTATTCACTCCACCAAATGCAGCTATATAATAATAATAATATTAGTACTCCCTTTCTTACATTATTGATTGTTGGCGTCACACGGCATTACTGTTTAAAGAATATATTTTGTAGGCCATTCACCTAGAATCAATCAGTAAACCCATCTTTATAACTTATATAACAAAAGGATTTTAGATGTTAATTATCATTTCTCATATATTGAATCAATTTTAGTTCTAAAAATTTTAGTGGAAGGGAGCTATAGTTCCTTACTGAGTAACTATGTTTAAAGGCTTAGATGACAAATGGCAACATTGCATGCAAACATTCCAACTACTTGTTATTTCCCGTCTTTTTCTTGAATAAATGCCCACTTCGATTGCTGATGCAACAGAAAAGTTGGGGCGTAAATGCTGGTATCAGTAGCCAAATCGCCGAAGCCGCTGCTTTAATCCACTTTGTCTTTCCATTTAAGGAAGTTTCAGTTTCCGGTTAACAAGTAACATGAAACTAAAATCCTTCACTACCATACAATATCTTCACCAGCAGCATCAAAGAGAGAAAAATTTGATATGGACTATTATTGTACTGGGTGGTAATAACAAACAGACTTTGCTCTTGTGCACTTAAATCATCTCATTTTTGTCATTACAGTTAACCAACCTTCAGTCACCCTCTAGCGTTCTAGAGCCAGGGGAGAAAAAGGCTTTTTCATTGAGGCTCCAACATTATTTACCTCCTCTTACAAAAAAGGATAATCAAAATATCCAACAACCCCACCGGAAAAGAGAAGACAAAAAGCCAAAATGGAGAATTCAACCCAAACCAAAATTTAAAAAAAAAAAATGCAGAACCTAATGAAACTAAAAAGGATCAATAGTTTTGAAATCCCTCAACTACATACAAACGTACATTTTGGCAAGAATAGCTTTTACACTACTCACAAAATTGAACACTTTCAAGTAATGAGGCAGCAGGCTTGTCCAAAAACCACACCAACTTCCCTTTTGTTGGCTGAACCATTCGTGAAGGCAGTGGTGGGCACTCGGGCCCCACATCATCAATCGCCAAATGGACTGCCTCAGATTTGCTCTCTCCTGTCACCACCACGGCCACATTGGATGCTGAGTTGATGACAGGCAAAGTGAATGTGATCCTCTCAGGTGGAGGTTTAGGGGAATCGGTAATAAAAGTAACCCACTGATCTTTCTCATCAAGTGCTGAGTGCTTAGGGAATAGTGACGCAACATGGCCATCAGAGCCCATTTCCAGCAGGACGAGATCAAACTTGGGGCAGTCACTAATATCAGAAACACTGACCGTCCGTGATTTCACCAACTGTCGGATGACAAACTCATACTCATCAGCAGCCTCCTCTGCCGACAATGAATCATTAATGGAATGCACATGACTGGGAACTATTGGAACCTGCTAATACATAATGCGCATGATGAGAAATGGTAATAAGACGGGATGAGTTACCCAAAAAGAATGTAACATCAATGTAGCAATGTATCTATTCAACTGCCTTCTTAGATGGAACTTATTCAACAAAATATGTATAGCTAAACTTAAGTAATACTATATTTCAATATCTTATTTATAAGACCTCCGTATTTTAAGACAAGGCATTTTTCCTTAAAAAGTAGAAGGATACATAATAGTTATGAACTACATATGAGATTGAAACATCAGATACAAACAGGAAATACACAATCACGGGTCATGACAGGCTATAGTAACTAATTAGATGCAAGAAATCTTTTTCTTGTATTCCACACCTCATTTCACAGTTTACATATTTTATAATAGGTTTAATCTTAGTTTATGCATTTGCACAACCAGCCGTCCCTGAGAGGAAGACACAACTAATAAAACTTTATGCTTTTGCATTAAGAGTGTGTTATCCAGGGTTATTCTCCAAGAAAATACACCTGAAGCAGTTTGAACTATTTTGCCAACTCATCAAGTCTGTAGGAGATGTCACACGACACACTCGACTACCCCCAGTAGCATGTGCATGAACCCACAGAAACACGGAGAGTGAAGGAGCAATAATCCTCAGTTTATCTAAGATATTTGCAAAATATATCAATATAGTCCTCTTATCTAAAACATTCAAGTAATCTACCAATAAAAAAGTTTAAAAAGGTTGATCTTTCAATCCGATATTATTCTGTTAAGCATTCCCCAAAATATACAATGACAAATTATTAAATGCTACTGATTCTGCCACAGCTTCACATGCAGCACTACACATAAGAATCAGAGATGGTATTCACTTGCTTTTACATAGTCCCGCACGAAAGGACATGGAAAAACAAGAAAAAGGAGAGAAACAATATTAAAATGGATTTTCTATACAAATTGTAAAAATTGAGAAATTCTGTTCTTAATGTACTGCATTATACTTTTATTCAAGCAAGCTCTATGTTTCTAGGAGTTCCCCCAAATGATTATCATCTGAAAATGAGATAACATATTGTAACTTGTTTTCTATTCTATGAGAAGTCCTCATTCGGAAAAGTGAGTATACATAGGACTTCAACTACAGTAATCTTTGTTTATAAGTAAAAATCTGCATTAACATTTTCAAACACAAGAATTAGATGAACCATCATTCCTTCCAAATCATTTGTAAGTTTAAATGACATCAATTGAAGCACTAACATTAATATAGTGGTGAACTCCTTTAATTAATGACTAGGCTAGAAATAAATTTCAAAAGGTTCACAGGTAGTCGAAATTGTTTCAATTAGTATTTTCCACTGATTCATCTCTAAACATCAGGCAACAAAAAAAATAACTTGCCAACCAACAATTTTGCTCATTAGAAATAATTTTCTTTCTTAACTAAAAGAGATTCAACCTCCAAGTCAACGATTTATGCCATTACTTCCTCCACATAAGAAACTTAATCAAAATTTCTATGGCAATAGCTTTCTCCTTATCAACACACTTCTTAATAGAAGGAAAATTTATATCTCTCTGATTTCCAAATCAGAAAGAAGAAGTAATAAAGAGAATACGGGCTTGAGAGCAAACCTGGAATAGTTAAAGTGTGAAACTGAGGAAACTAATATTGAATGTGTAAATGCTCACATACAAGAAACTTGAATGGATACACTTGAATCAAAGATTACTTCAGTTCACAAATGTTTGATTCCAGTTCAGAGCATGCCACATCATGATACATGGAATTGAAGCAGTTAAAACCTACCAAATGAAAATACTTCATGACCCATACTGTGCTTTTGACAAATTAATAACATTCGAAATAATGATAACAGCAGAAAGTGAGAAGCACTGAATTATTTGCAGAGCAGCTAATCTCAAGCGAAAACATCTAGAAGCTCAGAGGATCAAGACCAAATCTGAGATGAATTTTTATCGAGACTGCCACATCCGACATTAACAACTTTACATGCTCGCTTAATTAGGAAGACCACAGAAAAAAAAGATCCTCTTCCTTTTCTCATGATCAAGAACAGAGGAAATAAAATGCACCAAAGCTGACTTTTAATCATTCTGAGAAACAAAAACAGGCTATACACGGAGCATGGAGTAAGAAGGAAGGAAAAGCAGAAGAAATATGAAATTAATACAAACCTTAGACAAAAGGCCATCTTTTGCAAGCTTGTAATTGCTATCAGCATGGTTTTTTGCAACCACACGTTCATCTGCCCAGAGTATATACCATTTAGCCCAGTCCACGGTCTTGTTATAAGGAGCTTCACAGAGTTTCCTGTTTGACAAAAGAAATTTAAACCAAGAACACGAATACCACTGTAACAATTAATCAAATATAAAAAGGAAGACATTGATACCCCATTAAGCCAATGAGAGAACCACCAGATAAGGCAATGGCAAAGACACCCCGCTCTTTCACAGAAGCCTCTGATAAGTCTGCTATATAGTCTGCCAAATCTGTACTAATCTCCTCCAAACTCTCATGAATTCTCAACTCCCCTCTGTCTCTGTGAACCCCAGCAAGAGCCATGCTTTCAATAAGCTTAATTACTGTATCATAACAACAATATAACAAATTCAGATAAAACAAAATTTATTCTTAAGAGAAAATTTAAGTACTTAAGCATTAATACTATGAAAAACAAACGAGGAAACTATTTAAAAAAAAAAGGACTAAAACAAAACAGCCACCAACTATATAGAGCATTAACACAAACTAAATCATCTGTCCCAGCGCAAAACAGGATTAAAAACAAAATTACAAAATTTAGCCGTTAGAATCAGGGGAACAAAATTGGAAAAAGGAAAAACTTTTTTTTTTTTTTTGGGGTTCAGAACTGCAAACAGATCATGATGTGCATGGAGTCATAATTGACCTGAACAAGGCAATCCAAGTAAAAGGGTGTGATCATTAACATCCATATAATCACAGATCGATAAAAATAAAAATGAAAAACCGAATCAGTTAAATATGCATTAATAAGAAAAAAAATTTTCACAGCAAAGAAAAATATACCCAGATCATAAAACCATCCCAACTCACATCCACATTACACAAAGAAAGCAAACATGTACAAAGATTGGAATAAAGATTAGAAAGAAGACATGCAATTTGTGATTTCAGTCACTGCAACTCATAGCAGAATAAAACATAACGTGAGATAGAAAATGAAAGAGAAATGCTTACAAAGAAAACAAAGAAAAAAGATGGGTGGCAGAGAGAAGTAAGAAACTGACGAAGATGGAAGATGGGTATCAACACGAAACTATTATATAATAACATTTACATATGTGAAAAAAATATAATAATATTATTCTAATCCATCTAGTGATTGTATATATTTTAATAAATATATAATAAAAGCTGCTTCTCTTCTTGAGAAGATGTTGAAGAAGAATTTACCTTCCGGGCTTCCACGTGCATCCAATGATCGTGACAAAACCACACACCAAAACAAAAGCAAATGGATAATTATTTTGATGGATAGAGAGAGAAGAGAGGTTTAACTCTCTGTTTCTTTTTCTCTCTTTTTATTTTTGGTTAATTTTCAGATGATGAGAAAATCTTTGTATCCTATAATCTCTCCTATAACATCTCTTTCTTAATAAATAAAACATAATTTAAATGTTTTAATGAGTAATAATATTAATCTAGTTTTATTAAAATAATAACTACTGATGTTCAATTTTGGGAAAGAAAACAAGTTACAGAGAATAGAAGAGAATAACCAAACACCTGTCCAACCCATTTTGTGACAAATATACTTTTGTCTCGTACAGCATATTTAATATTTTAGTGGGTGGTTTTATTTATTTAATTTTATTGTAGGCAATACAATTATTAATTTTATTTATTTACTTTTTATTAAAAGAAATATATACTGTTTTTTTATTTTTATTTTTTATTTTTTAATTTTAACTTTCTTTTAAATTTCCTTTTGGGTTGTCTCCCCAAAACCAGCTAATTTACACTTTTTATATGCTTCTGTACGTATTTTCCATCGGCTTCTTGATACTCGATCCCAAATATTCCTCCACTCAGCAGAGCTTTAATCATGTGTGAATTTGCACATTGAACCCACTCTCTGTCCTTTAATTTCCACCTCACGATCGTATGATCCTTAAACCAATGCCACTGGAGCCCACAGATCTAGAGCTCAAAATTTAATCTAGCCTCTTCAAATCCTGTTCACATCCAATTAGATAGAAATTATAATTCTAAATTCACTTTTATGAAATTTTGCGAGACAATTTTAAAAAATTGAAATTTAATAAATATATATTTAGAAATGAGTAAAAATACTATAATTACAAGTTAAAAAAATAAAAAAAAATACCGATCTCATATTTTACACATATTTTTACATCTAGTTTTAATTATAAATTTAGTCACTTGTATAATTGAGATCAAAACTAATAGATATAATTAATGTATAATTGTACGTGTTAAATTTAATATTTACTGTTAAAAATATTAAATCTAATAATTTATAAAATAATATAAAAGTAGGTATAAGAATAATAATTATTGATATATCCTTATTTTATATATATATATATATACACACGTGTGTGCGCGTGTGTGCGTTTAAGAAAATTAAAATAGAATTTTTGAGAAATTTAAAAGGTGAATATCTTATTTTGGCAGACATATTATAATAATAATTAATAATATATTAAAAGAAAATAGAAAATAAAAAAAAAAAAGGCAAGCAATGGTTATCTAATTTAGCGTCACGGTTTTTTTATTGTTAATTAAAAATTGTATTAATGACGTTTCAATCTTTGGAAGCTACAACTTCATTTTTTTAAACAGACAAAACTTTTCATCACCCTTCATAATTCATATCCATTTTATTTTGTAGCGTTTGTATTCCGGGCAAAACTAATGATGCATAAATGTGTAGAATACAATTTTCTTTAATTTTTTTTTTTTTGTATAATTTCTAATTTTTTTGCTATAATTTTAAATTTTCGTTATATTTTTCAGATATAACTCATAAATTGAGAAATTACAATTAAAAAATTAAGAGATAATAAAAATAAAATTGGATGCTACAATGAAAAGACTAAAGAAATTGAAAAATTGTTGGGTATATCTTTGTACGCCATAATAAACCTCTTGCATTGTATTGTATTGTATTGAAGCGAAGAGATGATGTCAGCAATCATTTTTTCAAGTTTCTCCAACCGGATCACCACAAACATAAAAAAAAAAAAAATTGATAATAATAATAATAAATATATATTATATCATAAGGTAATAGTTCATATTTTTATACATATTTTACATTATTTTATAATTATTAAATTTAAATATCTTCAATAATTAAGATTGAGTTTAATATATATATTAATTAAAGCATATTAATTATATGTTTTATATTTAATTATAACTGTTAAAAATATTTATATTTAAAAATTTTATATATATATATATGGAACTGTTTATCTTTCAATCTATTTTATACATGTAGGAGACGAGAAGAGAAGAGAAGAGAAGACAAGTTATGGAATCTCAGGCAATCAATGTCAAGCAACAGTAGCACAAGCAGCTGAGACTGAAAGAGGGTTGATTGTATTTAGAAAAAGATAAAATTGCCCACAACCCCCCTATGGTTTGAGTTAAATGCCAGACTCTCTCTTAGTATTTTAAAAATGTCTTTTACCCCTCTAATTTTATATATTTTTTTTAAAAAATTTTACTCTTAAACTAAATTAAAGAGAATCATTATTCAGTCTACTTGAATCAATTTTTAATTACAAAATAATTTAGAGAATTTTATAATTTATTATAATTTTTTATTAATATCATATCATACATTAAATATACTAAAAAAATGATAAAATTATTTTTATTATAAATTTTCTTATTTTATTTTTTAAAAATTAATACTTTTGGAATATTTTTTAAATAAAATAAATTAGTTTGTAAAGTTCTATAGTTATTAATAAGTAACAAATATGATAATAATAATAGTGATGATGATAATAATAATAATAAATTTTAATTATTTTAAATTATGCATGATTATACAATAATATTTTAAATTATTTTAAATTATGCATGATTATACAATAATATTTTAAATTATAAATTTTTTATATT
The DNA here is from genome assembly GCA_022749755.1 of Azadirachta indica. Taxonomy (NCBI): domain Eukaryota; kingdom Viridiplantae; phylum Streptophyta; class Magnoliopsida; order Sapindales; family Meliaceae; genus Azadirachta; species Azadirachta indica. Next base: position 11,659,237 of record CM040443.1, on the reverse strand, counting down.
AATAATAATTCTTTAAAAATAAAATAAGCATGTTTATAATAAAAAAATAATTTTACTAAAATTAATATATTAAAATTTTTAAATAGATTTATTGTTGTAAAAATAATTATAAAGATAGTAACAAAATATTATAAATAATAATAAAATTATATATTATTACTAACTAATGAAATTTAATTTTGAATTAATCTTACAAATATAATTTAATGTATGATGTGATATTAATAAAAGAGTATAATAAAATATAATTTTTTTTAGATTATTTTTTATAATTAAAAAAAAGTTTAAACAAATCGAATAATGATTGTCTTTGGTTTAATTTAAAGGTATAATCGATAAAAATTTAAAACTAGAGGGGTAAAGAATATTTTTGAAATAATAGGGAAGAGATGAATATTTAGCTCAAATTTTAAGGGGTCGTGGGTATTTTTTTTTTTAAAAAAAAAAAGAAGGTAAAATACATTGGATGATGTTGTGACAAGTCTAAACTCTCTTGTTAAAATATATTTTTCTTAGACTTTTAACATAATTAAAAATAAAATAAAAAATTTTTGATATAAGGTAGAATTAAAGAGAACTGTGTAGTGTAGGTTGCTTTTAATTAATTAAATCAATTTTATTATTATTATTATTTTTTTTGGTTATAAAGAAAGGTTAGTGAAGAGCAAATAAATGAGAGAGAACCCCACATGATTGACAATTCAAATCGAAGAGTTGGGCCAGAGTTTGAGGAATCTAGCAATTATCAAAGGGCCTCACAAATTGATGGGGTCTTTTTCCAAAGAGAACTCAACTCATAAACTCAACCTTTTTCAACCTTTATTATTGCAGCAGCAGCAGCAGCAGCAGCAGATGAAACCATTTATTATTTCTTCACTTTGGCAATAAGACAAACACCTACTCTACATTAAATCTCATCATCTTTAAAATGTTAATCTACTTCTACTTCTACTTCTCTGCTTTTCTCAACATAATGGGGAACATGAAAAATCAATGTCTATCTCATCTCTTTTCTTTAAATTTATTCATAAAAACTTCCCACTCATTCTCCAAAGTTTACAACCCTGTAACCTCCTATCTTCCATGTCTCTTTACAATGTTATGTTGCTTTTTATACATTTGAAATTCCTTAATTTATATATATAAATACCTTTTTGTTTAATTTTAAGAAATGGGGGTCAATTAATTGTCAATTTGTACATGTCATTATTGTTGTGTTGAAAATTATTCTTACTCAGTTTAAATGGTATCTAATCCTTTCCAAAAAAAAAAAACAATATTGGCCTCGCTGCTCACTGATATACAGAGAAAGCAAATATTCAAATGACAACAATTATCAATTAATGATGTGACAAAAGAAATTTTAGGTGAGTAATTTGAGGTGGGAAACTTAACATGACCTTTAAATTTAATTTGAAGCTAATTATTATTCAATTTTCTACGTCATCTATAATAACACCAAGGCCACTAAATAAATAAATGTAATATATTAATTTTACTATCACATAACAAATATTTACTAAAAGATAATTTCTCGAATTCATGATAAAATTAAAGATCTTGAACATTTCGTGTTAAATATGAAATTGAAAAATGAAAACAACTAAATTTTTGATTGAAAACAACATTAATGTATTAATAACTTTTAAATGAAATGACCCAATTAATTAATTAAGATTGTTTTTTCTTGAAAATTTTAAGAGTAAAAAAGACTGACTGATGGCTTGTGGGGGATCTAACTCAATAACTAAATTCAAATAAAATTGCTTCTTCATTTTTCATGATTCAACCAACACCAACCCTACACTTTACATCTGAAAATAACATTAACCTATTAACTAATCAATTAATTAATTATGTCTTTAATCAATGGCCACTGAAAATAATTATAAACATATATATATATATATATATATATAAATGTTCCACTTTAGCAAATTCTGCTCTTTCAATTCAACGGCCGCAATTAGTAAACTTTGAAAATTCACATGGAATCTTTGATTACTTTGATTAATTGATAGTAATTTATTCAATCAATCACACTATTATTCTATTTCACAGATTCCTCTTTCAATTTTGTTTCTTTCTTTCTACTAATAATTATTTGATTATTCATGCTTATTGGTATTTACTATTGTATTACATATATATGCTTAATTTCTTATAATTATTTTCCTTCCTTTTATTAGAAAGTAGTGATATTATTCTCACCCATTCATTCATTTCTTTTTTTTTTTTATTTTAATCTTTAACTAATTTAATATTACATATGAGTTGAAAGAGAATTTAACATATTATATGGTATATTGGTATTACATAAAAATTAATGTAATAAGTTCTTTGTAAAAAGATACTTAAACATAAAAAAAGAAAATAGGAATTTTAGTGTATTAATAATGCAATTCTTTATTTCAATAAGTTAGGTCAAGTTTTTACTTTTTTTTTTTTAATAATTCTTCATTAAAAATTATTTCTTTATGGAATATATATATTATATTAGTTAACGATGTGAAAAGGCATGAACGACATTTTTCCTAAGAAAAATAAGAAAAAGGAATAAAATCAAATATATGTAAAATTAAATACATTTTCAAGGTGTTATAATTTTAAAGTCGTATTTGTTATCCAATGAAAATATTTAATAATTAATATTAATAAAAAAAAATTAAGCCAAATCTTACTAAAAATTTATGATACAAAACATTTTTTCAATTTCGTTTTCATAGAAGCATTAAGAAAGAGTTATGAAAATTATATATTGCAAGGAGTTATTAATATGAATGACGTGTTTTTACTAAAATTGACATGTATATAATTTTGTTAGTTCCTAGATCCCATCTTGTCTTGAATCTAATTTTTCTTTATTGATTTTTAAGTTTTTTTTTTTGTTTTTTGATAAATGTGATTTTTAAGTTTAGAATCTCAATTATGAGGCCTAACCTAACTGAACCGATGATATTTCATCTCAATGGAACAGTAACAACAACAACACTAATAATTTAATTTAATTTAATTTAATTTAATTTAATGGGTGGACATAATTAATCAACCAAACAAACAGTTAGCTTAGTCTTGTCACTTCAATTTTGTCTTGTCTACTATCTTATCTCATCTACACCTCTACTTTAGTTTGACAACAAGAAAAACATTTCCAAATATAACGAAATTCCTTCAAATACTTTCTAAAGAAATATTAAATAAATGCTTTGTGGAAGCATTTTTCAACAGCAAAGACATTGAATTGTGGATAGTAAAGACAACAATTACATATAACCTCACAATCAATAAAAAGATATAATATAAAGAGTTTTTCCTTCCTTTCTTTTTTGTAATGTTTAGAAAAATTTGAGAAATTTCTAAAAAGGGCTCCTTTTTTTTTTTTTTTTTTTTTTTTTTTTTTTTAACAACACCGTTATATATACACTGAACAATGGGTCAAGCGGACTTCTGAAATTAGTATAGTCTGGTAGTGGAATAAATTTCTGTGTTTAGCAAATTGGTCCTTATGTTGATGGTTATAATCATGAAAATCTGAATATTCCTCTCTCATGTTGCCTTTCTTCCACCACTGGAAAGATTTTCTTATTTTAAAAAAAAATATAAATGGAGTTGGATTGGTTGGTCACAGAAATCCATGTGGAAATACACAAATTATATTTGGCAAATCAGATAAACAACCCAACCCTACTTTTGAAAGATGATTGAAGTGTATGTTGTTAATGGAATGGGGATGGGAATTTTTTCAATGTTATTTTTGCTTGAGATGGTAACAGATTTAATTGTTAGCTAAGCTGAAACGTGCACAGAAATTGCACCAAAGAAAGGGACCCTTTTTAAAGCCCACAATAATCTCTACAACCAACGAATTGGGTGGCCTAATTTTGTAGCACCACTTTTGTCAATTTGTGATGAAAGAAAATGTGTAAATCAATGTGATAAGATTGAAAAATAAAAAATCAAGTTGTATTTTAGTGGCCCACTTATCTATAATGGGGCTGGTAGGCAAGCTTGATGGCCTTCCATAGAGGGACATATTCTGTTTTCAGTTGACAGCACTCTTTTACGCTATATTTGATTGAATATCTATAATCCACTCTTTTTATCAATTATCACTTGCATATATGCATGCAATACAATACAATACAATACAATACAAAGCTCCCTGTTCTTTTCCTTCATATTTCTCTGGGCACAATATTCTTTCTACTGCTTTCTAGAATTTGGATTATTGTAATCTAAGATGGATAGACATGGGTGCATCTTAATCATGAAGAGGGCTGGGATTAATCGTATATATAATGCAGCTACATGTTAATCTTAGATATCCTGAGGCTGAGGAATCAACAGTGACATGCAATATCTGATATGTAGCCAAAATCAGGATTTCTTTTATCATTCCAAAGCCAAAGCTATCTCCAACCCAAGTAACCAAAATGCTTCCCAAATCACACAAGGAATTAAATCCTATGTAGAGAGTGGAGATTTTCCTCATCAAGTAGCTAGAACGAAGCAAAAGGGAATTTCCAAATTCTGTCCCCAGTTCGAAAAGTAATTAATATAAACCTAAGATCGGTATGGTAAGATAAAACTACAATAGAAGAAACAGAATCTTACATGCAAATGGGGATGGATTGTGCACTCACTACTCTGTAGGATGAAACCAAATCAGCATCTAGTAAATGCTATTAATGTCACCAAGGTTTGACTATTGGTTATGCTTTGACCTATATCGCCAACTTAAGGTGGCAAAATTAACGGTGCTTACCAAACTAGTGTTAGATAAAGAATCAAATGAATGAAAATAACCTTCAACTAACTCCACGCTAAGGAAAGAGAAACAGAGCTAACTTACATTAAATGAGGTTGCTTGTGAAGATTAATATATTGAGATGCGTACGTATGCGGATTAACCTGTAAAATAAGAAGAAACCAACACACAAGCAAGGGTTTTAAATTTCAACTCGAAATCTACCTTTCAAAATGAACACACATGACCACGAACATATCTCCAATGTGTAGCAACAGTAACATTTGAACTAGTATCGTTAATAACGATAGATATAGATTTTATTCTGAATACTGGAAATGGGATCAGTTAAGAACAGCCAAGCTGAGTGGGGCAACAGAAAGTACTAACAAAATAAATATACGTGAAGATTGAAGACAATCATTGACAAAGTAAAATTGATTGAAATTTCTTCATTTAAAATAAAAATGATTTGATTTACATGATAAGCACTTGTATCTAAAAGCAAAGATTGAACCACCGAAAATGTAAATGGTTTTAACGATGTCATTAAAAGAAAGAAATTATGGTGCTAAACCAGTTACGGGAAGTTATGAAGCAGAACTTATTTATGGTTCATTATTGTCTGGAGTTATCTGTCAACTCCTAATCTTTAGTCGTAACAAGCACATTGTCTGATTCTAGGATCAAGTACTCGTATTTCTTCTTGATGCAGAAACCAGTGTCGATAAATAAAGACCACCTGCCCTCGAGTTCCAAATCTAGATTCCACAACAGTAGACCCACTGGGTTCTATTGGATGAGATACATTTTTAAGGAATCACATATAAATCAGCTCCATAATAATTAGAGCTATAATTGAGTACAGAAGCACGAGTAGCAATTTGTTTTGCCACAACAAGAGCTCCGTTTGTATTCTTGACAAGCTTTCAAGCTCCTCCACACAAGGACGACCTTATTTAGTCTAACACATAAAGTACTCCGTAGACCAACATATGCATAAAGAAAAATTGACATCATACATCAAGAAATTAATACAAGTACTCTATGACCACATCATAACTTATCCTCTACGGCTTGCAAGCTGCCAGGCAACTTGTGGGGTTTTTCCCACACCAACCATCTGTTATGCACCAACCCCTTTGACATTAACATCTTTCAGAGACTTGATAATCTCATAGTCTCTGATGTACGTGGATGCAGTCTTGGCTGCACTGTAACGGTAATAAACAGCGCTAAAGGTTTCTTTTCCAACATTGACAACAGGCTTGGCCACTCACCGCTTTCTTGCCGAGCTTGTAATGTGTACAAAGACAACCCTTTCAAAGGGCAAGAATCACATTCTTGGCTTTCTACCTCAGTGATAGGATTGGCTACCTGTTCAACGGTGTCATTTGTGTCAGTCAACCATTTGTCAACGTCCTGAAAAATCTAATCTACTTGTCTTTTATCATAGTCAATATGTGGCTGCTCCCTTTCTCTTTTATATATCAGCTCCTCAACTTGGTTATTTAGGTTGGTGATGTAGTTCTGTTACATGAATGGGCAACGTTCTCTTGTTAAATGGTTTGATACAACAGCTTTGCAGCTTCTGTTGCAATGCTAGAAAAGGAAGCGATACCAAGCTCTGCATTTTTTAATCCAAACAAAAGTAAGCCAATGACAAACTAACAGTTGAGGTAATATATTCTATATATAGAGTATCAAAGACAAATGTGAGAAAGAAAACAAGAATGAACAAGAGAAGTTGAGTTCCGTGAGAGCTGGATAGTAGTTTTCATTTCTTTTTCTTTTTCTTTGGACTAATATGGGAAGTGTGCATACAATTACAGCAAATGATGCTAATAATTAAAGGAAAATGACCAACAAGCAAAATAATGAAAAGGAAAGAAAGAACAACAGCAAGCAAACAGGTCACGTAAAAAAAATTATCATGAAAGGTTGAGAATGAACAAGTGCATGCACCAGATGGAGAATTACAGTGTTACCAGTGATTAACAAGAGCAGACTGTTTGGTTTTTTCCCTTCTCTGACAGTAAGAATGGGAAAGTCTTGAATGGAAAATGCAGAACAAATTAAAGTGTGCTAAGTTGCAGCTCAGTAAACAAATAATTAACCATAGTAGACTAAATTATCTTTACAATCAGACAGCTGATGGGCATTAATTTGTTTTGTTTACTGGGAGGGCTTAGTTCAAGGCAAAAGCTTTTGAGTTTTAAACAAGCTTCTAATTTTTTTTTTTTGGTTTGGAAGTATATGTTTTAGGATAGAACTAACCACTACAAGAGAGTTACAATCTCCAGCTGAGGTTCCTCCAGCCAAATAACAGGAGTTGCATGCCACAGGGCAGCCATAGCTAAACTGTGAGCTACAACATTGCAGGATCTACTACTTGCTTTACCACATAACAGCCATTTTGCTTGAGATATAAGACCCTTTTAGCAAACCAAACTTAGAGTTTAGTCAATACATATCACTTATGTAATTGCCCTCAAGTCAGAAAATTTGATAGAACATGGAAATGATTTGGTATTAATGATTCTCATTAAAATATTTTCATTGAATATAACTTACTGACAACTGAATTGAAAGTATATTTGGAGTGACCAATAAGGAATTTTAGAAAATTTTGGAAATCAGTTGTTTTGTTTTGGGTTCTTAATCTGGCAATGCTTTGTCCTACAGCATTAGGGGTCAGGGGTTAACATTGATACTAAGCACTTGACAAGTGAAAATTTTGATCGCATGATTGAATTAACTTTAACAGTTTATACACAGAAAAGGTAGTTCAAGAGTGCGTCTAATGTAAACATATCTATGAGTGATCATAAAACATGGAGTTTTATGTCATTGCAAACTGCAACATTACCTCAAAGGCAGTAGATAGAGATCGTTCATCCCATGGGACAGCTTGCAATGCCAATCCGTCACCAATCTGGACTTAGGAATAACTAAATCAACTAGCTTGTCATAATGATTGATATAAAAACTGGGCAACCAGCATATTAATGACAAAAGATTGTACCTTGAGCTTGAACTTGTCCTGCTCTTCCCATCCGTCGTCCAGTTTTTTCATTTGCAAATGATTACATTTCTGGGAAAAGACAGCATCATAGTTTCTTAATGAATCTTTTCTTCTATTTTTTTTTAATTTTTTAATTTTTTATGGGAAAAAGAAGAATTTTATTAGAAAGAAAGGTAGCTAGAACTAAGAAGTCTAGATCACCACTTTTGGAAGTACAGGTAAAAAGGGTAAGGCTTAGAAGCTATCAATAACAGCAGCCATGAATTTAAGCTTGAACAGAAATGGTTTCTCAATTAATCTTTAGTTTTTCAAGGAAGCAGAAGAACTTTTATTTCAATGAAAGGAAGCTAGAACTAAGAAGTCTAGATAACCACTTGGCAATATGGGTAAAAAGCATCAGTTTAGAAGCTTTCAATAACAGCTGCAGTATTTGAAGTTAGAACAGTTGCCTGAGTGACTTGATGGCTAGTAAATATATCCCGTAAATCATACCAATAAAAATGTCCACAAAGGGGTCTAGAAACTCACCTCATGCCTCAACTGCTCTGTTTCTTCTCCTCCCTCTAGTAGACATTTCTCCCCATACCCCTCAAATATATCAGCCAAAGCAACCAAAGCCACCTCCCTTAATTTCTTCCCTACTTAAACATAACAACATCTTCCTCATTGGAATAATAATGCAAAAATTTATTGTAATCAAATCTAGGTACCTCAGCTCCTCTATTCATCACTCTCTCCACATATTTAGTAGCTTCTAATGACTTCCCTGCCTTAACTAAACCTCCAACAAATATGGAGTCAAAAAGCACAAGTGGCTCAGTTCCGTTCCTCCCTCGCTTTCCCAAATGCCCTTGCAATAACATAATGTAGATATGCATCGTAGGCTCACACCCTTTTTTATCATCTCCCTTAACACTTATGTGGCTTCCCTGGCTCTTCTCAACCTTAAAAGCCCCTTTAGTAATCTATGATATAGACTAATATCTGGTTTTTCAATCCATTCAAAAACCTTGAAAGCCTCACTAACTCTACCCTTTGCTAGAAGCCCATAAATTATGGATGACTGTGTTAAATTATCGGCTTCAATCCCTCTATCAAGCATTTCTGCAAACACCACATAAGCTTGAGAAAAATTGCCTCTTTTGCTCATCCAATTAATGACAATCGTATAAGTTGAGAGACCCAAATCATCCATTCTCTTAACCCTCATCATCTGAAAGACCTTCATGACCTCATCATATTTATTTATCTTAAAAAAGGTCTCCATCATTTTGTCAACCACATCAACACCTGGATCGAACCCTTCGTCAACCATCAAGTTCCAAACCTTAGAGGCCTCAATCAAGTCACCCACATCACAAAACCTTTTAATCAAGCACCCATAAGTAACCCCATTTGGCTTAACCCCTTCGTTCAACTTCAAAACCAAATACTCAGCCTCAACAACAAGCTTACTTTGACATAAAATTTCTGCTACGTTATTTAACCTATCCAAACTATACTCGCACCCACAATCACCCATTATATGAAAAAAATTAACCATTTTTTTCAACTCCGTGACCTGTGCCAATATCTTCAATGCAACCTTGAAAGTGTTATCATTCACCAAACGACGCCGTCCCATCTCTTGCAAAACCTCCCAGAGAAGATCAACATTTCTTAATTTACCTATAATGTCCACCATCTTGTTAAAGGTGATAGAGTTGTGAGTAAGGGGTGGCTGTGCCTGTTGAGTGTACTAAAAGAAGAGGTAAACAGGACGCCAAGAAAGGGGGAAGTTGTTGCAGACATGAAGGGAGAATTCATGTGTAAGGTTGAACTGACAAGAAGAGAGGCTCAAGTGGACACGTGACTCAGGTGAGTTTTGCTGTTGGTAAAGAATGGTGCAGACTCGGAGGAGGTGAGCTGAGTTAACTGGGAATGAAGTGGTGCAGTTGCTGAGTGGGGGAGTTGACTTGGTGCTGATTAAAAGGCGAACACGGTGGCTGTGATAATGAAGAAAGATTGTTTGGGGTTTGGTGAAGCTTAATCCTCTGATCAACATTTTGATTTATGAGAGCCAAAGAACATGTGCATAATAATTTAATACATCCATGCATACACTACTTACTGTCTAGTCTCATGTACACACATCCGCTAGTAGTCTTGAGAGCATAGAGTTTTACGTCATAGCCAAAATGCAAGACCTTATGGGCAATAACAGAGCCTGCTCACTCAAAGGGACATGTTGCAACACCACTTCACCTCCTTCCTCCATCGCAGAACTGTATATATGAACAAGAAAATAAATTTATAGCTGAAATGAAATCCAAGCAACCGTAAAGTGTTCACGTCGAAACATGGTGTGTTGGGCTCAGCCTTATACCTCTTCTTCCTATCTGTGTTTTCTCCTCTTCAGTTTTTTTATCTGCAAGTTGATACAAAAGAGAAAGAAAACATCATAGATTCTTAGGTAACTCTAAACAAAAAGCTGCAACTGAAAGTTGATATTACCACTTTCCCTTAGTAGTGGGAAAAACCCTGACATGTATTTGAATATTGGGAGCAAAGGATTGTAACTAGTAATACAGTCATGAGAATAGTATTTACATGATTATTTTTAAGGGCCTCACCAAAGACAGCTCAGAACCCCATTCATTCTTCTATTTTCACAAAATTTCTATAGCATAAATAATGAGAAGTCAACCAAATAGTCTAGCATACGTTTTCTCTACACAGAAATATATAAACAAGAACTTTTACAGGAAACACCAAGCACTACAGAATAGAAATAATATGACATGGATTTGAAATTTGATGTCATTATCATATGTATGGTCACCTCATATTTTAGGGAAAACAAACTAATATATATTGGCAAACATATTGACAGCTAGTTTTAATATAAAAATCACTTGACCATATGCTTGCAATGACTAAGATATAAACTTAAGCACTGCCCATTCACTTATTCATTTTCAACATATCGACAGGAACCTGAACAACATAATTCACCTACATTTAAGTAACAAATGGCATAAATAACCTGGAGCAAATAATCAGAATATCTGATAGTATAAAATATAACCTAAGAATAATTGCCAACTTGGAGCAAATACATGATGGCAAATATTGTGATAAAAATTCTCTAGATTTCTAATTGCCAAACTGAAACAAATGCTTGCATCTACAGATTATATAATGCCAATTGTACGCAGAATTCTGCAACCATAAAAGAAAAATGTGTGCCTAAACCAAACATCCCCTTCCTTAAAACTTGGAAGTGTCTGCGCTCTGGATTTGGATATGATTATGAGAGATAGAAAGATGGTAATCAGTAGTTACTTAAAGGTCAGGCCAGGAGAATAGAACTTGGATCAAACAACTAGTAAACATGCTTAAGCAATGCATCGTACAGCTTCCAGTTCCCACAGGTCAAAAATAATTTGAATGGAACGGATATAAGAAAGCACGGCAGGTTAAAGAAAGAATAGAAGAGAAAGCTTTACTTTAAGCTGGTGCTTAAGTTTTAATTTCTTCAGTCGTTGTCGTCACTTGTTTGAGTGAACCTAATGCTTAAGCACCGATGAGTTAGAGAAGATCAGAAGAAGGAGGACAAAACAAAGGATGTGCGTTTAAGAAATCACCATCGTTCGTCAGCACGCACGAGAAAGACAAAAACATGGAAGTAGGAATGAGTGAACCGCGAAATGGCGGAATAGAGGACAGCCTGTCACATCCTTTCTTTCCTGACACTTAAGAATAAATTAAAGGGCAGAAACGGAAGCGCATATTTTCAAAAGTGCTTTGCAAAAGCCAGAAACAGAAAAACGGAAAAGCAGAAACAGAAAGCAAAAGCAGAATTAGAGATGGGTAATAATAGAGTTGAAATTATTATTACATTATAATTCTCAAAGATGCTCTTCTTAAAGACCGTTGGGGCTTCCCTGACTATAGATTTTCATGAAGTTGGTTTTAATGGATTTTGGATTTTGGATTTTCTATTTGCGTTGCCGGAGTTGTTTGCTGCTGTACCGGTTTTCACTGCAGTGGGAACTATACTGCATCTGTTATCTCTTCCTTCGCTGATTGAGTTTATTTGCTTGCTGTCAGACTTACATCATTTAAATTTTTGTGATGCAAAGCTTTCGGATGCTGCTCTTATATCGATTTTGCTATCGACAATTGCTACTTGCTGCATTTCAAAGACTGCTCTGGCCTATTTGAGCTAATTTTATTTTTGCTGATAGATTTCTTCTATTGCTGACTGGTGCTTCTACTGGTTATCAGTGTTTTGCATGGATTGTTGCTGCCTCTTTGCTTGCTGAGTTATGTAATTTCTCCTTTCTCTTACCATGGGGCTGTTTTTGGTTTATGTAGCAATCTTGTAAGCTATTTTGGCATTTCCAATCCTTGTATTGTTGTATTCTACTTTTTTTTTTTTTCATATATTTACTCAAAGCTTCTGCTTAGAGATTATTTAAAGAAAATAATAGAATTAAAATTACAACATTAGCTCAGGGGCTAAAGCAGTCAACAAGCATGGAAACTTAAGCTTCAGAATAGACCAAATTCAGACCGGGTTACCCAGTTAAGAATTGTTCAATTGTATGATTCAGAATAGGGAAAATGACTAGTCCCTGTTAGATTGCCAGTTACTTAACTTCCCCGCTGGCAGAAGAAAACACACAAAAACCCACCGTCGGTTTTTTTCTGTTAAGTTACTTTACTGAAAAACCCTCATATATTATATATATATATATATGCAAGTGTCTTAGGATGACCCATTTAAAAGCGGATCGGATTCCGATCCGAATAGGGTGGAAAAAATTAATTAAACTCACTATGTGTGAGTCGAAACCTTAGACTCAAATGGAGATTCAAAGACTTATCACTAGACTAACTCGGACATACGTAAGATTGGTCCAAATACCATTATATGTACTCTTTAAAAATAATATTGTCATATATTTAAATTAATAATTATTTTTTTAATTTTTTTTTAAAAAAAATTAATATATTTAATTATTAATATATAAAAACAAACGAATTTATAAAATTACAGTTAATAAATTCATATTTAATTAATCAAAATTATCAATTTAACTTTTTAGTAAAAGTTAGTTTAATCTCAAAAAAAATTATTTTTAATTTAATATTACAAAATAAAATATTTTTCTCTATGATTTTTATTAATCAATATAGTTTATAAATTCTTATTTGAGTTTTTAATATTAAAAATAATTATTAATTTAATTTTTTTAATTTGTTATTATGAATTATTAGTTTAATTTTATATATAACTATTATTAGTATAATATTACAAAATAATTTTTATAAATTCATTTGAATTTACAAATTCATATATAATTTTCAGTGTTACAAATTAATTTATTATTTTAAATTTTCTTCAATTTTTTATTAAAAAATTATTAGCTTATTTTAAATAATTAGTTACTTATATATTAATAGTTAAATATAATAGTTTCTAAAAAAATTAGAGAAAATAATTATAAGTTTAATATATATGACAATATTATTTTGAAAAAGCATGTATAATGCTAGTTACACCAACTTTATGAAAATTTAAGTTGTCCTAGTATGCACGGGTTCGACTCACACCTTGTGAGTCTAATTAATTTTTTTTTCACCCATGTCCGACCCAATTCGGCCCGAACCGAATCCGATCCGACCAGCCTTTAAATGGGTCATTTAAAGACATTTTCATATATATGAGGGCTTTTCAGTAAAATTGCATATTTTCAGTTAGTTGAAAAATTCTGACGGTGGGGTTTTTTGTGTATTTTCGTCTGGTAAGGGGAAAATTAAGTAACTGGAAATCTAATTGGGGGAACTTGTTATTTTCCCTTGAGAATATATAAATGGGGTTGGATTGGTTGGTCACAGAAATTCCATGTGCAAATACACAAATTTGGACAGATAAACGAGAGAAAGATGATAGAACTGAATGTTTAATGGGAATGAGAATAATCATCAAATTTGCTTTGCCAAGCTTTTAAGGTAAAGAATGTACATATATAAAAGGAATCGAGAACTTAATTATCATTTAGTTTTGCATCAGTGAGAAGGCAGCCGTCAAGCCGATACTCGGTCATGCTCCATCTAGTCTCATCTCTCGAACCATACTTGGCTACGTAGGAAAAGTTCTCTTATAATCCACGTGCAGATGTTCATACTACATAATCTTTTTAACCTGCTTAGCTCTCCATACTCCGCTGATGCAGTAACTCTGTCGATGAACATCTGCACGCCGGTTCTGAGAGAAACTTTTCCTACGTAGCCAAGCAAGGGTTTGAGGGCTGAGATTAGATGGACCATGACCGAGTATCGGCTTGAGTGCTGTCTTCTCACTATGTAAAAGTAGATGATAAATGAAAGTTCTCGATTCTTTTACACGTGTACATTCTTGCGTTGCCTTTCTGTTTTTGAACTTTTTTTTTTTTTTTGGCCAATGTTTGTATTGTTTCTTGGTTGGGTCGTTGGCTTTGATTAATGAACAACACGATACTCTTATGTTTATGTTCGACATACTGTTGCACAAGATATTCTCTATCTGCTTATAAACTGGTAAAAGTTAATTCATTCATGCTATCATAATTTTCACCTGTTGAGTGCTTAGGTATCACTGCTAACCCTAAAGCTAGAGTTCAAAGCAGTATAGGCCAGATTAAGAACCCAAAACAAAACAATTGATTTTCAAAGATTTTCTAAAATATTTCCCTTTTATTTTGGACATCCTAAATGTACTCTCAAATGATTTTTACTATTAAATTCAGTTGTCAGTATGTTACGTTCAACCAAACTATTCTAATCAGAATCATTAAGACCAAATCATTTTCATGTTTTATCCAATTTTCTAACTTGAGGGCGGTTACTTAAATGATATACGTATTGACTTGTATAAACTCTTGCAGTTTGGGTGCCAAAAAGGTTTTATATCTGGAGCAAAATGACTGTTATACCTGGTAAAAGCAAACAAACTGTAAACGGCAAAACAAGGGAAAAATAGCCTGCATTATAATCCCAAAAAAGAAAAAGAAGAAGAAGGAGTCTGCATCATTGACAGAATAAAATATGTAATTCTTTTTTATTATTCTCTTTATCTGCCTCTGTTTCTTTGATGCCTTTTAAATTCATTTTTCTGTTTATACTTCTGAGCTAATAGGAGGAAGGAAAAAAATTTAATGCGTCTCATTATGTACATTTAGTTTTATTATATATTTTAGTGTTGCCAATGGTTAATGTATAGGTCTAATTTACATTAATTAATTTTGAATTCGAATAAGCTAAGAGTACTTAGGGATCATGTAATCTATCTATCTTTTGTCATGAATAACGTAATGGAAATTTTGAAACAAGATGTTCGCGAAGAAAAAATAGGACACCATATCAAATTGTGACTCTTTAGTTTCTCTGAAAAAAAAAAAGTATTTTTGTTCAACAACACAGAAATGGTCGAGTATAAAAAATATTAAGTTGGGCTGACTGTGGAGGGGAGGAATCTCCTCTCTGTGGGCTAGAAAAAGTTCATTGGTTCTCGGCCTATTATGTCTGCAATTGTATTTTTTTAACATTTTAAAAGATTAAATTATTTAAAATTATTTTTTTTTATATAATTTTAAAAAATTTTTTATTAATGTAATTATTTATTTTTTTTTTAAAATTTATGACCACCAACATAATTAATACTAATAAAACATCTACTTTCTAAAAAATTCTAGATTAAAAATCATATCTTTGGTAACATCATTTTTGTTAGGAAAGATATATGTTTTCTCTCTATTAGTTTCAAGATATTAAGGTCAACAAATTCAGAAAACACTGTCAATATTTCTGCCTCTTCTAATTTTTGTTTGAAGATAAGTGTCGATATCAGTGGCTTCTCAAAACGTGTCTGATTATCTATTTATACAATAGATACAGTATATTCCAGTTAAAATATAATATTACTTGATTAATATTTAATACAATAATTTTAAAACCTATTACTTGATTACTCGAAAGAAAAAGACAATCTATAAACGTACGTAGATGAGCAATAAACATAACAGAACAAATTCCTATCTAATATCTAAATAACGTTTACCAAACAAGAAACACAGTCCTCCTACAATGTCACTTCCCGTTTCATTGAGTCTGTTTGAGGCTCTGAGCCCACCTCTCACGAACGTTAAATGAGAAATATGGATGCTTTTCTGAATGCATGGAGACTGAGTGTTTCTTGCCAGAACTTGAATGGCTATTGTTATTCTCCGGCTTCCGACTCCATGGCGTGAGAAATGAATTATCTTCCTCCAAAAAAGACGTCAGACGTGCATAGTCCACTGTGGAGGATCCTTGGAGAAGATTTTCTTCTTGCTCATGTTTTTGGAGGTCAGAGCAAATCGGCACCGGATGTTGAACAAGCAGACGTCTGAAAACTGTCATTGCAGGCAACTTATGAGACATTGAACAAGCAGATGTCCATGCACGAACAGTAGGGGTGGTGAATGCCCGGAAACTGTCAAAGTAACGGGGAATCGGCTGATATTGAACGGGCAAATTTCTGTGCCCGAAAACTGTCCTTACAGACTCAGAATACGGTTCTCGGTGGAGCTCTTCTTGTTGGAGTTTACGCAAACGTGGCGGAATGTTTGATGGCTGATATTTCTTGCGCATACGGGGAGGTATCGGAGGCTTCTTTTCTTGTCCCTGTAGCTTACTGATGCGAGGAGCGAGAATGCTTTTCCTTCTCATGTTTCTGTTGATCTCTCTAGTCCTACTTACGTACTTTTGAGCTGATAGATGAATGATCAAACTTTGATTTTGGGTTTGGGGGTGATTATCTAAGTGATTTTACCATTTCCAAACAGGTAAGAAATCCTAGTTAGAAAAGAGAAACTTTTTTTCACTAACAATCCCATCTCTATTTCTAGCAGGATTAGATCGACCATATGAGATAAAGAAACTAGGCATGCACCTTCCAGGCGTAAGAAGCTAAGTGCAGCACAATAAATATCGAAAATTTCAGACGTCTCTGAATTTTATTGTAACTTCACCTCTGTCATCAATTTAATAATTTAAATGCAAAAATTCCCTTTTTCTTTTCATAAAAATCACTAAAATTTACACTGATAAATTAATAGATACAAGAATAACAAATACTAGTAAAATATATATATATATATATTTATCATTAAATTTATCAGAATTTAGCACTTCAACCCATAAAATTAAGAAAATTTATATTTGCGTGGAGATGCAGGGGATCGAACCCGGTACCTCTCGCATGCAAAACGCGAGCGCTCTACCATTTGAGCTACATCCCCTTAATGTGAAACATGTAATATAATAAATTTTTATATATTTTAGAGCATTCTAGTATAAACAAACAGCGTCACAATTATACGTACGATGTATTTTAATTTAAGGGAAATTAAGTGCCGGTGGATTTATTCACATTGAAAATAACATGAGATGGGATTTGGCGTTGTGCATCGATATCTGGACCCTTTCTTTGATCACATCCAATGTTCTAATTCTAAAGAAGAAAAGCCAAAATAAACAAAGCGAAAGCTAGCAAATGCGAGCATGTTGGCGATTAGCAATCATCACTACTCAATCTCTATGCACTCAACCACTTAAACTAATTACAAATAACACGATGTCATTTTTAATAATTAATTCAAAACATATATGTTATCGAAAAAACGACATCTTTAATTTTTTACTACTTTTAATTAATGAGAATATATCTAGATTGTTTTAAATATATATTGTGAATCATGCACACGTAGTTGGGAAAATTGTTTTGAATTACAAACCATAACTTTATTTTTATCTTTATTAATTATTATTCTATGCATTAGATTTGTAACAAAGCAACCTTTTATAATTTATAACTAGATGAATGAACTACGTATGTCAACTAATCATAATATGAGGTATAGCACATTGAGATTAATGTTTAATAGATAAATTTATTTTAATATTATAAGCTTCTATATATATATATATATAATTTTTTAATGCACGTGCGGGATTGAATTATTGAAAAATACAATCGTTAGAGAAAAAAAATACTAAATATTAACTGTCAAATCATTGAAGTTAATTAAATATACAATCTCAAATGTACTTCTATGTAGCTTTGAAGCTAAGACTAACTTCTATATGACTGTTAATTAAGTTATCTTAATTAAACTAATTATTATTTTCACAATTAAAGTTAATTGTATTTTGATTGGTTAGCTAATTAAGTTGGTGTGGTTATTGAAATTACGAAACGGCCCCTCCTACAGAAGAGATTGAACAAATCCAAACAAAGAAATAAAATAAAATTAAATATTAAAAAATTGCATCCAAATAATCAGGGCAATATCCGATCCACCTCGAGATAAAACTCACAAAATCACCGAACAGCGCGCTCTCTCTCTCAAACAAACCTCCCCGAACAAACGGTCCAGATCCGGTCTTGCTTCCACCAAACTTGCTCGATCTTTAACACCACCTTCCCTATATAAAACCCCCTCCTTTTCTTCGCACCACTCTCATTTCACCCTCCTTTTTAAAAACATAGCTAAGCTTTTATCGGTTTTCCGTTTGGAATTCTTCTATTTTTTATTTTTTATTTTTCCTTTAACTTTCTCAGTAGTTATATCTCTCTGGAGTGACAATGTCGACGACGGAGAAGGAGAGAGAGACTCATGTTTACATGGCCAAGCTCGCCGAACAAGCCGAGAGATACGAAGGTCTCATTTTCATTCCATTTCGCCTGATTTTATTCCTCATTTTTATTTGATTGGAATCCGATTTTGCCGCGGTTCGGGCTTTGAAAGATCCAGCATTGTTGTTTTTATTTGATTTATTCATATCTCTGTTAACACGTTTGTTCTTTTGATGGTGTATTATATGAAATGACGGTTTTGGCGCCGGATTTTAGTTTGTGAATAAGATTTTTTTTTTTTTTTTATTGATGGCATTAAGTATGTTCCTCCATTTAGTTATTGATGCTGATAGAAATGCTGGCATTATAAATTAATAATGTTTAGGAAGCCATTTTCAGGATCTTTTATATGATTAATGCGTCTCATTATGTACGTTTAGTTTTAGTCTTTTAGTTGCCAATGGTTAATTCATAGGTTTTATTTACCTTAATTTTGAATTTGATTAAGCTAAGAGTTCAGTATCATGTAATCTGCCAATATTTTGTCATGTAATGTAATGGAAATTGATGACATTAACAAGATGTTTGGGAGAAGCGATCGCCAGATCAAATTCTGGCTCTTTAGTTTCTCTGAAAAATTATTTGTTTTTTGTTATACAACGCAGAAATGGTCGAGAGTATGAAAAAAGTAGCCAAACTTGGTTGTGAGCTGACTGTAGAGGAGAGGAATCTACTCTCTGTGGGGTACAAAAATGTCATTGGTGCCCGGCGAGCTTCATGGCGTATTATGTCTTCAATAGAGCAGAAGGAAGAATCTAAGGGAAATGAGCATAATGTGAAGCTAATTAAAGGCTACCGCCAGAAGGTAGAGGAGGAGCTCTCGAAGATTTGTGGTGACATTTTGACTATCATAGACAAGCACCTGATCCCTTCTTCCACTTCTGGAGAAGCCACTGTTTTCTACTACAAGATGTGAGTCCGTTTCTCTTTTGATGGGTTATATTCCGGTTGTTTTTGTGTTAGGTATTTATGCATCAATTGACTTTCATCATTTGCCAATTTACAGATTCAAAATAGCTATCTTATATATCTTATCTGCTATTTTATTGGCTATATTCAGAAATCTGTCTAAAAGGAAATAGTTCTTCAATGATTGCTACTTTTTCCTGTCCTGTACAAGTGGTGGAAGTCAAAGTTGCAGGCACTTTACTCACATCCCATCCTTGGCCCCAGCGAAGAGATGGGTCAAAGATGTGACTGAGTCCCATTGCATTTCAGACCTTTTGTTTTATGCACGCAAACTTGTCTGTATGCGTTTGTAGAATTCTGCTGAGGTATGGTTATCATAAATTTTATTCTTATAGTTATAATTTCCTCATTTATTTGAACACAGGAAAGGTGACTACTACCGGTATCTAGCTGAGTTCAAGACTGACCAGGAAAGAAAAGAGGCAGCTGAGCAGTCATTGAAGGGCTATGAGGCATGTTTATTCGTCATTCCATTCACAACAGTGCTAAATAAATACATATTCATCTACCATTATTTACTCTTGTCATCCCTTGATGTTTCCCCTTGTTGCCCTTGTAGGCTGCTTCCACCACAGCAAACAAAGATCTTCCTTCAACCCACCCAATCCGTCTTGGCCTTGCTCTTAACTTCTCAGTATTCTACTATGAGATAATGAACTCTCCTGAGAGGTATTGACTCTTTCTTCATGTAATTTAAGGCTATTGACTCGTGCTCAACTTTTTGATGAATTATTTTGTTTCTGGAACATGCAGAGCCTGTCATTTGGCTAAACAAGCTTTTGATGAGGCAATAGCAGAGCTGGACACCTTAAGTGAGGAATCATACAAAGATAGCACCCTAATTATGCAGCTGTTGAGAGACAACCTCACTCTTTGGACTTCTGATTTGCCTGAAGATGGAGGTAAAGTATATTGCAGACTAAAGTTGATGTTTAGAACCAGAGAATCCGTGGTGCATGATACAACTATTTCATCATTGAAACACATTTTTGTTTGTTGGTTTTCATATGCTAGCACCAATGATTATCAGGGAGTTTATTTTCCTGTTTTGATTCTGTAAAACATTAGAATTTAGAATAAGGTTGGTTAGTTTCAACTACTGTGTATTTACCGAAGCAACATGTTAAGCACTATCTCAGTAAAATATATCCATGCAGGCGAGGATAACTTTAAAGCTGAAGAATCCAAGCCTGCCACTGAAGCTGAGGTATGTTTTGTGTGATTACTTTTCTTCAAGTATCTTCAAATTACTTTAGCCTTAGCCGCTACTTAAGTGCTAAGCTGTTTTGCAGCATTGATGAAGAAGCCGGGCGCCCAACACATGGTGATTGAAAGTTTTATAACTACTTCACAGAAAGTGGCTTTTTTCAGTTTTATTCACAATAGGATCGGATAGAAAATGTAGCCATTTTGTGGTGCTACTCGTATTTCCAAGTCCTAGTCCCAGGCTCTTACCAAAGCAGATGATAAGTTCGAGCAGTTCTTTTTCTTTTCTTCTTTTATTTATCTCCCTTTCCCTTTTGTTTACTGTTCTCCATTATAAACTTGTCAAAAATGTTGGAACGTTTTTCTCTTTGAAGTCTCACCTCATATAGTTTTTGCATGCAATTACTGTTATCGCCTTTTCGACAATACATTTTGTCATTCTGCGGCACCATTTTGTGGGTCAAATCAAACGGTTCAGTTCTATAAGAAGCTGAGAAGAACCATTACAATTGAGGATTTTTTGTGTAACATCAATGCGGCTTGCTTGATCAACTTGCTTTTTCGAGATTGATGTTGATCTCTAATCCACGAATAAACTCACGCTGAAGTGACATAGCTTAATATTAATACTGATTTGTATATTTTCTGATTTGGGCCATCGATCATTTTAGAAACACACTTTATATTGTTTTAATACGTCAAAATGATTGTAGATTTACTTGCAAATTGTAGTGATGGCTTCGATATCCCGCTGAACCAGTTGGTTTATTCTTATATTTTAAAATGATAGGTAGATTTACTAATAATTTTCCCTATTTTGATATTGACTCGAGGAGTAAGGATGTACACTCCGCCCGCCGATAGACTAGGAAAATAGCATACTCTAATTAGAAAATTCGAAGGCCCATTTTAGCAAATCTTTCGACTTCAAACACATCAGCGAGGACAATTTGAGTAAGTTGAGTAGATGTACGAAACCCATTTGGGGGATTTGAAAACAAAATAAAAAATAATCTACATATTTGTTTGGTGAAAGTAATTTTTATCCCTCACCAACACAATGTAAGCTGTGAGAAACCCTGATTTCCAGACAAAAACATTACATATTTAGAAAATACTCTCCGCAAATGCAACATGGCTTTATCTGCTAAAATTAATAATAATTTTACTTTAGCAATATATGGGAATACTTGTAAGGGAAACTACTAAAAGAATTACATCAAATTCTAAAGCAACACTTAGCTCCGCTAAAGATTGGTCCTTGGATTTCTATAAACATTCTTTAATATGACCAAGAAACATGATCAAAGGACCGTCAGATGAGATAAGAGTGCAATACCAACTTAGAGTTAATATGTATTTACATAAAGATTGTTAGTTAAGATTCTTCTTTGTCGAAGTAACTTTGTGGCAAACAAAAATCTTCCTCGTGATTCAGCATTTCCATCTCTTCATCATCTGGCTTCTGGATTTATAAAAATAAGCAAGATCAACAGGTTTTCAAAAGAATGAGATGAAGAACATAAGTAATACTGAAAAGTAAAAGAATAAACAGAATGATACAATTTGCTTTTAGTCTTTTCTTTCAACATAAACCAGTTATTAAAGAAATACACAATCATTATAAATATCTTTCTTTTCCCTCACAGCATGCCCACCAAGAATGACATCATTCAGAGCTATAGGTAAACCTACAGTGACATGCTGCAGGCAAAATCTTCACATTATGATTCCCTTACTTTGCACTTACACATATCTCATTCTTTAATGGGTTAGTCTGCTGCTATTATGGACATTTGTTCAGGTATCTCAAACTTCATGTGTTTACTTTTTCTATTGAAGTGTGAACTGAACTATTTGTATTAATTGCTTGAAATTAGATTCACAGTTAACACTTCTCAACTTATAAGTCCATTTATGAATCTGAATCAATCTCTACACTTCTTTTCCTTCAAAATAGCAACTTAAATGATTGTATCTTTTAATCATTACTTTTAGAAAACAAAAAACCAAAAAAGGAATGCACACTGAAATTAACAAAATACCAGCATTTCTAGGTTGTAGAATCGATCCAGTAACTGCAAAACCTCATCTGGAGAAAAGTTTCGGTCAAATCTGTGACAAACAACCAGGTGAAAAAAGTAAGCAAAGCTGAAGATTTAGTGGAACCTCTGCTCTATAACCTCCGCCAATAAGTAAACATGAACACAAAGCACAACAAACCTTCTCCGCAAAAATTCCATGAGACCATAAAGGACAAAATGGCGATGTATACCTGCTTGAAAACAATTTGTTGAGAAGTTATGTATTTTCCACAAAGATCATTTACTTGGGAACAAACATTGAACTTTATACATCTCAATTCTCTTAATTTGATCATTCAATCATTGCTTCCAGACGCAACCTTCCTTTGTTAAATAAAAGCTATTTGCATTCATTTAAGATAATTTTATGCTGATTATAATTCCCATTAACATTACATGGGACATCTGATTAAAATTTTAATGAAGTCATATGGTTAGTTAGTAAGTTCAAAAATGAGATTCATTTTTTATAAAAATGAAGACAGATGCTAAGGGTGAGCCAACCCTAAGGCCAATAAGTTTATTTGGAAAATTTATGTAGTTCATTATTGCCAATTCAAACAGCTCCATCCCAATAGGTAAAATAAATGACAGCTTGAGCATCTGCTGTAATTCAAAATGCCCTTCGCAAAGAATGTGATTAGACAAAGACTATTTAGAGACAGTGCAAGCATTCATCTCCTCATAATTGTCAGAATTTTCCTTTTTGCCACTTCTTACCAGCAGTACCTATGTCTATATATACATTTTTTTATTTATACTTGATTGAAGATGAATATCAGTAAATCTTTTACATATGGATATATTGAACTTAATAAGGAAACTTAGGGAGTTCTAGTTCACAAATATCTCCAGGAAATGAGTTGAAATCCAAATCTCAACATAAATATACAACCATATTTGTGAAGAAGTGAAGGGAAGACACAAGTTGAAAAATTAGTTTACAACAAATTCTATATGGGATATTGTTTACCGAGGAAAGGGATGCTCTGCATAAGCCCAAAAAAAAAAAAAAAAAAAAGAACCCAATCTCTTGTAGTGTGAAAAACAGAACAAAACCTCATACCACGACAAGTGCATCACAAAGTACTTGTTCTTTTGATTTCCGTACTACTTTTATTGGAAAGTAACTACTGTGCAAATTTCAATAACATATCCAAAAATGCATATTTCATAGTTCATATTATACTCATCGTCCTCACACAACGGTAACTTTACAAGTCCTCCCTCTGAACCACACATTTCCAAACATTTCAAGCAAATCCCTTACGTGGAACTTATTTACTAGTACACTAGAGAACATCTAAACTACTATACTAAAGCATACAAGCATAAATCAGAATTTCTGTTAAATTATCCGAACAAATATAAACAATAAACAGAAACAGATAAAACAAAAATGGAGAAAACCTGCCTCGTAATTTGACCGGAGGATAAACCTCAAGGGCTTCCAATAATCTTAGCTCCAATTCAACCTGTGATTGCTCCTAATTAACCACAATAATAGTTTTCAATATTAACATTGAATAAAAAAATGTATTTTTATTTGTATTATACCAAAAAAAAGAGAAAGGGTGACCTTCGGGAGAGAAGAAGCAGAGGAAGGAGGAGCTTTGCACGGAGAGTGTACGGACATGCCGTCTTGTTCTTCTTCTCTGTCTTTTTTTTCTTTTTCTTTTTCTTTATCTTTTTCTTTCACTTTATCTTTGTCTCTGCCTCCACCACCGTCCACACCCATGTCCGCCCCTTCTTCTGTTCACAAAACGACACTGTTTTTGCAATTGTCCACGATTCCGATATATCAGAATACAACCGATCGCAAACACAAAGCAATTTGTTTTGTTTTTTTTTTATCTTTTCTTTTGGATAGGGTTTTAGTTTAGTTAGTTTTTCAGCGTTTGATCAGAAAGTGGAAGGAAACCGACGGAGAAGAGAAAAGGATTAATTGGGTTGGGCCTGCAGCATTTGAGTGGACGCTCAACGCACACAGAACTATAGTAGCCCAGCCCAGCCCAGCCCAGCCCACTAAAATTTTTTTTCTTTTTCCC
This sequence comes from Azadirachta indica, assembly GCA_022749755.1. NCBI lineage: Eukaryota > Viridiplantae > Streptophyta > Magnoliopsida > Sapindales > Meliaceae > Azadirachta > Azadirachta indica. The sequence goes on along the minus strand of CM040443.1, from coordinate 11,634,453 downwards.
CGTTTAAAATACCCTAAATCTTTTTCTTCTATCTAATCTAATCTATTGAGAAAATTATTTTATTTGGTATTATTATTCTGGTTCATTTATACATTTAAACATAAAATTAGTTTACACTGATAGTAATTTTTATAGAACCAAATTTCTTATTTTATTTCATGTGAATGTGACATTTATTAAAAGAGTGTATTTTCTTTATGTTTAAAAATATTTATCACGATGATATCATAAATAATGTCATAATTTTATTGAAAAAATACTTGGTAGATCTTTTTCTTTTTAAAATATCATGATTAATAATTGCAAGTAAAAAAAGTAATAATATTAGTAAACTAGCAAACCAATATTGCGAACTTATGCTTGTGATTGGGATTAAACAAACAATACATTACCCGTGTTAAATAGACGACTAAAGCGTTTTATATAATCTAAAACTATAATTCGTTCTAATTATAGTAACAATTGCTTAAAAGGTTGATTAGTTAATAATTCAATACACATCAAAGTCATAAAAAAATGTGATGATGATTGATGGTGACAAAAGATATTTATTTTTTAATGGGCAAAGCAGAAGCAAGTTGTTGACGTCTGTCAATAAACCTGCCTTATCGTAGTCGTCGCACATCATGATTCATGCTTGCTTACTGGGATTGCTGCCTTTCTCCTTCATCACTAATTAAATTATTGTAAATAAAGTTCTTTTAGCTTTTTCTCTTCTGTATTCAAACCTCCCATGAATGATTACTACTTACCTAGGAAAGTGCTTTTGAAAGTGGCGATTGATTGATTCAATCACTTTTACGTGACTTAACTGATTAACTGACATTCATACCATCTTTTTCTAATTAAATTCAATTAAAAATAATAATTAATAGAAGCGAAATTTTAGAGGGAAATTCAGGTAAAAGACAAAACCGAAGTGTCACAGAAACGAATCATAACTCCTAAAACTAACGCCACGCCATCTCCATCTCTCCAAACAGTTTCTCTTCTCCTCTCCATTATTGAATAACTTCACGAGCCGACCCAGCTTCTATTTCAACAACCGTTTATTCTTTCCCAAAGATTATTCTTATCCTTCAATCTGTTTTTGCATCTTTTTGGTTGTTACTTTATTCAGCTTTCAGCTCCAAAAGCTATATATGTAATTGTCATAAATATAAACAAGTTTATGAAACAATTTCTCTCTATATTGTCACCGCTACCTTCTTCATGTAGCTTAAACCCTCGATTTCACCGTCACTCTTTTGTTTTAAAACATTAAACAAAACAAACCCACCACCTGTGTTTGCTTTGTTCACTGATCCAAAGCAATTCTCTTTTGATCGTTTTTTCTAATCTACAATGGCTTCAATTACTAACACAGTTCACTCTTCAATAACAGCTTCTCGTATTTCTTCTCTGTACCTGTCGAAGACTAAGGTTTCGACGAGTTGTGTTAAAGTTGACACTCGATCACTTGCTCCAAACGCCACGCGCCTGGCTTTTTCGCCCTTGCCGGAGAAGAAAGAATCTCCCGCTGGGGTTTGTTTTCCCAGGGAGCCGCTAAAATTTTCTGGCTGGAGCCAACTGATAAGAAGGCGAACTATCGTTGACTTTGTTGTTGTTTCGGCGGCTGCAGCGGATGCTGATGGTCGTGAAATTGAAATTTCTGATGGGTTAGACTCTTTATCTAGTTTTGGTTCGTTTGCTATTTTATTCTCTCTTCTGTTTGGCTTTTGAGAAAGTGATGAAAAAGAGAATGGAAATAGTTTTTCCACTTGGTGCTCTATTATTAGTTTTAGCTTCCTATTGCTTGAACCTGATCAATTTTATATGAGTGAAAATGACCTTATTTTATTTTTTGTCTTCCCTTAAATTTTTTGTATGACTACAGGCATACAAAGCCTTCGAAAAGCTTTGGCGAGAGATTCCCAGCACTCGTCACTGGCTTCTTTTTCTTTATGTGGTAAGTTATTAAATTTGAAAAATCATCGATGGTCTGATTGAATTTTTGTTATTGGGACACTATTTTATAACTCTATAGATATGCAACAAGCAACTATTTCATTTTTATTTGCCTCAGAGATGATTCTAATTTCATTTCTTCATTTTGCATCAGAGAGCTATATGGCTAGAATTGGGAAGTGCTCTGTTCTTTGTTTAAGGTTTTTTGTAGTAATATTTTAGGAATATCTTATTTCTCAAAGCTACACAATAGTATACATTGCTTCCATTGACATAGTTTTGCTTGTTATTGTGTTTCTATTTCATATTATAGACTAAGAACTCTATGCAGTTATGCATCCTTGTCTACATTATTGATAAACTTTATGTGCTGTTGGCATTTTGATTTCTTTGCAGGTACTTCTTAAATGTCATCTTCAATATACTCAACAAGAAGGTCTACAATTACTTCCCATATCCATAGTATGTTATCCTTGTAGATGACTTTAAATTTTTTTGCTATGTCCACAGATTTCATATTATGCTCCTGCATATCAATCATAGACAAGATTATGCCCGACTGCTTATCATCTACTTAGATCTCCTAATGTTGGGTTTTTAAAATTATATCACTTGCATAGCTAAAATAAAATGTTCGTCGTTTCTGCAGCTTTGTTTCTGTTGTACATCTACTAGTTGGAGTGGTATACTGTCTCGTTTGCTGGACAGTTGGTCTACTCAAGCGTGCTGTGAGTTTCAGGTTCTGACTTGCTGTTTTTGATCCGAAAGGCACATTCTGGCTCGCCTTAGTGATATAATTTTCCTTTCTAACCAGCCAATTAATAAGGAGCTGTTGGCACTGTTGACACCCGTTGCATTCTGTCACGCCCTTGGACATGTCATGTCAAATGTGTCATTTGCTGCTGTTGCTGTATCTTTTACCCACACTATTAAAGGTATAGAGCAGAAGCATCTTATACACCCTAATTTTATAGATAGATATTCACTATTTTTTTTTAGTCAAGGGTAGGAAACAAAGTGTATCTTGTAGTAGATTAATGGGCATCTATATTCATTCTAGTAATTGCTAAAAGGATAAGCTTTACAATTTTGAGGCAGAAGTTTCCTATTTCATGTTATGAACAGTGTACCATTTCAGTTGTTATTATGAGATACATGTTTGGATGTTTTGGAAGTGAGGACTGTTGATACATTAGCTGCCAATTGTATCAGGGGTGCCCATTTCACATATAATATGAGTGAAGACTTGCTTCTCACCTAACTTGTAGAGATGTGTTGTTAATACTCTTTGGCTTACATTTTATCATTTTGTGGTTATAAATGTCATGAAAATGCCTTTGAAATTTGTTCGGGTTCTAACAAATGAATGTATTGAAACAGAGTACAAGTAGATTCGATGATGATAAGTTCTCTAATTACTTATGTATAAATGCTTGATTTATTGGAACTTACTGTTATATTCAATTTCATGTTTTATATGTAGTGATCAGTAATTTTCACTTGCTCCTTTTCTTTGATCAAATACTTACAAAGGTAAGATTGATAGTTATATACTCCCTAACAAGTTTCCTGATATTATTTGACAGCTTTGGAGCCATTCTTCAATGCTGCTGCTTCCCAGTTTGTCTTGGGCCACCAGATTCCCTTGTCTTTGTGGTTGTCATTAGCGCCTGTTGTTATTGGTAAGTATCAGATTATGATTTCCTTTCATCTACCATATTCATCTCTCTAATTCATTGGTAAAGAGATGTGTGAAGTAAATTCCTGAGACTGCTTGGATCTATATACAGTATGAAATCCTTTTTATGTTGCCTACTGATGGTTCCTGTTACTTAAATTTTAGGTGTTTCAATGGCTTCATTGACTGAACTTTCTTTCAACTGGACTGGTTTTATCAGTGCAATGATATCAAACATTGCATTTACATACAGAAGTATCTATTCAAAGAAAGCAATGGTGAGACTCTAAAACGTGATCCTTGACCAATATCCTCCCTGTATATTGTTAGTGATGCCAGACTAAAGTGATTTGGCTATGCTTGAATGCCCTTTGACTCAATATAAGGAACTAAGGGATATAATCTCCTGTGATTACTTGGAATCAGAGAAGATGCTACCTCTATGCCCTCACCTCTCCCGGTAATACTCTGTTGGCCATTGGTTATCCTCAATGTGCAAAATCTGGATCCGATGCATCTTGAAGATTTTTATGATTTAGAAAGCATTCTTTGGATAGATATGACTTTTGAGTCTGATGACACAGGAGGAATCATGCAGAAATAATTTCAATAAACTTGCATGAACTAGTAATTGAGCGAGTCTGTGGAAATTATGTTCAAAGTTCCCTTAACCGCTCTGACTTTGATGGTATTAAAGTCAGTCCACTATTTTCTCTCTGAGATGTTGAAACACGGCAGTTTGGGGTTTTAATTAATGACCCACTGCTCTACTACAGCTTCTGTTGACAAGCTTCCTTAGGTTCTGAACTTCTGATGAGTTTATTAAAGTGATGTCTCATTGTTTCAGAGCCAGTTTCATGTGAAACTTGATAATCTGATGGGATTCCCATCAGGATGTCCATGCAATCCCACAAGATTTGATATTAAGTGCAATGAATTATAGTGCCACAAGCAGCCAAAAGATAAGATGCATCTATGGATTTGCAAGATAGATTTCAAATCAACTTTTTGTAGTCTCTGTAGTCCTGATAATTCACCATCTCTCTTGCATATTTCCTGTATATTGGAGAATCACCCTTCTAAGCTCTTTCTTTTCGTATGCTCTCTATTCTTGACATTTTTTTTTCTTTTTACATTGTAACAGACAGGTATGGACAGTACAAATGTGTATGCTTATATTTCGATAATTGCCCTCTTGTTCTGTATCCCACCAGCAGTAATTGTGAGTTTCAAGACACCAACTGAAATTTCAATATCATTTTTGCTTTGAAATCATTGACATCTGACCTTGGTTTCATCTAAATATACAATCAGATAGAGGGCCCGCAGCTGATGCAATATGGTTTTAGGGATGCAATTGCCAAAGTGGGTGTAGTCAAGTTTTTGTCTGATCTATTCTGGATTGGAATGTTCTATCATTTGTACAATCAGGTATGTCACAGAAAAGCCATATCTGGCTGCTGCTTTAATGTGATGATTTAGAAACATGAGGTGTTCACTATTTAGGAATATGTCAATGCACACGTGCCTCCAACTTCAATGTTTTGTTCCTTAATCTTGAGCTTAATATTGCAGCTTGCTACAAACACATTGGAACGTGTTGCACCACTGACACATGCAGTTGGCAATGTGTTGAAGCGAGTTTTTGTTATTGGATTCTCCATTGTGGTATTTGGTAATTATTCCACTGCTTATTCTAGTTCTTGCATGATTTAAATACAGATCCAAACAACTAAATTCTACTGTAATGGAAGATTTTCTGGGGGAGAGTGGTTTGCACAGGGATTAAATTGCTAGCCTTAAAGAAACCAGGATTTTGAGAAGATGCCTTCTATAGTGTAGCTCTCACCCTTCAAAAGAGTAAATAGTTAAAGACTCAATTACAAATGAGATGATTTAGCTACTTCCACTTTTAGTTGGCCTATGCCTTGCGACCAAGACAATATTTTTCAAGGTTTCACATGGATGGCATAAAGCTATGTCTTTGTAAGATATGGAAAAATATGTCTATGACCCATGAGAACTCTCTGTAGCTTGAGCTTCTCAAAACTTCCTGACTCAGACCAAATGCAATTCATAGTGATAAAATAATTGGTTTTATTAAATTTATATCTAAGTCTCTATACTCTCACTAGAACTATGTTGCCCTTTTTGGCTACTAATGGTTGCAAAATTAAAATTCTGTAGGCAATAAGATCTCCACACAGACAGGGATTGGTACTGCAATAGCAATTGCAGGTGTTGCCATCTACTCTCTCATAAAGGCAAACATGGAAGAGCAAAAACGGGTGAGATTTGACAACTCATAGTTACTACTCTTACTTCATTTTTAGCATCTTTTTATCATGTGATCTGCTAGTCTTACCTTACCTAAATATGTGATCCTAACATTTTACAAGCTTCAAAGAATTTATGTTAAAAATATTCACCGGCAGACTCGGTGTTTTCTGTCAAGAGTTTTCAAGTTTTACAATACTTTTTAGCTTTGAATAAGTTTGTGAGTTTTCTTTTACTGTTTCAGAGAGCTGCATAGGCTGCTGCGTCATAGAAGAACATTTTCTAGAGGGGCTAGACTACCACCCAGAGCAGAAGCTTATATATGTACGGAAGCAAGTAATAAATAGAGACCCTCAAACGAAAATCGGAGGTTATCTTCAGAACTGGATTTTGTAGAGCTGAAGATTTGGGAAGGCAGTAAAAAGAATCAGGTCAAATTTCAAACATGGCTGAAAAGAATAAGCCAGATAAACTCTTCATTTCTAGGTATCCAATACGATGCAAGTGAAATAGCATCTGTGAAATTTAAATTATTGCACAATGTGGATTTCCAAAGACAATATTTGAGATTTCTAAGCAATCTCGAAGTTATGTGATTCATTCTCAATTTTCCGTCGGTGATTAAGATAGAGTGAATTAAACTAATACTAGTTACAGAGATTCAACTTTGCAAGGTTAAAATACAAGGTTTTAATGACTTTAAACGAGCCATTATTATTGTTCTCTCATTTCATTCACACGCAATGCTTTGTGTCTTACAAATTTGTTTAAGAATATGGCCAAATCCGTCAAGTCTTAACACCATTATCTGCACCAGCGGGTAGTCCACCAAAAAATAATAATAATAAAATAAAAAACGATAAAGTGGAAATGGAAATAAAATTAGCTGCTGTAACTTCAATTATCATACAACACTTATTAGTCAACATCTGAACACATATGGTATCAACATTTCGCTGCCCTTATGGTTTACCCTCAAAAAGCACAAAAAAAATTGGAATAAAAATATGGCTGTAGGAAAATATGATCCTATCATTAATTGCACTGATAATGAAAATTGAAAAGAATCGGATAATTTACAAACACAGGCAGAAGCCTCCTAGGAAACTAAAGCTGGGCAAACTTGGCCAACCCTACTATCAATCAGCACTGTAATTTCCAAGTCTAGTGAGGAGCAAGCCTACCCCTGCAACAAGAAAATTAAACACCAAGCATAAATAAAGCATAGTTGATGCAACATTATCCAAAATAAACTTGTACTGTTCCAATGACAATAGGACAACAATTTACTTGCAACAAGGAAGAAGAAAGCACCATGAAGACGAGACAAGTTCTATTAACAGTCACACAAACAAAATGAATATCCAACCAACATGTGTAAAGCTAAAATTGTCCATCAAACCAACTGCGACTACTTTTAACGCAACTTTAAAGTGCACGTATTTTACCCTGCTTCATAACTTAACCATCAGGCATAATCAGTGCTGTACTGAAGATTGAACAGCATGTTTCTGCGATATTCCATGCCCATTCGAATAGAGAACCTTTTAGCCAGGTCTTCCACCTTGTCACTGCTATCGTCGTCCATCTCTCGCAAGCATCGCCTTCTGACCTTTTTTAGTGTTTCTTTTGAGGGTACAAATCCAGCGTTTACCTGCAAGATAGTTTCATAATAACGTATTAACTTTCTACAGATAGCCGTCAAATTCATAGAAACACAAATCTCTTATTAATCACAAAACGAATGAGAACTTACCATCTCATCAATTACCAAGAGAGCAGTTTTTTGATCTCGGTTGATAAGGTGGGCATCAACAAGCAAAGAATATGACATCGCATTGGGTTTAAGACCCAAACTTACTAGGTGCTCAAACACTCTTGAAGCTTCATATGTCTGCCACAGGAACCCATGAACTTTATATAAGACAACATAATATAACAAGCAAATTAGTTGACTGGCTTTCTATGTTTTCTACGTGCAAGTGATGCACATACAGTCTAAGACAATACATTAGGCCCTCAGATCATATACATGATTGTCCCTGTGGGAATACCACTTAATCAAAGTACCACTAATAGAGGTTTTCCAAAAGCCAAAAAACATCTCAACATTGCAACAGTCTTCTGGTTTTGAATTTATTCTCCGGGCGGGCAAAGAATGCAGAGACAGCTATCACATGCATTCTCACCAAGCCCCCACAACACCTCTGCAAGGAACAACACTGGATGATACACAATTGTGATCACATGTCTAAGGAAGTGTGTGTGTGTCAGAAGGAGAGCAATATGGAGGTCAAAGGAGTGTTCACCTTTTTGAGCTTCCCAAACGCATACATCAGAGCATTGTACGAATGAATATCGGGAGTCAACCCAAAAGAAGAACCAATTGCCTCAAAAGTTTGGTAGGCACGGTCGAGGTCCCAAATATTTGCACAACCTAAAATTATGCAATTGAGAGCAGCCACAGATTTGTAAGGAGGCTCTCCACGGCTCAAATTCTCAAGTTGAAAGTACACCTGGGACAATATTTTAACAAAATAGATTTAGCAACAAGAAGCAGATGAAAATAAGGATTGAGCTCTTAATACATAACTCCCACAAATTATAAGGGCACTCTCTCTTCTAGAGGAATGTAACTTATTAGCAGATGAAATGTATCAAACTTAAAGTACCACAATAAATTCCATAATGAGATTAAGAGAGATACATAAAAATAATTATGGCAACTTTTATTAAAAGTATAACAACAAATCAAAGTGATAGCATAAGAAACTGCAATTTTAGCATTCCTTTTACTTAGGAATCTGCAAACTATATCCTATACTTACTATTTGACGTTGACCATGCCTAAACCTTGATCCATAGAAGAATAACCAAAAGAAAAATGCAGGTGCTTTGTGATCATAAGGCCACAAATAAGCGGTAAAAATTAAACAGCAATGCTTTATGCAAGTGCTCATTTTAATCCAACCCAACAGTTCAAAATAACAATAAGCATATAGTTTCTTTGTGCCTAGTATCAAACACCAGAGGATATTAGTACATAGGAAAAATAATTGATTTCCTCTTAAAAACTGGGAAGAGAGAGGCCTAATAGTTCTCAGACGTATATTTTTAAACACAAATACCATGCTTAAAAGCAATCTTAGCAAATAGATGATTCACAAAAATGAACTTAAAATACAAGATTGAAGATACTAATGAATTAAGGACATACCGCGTCCAATGTCTCAAAACCCTTTTTGGAGCACGCCACAACCAACGGATATAGAGAAGTAAAGGGAGAGAAAATTTCTTCTTCTTCCACATGTTTGATGGAATTTCCATGGGCAGTCTCAAATTCATGCAGGGTACTAAAAGCCCTTTGTAAATCTCCTAATGATGCATGTGCGTATATTTTCCCAAGATAAGATTCGGGGGTAGGGGCCTTCTTTTGTCGCAAAGAGCGTCGCAGGATTTCCCAGGATGCATCTAATAGTTTTTGATTGTAGGTCCTTCCAGCAGTCCCAAGCCCTGACACAACTAGTCCTTCATCTACAGAAAGATGAAGAGGGGGCCTAGCAATCTCACCTCGGGCAATCCATTTTGCCATGAATTCCAGGGCACAAAATGCTAACTCACTGTTATTTTCTTGAATTGCAACTTCTGCAATATAATTGCACAGGTTCCAGGCAGGACAAAGAGCTTTATTTTGATCCATTGTCTGGTAACACCCATACGAACAAAGTCATTTAAACAAAGATAAACCAAAAGTTTCACGGAATGATTAAGCATCAAAGAATTCAGTCATGTACCTGACACTTCTTAATAATAGATACCAAGGCATCCAGCCTTTTCTTGTTAACACAGCTCCGCACACAGTCAGTAAACACTCTCATAGACAACATATAGCCAGACTTCAAAGCCATATCTAGATATTTCAATGCAGGATCAATCTGGTCCGTCAGGAACAACATACCAATAACTAAGTCATAGGACTCATCATCAGGCAGAGAATCTGTCCCTGTTTGCAGCATCCTGATTATAATAAAAGGGTGGTCTGTTAAATATTCAATTTACATAAATGGTATCAATAACTAAAAGAAAACCTAAAGACAAAACTCATGGACATTGCACTAGATATATAATTAAACATATAATATGATCCCATTGATGTCCATATAAATTACATATTCCAACCCTCACCAAAAATAAAAGGGATGAAGCTAGCCCACCAAAATCATCAGCAGAATCTTTGATCTCTCATAGCCAACAACTAGCAGTCAGCTAGATACTCACTAGAACTCATTCTATCAATACCACAAAATCTCACAGCATAAAAATATCAACTGCAGGTAACATCAAATTAAGAATTTGGGTTCCTCTCCTGTTTTTTCACTTCAGAACTTTTCCATCGATTTTTAAAAGAAAGAAATCACACAACTTGTCAAGATTTTGAAGGGTTGTTTGTGGCATAACAAGTATCTAGTAGTAAATTTCATGTGCCATAGTCATTTGAATAAATATAGAAGGGCATTGATAATATGTAGTATAAGGACAACAAAGATTTTTACATATTTTTAATATTTATTATAAGTATTACAAACATCTGTACTTATTTGATATATTTACCAAAACAAAGGAAAAAGGAAATTGAACAGAAAGCTAACCGTTGTAGCAGCTTCTCAGCAGCCTCGGTCTCTCTGGCCTGGTACATGGCTTTCAAAACCAAATTAAAGGAAGCAGTATTAGGCACGATAGCAAAATCCTCCATCTGGGCAACTAAATCAAGCAAATCAGCAGCACCGGCATCCATCATCAAATTAGCCCTCAAATAATGATTGTACAAACTAACATCAGGCTTATTCGGCTTCCCATTCTTATCCAAACTCCGAATCCAAAACTCAAACAGTTCTTTCATATCAGACCATCTCTGACTGGTCATCCAATCAGCAAAAACATCCATCAAATGCTGCGCGTCAAGTGTTTGTGATAGAGACTGGATACGTGGGGTGGGGGAATGCTGGAGGAACCCCAGTGGAATTAGAGACTGAGCAACAGCCGCCTTATTGGGAACTGGGTTACGCCAGTTTTCATTGTAAATGGGGCTGCCGGTGGCTGGGTTAGGCGGAAGAGGTGATGGTTCAGCTGACTCAGCGAGTTGGGGTTCTTGGGAGAGGAAAGTGAAGGTGGAGATGGAGAGGGATTTGAGATTAGGGTTCAGGGTTTTACTGATAAGGGTTTTGGTTCGAGAGTAGATCGACATTTGAGATGCCATTCACTGACACACACTACGTGGGTTTGTTCGGAATCGGTGAAATACAAGTAGCAAAGAAGGAATCAGTGTAGCACAAGTAACAGGGTTAGGGTTTTTGTTCCCGTTCGCAATTTGAGCAGTTTCGCGTCAAAACGGTGAAAAGAAAAAAGGTAATTTTCGAGGTTATCCATCTGGAATTGAATTTCGTGGCGTCTCAGCTTCCAAGTGAGAAGAAGCCTGATTTAGAATGTTATAATTAGCACCCCGTCCAACATCTGATTGCACCCATTTCCGGAATGACTTATCGGTGACTGAGGAATAGAAGTAGTTCACTTAGGGCTTTCCGACCATCAGTCCAATTTCATTAACAAGAAATGAAGCCCTTTCTCTTGCACTTATAATTGCCACTTAAAAGGCTCTCTTTTTATCTTGCATTTGACTCCATTCACAGGGCTGTTCTGTATTTTGAAAGTATATACATAATACACACATCCATATATAATAAAAATAATAATAATAATAATAATAATAAGTCGCTAACATGTGAGTTGGGGGTGGGTTTCCTGTATTGCCCACGAAGCAAGATTGGAACTTTACAAACACACACATAACATAACATAACATAACATAACATGGTATAATTAAACCCATATTTTAAACGCAGATAAATCCACACTTCGATTTAATAATGGTAACAGCACGTGTAATTAGGACACCACAGCCACAACAATGCAAATTCAAGCCACCGCCATTAAAGTTGATGTAATTTTTGTCACCCAAGTTAAGACAAAATGTGGAGACTAAAACACATGCTTCGAGTTATTGTTTATTGGATTAGGGATGTTTTCAGAATGTTTCTTTCTGGTGTTAGTTCCATACCATTTCATGATTATAATTATTTTATTTTTATTTAAAATAAAAATTTTATTATTTAAATTAGCTAGTACCCACTTAAAATAAAAGGTTTTTAAAAATTAAATATTTTTTAGTTTAATTTATTAAGTAAAAGTAGTTGATAATCTTTAGTAGGCTGTTCTATTTACATGGAAAAGAGATGGGAAGAAAGAAAGATCGAAATGGAAGGAATCAAACTTTGAAGGGATAGTGGTCCAATTATTCTCTTTTGCTAGGAAATTCATTCATTCATTCAAGAGCCCCAATCGAACACTTTAAAGACAATTGATCAAATTATTTATAAAGTGAGCTAAAAGGAAACCCTAGAATAATTTTTTCAAAAAGATGCCTTATATATTCTTCTAATTCTTCTTTCTTTTGGCTCCACCTAACCTAACCTTCTTATTGGCATGCCTCCATACAATACAAAACTAATTAGCTACTAAATTTGTTATCCCTCTTTAATAGTTATTGATGAATTTATACTTCCATCATTAGAAAAAGGGTTATTATTGCATGCTCTATGTTTGCTTTTACCCTACTTTAGCTATGACTTAGATTCTGTTTAGGGACTCAACAATCTTTTAGAGGTTTTGGAAGGTTCTGTTCAAATTATATATTGAGTTCTTTTTCTTTTCTTTTAATTTTTTTTTTCACTCTTTAACCTTTTTCTTTTTGCTTTTTGCATAGTTTTCATAATTTCACACTCTTTTTTGAGTACTAAGGTATTGCTACAAACAAACACTTAATTTTGTACTCACTGTTCACCTGAGAATTTAATCAAACATCTTGTTAGCAATCATCAAACTTGTTTCAATAACATTAAGTAGTAAACTAAACATTACAATAATTATGCAATTGGAAGATAATAAAATAAACCAACAATCAACCACAAATGCAAAGTAAATTTTATTTAAAATTATTGTTGGAAGAAAATTACTAGCTGTGAGGTATACATTACAAGATGAATCTTTAATTTGGTGTGCCTAAAAATTAAAAATTCATTCTATAGTTTGGTGCCTACCTGGAAGAAATCTACCTAACATCGACAAAGGTTGGCTGCCAAGGATTTTAAATTAAATTAAATTAAATTATTTTACCCATCCACTCAAATGATGAGTGGAAGATGAACAAGTTGTTTGTTACTCAGAATGTTCATCCAATCCAGTATACCTATAAGAAGATTGATGTTTCAGTACATTAATATCTCTTGTGTAACAAGTTTCTTTAAGATTTTTCTTGCAATTCAAGAATTATTTGATTTATTATTCCTACTCCCTTAAGAAATCAAATGGAATCACATGTCAATATTAATCACAGAAAAATAGTTGAGTTTACACACACAATTAATTACAAATATACCCTTATTCTATTCCATTGCAACGGGTATTGTGATGATTTATATATTCTAGTATGTACTGTATTGTATAATAATGGTAATAAGTAACCAACTTTAATTTTATATAATTAACGTTAAATCATGTTCAGATTTCAGTGTTAGCAACAACATGCATATATAATTAAAAAAGAATAAACTGCTCGTCTCAAACACAGCTCAGATTGCTGAATAAATTTATAGGTTATTCAATGAATATAGGTGCATTTGATTCTCTGTGTCCCTGCAACTGCAATACACTTATATCATCTAATTAAAGATTACTAATTCGTGTTTGTATAAAGTGTTATAGGTTTCAGTCAAATTTGCCTGCTATGAAGGGCAGATTGGCATGCTACTTGTTGAAGAATAAAAAAAAAAAAAAAAAAAGGCCAAAAAGAAAATTTTCGTTGGCATTCTTCACGCTCATTTTGTAACGCGAAAAGGGCAAAAATTGATTATGAAGTTAAAATATTTAAGATTATTTAGATAAAACTGAATTGTTTCAAAAAGATATAAAATTTTAGATTATCTAAGTTAAACTAAATAATTTTTTTAGCACTCAATAGTCATATAGTAAGAAATATTCGTACCTTAAATGTACTTTAAGTAATTTTAGACAAGTTTAAAATTTATAAACCATTCTAAATTTTAATAATAATAGAAGATAAAATTTTGGTGATTTTTATAAATGAAAATTTTTATTTATATTTTAATTTTTTTAAGTTATTAATAAATATTTGCTTTTTTCTGAAACAAGAATGATTGTTTTTTAGACAAATATTCTTATATTAATAGATTGTAATTGTAATATTAAAGAAAATTAAAAAAAAAATTGTCTAATTGTAATCAATTTCTCCTTTCTCATAGAAAAAAGAAGTTCAATTTTCCAATTGAACGAGATGATTTTAAAATTTTATTGTAAATGTAAATAAAAAATTGAATGTGTAATTAAAAGTTCACGTTTAATAAACACTTTAATTAATCTGCTTTCAAAATAAAGTAAAAATATAATAATTTTAAATATAGGAAAAAAAAAAAAGGGCGAAGTTGATTTTTGCTCTGCAGGCCACAAGTGAAAAAGAATTCAATAGAATTTACACGAAAAAAGAACATTAATAAACCCACGTCATTCATTGAAGGGAAGCATAATGATAATGATAGAAGGCAAATAAATGACAGCAAGAAAATTCACCCGATAATGAACAAAGCCACCAACCTGTAAAAACATGGATGATTGCTGAGAACTGTTGTTATTATTATTATTATTATTATTATTATTATACGTTGCACCAAAATGAGCTGCCGCTATTCAATCGAAAGCTTAAAAAAGAAAGAAATGGACAACCCACTGTGCTTCTATTGCTGCTAGCTCATTGTGACAGCACATTTATAAAGGACTCTCTATCGTACGACCCCACTTTCTCTGCTTTACATTCATTACTTAACCAGGAGAACCTGGTTGGGTTAAATTCTGATCCTGCACTTGAGTTTATGACCGTTTGAAACAAATACACACAACAAAAATAAAAAATATATATATAAAAGCAGTGTCAAATACATGACAAGGTCACTGTTTTAGCTTGCTCAGATTCCCACAACACTCTCCCCCATTCTGAACACCATTAAAAATTAAAAATAGCACTGTAAAATAAAATAACAATAAATATTTTCAATATAAAGTGTAAATAACAGGAAAAAGTTTTTTTTTAAAACAGGAAAAAGTTTAGTA
Organism: Azadirachta indica; assembly: GCA_022749755.1. Taxonomy (NCBI): domain Eukaryota; kingdom Viridiplantae; phylum Streptophyta; class Magnoliopsida; order Sapindales; family Meliaceae; genus Azadirachta; species Azadirachta indica. Next base: position 11,619,314 of record CM040443.1, on the reverse strand, counting down.
TATATATATATAAATGTATGTGTATCGGATACAAACATTGCTATCCGACCTACGCCACCCACCGTCTATCTATTATTATTCTTGTCTAGACACCACACCCCCCCCCCCCCCCCCCCCCCCCTCACCCTCCGCTTCCCTGCACTACTCTCTGTACCCCTCTCTCTCTATCAAGACCCAGAAACTCAATCATCTTTCATCTCAAGCTCTACCAACTCTTTAAAGAGGTTTTAATTTCTCATAATTTGCCTTGCAATCTTGCATCAATCATGGCTCTTGTAGCTTATTTAGTGCTTTTATTAGCCATGACTGGCCAATCAAGTAAGCAAGCGTCTTCTTTGATTACTTCTTTCTCTCTTTTCCTTTCCACTGTCATGGCGACCCATGGTTTCTCAGATGCGTTCTCAACTGTTTTCCTCTGTGATCTCCTGTGTTTTTCTTTGGAAATATTGGGAAAAGAAAAAAAAAAAAGAGTTTTTCTGAACTAATTCTATTGTCGTTCTTGGTTTTGTTAAACTTATCTTGCAGGTGCCCTTTATTGCTTATGTAAAGAGGGGATGAGTCAGTCTGTCTTACAAAAGGCTATAGATTATGCATGTGGAGCTGGAGCAGACTGTAGTCAAATCCTCCAAAATGGTCCTTGTTTCCAACCCAACACTGTACAGGATCACTGCAACTACGCTGTTAACAGTTATTTCCAGAGGAAGGGTCAAGCATCCGGAAGCTGTGATTTTGCAGGCGCTGCTACCACTAGTGCCAATCCTCCTCAGAGTAAGTCCCTTTACTTTCTTACCTAATTTCTGCTCCTGGGTTTTAAGACTGATTTTTCATTCCCCTCTTTTTCATTTGCAGATGTAGCCAGCGGTTGTGTTTATCCTTCAAGTGCCAGGTATGCTGTTTAGTTTTTCTTGTTTGTTGCCAGTTTCTGAGATTTTTATGTAATTTATGACTTTTTTTGTTAAATTTTTAAGTTAAGGTCTTTCCCTTTGTGTGGGATGAGAATCTTGTTTTCTAGCTTGGTTTCCTTGTTCTTTGTATACTTTTTAGTTGTCCTAAATTAGATCTCCCTCCCATGCTCTTACATGCCAGTTTTTTTTTTTTTTTTTTTTGACCTCTCTCCTTTCCATGGAGAATCCATAGAGTGATGAGATTTCAGTGTCAAGAATCTGATTCTCAACAATCTTCGCGGTAAATTTTTTTTTTTTCTTTTTGAGCATTTATAGATGAGTTAGTAGCCTTGTGGGTTTCGTGTTAGGTACAACCTCTCACTATCTTGAGTCGCATGACCGAATAATTGGGAGCCACATGGTAGATTTGAACCGGGTTTTGCTTGCATAAGCAGAATCAGCTTCATCATTAATTTTCATCTAAAATTTTTTGTCTTTAAAAAATGAAGTACATCTATAATCACTGCTCCGTCGACATATCTTTGCAATAATTTCTTCGTATGTCCAGGACCTTGCGTCTCTTGTTTGATGACAGATGTGAGCTGTCATGATGTTGATATTTCATTAGTCCTTTGTTCTCTTGCTTGCCAAAGATTTTGATTCCACATAGCAGCTTGGCATCTGTTTTCTCGATCCCAGAAGTGATCTATTTTTCAGTTAAATTAAAATTTTGAGGATTATATTTTTTGGGCTGGCTTTTTTTTTTTATCAGCAGCACAGGAACAGGGACACCCACCACCACTCCGGGAACAGGGACACCCACCACCACTCCAGGAACAGGCACAGGCACAACAACACCATCAAGCACCACCAGCCCAGGCGGCACGTCTACGGTGTTCGGTGGCACCGGCACCTCTCTGGGCCCAACAGGCAGCGGCACTGGTGGCATCAATGACGCTAATGTGGTGGCCCCTTTTCAACGCACTAACTTGATTCTATCTTTTGCTCTCTCTCTCTTAGTTTCCTCCCTAGTATTACTGTGGGGCTGAAAGTTACATTCGAAGAAAAAGTAGAGCGGGGACTAATGTGCGGACAAGATTTTGCCACGAAAGGATGGTAGGCGTGTAATTTCTCAATGGCTGTGCAGGGGATCATCTAGAGGCAAAACCCCACTAGGACCTTTTTTGTTTTGTATTTTATCTATGTGCAAAAGCTGGGGAATTTGATTCCTGTTGGGTGTAATGTATTTGCGGTAGAACTTGATCTCTCTTTTTAGATTTTTCCCTTCTGTACATCTAGGGAGAGGCAGTATTATTATTATCATTAATTTTTCTCCTTTTTTAAATTTAATGGAATGAGTATCCATCTAGCCTAGGATCCCTCTGTTGCCACACGTCCATGATCTGGTTTAGCATTTCATGAGCCTTATCGTTTTTGATTGTTTCCTCCCTCCGGAATTTCAACACTTGTATCCCTTTCCACCTCAATCTTACCCAAATGCTGAAATCTGATTCGTCAGGGCTTGTTAATTTTAATGGAATGAGTTTCCATCTAACCAAGTTATCCATCTGTTGCCACATGTCCATATCTGTATTAGCATTTCATGTGGCTCGTGGTTTGATTATTTCTTACCTTGGGATTTGAACAGTTGTTCCCTTTTCTTACCCAAATGCTGAAATTTGATTAGTCTGTTGGAGCGAGGAAACTAGTCACTCCTGTACCTAAGTTCTGTGAACAGGCTTGGAGTGTTGTTGAGCCTACGATAGCACGGGGCGGAAAATTCTAGAATCTGGAGTGACTACTTTTTCTGGACTACAATACATGAAGCTAGCGGACATTATGACTTGTGAGCTACCTACCAAAAATTCGGTTATAAGCACCAAGATTGTCAAAAATGTTAATAACGGAGACAATTGGGTATTGGTATAATCATCAAAACAATAATTATGGTAATTGAGTGATACAATTTAAGGTAGGAAATGAACTTCAGACAATGTTTAGGCAATTAATCTAGACTCCGCAATAAATTCTTTTTTATAAATAAATATATAATGATTTATTAACAATCACATAAATTTGGATTCTAAAAGTTAAATCTGTCCGCTGACTGCTTGCAATTCCCACTTATTTCACGTCCACATAGCAGGCACAAAAATGATGGTAATAAATTCAGAAACAAACAGAATAATGGAAAAAGTAGAGGTGGATACCGATAGAGGTTAATTAAGACGGACCTGCAATATTTCCTAAGACTCGTGTTGAATCAAAGTATTTGGATTTATATAAAACTACTTCTCTTAATTGAACAATGGGGTGTCTGGTGGACAGGGAATAAATACGTTCACGGTGATTCACAAAGGATTTAACAGACCATCCGTGTAAGTCCGAAAAAGATATAAAGTGAGAAGTTTTATTTTATGGTATCCCAAATGCCCCACATTACGTGGACTCCGAGATTGAATTTAAAAAAGAAAAAAAAAAAAGAGTGAAAAGAGATTATGAGCGAAACTGCTTACTGTTTAATAATACATTGAACAAGCTATAAAATAATTTCAAGCACAGATAGAGACTCTACCTTCAATGCTGAGAAACAAATTTAGGTTCCATGCTCAAATTTTCTTGAATGAAGTCCAATATCAACTTGGCAACAGAACTTGGCTTTTCCACATGAGGAAGGTGACCACAGTCTGGTATTTGGCGTAGAATTGCATTGGGCAATTCGCAGTGCATTCTCTGCGTCATATAATTCAAAGAGCCACACAAATTAAAAATTTTACATGTTAAACAGAATGAAGATGGTCATGTGGTACAAAGATTCAATTCAAGGTCAAAAGAAATAATTGATGAGAAACTTTACCACCATCAATTATTCAATTTTATTAAAAACCATAGATATCTCTCACTTATCTAGTGCTTTATGTCTACAAAGAGTGAAGTTTAGCAAATGCTAACCACTGCAAACTTGCTGCTAATAATCTGGTCATTCTCACCCCATATGATAAGTGTATTCTGTTTCACCTGCACAACATATATGCAAATAGCATGAAAAAAAGAATTTTTGGTATTTCCAAGAAACTAAGTACAGAATTTACTGATGAATGCTAGACACAACAGAATAGCAGCTGCTTAAAAACTTATTAGAAAACTAAAGCAGCTTCTTCCAGCATAACACTAATGCAAACATGTTGGACAAGGATGTCTCACTCAATATGTACACTGAATCCAAAATACACCTTTTCCTGGAAATATGCTCAGGTTCGTCAAATGCTCCAGTGCATGTATAGTATTAGAGAGTCAAAGATAATCTGTCATTGTCAAAATTTGGGAGGCCTTTAGCAGGGAAATCCTAAGAGAACTACCCTAATATTAGCGGAGGCGGAATAAGCTGATATATGATCAGCTATACATAAACTAAAAAGAAGGATAAGACCATTGAACAGAATGAGGTTTGTAGCAACATCTATTCTAGTCTTCCTTGAGCTCCATTTTCTGTTTTCATTTGTTCATTGTCAATATATCCGTAATTGAAGCTGGAAATGAGGATGGAGAGAAACTGGAGAAGCTGCGTAAACATATGATAGTCAAGATGCCAAAGATGAAGTTTTGTCTGCCACTAAGCAATATCCAGATCATTCAACATGATTATTTTTGTGACTGTTGAAGAAAATAAAAATATATTGAACTTTCTTAAATTATAAAGTAAGTATATAAACATGCGTTTATATAGATTGAAATAATAAAATAACATAAAACTATAGATTAAAATAATAAAGTAACATAAACCAGGAATTATCATAAACTTAGGAATGCTCATGAGCTTAAGGAACCCTTAACAAACTAGAAAAAAACTAATAATAAGTCTAATTTTAATTCTAACAGTGATAATGAGAAACTAATATAACCATGGAAGAAAGATGTCTAACCAACTATCATCGATTAAAAAAAAAAAAAAGTCTTTTAAATGCTCTCATGTATACAGCTGTAAAAATGCCTTGAAGTTTTTTGCAAGTATCCAGCCTTTATGCAGTTATGCAATATTTTTACACATTGGCATACAAAATGGCTTCACCATTCGGTCTAGAGTTCTAACATTGGTCATTTTACATAAGCAAGATGAAGGGTATCTGAAGCTTGTTCTCTTAAATGGAAAAGCCATTTGCACAAACCTTGTCTATTTGAGCACTGACATCATAACCGCCACTAATCATAAAATTTACTGTTGCATCCTCCCACCATGGATATAAACAATGTAAACGGCCAACCTGGATAGAGTTGGTAAAATGAAGATGGCGTTGGAACCAACTTCACCAGTTAGGAAAAGAATAACATGGAGAATAAACTAATTGACAAGGGAATAGTATGGTTGGTACTAGCTTGAAAAAAAAAAATACTTACATTAGTCCAATCTAAGCTGGTACTGAAGGATAGACGGTTGAGAGCCAAAACATTTGCATATAAGCGTAAAGGAATGCTCTTCAATAAATATACCTGACTCAAAAAGAGCAATCATGGTTATAGTTACAACATAAATGTAATAACCCTAACACAGGAAAATGGGATTAACAAAGGCTTTTAGGTTGATAACTAATAGAACCCAGCAGTACTTAATTCTCTCTCTCTTTTCTCTCCCCACAAAACCCACCCCTCCTCCCAAACACACACACATAAAACTTGTGCTGGCAGTTCTGTGAAGCAAATGGCAGAGGTTGTTAATCTCATCCTGGGAAGCTGTACAAATATATTTCATGCGTGAAAATTGCTTGATTCATTCCTTATCATCAATATGACTTGGTGCTTTGCCTATCTTTGGTATGGAAGGCATTCTTAATGAATCAAATGCATGAATGACAACATTTAAAAGAAAAAAATATGTCTTTAAAAGAAAAAAATATGTCCAATATTGTTAGGAAACATGCAGCATAGACCAAATGCAGCTTTAATCAATGTTCTTAGAATTTTCTCTTGCTCTTCATGGCCATCTTAACTATATCAATAAAGACTTGACCCTAGGTGGAATTGAATGATGAAGATTGGCTTATGTAGACAATCACAGAAGGTTGGTTTCAATGCTTTTATGTGTCAAGCAGACGACTTACCCCGGCATAGGCTACTATTCGCGGTAGCTTTGTTAGGTTTCCAGTTCCTTCTGCATATACACTTGCATCAATGAAGACCAAATTTTCCACCTAAAAGATGAGTCAAGAGTTATAACTTCCTAAAACATAAAAGGATATTAGTAAAAACTTTAATCAAGATATAACTAATAACTTCTCCTCATATGATTTAAGACATCTTATCCTAACCTCAATTATGTAGAATACTTACAGCTTCAGGATGGTTGACTGCAAAGTCAACAGCAATGGCAGCACCAAGGCTCGGTCCAACCAGTATCATGGGCCTTTTGATGTAGGTCTTCCAAAGCTAAGCCAATATAGAACAAATAAGTTTTGGTCTCAAGCATAATATAAACAAGAAGAAATAATTACTAAAAAGTAGTTTAATTTTTTCACGCAAACACTGACCTAGAAAACGAAAAAACACTAAAACTTGATAGATTAATTCTGTGTGTACTAACGAAGGTAACAGTAAGCAAAACCAAGAGTGACAGATCAGCAAAAGCTAGCTCATAAAGTACATAGAAATCAAGAAAAAATAAGGCATCACATAGTTGCTACACATTACATTTCTGACGCATGTCATACCATTAGCTTCCAATATGTAATTAAAGTTGGTAGAAGAATTTCTTTGATACAGAAGCCAAGGAGAGAAGAACCTCTTCAGACAAAAAATAAATATATAAAGAAATTACCTGATAGAAGTGCTCACGCTTGGATGCCACATTACATGGTGGAAGTCTTTCTAACAAGCACAAAAGGCAACAGCAGAAAAATATATCAATAATAAAACAAAAGTAAAAAAGACTAAAATCTAGAGGTCACCTAACTCTCCTATAGCTGAGGCATATAAAACAAACCTAAATCAGAGAAACCCCAACCAAGAATATCAACAGCCCAAGTCTCCAAACCAGCCTCTTCGAGTAACGGAAAAGTATATCTCCATTCTAAACAGGAACTGGATAATAAGATGTTGTGAACTCTACAGACAAATTAATTGGCAATGTTTCCGAAAACAAAGATGCATCTGGAATATGACCTGTCAAAGCCATGTAGGAGAACCACTGGACTTGTCTTGCTCTGTATCAATGGCTTCACTAGACTACTCATTATACAGCTCTCTGAGAAGTTGACCTGCATTGTCCATATGGCTTAGAGGGAGCTGGGACATGTACACAGTAGTATTTCTTCGAAAATAAGTTGATTAAACTTGTAATAAGGTAACTTATGAAGTTAGAGCCAACCAAATCAAAAGTAGAGTTTCTCCAGCTTGACAGAAGAATAAAATTTAAAATGTTAATACTGGTTCAAAAGTTATCAGCATATATTTGGTACAAAACAATTACGACTGTGCCTAATGATCGGATTACAGCCAAGAACTTGTTCAAAACAATACCAATTACAAGTGACTATATTCAGAACTATAGCGAACAAGCAATTTTCCTCATGAATATAGCCTTAACCATAGTGAACAAGCAATTTTCTTCATTAACAGTTGCCAAAATCCATATAACATGATCGTTTTCCATGTATCATTTATGATGATGAAAACTTTCTATAACAAGAGAATAAGGCAAAATTACAAGAATAATCAAGTTTCTAAGCGTTAACAAACTACAATTTAAGAATATACAAAGTTATATGGTGCCAATAGTCGATTGCCGATTCATGCTAAAAGTTTTGCTCAGTTCAGTATAAGAAATATGAAATAGTAAATTACATTAATTTTTCTTTTCTTTTTCAAAATTTTCTTAGCAAGCAAACAGATAGCAGGCGTAAAATACAACCGTCTATCCAAACAAAGAGCGTAATAAGATGCGCGCAATTGAAAACAAATATTCCTCAAACTATATAAATAAAACAGTATTAGAAAAAAAAAAGTGAGAATTACGTCTACGGGAAGCCTCTCAATTCTCGTGGCGAGCTTACGAGCGAAGGGGTCTTTGATATTCTCAACTTCTTTCGGTAGGAACGAAGGAAACTTCTCGGCCAAGACTTTGAACCTCGTTTTGTTTGCGCATTTTGAGACAAATACTGCAGAGGTAGCTGTGAAGGCGAGCATCTTCGTCACCTGCAAGGAGCAATAGCATCCCCTGTTGCTAAGCAAACGGATGCTCGCTTAGTTATTTGTAGTGTTATCGTGTTATGGCGTGTTTGCCTGGAGTGACCCAAGCGGGAGTGGATAGTGGATACCCCGCCACAAGCCTTTCTTTACGCGAAATGTAAGCGCGTGTGTAATTGACGCTTTGTGTTCTGAAACTTTTACTGGAATTTCTCCTCCCGCCATTCTGAACCGCCCAATTTGGCCGTTGGTCCAGTGCCTCGAACTGGCTGTGACATATTTTCCTTCCCCACATTGTTTATAATAGCAAACCCTTCTTTTTTTTTTTAAAGATTTAAGCAAAACCAACTTTTATATTACAAAATAAAAAATAACCACACGGTAAACTTCCCCATATTGTTTATAATAGCATTTCTTTTAAGAATTTAATCAAATATAATCAACTTTTATAGCACAAAATAAAAAAAAAAATCGCACGAGAAAATGTTATTAACAAATAGACATTCGTTAACTTTTTATACAAGTTTTGATAAATATGGTCAAAGGAACATTTTACTAAAAAAAGTGGACAGATTAGGAGGTCATTTTTTATTTTATGGGATAAATAGTGGACAGATTCCATTAAAACTATTTTTCATTCAAAAACTTTTTATTTACAATTTCTTTTATGAAATAATAACAATAAATAAATTAAATTATTTTTTTTTATTTATTAAAATACACTTTAATTCACACAAAAAATATAAATAAATAGAAATAGAGAAATTAATTTTAATAAAGTGATAAGCCGCTTACAGAAAACTACAAACTCATGTAACAAAATATCATATACTTGTCATACAATCATATTATATTGAAAAATAATTTATATCATAATAAATAGATAAAAATAACATTTTAATTTATTATTGTTATATATTGTTCTATCGGTATTTCAAAATACTACTATCCCACCTTAATTAGTAACAAGTTGTACGAAAATGTTTATATATAGAAATACTTATAAAATAAATTAATAAGCTAGTATAGAGAATCCCCTCACTTATAAGATGAGCGAACCCAAGCTGAATTTTAAGGCTCATTTCGAGATGTCAAATACTTGGCTAATCAACGACGTTATAAATACAATTTTTTTTTTGAAGAATATAAAGTGATTGTTACAAAATAATGTTAAGTGTATTAATTCTTAATTTGAGTTTCTATATCGACTACTTGGTTAATCAATGACATTATAAATACAATTTTTTTTGAAGAATGTAAAGTGATTGTTACAAACTTATGTAATAATAATGTATCATTAAACGTAATATATTCTAGATAAAATTCAATGGCGCATGTGTCCCAAATTCAAATAGATAATTTAATTTTAGTTCTCTAAGCTATTAAGAAATGTTCTCTAGTTAAGTTATTTAATGTATTTTCATTTTTTAATACGACACAATATATATACAATCTACTGAAATCGAATACTCACTAATCAATGACATTATAAATACAATTTTTATTTTAAGAATGTAAAGTGAGTATTACACATTTATTTAATAATAATGTATCATTAAGTGTAATATATTTTAAATAAATTCAATGGCGCATGTGTCCCAAATTCAAATAGATAATTTAATTTTAGTTCTCTAAATATTCTCTAGTGAAATTATTTAATGTATTTTTATTTTTGAATATGACACAATATATGTACAATCTATTGAAATCGAATACTTAGCTAATCAACGACGTTATAATACAATTTTTGTTTTAAGAATATGAAGTGATTGTTACAAATTAATGTAATAATAATGTGTGATTACCTGTAATATATTTTAAATTTAATTCAATGGTATAGGTGTCCTGAATTCAAGTAGATTATTTAATTTTAGTTCTCTAAGCTTTTAAGAAATGTCCTCTACTTGAGTCATTTAATGTGACTTTCTTTTAATACTACACAGATGTCCCCTAGTTGAGTTATTTAATGTGACTTTGTTTTAATACTATACAATTCATTTACAGTATATCAGACTTATTGGGAGTTAAGATTTTGGATAACTATTATTATAAAGCATTCTAAAAATGTATTCACATAATTACTTAGATTTTTGCCTTCACAAGTCATTGAGAATGAGAGAGAAGTCTACCTATATTGATGATATTTTTTATATAAATCACTCTATTTTAGAGATAATAATTTAGATAAACAAATCGTATTTAAGCAAACATGAATACAGTTTATTTATTATTCATATAACGTGAATACAATTTGTGTAATATGAATATAATTCGTTTATTTAAATATAATTAATTTAGATATAATTATTTGTTTTTTATTTAATTAATCATATTTTAAATAAACAAACGAGTTATAAATACAAATATTATTATTCGTATCAATTTTTTTAAATTGAAAATTTGTTTAATTCCATCGCGTTCATATATAATAATTATGTCATGTACTTTGCCAACCGTACTTAATGATTTCAATCAATACATTAAAATAACCAAATTAAACTCAATTCGTAGTGATATTGTATTGTAACGAATAAAATCAAATGGAGCCATCTTAACTTATATAGCAACCTGTAATCCAAACACAACCCTTATCTCTCTTCGCCCTTACTTGCTTTCGTTTTTGTTTTAAGTTCTCTGATTCTCCATCTTTTTGTAGGGTAATTAATTTGCTTCCGGTTTTCTTCCTTTTAATTTGAAATTTCTTTTTAGGTTTTGCATTAATTTTTTTTTTTTTGGTTATGTTGTCTGTTTATTTATTGGTTGATCTTAAGTTGATCTATGATACTTGCAAGGTCATAAATAATATTTTTTTGCTTTTGTTGTTGAAAATGAATTTCTGTATCTAGGTTTGCGTCAACGCAAGACTTGTTTAGGTTGGGTTTTTGGAGAATCGCTCATTCTATTTGATGTCGTTGTATTTATTGAATATTTGATTGAGCTGAGTTAACCAAGGATTTTGATTGTGGTGTTTGGTTATTTAGGGAAATAAATAAGTCTTAAAAACAGTTATGCAGATTATTGTTAGTTAGATGACTAATTTTGTCATAGTAAATAAGCACTTCAGTTCAAGATTCATGCTAGATAGTAGTATTCTATAACAAAAGGAAAGAAAATTGGTGAGTTAGTGGATAATGGAGAAAAATTGTAATCTTAATTTGTAAACAAGAAATCCTTGAGGATCTTGCTTACTCCTTTTTGTCTCAATAGCACTAGCAATTACAACAGAATTCGGGAAGTATCTAGTAGAGTTCTAGTTTACCTCAAATGAGATTGCCAATTTCAATTTCCTCCTCCCGCAAGGATTCTAACAAGTAACAGTCTTACTAACCTAATGATATTACACCAATCTTTTCGACCTGAACATACTTGACCGCACGATGATCGACCATAATCTTTCCTAAGTTGATTCGAATAGAACACACTAAAACTGATCAGGTGCTGGATTGATTGGCACGAAACCCATAATTTCACAGGCCGATGCTATCCTTTTAAACAAATGGTAAGAAATAATACCTATTTGTCAAATGACTTGCTCGAAACTTGACTTAAGTCTTTGAATATTATTTTTTAAACAATAAATATATAGATTTCTTTTGATCTATGAATGGCTTTAAATGATGGCCTTGTTATATTATTACTGGCTCATATGCCATGTTATTTGGGTGCAATGAATAAATGGCAAATGAAATTATTTTCAGCAAATTGATAGAAATGATACCTGTCAGACATTTTTGGTTTTGGAAATTGATTGTGTAATGACTATTTCATGGTTGAAATGTAAGAAATTTGCTGACTATTGTAAAAATTTGGGTTCGGGTTAGGTTTATAATAACCTTTATAAACCTAACCCAAATTCCAATAAAATGTCATATATATCTGGTCCAGCAAACTCGGATTTGATATTATTCAGGTCGGTCAAAGCTTGGCTTGGTTTAGGTCTGGAATTTACATTTGAATAATATTGGGTAAAAATCCCAGTTTAGGCTCGGCTTATAAAAACCTTAGCCCAAACCTAAATTAATTTATAAAAAATTCTTCTCATTTTATTTAGGTTTGACTTAAACTGGTTTGCTCTGAATTGGTTTGGGGTCGGCCCAACCCAAATTGTATTTAGGATTGGGTTTAACTCTATTATAAATTTCAAGCTTTTCTTGAGCTGAGTTGGGTTCGTATAAAGTTTTTTGCCACCTCAAAATTTGCTATTAAATGACATTTAAATTTGCAACTAGTGTCTATTAAGTAGCTTAAATACAAGAAATGTAGTCATTGAAATATAACAATTATATTTTCTATCTCATATCTTTATTATTATAGGTGAAGTTGTGAGTGAAAATAGTTTTAATTATAAGAGCATTTAGGTCCTTAATATGAAATGTTGAATAATTAACTTAATTAAAAAGATCCTAAGATAATACAAATATTGTATTAGATTTTCATTCTTTATTTATGTTATACTAAAATTTGCATCGGATACGTGGCACAATTTAAAAAAGTATGCGTTGGTTAAAATCAGAAAGGCCATTAACTTGCCAACGGCAAAAGGACATCGACTGAGCATTACATGGTTCTGTGTTGAAAACCATATACTCCAACAAAGGAGATAAATTGGAATACTAAGATAACCACAATAGGTATTATTTTAGCATTTAGGTCCTTAACGGTGATATTGGCTCTACCACGGTAAGGAAAAGCTTTAGACCAGCATAACCTAGAAGAGAATGAGGTGAGACTTAAGGCTCTATTACTACCTCGACGACAAGTGAAAGAAAAGTGGTGTGTAAATAAGTTTTCATTAGTTAAAAGGGAGAAACCTGTTAGCGCACAATAAACATGTCAACAAAGGAATTGGGGAGTTTTCTCTCTCCTCCATCACCATAAAAGTGAGATAATAAAGAAAAAAGTACAATTTTCCAATTTTAAGTCAAAATTCTTGCCAATTTTCTCACTGATTTTCTTTTTCTAAAAGTCTTTCTGTAAAATTTGTAATTTGAGCCAATAAACAATAAACAATACGTTTCGCGAATTAACAAATAGTGATTGTTAAATAAATTTTGCCACGTGTTTTTTTTAAGTCACGGGGTAGAATTTCAATATCAATAATTTCTATTTGACTTTACAAATTTACTTGTTAGGACATTTTAATAATTGCATGAAAAGATCTTACAAAATAAACAATACAAAGGGAGGTTTTTGGGGGACATTGTAAACAATACATGAAAAGATTATTTTGTAATCTCATTTTCATTTCCAAATGAACGCTTGAAATTACATAAATTCGGGGGACATTGTTGCGGGACAAAATGCGTGATCAGTATCAACAAAATATCTAACACTATCATAAAAACAAATATATTTATATACATACATACATTTACTTCTTTTATTATTTATTTTAGTTAATAAAAGGATCTTTAGATAAGAAAGAAAGAAGTAAATAAAATGTAGGGGAATGTTTAGATTTTGAGAGGTTGTATCATCGAATTTAATTAAAATATTGAACTGAATCGAACAGTTCGATTTTGTTTGATTCCTTTTGGTTGCGATTTAATTTGATTCGGCTGCGTATTTCTTTCAACGCCTAACAGGCCATAACGAATATCAGTTGATTCCCAATACTGATAGCAATTCAAACATACAATATCTACGGCATAGACGTGGTCATATTTATAATGTTTTTGTAAGTGTAAGTTGTCCCCGTATGCCCACATCGCCCACACTTGTATGTATCCTTTTTATCTCGTAAAAGATCAGCCTTGCGTTTAGCTCAAGATTTCTCTGCCATAATAGCATTCTCTTCTTTTATCTGTTGATTGTATAATTGCATTCGATCACTAAGCATCTCTTCAGTTCTCATTTTAAGAAGAGCCTCAGGACTTACTTCCCCAAGAAGAACTTTTCTGCGGAAATCTGGGTGTGGGTCATCGAGGAGTGATAGTATATACTTCTATACTTAATCTCATAGCTTCCAAAGATTGCACCCCCAGTTTTCAAACAATACAGACTCCACCGCAACAGCAACTCGAATTGGATCACATTCCTTCACTACCTCATCATCAAACTCAGGGGAAACCTTGGAAAGTCTTTGATGAAGTTTTTCCCTCACCTTATCCCGAAAGTAATCATTGCATCTAATCATACAAGTCAACTTCTTCTTCTTCTTCTTCTGGGAATCAAGAACAACATGATGACTTTCTGATCTACTTACCACTTTCTTGGAGCAGCTTGGTGTGCTATTCTGATCCTCATTCTCCACCTTCGCGGGCTGAAACTCACCTCTCTTCATTTGGTCGAGGAACATGTTTCTCCACAAGACAATCATGTTGGAAGCAAGATCCTGGATTTTCTTCCTCGGATGTTTTGTCAAGGGTAGAATATGACTTACAAGCTGAAATTAATCAAATAAATAATTAATATACCTAATTAGGAGTTAGAAATAAAATTATCTCAAATTTCATTCCATATATATATATATATATATATTACATTACATGCAAAATTAGGATAATGAAGGAACAATTACACGTGTGTGGAAGCAAGAAGTTGACAGTTGATTGGAGATTTGTTGAGCTGATCCAAAGCATCAATGCAATGTGCTTCCTCCATCTCTCCTGCTGCATGTGCCCCTCTTTTTGCAGCTTCACACAACTTCATGACCTTTTTCTCCATTGTTTCTGAGTTTTCCTAATTAAAGAGGACAAAATAAAATAAAAAAAAAAAATCCGGTAAAAATGCGTTTTGACAGATGAAAATCGATTATTCTTGTTGAAATGAAATTCGGTTAACCACTTATTTATACAACCTAAACAAGACGAATGTCGATTTCAAACAGGATTCTATTTTAACTAAGAATCTTCAAGCCTAATCCTAATTCAATTATGATTACAAAAGGAAACAATCGAAAACCTTAGATGAGCCGTTAAATTAAACTACATCAATTCGATTGATTTTTAGGGAAATTTTTTTTAATATCAAAAATAATATATGATTAAATAAAGATAAAGAATGGAGAAATAAGAGAAGCCGAAGGCCGAGTACAACAAAATAAAACAACTGCATGAACAGCAGTTGGATGAGGCAACAGCAGCTTAAAATAAATCATTAGCAGCAGCAACAAAGGACTTCCAGCAGCAAACAAAGGTTCCCAGCCTCAAAACCAACAGCAAGTGATGTTTAGGGAAATTATTCCAATCCCATAGTAAAATTATCCAAAAATTTACATTTTCATTTTGAACGGTTTTAAGCTCGTAGACTAGAGAGAACGTTGAGAATGAGTCCTGATTATCTAATTTCTTTGTCAAAAAAATTGGCTTAATTTGATGTATTAGGATTAATACCATTATTCTTAAATTCATCCAGTCACAATATAGCACAGAGAAATAATGACCAAATTGCAATATACATCATCAAACACCATACAGACGAATTTGAGGTTAATTAATGTTAAGGTGATTGATCCCTTGTATCCAATTTTGCAAACAAATTAGACTATCCCCTAGAGACGATATGCTAGGTATTTTATTTCCAGTAAGATTTAAATTTATTCAGTTAGCTAATAAATTTTATTTAGTCAGTCTTTGAAGTTTGTGAGTTAATAAAACTATATATTTAATTTTTATTTAGAAAATAAATTTATTAATTTTATTTTAATTAATTATTAAAATTTTAATTATAAAATAATATTATCCTTAATTATAATATATTAAGATAAGCCAAAGCCTTCAAATTAAATAACCAACTCAAACAATCCTCCAAACCCATGTTAACCCAAATCCTAGCATTGAGGACTAAAATATTGGGAACGGGTAAATTAAAGGATTATATATATATATATATATATATGTATGTATGTATGTATACATATTTGAATTTATTATGTGAATACTACTATTGACTAACAGATCTGGATGCATAAATAAATAATAAATGAAAATATATTATAATTAATTCATGATAATTTACTCTTAAGGAATTACAAAACCCCATAGAGGAAATGTTGCTGCTAAGCGAGTAGCTTCCTTGACAACAGATTGATAGAGCTCGGACTCTCTAAAAATCAATTCCGTAGGAGTTCCAAGATACCTATCTATACAAGGATCAATAATGATCTTCTCCAAAAGTTTACCATTCTCAATCAAATATATCACAAACTCAGAATCAGTTGTTTGTCCAGCGAATCCTACGAATTTCACCACCCTAACGCTTAATTCGCTGTGCCTTAAATATGGGTGATTCCTGACGCATTGTCTCATTACAGATGAGGGCTCTATCGGCCAAGACACCTGATAACTATCAGAATTAATAAACTCACCAACTCAACGAAACAATTAATATACATGCATATTATATGTATTAATTCACCTTCAGCGTAAATTTGTATAACGAAGGAAATGCTTTCAAGTAAGCAGCACAAGGAAGGAGGGAATGATCATCTTCTATTCTCATTTTTATTTCCAAATGCTTGAGATTACATAATTCAGGGGTATTGTAACAGACAGCTCCGGGTATCTGCAGAGACAACTTAATTATGTAATTATAATGCATGATTATATATATATATATATATATATAAATGCACACATATATTCTTTTCTTCCAGGTCCAATTCAAGTGTATGTAGTTGCACAAGTAAACTTGAAAGAAGCTGCTGCTGCTGCTGCTGCTGCTGCTGCTGGTTGTTATTTATGATCATGTATTCCCAAAAATCCCAGCAAAAACACACCTCAGCAAGATTTGGAACATTTCTAAAAGAAATAGGGATCTTTCGTTTTCCCCCATATTCAAAATATATGAGATTCGGCGCATTATCAATTTCAATATATTGCGACACCGAAAAATAGAGCTTCAGGTACTTCAACTCGAGATCATGAGATGGACCACCGGAAACTTTAAGCTTCTTGACAGGCATTGACCGCTGACCACTTAACACTTGGAGTAAGGGACAGTGGGACAACAAATTCTCAAGAACGTCTCCGGTTATGTCTACAAGGCTCAAACTTAGGGATGTAAGAGTGCTGAAGCTGGAATACGGAACAATATCATGTGATGGAAAAGTACACCGTCCCTCACCCGAATATACTGTAAATACAGTGAAATCCAACTCTAGTTTTTTCACCCTCTTTTCAACTGCACATTTAATCCAATTATCGGCATAGGCTTGGGAGCTGACGTCACAACGAATGCTTAACTGTTCAATACTTGATTGACCTTGGAGTGAACTCAACACTTGATTCACCCAAATCACAAACTTAAACCTTTTTACCTCAAATGAACCCCTTCCCACATCATAACATTTGAATGGATATGGTAACATTGCGATTTGATTGTCGAAGATTAAACGACCTGTAAAAGATCTTCACAAATATTTTCATCTACTCGATAGTAAGCTGGTCCTTGCAGCTTCCTTTATGGTCAAACGAGACAAGATATTAATAAGAATATCATCAGATAGTTTGCTAATTTGCTTCAAAGAGAGACGGGTCTCGACCCCGCGGCGGGCGGGGGCCGGCGACGCTAGCTCGCGCTCGCGCGTCGGCCCGCCCCCGCGAGTTTCTTCACGAGTTCGCGGGTCGTTCTGCTGGGCAGGTTTCGACAATGATCCTTCCGCAGGTTCACCTACGGAAACCTTGTTACGACTTCTCCTTCCTCTAAATGATAAGGTTCAGTGGACTTCTCGCGACGTCGCAGGCAGCGAACCGCCCGCGTCGCCGCGATCCGAACACTTCACCGGACCATTCAATCGGTAGGAGCGACGGGCGGTGTGTACAAAGGGCAGGGACGTAGTCAACGCGAGCTGATGACTCGCGCTTACTAGGAATTCCTCGTTGAAGACCAACAATTGCAATGATCTATCCCCATCACGATGAAATTTCAAAGATTACCCGGGCCTGTCGGCCAAGGCTATAGACTCGTTGAATACATCAGTGTAGCGCGCGTGCGGCCCAGAACATCTAAGGGCATCACAGACCTGTTATTGCCTCAAACTTCCTTGGCCTAAATAGCCATAGTCCCTCTAAGAAGCTGGCCACGGAGGGATACCTCCGCATAGCTAGTTAGCAGGCTGAGGTCTCGTTCGTTAACGGAATTAACCAGACAAATCGCTCCACCAACTAAGAACGGCCATGCACCACCACCCATAGAATCAAGAAAGAGCTCTCAATCTGTCAATCCTTACTATGTCTGAACCTGGTAAGTTTCCCCGTGTTGAGTCAAATTATACCGGAGGTTAAAGAGCCGATGTTATCAACTGGACAGTAAAGTGCCCCATTAACATAGTTTGCAACCTGCAAATACATTACAATCATAAAATTACGGCGATAGGTAATATCAAAAACATGCAAGCATGCATAAACACATTGTTCCTGCAAGTACAGTTTTGTATTCAGCGGAAACATGGCTTCATACAAAAAATCCGCAAAAGCTCAGGCTTGTTTGCACACAAAAACCTGAAGTTGAAAACCCAACTTTCTTTGAAATCCATTCACCTTAAGTTGAATCATCTGAATACACAATGAATGCAACTATTTACACTTTGTTTGAAAGCCAGACAAGTTTTGCATAAAATTGTAAAATTCAATCAATAAATTAATAAATTCTAGTCAAGAAAATTTTGACAAAGAGTACCCCAATATTTTCAATCTCAATTTCTGAGGAAATTTAGATGCAGGCATACCATTAGGAAGTCAGAAGTCCCACTGTTCTAATTATCATCAGTATAGTTTCCAGAGATGCCAAAGAAATCAGTGAAACCACCTCCAGTCTGGCTTTGAGTTATTGTCCCCAAAGTCCCCAGAACGCCCTGAGCCAATGTGACCAAAATCACTTGAATGCTCTGATCTAACGAACTCCCCCAAGTCCACCTGAACGATTAAAGCCACAACCACTGAAGTTCCCAGGTCGGTTCGTATTAGAACTGAAACTGCCAGAACTCGGTCCCCCCAAATCCACCACCTTGACCAGTGTACAAACTGTTATAAACAGTAAAATGGCCAAATCCAGGACTTCTGTACCGTCCTGACTGGCCAAATCCAGAGTTCCCTGGACGACTGGGACGACCAAAACCCATATCACCGTATTGACGATGTCTCATACCTCCATAGTTCCCAGACCGGCTACCCATGTCCTTGAACATGTCTCACCTCCTTCAACAGCAATCCTTGGAAGCTTTAAAATCAACAAGTAATCAGACAATAGGCCCAATTTTATTGTTATTATCCTTTCTAGTTTGTACTGCGACCTTGTAAGTTCTCTCTCTCTCCCTAATTTTCAGAAAAGTACTTTGTTAAAAAAGACAGTGACAGAGCATGCACGCATGAGTGTCTCTGGGCGTGCGAGCGAGAGAGAGAGAGAGAAACCTGTAATAGACTTCCAGTATATAGAGAAAACTACTAGAAAGCTGGAGTGATTTCATTCAATAGAAACCGCAACACAATCAAGTGACTTAACAGATAAAGACATGCTGCATACATATTACGGTCGAGACTCAAGATTGAATACAGTTATGTATTTAATTGAATATCTATGCACAAGGAAGCCAGCAAAAGGAAACTATACTTTCAGTGAGCCTGGCTCATTTGGCTCAAATTGAGCCTAAAATTATGTCGTTCCTAGTATTCTTGCTTGCATGCTTTTGACTCCACCTTGTATTTTTCACATGCACAACACTCCATAGCCAGACCAAAATTGCAACAGGACTGAATCGAGTATAAACCTTATGAGAAAACCAGAAAGGCTAATTTCAAAACACTTCATTAAAAGGACCACCCAAAAAAAACGTAAAAAAAAAAAAAAAACTACTGATAGAGTGAGATTAATAGAATGCCCATTTGTCCTTCTAGTTCCTATAATAGTCATGCAGTAGCTTCCTGCTAAAAGAACTCAGTAGTTTCAAGACAATCACTAATAGCACACAAGAAATATACAGCCTCAAATTCAAATCACTCTTGAAATCTGAAGAAAACGGGTTGATGAGACATAAGAGCCCACAGCTAGAGCATAGTCGGTGAAGGACACGAAAAACTGAGTCAAACCCAGTAAAATGAACTTGGTACTGCTTAAAGAAATACAATCCTCTAATTCCTTAATGGAATAAGGACAGCATATTGAGGGAAAATTTGGAAAATTAAAAATGGTGAATCTATTTATTGGTACTAGCCCATTGATAATGAAATTTCTCATAGACTTATATATCAACTTATCAAGCACCTTAACATCATTTCATGAACAAACATTGATAACCTAATAACAATGATGAAGCATTTTCTAAGAAAACAAAATCATAATAGAGCTTAACTGCTAACTAATATTATAGGTTTTCTTCAAAGACAATACTGTTTACTTCTATGCTCCTAATAACCTATGAGAAAAAAAAAATTGACATGGGTTCTTCTCATCACCATTAAGGCTTTTTAAACTTGATTTCCCTATAAGCTCCTATAGTTCACAAAACATAAGAGTTGTTAATGATAATTGATTAATTAAATTAAGGACATGATTTTTTTTTTTTCCTTGATTTTAATAATCAATATTATTATGTTTTCCTTCTTTGATCATAATTTCTTTCCCTTTATATATTTTGATTTCTTTTCATAAATGTTGTACATAAATATGTAATATTTATTTCGTTTTATTTTGTCTTGTAAAGTCTATATAAAGGCCATTATTATACATCAATATATTTAAGAAATAAAAATCGATTTCTTCACATAGGATCAGAGCCAAGTTTGGCTTAGTTTTCAATTTTGATTTTCCTTCTAGTCATAACTCTGGAATTTTGCACCTCGACACTGTCAGCAGGAGTGCCTCACTGCCACCTTTCGCAACTGTACATGTACCCCACGCACTGCCTATAGCAGTTGCGCGTGTGACTCACGCGTCGCCCCACCTCGTCTGTCGTTTGTAGCACTGCCAGTGCCTAGAGCTTCAGAATCCACTGGCCAATCTATTGGTGGTCCTCGTTTCCCCACACGTGCTGTCATTCGCTTACACCAAGAGACCCATTCTCTGATTTTGTCGTACCCCAATTCGGCCAACTGTCAACGAATGAGTCATCACTGCTACTTCCAATCAACTCAAAACAAGCTAGCCATTCTCACCGTGGTTTCTATTCATCGTTTTTTTTTTTATCATCGTTTGTTACGGTCAAACTTGAGTCAAATCTCAATCCATCGCCCTTTGATTCGTTGTTCACTGGCGAGTGAGTTGTCACCGCCACCTTCATTCGGCTTAGAACCAACCACCCAACTTGCTTATGACCTCAGTTTCCTATTTTCGGCCATCCACTGTCACGGGTAAACCAAAGTCCGAATTGATTCTGTTGTTCTTCGATCGGACTGTTTTCAGCAATTTCTTGTCACTGTTTCTCTGAAATCATGGATAGGTCAAATGTCTCTCACCCTATTCATATCTAGTTAGATAGACATAATTATGTACTATAGGCTCAAGCAATGTCCAGTTTTCTCGAAGGATGTCATCTTTAACGGTATGTTATTGGCCATATCACTGAACTTGTCAAAACTGACGATGACACTGATGAAAAGTTCGCTAACTGTTTGGAAGAATGGGATAGTAAAGATCGTCAAATTATTATATGGCTTCGTAATACTTTTATCCCCTTTATCCATCTATAATTTGGGAGATTTGAGACAGTCAAAGCACTATGGGACTTTCTTGCTAATCAGTATACTGCCACTGATATATCACACCAGTATTAGATTCTACACAAGCTTCATCAGATACGCTAAGAGCTCGGACAGTCTATCTCTAATTTTCACTTATAGATACAGTTTTTATAAGACCAACTATCACTTTCAGAACCTAAATGGACAACCTCTGAAGATGCAGCGAGATTTACCACTTATAGGGACCAGCAAAGGTTAATTATGTTTTTTATGACCTTACGAGATACTTTTAAATCTACTAGAGCTTTCCTTTTTCACCAAAAACCTTTGCCTACTTTTGATGAAGCTATTGATATGCTTGTCTTCGAAAAAACTCGGCTTGCTCCTCTACAACCACCTCGACTTGAAACTGTTCTGGCTACAACTTCAGCTTCTCAGCCTGTTCATACAGTAAGCTGTAACTATTGCCATAAGACTGGTTACTAGGTACTCAATTGTCCCATCAGGAGATACAAAATTTGTCATAAAGTTGGTTCTCAACATTTTGCATAAGACTGTTTAAATAAAAGAAGACCAAATCATCTTTCACTACTGTTGGCTGCTACTACTGATAACACCAATGACTGTCCTATCTCGTCATCCCTTACCACCAATGATCTCGCATCGCTCCTTCATCAACTTTTGGAGAAATCTGGTAATCCTCCCAATTTAACTTACTCAATTCCCTCAAGTATATCCTCTTGGTACTTTGATTCTACGTGCTACAATCATATAACCGTCGACTCTACTCTTTTCTCTTCTAAATCTCCTGTTCAACATTTTTTTTGCCATTCAAATGGTAAATGGATCTACTAAGCATTTTAGTCACTTAGGCTAAATCAACTTATCTAATCTCTTTTTACCTAACACTTTCCTGATTCCCCATCTCACTCTCAATCTTTTGTCTGTTGGTCAATTACGTGATCTTGGTCTTCATGTTCTTTTCACTACTTCTGGTTATCGTATGCAGGATCCGTAGACAAGTCAGACGCGTGGGATGAGTCGTAAAGTTAGACGTCTGTTCGAGCTCATTAGTCTTCATCTGCCATATATATGTCACTCTATTCCTCTGCCTGTTGCCTTCACAACTTCTGTCTCTTTCTTGAGTCTCTAGCACTTTCGCCTAAGGCATATCTCACTCGGTCGTCTGTGTTCACTTGCTTCTAGTGATGTTCTGGGTACTGTGTCCCATGACAAAATTGATTGTGTCTTTTGTCAATTAGTAAAACGTACTACTTTACTTTTTAATAATAATGACTCTATATCTACTGCTCTATTTGATCTCATCCATTCTGATATTTGGAGACTTTCACCTAATGCAACTATGGGCGAATTCAAGTATTTTATCATTTTTATTGATGATTATTCATATTATACTTGGATATATTTTATAAAGCACAGATTAGAATTGTCTAAAATTTATTGCGATTTTGTTAAAATGATTCAGACACAATTTTCTTGTTCTATTAAAATTTTTCGCACTGATAATGCTATGGAATATAGGGATTCTGAGTTTCTAACTCTTTTGCAAACCAATGGGATTATTTGTTAATGCTCATGTCCTATCATATCCCAACAAAATGGTCAGGCTAAATACAAACATAGATATATCCTTAAAACTGTTCGTGCTATTCTCATTTCTACCTCTTGTCCAAAACGTTTTTAGAAAGACGCTGCTCTTATAACTCCTTATATTATCAATTGTTTACCTTCCCCAATCATTGGTAATCAATCCTCCTATGAGCGACTATATATGACTCCTCCTAACTATAATCTTCTTAAAGTTTTTGGTTATGCTTATTTTGTCTTTATACACCCTTATGAGTATACCAAATTAGAACATTGAGCTCATTTATGTTGTTTTCTGGGATATGGCATTGAACATAAAGGTTATAAGTGTTGCGATCTTATGTCTAATCGACTCTGTATATCTAAACATGTAGTTTTCTGGGAACATAAAATGTTCTTCTTTATTTCTAGTTTTCGTTCTAAATCTAATGTTACTCCCTTCTTTACTTATTATTCTATAAACTTGTTTCTTGATAACATTGTTACAGGTAATTCAGATGAATCTTAACAGATATGTCCACTACATTACTGCCTGCTCCTGAGTCAACGACTTCACCTTTTGGGTCCACATCCGATACTTCCATTGTCCCTCTGTCTAACTCTGCTAATCTTCCTCCTTCATCTCATCAATTTAGTCAGGTAAGACAACTTTCTATTAGATTTCGAGATTATCACTGTTTTTCTACTACTTTTTTCTTGTATGAGGCCAGTTCTAATCCTATTTGACTGTAAGCAATGGTAAAAGAATCATAGGTTCTTAAAAAATCACATATATGGGATTTGGTTGATCACTCACCTCAAAAACAGTAATTGGCTGCAAATGAGTTTATAAAATCAAGACTAAAGCTGATGGATTTATTGAACGGTATAAAGTCAAATTGGTTGCTAAAGGATTTAATCAGGAGTATGACATTGATTATGAAGAAACCTTTACTCTTGTTACTCGTATGACATTTGTATGAAACCTTTTGACAGTAGCTGCTGTACACCAGTGGACACTATTTCAAATGAATGTTAAAAATGCCTTCCTCAATGGTGATTTCACTAGAGTTGTTTATATGAAACCTCCTTCAGGATATTCCCATCCATCACATAAAGTTTACAAATTTCGTCGTGCCTTGTATGGTCTCAAATAGATTCCTCGAGCTTGGTTTGCTAAGTTGAGCGTTACCATTTAGTAACTTGGTTTTCATTCTAGCTCTTATAATACTGCTCTCTTTATTCACAAAGCAGATCATGGCTGTATTTTTCTCTTATCTTATGTGGATGATATGATCATTACTGGTTATGACGTTGATGAGATATCTACTTTCAAGGCCTCATTCAGCAACATTTTGAGATGAAAGACCTTGGTCATCTTAACTACTTTCTTGGTTTGAAGGTGCTTTTTGACTCTGATGGCTACTATCTTTCTCAGTCTAAATATGTATCAGATCTCCTTGCTCAAGCTAATTTGACTAATAGTAAAATCGTTTCTACTTCACTAGAGCCCAATGCCAAACTCACACCCCTTGACGGCGTTCTACTTAAAGATGTTACCCTTTAGAGACAACTGGTTGGTAGTTTAGTTTACCTCACGGTTACTCGACCTAATATCTCTCCTGTTGTTCATATTGTAAGTCAGTATATGCCTACTCCCCGCTCTCTTCATTATGCGACTATTCTTCACATTTTTCGCTACATTAAGGGCACTCTGTTTTATGGGCTTCATTTCTTTACCCATTCATCTTTAGAGTTACGTGCCTTTTCTGATGTAAACTGGACTGGTGATCCTACTGACTAACACTCTACTACTAGTCTTTATATTTTTCTGGGTGATTCTCTTATTTTTTGGCATTGTAAGAAACAGATCGTTGTTGCACGATCTAGCACAGAAGCAGAATACTGTGCTCTTGCAAATACTACTCAAGAGATTACTTGACTTCGCTGACTTCTTAGTGATATGGGTATTCATCATTTTGGTCCCACTTCTTTTGCTTGTGATAATAGTAGTATTATTCAGATTATTCATAATAATGTCTTCCATAAGCACACCAAATATATTGAAGTTGACTGTCATTTCATTCGTTAGTATATCACTTAAGGCACTATTACTCTTCTTTCAATCTTTTCTTTGGACCAATTAGCAGATATGTTCACCAAAAGTCATCATTCTAGTCGTTTTTGAGATTTGGTGTCTAAACTCAAGATGGCCATCTTGAGTTTAAATGGGACTGTTAATGATAATTGATTAATTAAATTAAGGACACGATTTTTTTTCTTTAATTTTACTAATCACTATTATTATGTTTTTTTTTTTTTCATGATTTCTTTCTTTTTATATACATAAATATGTAATTTTTTTTTTTTTATTATCTTGTGAAGCCTATATAAAGACCATCTTTGTATATCAATATATTTAAAAAATAAGAATCGATTTCTTCACAAGAGTATTAGCTCCTATCAAGTTAAGAGCTAAACACACGAAATTATAAATTATATGGTACATATACAGTTCAACACATTTTTTCTTCTTTCTGAAAATTGAAGTTCTACCACTTTAAGCACGAATGAAAGAAAATAACAACAATTTTATCCATTCATTTTAAACTTTAAGGGGCACCTTCTGATAAAATCAAGGTCACAGGGATAAAGTAGCATACAGCGCTGAATATCATAGCAACAAGCACAGATTCCGGATGACCAATGCACTGGCTCGTCGACCGAGTGCCGGGAAACAGAGAGGTCTTCCTTGTGAGGAACAATTTCCAGTCCCGAATCTGACTGTTCCAATGGAATATAAGGAGGAGGCACATAACCACTTTGGCTTTTCGTCTTTATAGTACAGAAAACCAAATTTAATCTCCAGGTTTTCTTTCAGATGCTTCTGTAATGTTCTCTAAGAAACAATAAATAAATAAATAAATAAATAACCATTAGTAAAAAAAATAAATTTAGAACCAGTAAGATGCAATACAGATAAATCTTTGCATTAATCTCATATCGACAACATGTTGATAACTGATATTAATTTCATATGGTAACCATAGCATAAGTAATTCCAAGTACCAAAGCAAAATAAAAAAAGAAAATCAACGATAGTTATTTCTCAATTGATATGAGTTATGATTGATTAGGGTTTAAGTTTATGCATAATTTAATATTCGCCAGAAAAACACAAATGGAGAGTTTAATTCCATAAATAAGCACTTCAGTTCAAGATTCATGCTAGATAGGAGTATTCTGTAACAGATAGAAAGAAAACTGGTGAGCTAGTGGATAATGGAGAAAAATTGTAATCTTAATTTGTAAATAAGAAATCCTTGAGAATCCTGCTCACTCCTTTTGGGACAGCCATTCTTGCATACTCACAATCTACTCCACATAATAACCAGCTTTTTCTTACGGCATTGCCTGCAGCCAATAGGTATCATAGTGAACTGTTATATATCTGTTTTCTGGTTCCTAATGTTATATATGTGTGTGTGCGTGTTTGTGGTCCTTGTTAGCTCATTCCTTCAGAGTTTGAAAGCAGAATGAGTGACATTATGATTCTTTGGTGATAATGGATTCAATTACGACATTTATATCAATATACCTGCTGGCAATTAACCTTTATATGACTAAGTAGTATAGAATAAGTACTTTACAGTCAACATCCCATTAACTTATCCTTGTGGTGAACGGGTGAGAGAAAGAAAGCTTCACATGAAAGAGAGAGTCTGTCAGCCTAGCCAAAGGTTACTGACCGAAACCGAAACAGAAGTTTGTGGTTTGAGAGCAAAAATTATGACTGAAGCTCATTTAGCTAGAATCTGGAGTGAGCAAATCATCCTTGGCCATCAAACAAAACTCCAATCTTCATCTAAGACTCTTTTTCTCAAAATCAAGCTCAAATGCTATGCCTGACAAATATACACTAATCTTTTAGGCAGTTATGTTTGGAAGAAGAGAAAGCCTGGCATGAGTGACAAGAGCCTGTCAAATTAGCCAAGATATGACTGCCTTGAAACCTTCCACAAGGATTCTGTATTTAAACTACAACTGAAACCTCATTGCAGAGGCAAGGCAAGTCATTCTTGGCTACCAAACAAGACTCTTTATCTTCATGTTAGGCCTCTCTTCCTCTATAATATTCATACCCTGATTAGATGCCATTGTTGTGTCACAAAAGGTCTATATTTATAGCCTTTGAAAAGCATACAGATCAGATGCACATTCGAGAGTTAGTATGTTGACATCAATATGCCTTATTCATTACACTTTTTCCTTAACACTTTTGTGCACCTCTGCATATCACTAAGCTTACCAAAGTGGCATATGTGCTCTTTGCTTGAGATTTTGAGGGACCCGAATGTACATATGCAATGCATTTGCTCCATGTCCTTAAAGCCAATAGAGTCATCTGAATTTGCACAAAGAAGGAAGGTCTATGAAAGCCTCAATTCAGGGAATCTCAGCCTGGCTTATTTGCCAGAAAATTTCCAATTAACCATATGTATCAGTATTATCAAACTTGCACTTTCTCCAAAGTAAGGGTGTTTTATGTATAATATATACGTCTGTGTGTATGACAGCAAGATTTGGTCTGTATGATTTGATTAACTAACAACATTTTGCTTCAGTTAAGTTACCATTTAGAGTTTTCTTAGCATAGCTTTTCAAAGTAATACTTCTTTTAGTAAAAATTGTGTAATTAATTATGTCATAAAATAAATGAAGTAAAACTCAAACTTTTAAAAAGCTCACAAAAGTTTAAACTTCTCTAATTGAATTAAAAAAAGTACATAAATTTTGTTGATTGTATTAACTCGTACTACTTAGTACCTTTAAATGATAATGTAATTATTAGTAACTTGCAGAATATTTCTACTTTTATAATTTAAAAAATATATAATGATTCTTAGTAGGTAATCGTGAAAAAAATATTGAAAAAATATTGAAAAATATTGACAATCCATATGCACATACTTAAATTTTTATTTTTCAAATTACTAAAAATCCATTTAGCTTTTTCAGTATGTATGAGTTTTGGAAACGATAATAAAATGAAAAACGAAAAAAAATTAAAACAACTTGTTGACTGACGACGCTTTCTTTGACAAGTTGTCAAGGAAAACGATGCGCAGCCAAGACAAACAAACGAAGTTGGAAAGCGTTTCATGCAACGACATCGTATTAGCAAGTGTAGAAATGGCAAGCGTAGAAACAATCTAAATTTTACATTTAAATTTGAATAACAACATTTTCGTCTCTAAAATTTGTTACTTTTATAAATTATGACATAATTTTCTCAATTTTTTTATTTAGTCCCTTCCATAATCCATCTACGTTTTGGCGCATAACATACCGTCTATCGAGGACTAAATTGTCACAATTGATAGAATCATAGACGAACTCAGTACTTTTTTCAAAGCTTAAGCACAAAATTGTCATTACGCTGTCCTCTGATTTTCTGATCCGCGTAAATTCATCTCGACCGTAGATATTCTCTGGAGGGTTGAGATTAAAAGAGGAATGAAGAAAGAATTTTGAGCAAAACGTAGAGGATCTGAATCTGTACGAAAGTGTAATCCAATATATCCTATCTATCCAACGTAACTGTGACAAAGCCTTGGATTGGAAGCCAAACTAGTACCATTTTCACTTGCTTCCTATAATTCGTTTCTGTCTCTGTGCTTCTGACTCTGTGTATCAATGGAGAGTTTATCTTCTCTTTGTACAAGCCAGGGTGCTCGCATGGGGTCGGTCTCGCTTGTTGGTTTCTCCTCACCCCGGACTCAAGCTTTTCCTAAGAATTTTAAAAAACGAAGTGTTGGGTTTGTAAGAGCTTCAGTTGCTGTTGAAACTAAGGTTGCAATTATCAGAATTGGCACTAGAGGAAGGTGCTTGATTTTTTTTTTTTTCTCTCAATTTATTAGTCTTAAGCTGTCTTTTGTTTATGTAAACTATCTTTGAATTTGACTCATTATGTGAATGATTGGTTCTACTGGTGTTTGATAATTATTTGTAATTCTTTCACAGAAGTTCTGCTTCTGGATTTAATGTGAAAACTCTAGCTTTGACTTTGGTCAATTAGGCAGTTGTATGCTTGATTTGTTACAATTATAATCATTTTACATGAAATTGTATTACATATAATTCTTCTTTATTTTAATCTGAGGTCGTTGATTTGTTGTGTACATGTAGATTTTCCTGCGTTAGCTACAATTTATCTTTTGCTTTTTCTTTAATGTTGACTTGTGGCATAGCTTTTGAACTATAGGATCGTCTTTTTTCGGTCTTTAATCTGAAGGGGTTTTGGTTGGTCTGCTATTTTTTGTTCTCATTATTTAGTTCAATTAATCAAATGGCTGGTTTTAGTTTAATGTGATGCTTGTGCATTAACTTGTCAACTACATTGTTTGACAATGTAATTCCCATTGGTTGCACTTAAAAAATTGTAAAAACTGAAATAGATAATAATTCCTATACAGTCTTGGATTATGTTGCATATTTTTATTGGTCCTGTTCATTCTGTCTTGGCACAAATCTGTTGCAGTTGCATGGTATTCTTTCTACTGCTAAATGCTATCTTTGAAATTTCCTTTGAACTTTTAGCATCTGTGAGTTTCAAGTATTTTTCCCTTTGAAATTGAAATTTTTGTTGTTGTGCACATCTTGCAGATTTGTTTACCCTTTTTTTCATTCTCTTTCTTGTTATTTACATTATTCCTATACGTAAGACAGCCCTCTAGCACTTGCTCAGGCTCATGAGACACGAGACAAACTCATGGCTTTGCATCCAGAGCTTGCTGAAGAAGGGGCTATCCAAATTGTAATAATAAAAACAACGGGTGATAAAATACTAAGTCAACCACTAGCAGACATTGGTGGGAAGGGCTTGTTCACAAAAGAAATAGATGAGGCACTAATAAATAGTGAAATCGACGTAGCTGTACACTCAATGAAAGATGTTCCTACATATTTACCAGATAAGACAATTTTACCTTGCAATCTTCAGCGGGAGGATGTCCGAGATGCATTATTTCCTTGAGTGCAGCCTCACTAGCTGAACTACCAGCCGGGAGCACTGTTGGTACTGCTTCGCTTAGAAGAAAGTCTCAGATACTCCATAGATATCCATCACTGAATGTGAGTGTTCAGCATCATACAGAAGGTTTTTTTTTTTTTTTTTCCCTTAATATCTAGAACCATGTCTAGAAACTGCCTCAGATTTTCTTTTTGCACAAAAATATTACTGCAGAGACCCACTCCTGCAACATGCATGCACAGGAACACATTTGTTTGTTAATTATATAGCTATCATTCACACACAGAATGTGTGGGATATTTGTGAAAAGATTTACTAATCTTAAAGAAGCTCTTCTTACCTCATGAGGTGGCTTTTAGCTTCAGTTTTAAGCAGAATTCAAATTTTAGGTTTATAACCTTAGCTTCTTTTCATTTTCCAAAAGAGAAAATCACTCTCTGCTTCCTAGCTTTCCTTCTTCTGGTTACTGTTTATTGATGACTGATGATTGGCATGCGCAAGGTTATAGCGATTGAATGCTGGTTGATATAGATGATACAGATTGAAAGTAAAACTTATCAAGAAATGTTATGTATATTTCTGTCTTGAGGAAACAATAGTTATAACATGGTTCCCTCACATCAAATGAAAGAAAACATGTTTATTTTCCTTAGTAGAAAATAGTAAATTCAAATTTGATAAAAACGTGGCCAATACTACTGCTCGGATCACCAATTAATTCTTTGTCCTGCGCATCAAAAATTTGATTGTACAAGAAACATTTGTCCCAAAGAGTTTTGGCAAAATCAAATCATGGTTTGGAAGTAAGATCATAATGTCAAATCTGTTCAAATATCAAGAAATTTTTTTTTGTGTAAATTTTTGATTGGACGTTTTTCTATTGCTTTTTGTTTATGCTTTTGCTTGACTTTATTTTGCAGGTGATGGAAAATTTCCGTGGTAATGTCCAGACAAGGTTGAGAAAACTGAATGAAGGGGTTGTCCAAGCAACAATGTTAGCACTAGCTGGACTTAAACGCTTAAACATGACAGAAAATGTGACTAACGTTCTGTCCATTGATGATATGCTTCCTGCTGTTGCTCAAGGGGCAATTGGAATTGCTTGTAGAAGTAATGACAAGAAAATGGTACATTACTGCTGATGCCCAAACTTCCATAGTGAATGATTTCATATATAATATATACTTGAAAAACAGACGACAGTTTCGACTCTTGATTAATGCTTTAGGATTCATAAATATAAGGGAGCTTAGTAACATTGCAACCTGTATGCTGGCAGGCCACTGATGTTCAATTTGAGCAATATACTTCAATCTTGGGTTGTTCTTACTCATGCAGTGTACCATTTTATCACAAAAGCTTGTATCATGCTACAGAATAGTAGTCTTTGCAATACTGAGTTCATGAGAGAGGCTAAATGTATAGAACATATGTGAAAGAATAAAATGATGATATTTAAAGAGGTTCAAAGTGTTAAGTTAATATAAGTGGTAAGCTACATTAAACTTTTTTTTTCCTTTCTAATTTCGGGGTGAAATAAAATCATGAACAATGAAAATCTAGGATCGTACAATAATGACATAAATGTGAAGAATTTTCATTTTGTGAGTATATGAACAAATACATGCATGCATATATGCATATAAAGATAGATATGTTCAATATGATTTGGCTTGAGATCGCTGTAAGGTGGAAACATGATATGTATTACAAAAACATAAAAAAGAAAAAAATTCCAATTATTGTTTACATATACCGCCATTCAGGGGTTAAACTTCAAAGGATCAAATGTAAATATGAATCTTTTCAGATGGTGGTTCTTAATTGCTTTTGGTAGATTCTGGCTACTTTTGTTTTATAACTTTTAGAGAAATTCTGTGCATTTGGATTTGGTAGTAAGTTGTCAGTGTAAACTCGTGGCATTTCAAGAGTTTCTTTGGTAATTTTGTTGGAAACTAAAAAGAAATTGTATGTTTGAGGAAGCTAGAGAGGAAGATACTGATTTTTAAAGGGATAAGGCTCAATTCAGGGCATCAGTTTCAAATTCAATGATGTTCCATTCTTTTTTATATGGAAAATTGGAGCTGTTGCTTTCTTCTCATTCCTTGTTTCTTATTTAATTTTTTTTTATTTCCTGGTGCTTTTATTGGTCTCCTACTTATAATTGAGGTTTTCAATATTCTGGAACATTGTTTTGCTCTGGTTGTTCTGCAAATCAAGTCTTGATTTAATCTTTGCCTCTCCTTTCAGGCTAATTACTTGGCATCATTAAATCATGAGGAAACTAGACTTGCAGTTGCATGTGAGAGAGCCTTTCTTGAGACCTTGGATGGGTCTTGCCGCACTCCTATCGCCGGATATGCGTGCAAAGATGAGAATGGTGACTGTATATTTAAAGGGTTGGTGGCTTCTCCTGATGGAACTCATGGTATGATTTGCTTTGCTCAAAGAAAATTTTTCTCAATTTTCATTTAGCTAGTATTAAGAACATTGTATCATTGCAATCTCTTTTCTGTCTCTGCATTTCAGTACTTGAAACTTCTAGAAAAGGTCCATATGCTCTTCAAGATATGATTATGATGGGAAAGGATGCTGGCAAGGAACTACTTTCTCAGGCAGGCCCTGGCTTTTTTGATTGTTGAGTAGTTTAACAACAGCACAAGGAGAAAGAGAAAAGCTTGAGTCTTCTTGTTTAACTTAAAATGGTTGTTTCCCACCGTCCAATTTTCCTCCTTAGCTGTTATTTGTTGTAACATTAAGAACAATAGTTCTATTGATTATCAGCTAGAAGAGAATGTTGCAAGAGGCTTAGATGATTCTGTTCTTTTAATAATATTAGAAAGTCAATTGTTCTCTTCATCTTTCTGTGTATGTGCACGGTCATTGGTATGTGTTGTGCTTTGACATGTGTGGTGCATGTCTGTGAAATGATTTATCTACAAGAACGTATTATTCAGAAGCCTTGCTTTTAGCCCATATTGGGGCATGCTAGGTTGGTGGTAGATGTTTTGGAATAGATTATAGAATGGCTATGATTTGCATGGATTTGTGGTCTACAATACCTAAAATGGGTAAGGTAGGCCTGCTTCGTCATCTTATTCAATGATCCGAAGTAGAACATGTTGCTTTGAATTCAGATTACATCAGTTAGATTCATTAGCCCTTTGCTGCAACCATGCACTAAGGGATTGTTAGGTCTGTTTCTCAATGCTCCAGCAGGTAAACTTCTTTCATTGTCCATCACATTTTTGGTTTCAAGTTACTATTCTTTTTTGGTTGGGATTGAGTTTTATATACATCTGTTTGGACAGAATTGAAGGGTATGACTTGTGCAAATGTATATTCAGGTATGTAATCTTTCTCTGCAATTCTAGGGTGAAGGTTGAATCAGTACCATAAAGTTCACAAGTAAAATAACTTTTTCAACACCATAAGTTGTACAGTAATTACTTCGGCATTATTTGTGGAAAGGAGTGTTAACTTAAGCTTTTAGGTCAAGTGTTAACCTGAAATGGTATAGGAGTATTTTGACCTTATGATGTGGGGTTCGAGTTCCCCTGAAGCTAATTCTCTTTGGTTAAATAATAATTTATTCACACATAATGAAATGGATTGCCTGTGATTAATATTTGAATCCATGTGACAAGAATTTTACCTGTTAAATGAGTCCATCCTTGCATGTGAGAGTGTTAAAACTTACATTGTATGTTTGGATCCTTACTTGTTGGCTTAAGCTTTTAGATCAAGAAAGAATTGTCTTGGAGTTGAACAGAATTTCTAGCACATGTAGTCAAATGATACTTTTTGAAACTTCTGGTATTTATGTTATGCTTTCTAAAGTAGAAGAACTCTCTCAGACTATTTTTAATGCAAATTGACATTATTATCCCTTTGTTGTCTGAGTTTGTTCTGATGTTGACACGTTGTTAGCTAAATGAAATCTTTTAGAAACTTTGTTACTTATGTGATACCTTCAGAAGCATGTGGTTGTCAGCTTGTAGCTTGATATTAGTAGTTAGATGATATTTTTTCCTTTGTTTTTATATACAAACTCTTAAGCAAATTGTACTCATTCAAACTAATAAAACTTTAAGTGCCTCTTTATTTTATTTTTTTTGGAGGAAATAGGATATGTGGCCTCAATAAGATTGCTACATCTGTTTGTTTAGGTAGAGTAAATATATGAAGTAGTATTCAAAAGTTATACACTCAGATTTCGTGTAAAGTAGTCAATGTGATAGTTGAAGTGGCTGCTAAGATCGCTACATGCATAGTGGCAGTAAGTTGTTTCCATGTTATTGTTTGTCCAATTTTGTTTGGAAAATTAATAGATTGTTGATACCAATCTTTTATTCTGTGATTAAAATTTTGATCCATGCAACAAGCATGCTACATGTTAAATGAGTCCAGCCTTGCTTGTTGCATTCTCTTCACCGCACCTGAAGACTCATATCTTTTGCTAACAGTCCTAAGAGTTCTTAGAAACAAAGTGCTGGGTTTGTAAGAGCCTTGGTAGCTGTTGAAACCAAGGTTGCAGATTTCAGTTATCAGAATTGGCACTAGAGGAAGGCATCTTTTTCTTACTTTGTTATTCTGGGTCAGCTTTTGTTTGTGTAATCTATCTTTGGATTTCGCACAATTATGTGAATGATAGGATTTATTGGTTTCTGATACTTGGTTGTTATTCATCGTACAAGACTTTTGCTTCTGGATTTAATGTGAAAACTCTAGCGTTGGCTTTGGTCAAATAGCCAGTTAAATTATTGTTATTATTGTTGTTGGAAGTTAAATTTTTTATATAAAAGGTAATTAATTGTTTGATTACAGTAACAGGTGATAGAAAAAATATTATACAATCACGCTAAATATAAATTTTGTGATGTAAAATTTGTTATGGTTACATTGTTAGAGTAATACAAAGGAAATTAGAAAATAATGTTTTAGATAGTTTAATATCTGTAAAAAAGTAAAAGAAGTTATTAGAAAAATTTGAACTTGATGTCAGCTTTTTTCTAGTCATGGAAAGATTCTTTTCGTATTGCAATCAAATGAGCGAAGGAAATACCTTTTTTTTAATTTTATGCAAGAAAAAGCCATTAAAACAATTATAGAAACCATAATCAAAATTTGTATTTCTTTTACCAGGAGTTATTCTAATTTTGATAAATTCTTTTGTAATTAATTTTTTAATCTTAATTTTCGTTCAAATATTGAATATTTGCCTCTAAGTTTTAGGGTATTTCTAAAACTGTTCTTTCTAATACTTCAAAACTAAAATATTATAAAACAATGCTTGATTGAAACTTCATTAGGTGGAGTCGAAATTCTAGAGTATGTTTGGTAAATTTTTTAAAATAATATCTTTAAAAATAATACAAACAATGTGTTTAAGGAAACGTGTTTGATGGTGTCCATTAAAATAATTCTCTAAAATAAAGAAAATGAGAGGAATAAGTAGAGTAATTATTTTTAAAAAAATACAATTAACTTAGAAAATTTATTTTGTCAGAAAAGTTGAGGATAAGAATAATAAAATGTCATTTTTCTTTCCTACTTAATGAAAATTTATAAAAATAATAGTTTTCTATTATCGAAAATAAATTCTCACAGAATATGCAAGTTAAGTCTATTCTTTTTCTATTTTTTTTTAAAGGGTTATTTTCAGTTTTCTCCCCTGAAGTTTAGGAAACTATCACTTTACAAAAAGGAAAAGGTTTGGGCAAGACTCATTTACCTTCTCTTAACCGTTTGTTTGTTGACTAACTAAAAAATGTGCAATTACTAAAATACCTTCAACATTTTACTTTGACAACTAAAAACAAAATTGAAGAAATTTTCACAAAAAATTAGTTGTCCCTCTCTTCGATAATGCATAATTCCAACAGCAGCCGAATTAATTTTGTTAAAAAATACAATAGCATTTAGAGGGGAAAACGGAGAGAAATACAAGTAGAAAATTTTTATAGAGAGCTGTTGCAATCCATGTTGCAGCAGTAGAAAAAGTATCAAGTATCAATTAGGAGGCAGTAATCGTAGCAAAGTAGCAATAACAAAACCTAGCCGGCAACAACCAAGCATATCTAACATTGACCAAATACCCCGAAAGAAGGAACAAACAACAACAGCAAATTCGAATGCCTAAGATGTCCTAATATATTCCTCTCCAACCTAAATTGTTTCTCACTATGTTTACAAGCATTAAGCCTCTTTATATCCAAAGTAAAGCCATTTGGCAACACCACATCTTTACCACCATCAACGCCCTCTCTCTTTTCTTCTTACTAACTCCAGATAAAAAATCATAAAATTATAAATCCTAAAGCATCATTAATACTAACGATGATAAGAATAGCACTTGAAAAGGAGTTGCTATTGAGTTTTGAAGATTTATCAAGCGGGTGGAAGAGACGTCGGCGGTTAGATAATGAGTGTAGAAAGAGATCGTTGTTGTTGTCGGGTGGTGGAGGAGCCCATTGATGGATGGTGAATGAAGACGACGAGGAGAGAGCGAGGGTCAACTACTGTTGTTGGGTAGAGAGGGCGGCGGCCGATTGGTGAGGGAGGAGGTGATTATGTTGCTGTGTAGAGAGAGAGAGTGGGAAGAAGAGGGGTGGCGGCCGGTGGGTTGGTGAAAATGATAATTTTAGGTTTTCAAATGAGAACAAATAAATAAAATAATTGTAAAACTGCTTTTCGCTCTTCACATTTTTACCATTAAATTTAACAGTAAATTAACGGTCAAAATTAACTAAGGGGAGGTCACTTAACCTTTCCTCAAACCTTTCCGTAAAGTGATAATTTCCTAAACCTCAGGGGAGGAAACTGAAAATAACCCTTTTTAAATGAAAAACAATTTAAAAAATACATTCAAACAACCTATTATTTTATTTATTTAAATAAAAAGGGACATTCCCTCTCAAATCATATAACTTCTGGTGAAAGTGTACGAAAATTTTTATTTGCCATCGTAAAAAAGCTGATTGTAAAAGTGTTAATCAAATTTACGTCCCATTGTTACAGTACGAATGCTGATCTTATTCCGGAAACCAAGGGTGAAAAACGCATCAATCACGTGATTGGACCCACCCTGACAGATGGAAATCTCATCGCGTCCATCCAATGGCTGGCATTCACTAAAACGAATCACGTACACTCTCTTAAAACTACACTCAAGCACAGATTCTCCTCTCCTCTATTCCCTGCTTCTGCAAGTAAACCAAAATTTCAGGTGAAAGAAGAGGCAGTGAACTGAAAACACGCCATGGATCCGCAACAGACAGCAGGAGCTCCACAACCACGCCCTCCGCCACAGGCGGGCGATTCCTCTGCTATTCTCACCGTATTCCTCACTTTCATCGCCATCGTCTCCTTGGTAAACACTCTCTCTCTGTCTCCTATTCGTAATGTGTGTATATATCTGCATCTTTAGTTACACTACTTCGATTGTCAGTCAGTTTGAAATCGGGTGTATAAGTTAAGGCGTGTGTTTTGTTTATCATTTTTCACACCAGCAGCATTTATGTTTGAGTTGAATCTATAGTTTTATTGCTTTGCTGGAGCATTCTACGTTTTTGCCGATTTAGTGCTTGGCCTATCGCCAAAATTATGATGGCTTTATTGTGCACATTTAGTTCATTGAAGCGAATCGTTTCAATTTATCTAAATATTGGGATTTTTTTTTTGTTTGAGCATGCTATGCAATGGCATAACTATATGACTTTTCTTTTTTGTCCGTTAGTTTGAAGTTTGATATTGATTTTGTGGGGAAACAATTCTTTTCCGTTGTAGAAATAATTCATAGGTGTCCATCACTCAATCCTGGTCACAAATCTCTTGAGTCTTTCCTTTGTACTGGTATAGTTTTCTTTATAAGAGCTGCTTTCATTATCGAAGCAAAGTTAGGTAATTGTCAAAATTTTACCTCTTGCAAAGTCATCTTGCCATTTTCTGGGTAGTCTTCATGGAAGAATTTGGCGGAGCCTTGAGAAACCTGTAGTAATTAATTATAAGTGTAGTTTTCCCGCTTAATTAATGGGCTTTGCTTGGAGTGAAATGAAGAAAGTTTCCAAATGACTTTGTCGTAATTCTTATATCATCATTATTTGAACAAATCGTCAATGTATCATCATGCATAGCTTCGAATTGTTTTTCTGGTTTGCTTACGATATGTGTGGTTTCTCATGCATGATTTGTTCAATGATTTATTATTTTCTTTATCTTGGGAGTTTCAAGAAGATAAATATCGCATTTTCTGTTTGGATAGTAAGAGGGCCTGAATATCATGCAGCCAATAGAACAGTCAGTATTATATAATTAATTGTACTTACATTTTTATATATCCAAGAAAAAGGTTTGTGTTATATTATTTTGCTGCTACCTTTATCTTTTGTTTACAATATTTAGGTAGGTTGATGTTATCTAAGTATGCCAAATTCTTATAAGAATATGTAATCATTTCACTTATGCCTCACAATTTCTAGTATTTAACAATAAAATTTTCAGATATTGATCCCATCATCATCAACCATCAAAAGTAGCTTATCCATTTTGCACCAAGTACCAGAAGGCCATGTTGGGGTATATTGGAGAGGAGGTGCCCTTCTAACAACAATTACAGATCCAGGTATGACTATAGTTCTCTTTTCCTGTGACTTGCATATTGTAGTTGCTTAAGCATAGTTTATTGACTGTCATCACCTACTTATTCTGAACTTTCAGGGTTCCATCTGAAGTTGCCTTTGATAACCCACTATGAGCCTGTTCAAGTAACCCTTCAGACAGATCAGGTAAGGTTCTTTCCTAGTTATGAAATGTTGGATTTAGTGCAGATGCATGATCCCTTCCTCTGCCTAAAAATGTAGGTGACGGATATTCCTTGTGGTACTAAAGGGGGTGTAATGATAAACTTTGAGAAGATAGAGGTAAGGCTTGAGATACTCCATTTTAACACCAATGATAATCTCAGATTTGAAATGCTCCATTTGTATGCACTGATTTGAATACTCTTTCACAGGTTGTTAACCGGCTTCATAAAGAATTTGTGTATGCGACGCTGAAGGACTATGGTGTGCAATATGACAAGACTTGGATATATGACAAGATTCATCATGAGATCAACCAGTTCTGTAGTTCTCATACTCTTCAACAAGTCTATATTGATGTATTTGATCAGGTTAGAAAAAGCGCTGCATAAAGGTTGCAGATGACCATTTGCTCTTCTAACTCCAGTGAACTGATTTCCTACTGCAATTTGCTTAGTGCTACTAAGAGCAGCATACAGTTTTCCTGTATGTGTGATCTGAGGGATTATTGGGTTCAAAGTATGTTATGCGTAGTTTCCGGTGTTATCATCCCCATCAAAGAGTGAGAAAATAAATGCAGCTGTATATGAGTGTGGAGCTGTCTTTTTTATTACTATATCTCGTTGATATTATTACTCTGGTTTTTTGTTAGCTAACTTGAGCTTTACATGCACACATAAATCAATCAAAGTGTAATGTAGTAAAATCAAAATTTAATGCACATAGAACGATGCATATATAATATTGTCACCCCCACGACTCTTTCAAATTGATGAAAATACGAAAGATGCTTGTCAGGGATTACTCTTAAAACATACTTTTACAATGTGTTAGTTTGTAGGCGGAACTTCAATGCCTATTGACAATGATCAATTTAACTCTTTCAGATTGATGAAAAGATGAAAGATGCTCTTCAGGGTGACTGCACGCGTTATGCTCCAGGTATTGAAATCATCAGTGTGCGTGTTACAAAGCCTACTATTCCAGATAGTATCAGAAGAAATTTTGAACAGATGGAAGAAGAACGCACCAAGGTACGTTTCTAAATCCACCATATATATATATATATATATATTTCTCTCTGTGTAAATTTACTTTGGAGAAAAAGGATACTTGAGTTTAGTCAATTACACATGATCAAGACAGGGCTCTGTCTGATGTTACTTTGTTTCTAAGTTGTGTCTGCAAACTTGTCATGTTGAGACCTTGAGATTCTATTGGAACGTACTCTTCTTTTGATCATATATGTAGTTTGGTTCTGGCCAAAAAAAGGGGAAAAAAATGAAAACAAGGGAGATTAGAGTTGTATGATTTTATCATGGAACATGTTATTCCCAATTGAGTGGTTCTTGTTCCATGGATGTTTAGCCGTTTGTTGCCTAAATTTTCTATGCTGTATAGTAAGCATTCATGCGTGTGTGCCTGTACAAATACGCACACCGATTTATTAGCAGTTGCTAAATTTAATAAGATCTGAATTATCATGTGTTGTGTATTACTGTCTAGGTGTTAATTGCTATTGAGAGACAAAAAGTAGTTGAGAAAGAAGCAGAGACAAACAAGAAGATGGCTATCAGTGAAGCTGAAAAAAATTCCAATGTTAGCAGGATCCTTATGGAACAGAAGTTGATGGAGAAGGACAGTGCCAGGAAGCAGGAAGAAATTGACAATCAAATGTACCTGGCTCGTCAAAAGAGCCTGGCAGATGCTGATTTCTACCGGTAGAATGACCCTCTTCCTTCTTCAGGCTTAGGAAATGAAAATAAGATCATGGAAATGATTTGGGATGTTCTTCTGTTCCTTTTGCAGAACACTTAAAGAAGCTGAAGCAAACAAGTTGATGCTTACTCCCCAATTTCTGGAACTCAAATTTATTGAGGCCATAGCTGATAATACAAAAATTTTCTTTGGTGACAAGGTTTGCTTATCTATCTCCACAACCAATGGTTTGTTTGTTTGTGTGTGAGTGTAATGATCTCAACTCATATATTCGTTATGCAGGTACCCAATATGATTTTGGATCAGAGACTGCTAGGGAACTTCCTTAAAGAGGTCTCCAGAAATATATCTACTGTGGGGCATGCAGATGCTTAAATGCTAATTAGTGTACATTGTGATATGAGTAGGTGCAGACATACTGTCACAAAACAAGGAGAAGGTAATAATGATTCAATGCGTTTTCCCAACCATATTTGGGTTGAGCACCTTTTGTTTTTGGGTGGGCAAGGCGTCCTCTTTATAGGCAATCACTTTTTCCCTTGGCCGTCATCTGCGGTGGCTGCCAACATGTCGAACGAGTTCATGAATTAACTGTTAGAATATATGAATGCAGATAATATTTTACACGTTAATTGTGCTGGTTATTATTCAGTTTTTTCCTTTCACTTCATTCGTTTTGGATAGTTTGTTCACAAATCCATGTTGCTTTGTGCACATACTGATGGAAAGTTTACGCTACCCATGTCGATTATGATCTACCATCCCAAGGATCGTAGAGGCCTTTTGGAATTTCAATTATTTCATGATAAAAGGGAGCTGCTGGATCCACTGGAAAGTAAATAATATTTTCGAATGATAAGTGCACAAAGCCGGGAAGGTGTTTTTATTAGAGAAGCATTGAATGGTGTTTCTTTGGGACCATTGAGCAATGCAGAGCACGAGTATGTGGGCGGTGCGCCCACGCCCATCTTCTGTAACAGAGGACAGCAACTAATTTAAGGCCTGTTTGTTGGTGAGAATCCAAATCCAGTAATATCCTATGGAGCTGACATCTAAGATTTGCTGCATCTTTAAAATCCTAAGCTCTGGGTTAAGTTTGATGATCTGTTTGTAGAACAAAGATTCTGAACATTAGGTAATTGGCGAGACCATGTCGGATGGATGTTCGCCATCTTGAAGATGATGGAATCGTAGTAGTGAGTATTAAGAACTCTGAATATGTCCAAGACAACTTCATGAAGTTTTAACAGTGTTGGAAAATAATTACCCATTCATTTAGATGCGTTTCCAGCCATTTTATTTTACATGTTATAATTATATGACTATTTTTAGAAATTATTGGACCTAATCACCATTAATATATCTAATATATTACCATTACGCATTCTTAGGGTAGCTGGTCTGCAAGGCGTGGTAAGCATGCATTTTGGACTGTGTTATGGCTTTCTGAAGGCGATGGCGGGCTAGGTGGCTGTATTAAATCTCATGAGCAAGTGCCTCTAAATAACTTCCTTGTTTACCGTATCCTCTCCCCACCCCACCTGATGCTGATGCTGTGCCACAACCCTATAACTGTCAAATTCTAAGGCCTATGCTGCGAAATGGACATTAAAACCAAAATATTAATATAATCAATTACAAGATCACATGCGTGAAGTTTCTTTCCTTTCGTGACAAAACAGAAAAGCCAGTACTGTATTTCCATTTGCGTATTTTATATTATTATAAATTTATAACATTGTTATACAGTTTCCGATTAAGAGTTTTTACTTACTTAAACACGACAAC
This sequence comes from Azadirachta indica, assembly GCA_022749755.1. NCBI lineage: Eukaryota > Viridiplantae > Streptophyta > Magnoliopsida > Sapindales > Meliaceae > Azadirachta > Azadirachta indica. The sequence goes on along the minus strand of CM040443.1, from coordinate 11,576,710 downwards.
TACGCATTTAATTTTTAATAGGGAAATTGATTATTATTACATACTTAACAAGATATTTTATGCTTACTTTAATGGGAAATTAACAAAAATGACCACTGTTCACCTACAGTTTTCTCAAATGACCACTGTTCAAAACTCTTTTCAAAAATGACCATCTTCAACTTTTTTGGACAAAATTGCCCTTAATGACCTAAATATTCTAATCCCTAATTTTGCCTAATCTGTCGATGTCTTCGTTCCTAAACGTTGAAGAAGAAAAATTTGAACCAACAAAGAAGCCACAAAAATCTTGGTAAATCTTTGTTTCCGATTCGAAATCGTTGATCAGCGTATATAAACAACAGTGTAGACGCCGGCGCAGGTAGCTGTATTCACCGGTTTACAACGATAACTTGTGAGGAGGAATCTGGTGAAAAATCGACGGTGACGGTCTGTATTTGTTTTGATTTCTGGGTTTTTAAATAAATTTGAGGCTGAATTTGTATAGAAAATATGGATTTTGTTTGATTAATCATAAGAAATGTGTATTTTAACTAGAAATGTGTATTATTTCTATTTCAATACTGTTTCTGTTTACTCGAACAAGTGCACTTTGCCTTATTATCTGTGAGTGTCTGCAAGAAGAGGGAAAAAAAGAAAGAAAATTGGTGAGGAAGTTGTTGCCAGACAGCAAAACATGTGATGTTAATTATTCTTAGACCTCATGAACATCATATGGCTGGCAGAAGAGAGTATTTCAGAACAACTGACGGGTATCCTAATATCACAACAAACTTAAAGCTTAAATCTTTTTGTTTTAGCTGTCATGATGATAACGAAATTAATAAAATACTTGAAAGAATTATTTCTTTTTCTTTCTTGATATTTTTAGTCTTACAGAGTCTAGATATATGCAACGAAAGTAGTAAGTTCTACAACGAGAGGTGATACAGGATAGCACGATCTTTGTAAAACTTAACCAAATTCCTAACTTATCCTCAAAGTTTGTCTCTATCAAACACAACCTCTTCACTACCAAATAAATAACATCACTAACTAAACCAAAAAACTATTACTATAATACTAACACTCTCGTTCAATTGCACTAGCAGATTCAACTATGAATGTGAAACTATCTTCTTGATCAATTGTGTTATATTCCTCTAAAGTGCTTTTTTTTCCCAAGCAATCTCCAATAGTTAGTAGTGTCTAAATCAATAGAGGAATGTTTATTGACAGTTCTCTCTAGTTTTGCCAATGATATGTAGGCAGACATAAATTGAAACTTGAATGTACTTTCTTCCATCCTCTGCCCGCATAATATTCTTTTGAAATTTTGGGGAAATAGTCTTTATTTCCATCACAGAAAAACTGTTCTATATGTAAACGTTAGCCACCATTTAAATGTGTATTTTGAGAGAAGTTTTGCAAAAAATTATTTTCAACATAGGTATATTGATCGAACTGAAAGCATTTTCCTTATGCAGAATAGATTGATTTCTTGTTAGGGAAAAACAACATGTATAATAGTGTATAGGATTTAGTCATTAAACTAATTTAGGAATAATATGTATAACTTTTATTATAATATATATAGAATATATGCATGCGAGAAAAATTCCCCAAGGACGGAGGTTTAATATTGAAATTAATATGTTGTGTTTGTTATTATATGTAGATTTACTGTTCATTATCTCCAAACTAGGGTTTTCTTTGCTTGGCCACTGAAATATCATTATCAAATAGCATTATTTGAGTCTTTTAAGATATCTTAAATATCGTTGTTTATTTTACTAAAATGGACACATTAATTAGATAAATGAGGGTGTCAAAGCTTATGAAATTGTTGTCTGTAGGATACAGAACAGTATATCTAATGACATTAACTTAGATAAATTATTGCTGCATTTCTTTCAGGTTGCACCTTATGAGAGACTTGTATTGAGCAAAGGTTATTTGCTTTCAGAATGTACGTATCACCACCTTTAAACTCCTGGAAATTACTGTTTGATTCAATATTTTTGGCCATATGTATTATGTCACGATTAACATTGTCTTTAGCATGTCACTTATAGATCTTGACAATTACTATGTTTTTTAACACAAATATGATTTTGTATTCTAAATTTAAGTTATCATTATTAGTTATTAAATATGAATAAGAAGTTAATACTTATAAAAATTATAATGATAATACTTTAAAGAGAATATAACAAAAATATTATAGTTATATTTTCTTAATATAATTAGGGTAGTTTGAAATACTTTGATGCTTTTAAGTTCTTTTAAATTTAAATGATACGAGAGAATAAAAGTTTAGTACATGGTAGATGAGATTTGTCATTAATAAATAAATAAATAAAATCTCATTTAGTATCACTTGGCTAAAAATTAATGCAACTGACACATGAGAATTGAAAGAGAGAGAAAGCGATAGTACCTTGGACTTGGAGTGGATTCCCCAATACAAAACTTAAAGAAACATTTGAGTAGAAAACTGATTGCAAGAACCACTCCTGTCCAAGCAGGAACCGCGATTCATGCCAATTCCCCTACCCTAAATATGATTGCCCCTGTCTCCTCCTCTCCTATATACATAATTAAATTATTAATAATAATTCCTCCTCTCACACTTCCAACCCTTTCCTTACATAATGATGTTATTAATTAATTAATACTCTATTAACAGCACTCCTTCTTAGTGATCATTACCTTTTTAATATGTAAATTATCTTACTTTCCTTAACGATATTAATGAAATTGACTACATAACGTACTATATATAATAAATATAACATGGTAATTATTTTCTTGTTCACTGTTTCTAATTGAGAAAAATAGATGGCAGCATTCTGTTTCTGTATGTGTAGCCAGATTGCCGAATTTCTTGTTTTTTGATGTTGTGATTTGTATCCATTATTTTATTAACTGTTTTGACTCTTTGCACATGACAAATAAGATTTAAGTTTGTTAATAGACTATATTGATGATAACCACAGAATATGGCAACAACATGCGTGTAATTTGTCTCCCATTAGATGTAACTTTGATGCAGTTGCTCTTGTGACTGTGTACCTAAGGTCCTGGGCCTAAAAGCATTTAGACAATTCTTTCAAATTGCTTCCTAGAATTTAGTAAATCACTTCTTTTCTATTTGGACTCAATGTGATACATAACATGAAGAGCCTTTAATTTTCTTCATCCCTGACGCAGACAAAGTTGAGTTGCCAACTTGCGTCATCAATCCTCACCTTGTCTTGTGTATTCACTATAATTGGATCAGCACTGAAATCAATTTATTTGAAGTGTTGGTAAGAATGATTGATGTTGAGAATGTATGCATAGAAATTGAAAGTGTTCATTGTGAAATGTGATTTTTCAGCTGCATTGATCAGAATAGTTGAGAATGATGGCTAAACTCAGTGACAATTTTTTTTTATCAGTACTAGGCATGACTTTTTATCTTACACTCATGACTCTGTATTCAAATTTGGTTTAAGTATAAATGCATTCTTATACAGAAAGCAAAATTGACTACAATAGGCATATTGCGAGCTTTCACATCTTTTTGCATTTGATTCAACTGATTGCAAACCTTATCCGTTAAACTATAGTAGTAAACATTTCTTTATGCCTCCTTACTCTTTATTTGTTTTGTCAATTGCAACCAACTGTTGTTGTTCAAAGTTCATGAATTATTGTTTGTTCTAGTTAAGAGCTCATAAATTTGGTTATAATTGAAAATTTGTCAGTGTGCTTATTTATTTACTTATAACATGCAATTTTTCTAGGAATCGAGTTGGTTCTGGGAACTCGAGTGAAGTCTGCTGATGTGAGGTGTAAGATATTATTAACAGCAACTGGAAAGACTATAAGTTATAAGATTCTTATCATTGCAACAGGTGCTCGGGTATTGAACCTAATCTTTATTTATTGAAAGACCTCATATTTTTTACGGTGAATTGATGTAACTTCTTTTTTTTTATGGAAAGGAATTTAAATTATGTAAGATGTATGAAACTCGAGCCTTTCAGAATAAAAGTTATTTCCACAATTCATTTTAAATTTACCCTCATTTCAGTTGCCACTATAAAATCTTTTCCTTCAATGACAAACTTATAATTTTACTTTGTTTTCATTGATGGGCCTTCATTATACTTTTAGTTTTTATTTTTTGTTCACATAAGATAGGATCATAAAATCTCAAAAAAATAATCATAGTTATAATAAGCTATTAGTGTGTTGACATTTGAGATTTAAGAAATAAAATTTCTTTAAGTTTATATGATTTAGAAATGACTGTGGATTGAGCACAACGTGTGCATGTAGGCTTTAAAGCTTGAGGACTTTGGTTTGAGTGGATCAGATGCTGAAAATGTTTGTTATTTTTTCGATTATCATTTCAACAATAATGCTTCTTTGAACAGCACTTTTTCTGTGATATAAGGCACATACATGGGCAGCAAAATTACGAGTACTACATATAATGTCCATATTGATTTTTGGTTCATTTGGATAGCTAATAAAAGGTTAAATTCCTTTAATTTATTCATTTTACTTTTACCCATTGACGCAAACTGTAGTTGCATCTGCAGCACTATGCATATTAAATAGATAATTAAGTAAACATTATCGCATCTTTGATCTTCTATATTTTGTCTGCTGTTGGGAGCTGTTGTTTTTGTTGGTTTTGTTGTTGCGATCTGCTGTTTGGTTGTTTATTGCTGATGCTGCTATTGTGCTATATTTGTTTGCTGCTGTTCAGAGTCTTTGTTTATGTGCTCTTGTGGCTCAGGCCTTTCTCTCGTTATGCTGCTGTCTCGTTGTCTGCTATTACTAGATTTGTTTGCTAGTTTTTGGTTTGTTGATGTTGGTACTGGATACTTTTCTGCTTGCTGTTAACTTTGTTGTTGCTGCTTTCGTGTTCTGGAAAGTATTTCTGCTGTCAAGTTTTGCTATGGCTGTCAAGTTTTTGGCTACTATTCTCATGCTGAAGATTGTTGCTATTTTTGCTATTTGCGTTTCACATCTACTTGTTTAATACACTTATTTATTAATTAATGATATTTCTCTCTAAGAATTAAATATTGGAGATAATTTATAAAAAACTACTATTTAGATTTATAGCACGTTTTAATTGAGAGTTTGATGTTGGATTAGTGCCGCAAGGCAATAAGCCATTAAGCGCTTCCTACTTCTTTTGCATTTTTTCTTATTATTTAATTTTGCTTGGAGATTTTACAAAAAAAAATTAAAAATAAAAATTGATTTAATGCTTTGTTTGAAGATTTAACTTCTATGTAATATCGTTGTTAGAAATTTGGACAAAGGAATTATTACATTGCTTGTGTTATTGTTTCTAGCATGGTTGAAAAGTGAGCAGCATTGAGTTTTAAATTGGAAATTTGTCCTTTGTAAAATCATTATCATTTATACTTCCATTTAATATAACACATGCAAACCTGTTTTAAAGCTATTAATTTTAAAGCTTCCAACTTTTTGTAAATATGTTTTTATTTATTTTAATCATGGTCAACATATACCAAGTTAAATATATCTTCAATTTTTACATTCACATATGGAAAGTGGATGTAAAAGGCATATATTGAACTATTTGTATGTCATGCGGTGTTCTTAAATCTCTCGAATACATAGTGATCTGTGAACTTTTCAGGAGAAATATGTGGGATTAGCAGTGTATTACTTTGGGTTTGGGTTTATTTACTTTTTAGTTCTATAAGGATGATGCCAATGACATATTTATACATTTTGAGAACATATTATGTTTTTACCAAGTTGAATGTGTTTTCTTGGTTGATGTCAGGGGAGAAAACGGATGCAGTTTTTCAAAGATTTCACACAGTGATAAAATTCAACAATAAAATCAGCGGAGTGTTGTTGACATACATGTGAAATTTTGGAAAGATTACTGTAACTTAACATATTATAGTTTGCATGTGTTATTTTGAAATTGATTGTAAATGCAAAAGAACTGTTGCAAATTAAGAGTTTTGGTCAATGTACAATATTTTGTTCGAGGAATTTCTGTACTGGGGTATGCTTGAACATGAAGTGACAAGGTGTACAGCTGAACAAATTTTTGCATATATGAAGCTTTCATTTAAAGTCCTTTTGCATCGTGATTATAACTTTTTGATGCCTACGGTTCTATCTTGATTCTTTTTGCCATATCTGTGGCTCTACTCTAATTTAGAATTAGTTGCATTTTGCTTCACTACGTGCTAAACTATAATAAGTATTGCAATGCATATGGTTGCTGGATTCTGCATATTGTTAAGTCTTTTTTTTTTACTCGATAACCCAATGATACGCCGTGCCTCATCATGCTCCCACTCTCACTAAATGTTCTGAGGGAAGAGTTTTTATGTATTAGTTAGTATTAATATGATCTACATATATATGATTTGATTTACATTTGTCATATTAATTTGCCTATTAAAATTGATCCTGCTGTTTATTTTTGAAATCATCAATTAATAATATTGAAGTTTATAGAAAATGTAATACAACTTGATGTACATCTGTGAAATCTATGATTAGTAGATGTAATGATTTTGATGGGTTTTTAATATTCTAACTTAAATCTTTTATGACATTTCATAATTAATTAATTAATTCCAATCCTAAAAGAATTTTCATGGCTGATAACCCTAAATGAGATTGTGGATATAAGAAAACAATATGCTCGAAAGTGTACTTTCGAGCATGTTGTTTTTTTTTTTTAATATATTCGAAAGTGTAGTTTTGAGCATGTTTATTTTATTTTTCTTACTCGAAACTATACTTTCGATTTTTCCAGATTACCCTTTGAGCATATAAGAAGTGACGCACGCATTTTACATGCATATGTTCTATTATATATGGTTCTTTTACTTGCTCTATTATGTCTTTTTATATAACTATGTACTTACGTGTATTATAAATCACTGAGATTTTCGTTTGTTTTTTACAGGTATGGATAGGATGATAACCACTGAGTTGAAAATTAAGCCTGCTGACCATTTTCCCGCCATAGTGTCCTCGCGATCTCGGTCGCGTGTGTTAAACCAAGTTTGCCAAAAACTGACTCGGGCCCAGCGTGAGATATTTCGAGGGACGTGCTTGGGTCACTTGCTAGAGCTAAAGGATATAAAGTTCTCTAGAAATTTGGTGCACAATATACTTTTACATGAACTTGTGACAGAGGGTGTTGAGGATGAGATGTGGTTTCTTGTTGGTGGGCACACTCTTTGTTTTTCACATATCGAGTTTGGCCTGATTACAGATTTACAATTTGGTCCTTATCCGACTGATAATACTTGGGGGACAACCAGGCTCATAGATACATACTTTATGGGAGAGACGGCTATACCCTTGTGGAGGATAGAGGCAGCATACAATGCATTTAACTTTCGTCGGATTGATAACGTTGATGCGGTGAAGTTGTCGTTATATGTCATCTTGGAGCTTGTTTTACTTGGAAGAGGCCGACAGTATCATGCTGATATGTGGTTACTGCAGATGGTTGATGATTTGGAGCAGTTCAACCATTATCCATGGGGATCGACCGTATTCACATACACATTCCGATGTTTGAGTAGAGCAATGTGTACACAGTTGGCGACGTACAAAGTTAAGTCTGCACAGCAAAAAAGAAAAGGGAAGAAGTATAAGAATCGATATAATCTCGTGGGATTTCCATTTGCATTCCAGGTATGATTTCTTTAGCAATATTTTGTTTCCATCTGTGTGATAGTTGTTGAAAAACATATATGAACTGATATAGTGGTAACATTGCGTAGATTTGGATATATGAGGCGGTTTCTATAGCCGGGACAGAGATGAGGACACGCACCAATAATCGCCTACCTCGCATGTTGAGGTGGGTTGTGAAGAGGAAGAATGTTCGTGATACTGACTTGAAGACCTTTATATTCAATGACAGACAGGTTAGATTTACAAATCATACAAGTTTTATTTGGTCTCAAAATTTTTTTTGTTAGTACAATGGTTCATTTTTTGTCTTTTTTTTTGGGCAGCCCCCCACAATTTTACGTGTGCTAGAGCCTGACCAAATTGAAAGAGGAGAGCCCTATGTAATAAATTTAGGCTCTAATCAGGCATTGCATGGGGAGTATGGAGGCGATCTTTTCCCTGCACTTAGTGGTAATGGCCAAGGGGTTGACCCAGATGATGAGGCCGTGCCTAGCGACGAGTCTGCTTCATCGAGAAACGCTAGTCCATTTAAGGTATCTTATACCTACTATATTCTGAAACACTTCACAATATTAACTTATGCTAACGTGCCTTGCACGCGACACGGCTCAAAATATTATTTTGTCTTATCTTGACAATTTCACGCTTATATTACAGACTACAGATCATGATACGCGTATCCCATCGCCCATGGGTGTACAGAAGAATAGGAGGAAGGTGAGCAGATTCAAGGTTTAGTTTGTACAGTGATTAGAAGAACTTATTTTATAACTTTATACTCTTATGTCTGTACGTTGATGGTTTTACAGCATAATGTGGATCCGATGCCTGAGCCCTCAACTCATTATCCTGCTGCTTTATATTCACACCACGAAGCCACTGATTTAGTCGATGAGCCAACATCATCTCATTTTGGTCCCATCCTACTTCGTGAGTTGCGTTCTCTACGTACTGATTTTGATGCCTACAAAAATGAGCAAACAGAAAAATGGCATAGACACGAAGATATTTTACATGGTCAGGAGGAGTTGTTACGACGGCAAGAGGAGACTCTTACAATATTGGTCAAAGAAGTGAGTAATCGAGTTTGCTCTGAGTCAGATGAAGACGCGCGGATGCCTGATAAAGATACGAAGGTATGGCCATCTCGCTCCTGTGACGCATTTTCTTTACTTATAAGTACCTCATACTCCAAAGTATAAGGATTGGATTGTGGTTGATGTTGTTGAATTTGACGTTGTGGGGTTGTTTGCAGTACCTCAAGCCATGTTTGATATGATAGAAATTAAATGTGATTGATTTTTATATTCTGTTTTTTAGGATCTCTTGAAAACATTTAGGGGAGATTCTGTCCGTTTTATTTTAGTGTAAGTTAACCAAATTGAAAATATATGCTGATAGGATATTTTTTTCGTGACTTTACAGTTTGATTGCATGGGCCAGAACAGTGTTCGTATCATTGAACACCCCCCCCTCCCCCAGCAAACGCTAGTCGATACGGCCGAGAATATAGGAGGAGTAAGTCACAGCGTTCCCCATATACGAACCCTTTCAAGCAACAAGGGCCCTCGACAAGGAGAGGATGGCCAACGTACAATTCAGCATATGAAATATACCCTATGCGAGTAATTCCTGAGGAGATGTGGATGGAGTATTTAGAGTGGATGAGCTCTCCAGAGGTTTACATTGAGAGCCATATCATTAGGGTGACACCGAGTTAGGTAAGTGTTGTTGCTGATGAAGGACGATGGCTGGAGGATACGGTATGCAACATAACCATGTTTTCCTATATTTAGCAGGTTCAAGAACATATCTTCTTGAATTTTTTTCTAGGATATTACATTTGATCTAACAATTTCCTTAAATTGCAGCATATTGATGAGTACATGTTACTGCTAGCCCATAGACAAGGAGCATGCTCCGAACAGGTGCCCCAACGGTGGACTGTTGCATCTACACACCTTTACGTATGTTGGCCCTATATCAAATTAAAATATAGGTGTTCATACCTATAATTGTATGTATTGTTGTTAATATTGTGCACTAATTCTGAGCTTGTTTTTGGCGAATGGTTGCAGACCTATCTACAGTGTGTATGGAAAGATTATCTTAAGGGGCGTCTGACAAAAGGAAGCTTCCCTCCGAGCATTAACATTGAGTCACATGTAGAGGGCAGAAAGAGCCCTGTCCATCGCCCATGGTGGACTGTTAATGAAGTGTTCATACCCATTTGCATTAGCTCCTGTCATTGGGTTGCGTGTGCGGTACATTTCCAGAGACGACGTATCACGGTCTATGACTCGGCGCCCTCAGTGCATTCTGATCGGGAGATGACCAACGTTATGAGGCCTGTGTGCGAGCTTATGCCATTTCTACTACATGATGCAGGTTTTTATGACGTGCGAACTGAGATCGAGTATCGCATTGATCCGTTCGAGTTGGTTCGCCCAGTGGATGGAGTGCCTCATTAGGAAGTGTCCGGAGATTGTGGGGTTTTCACCTGTATGTATATATATTACTTAGGATTAGGCAGACCTCTCGATTTTTTGTCATCATATGGGTCATTTTTTAGGAGGAGGATAGCCGTAGAGTTGTGGAAGGGTCAGTTGTTGTAGACAGTTGGTGTAGATATATTATTGGATGGATATTTAATAACAATCATGCTTGATGCTGAATCTGTTCAAAATTAATGATTATTTAGCACTAAACTTGTCTTTCCTTATTATTTTTTGCTTATGAAATCGAAACATTTGTTCGACCTACGTAAGAAATTTAGTTGCAGTTTTTATCACGTATAAAAATTTAGTTGTAAATGAAATTACTGAGCACTATGTGATTAAAACGTCTTATTTTTTGTCAATATTTCTGGAAAAATCGAAATAATAGTTTCGATCATATTTTGCAGTTTGGGCTTGATCGAAACTGATGGTACATTAATGATCGAAACTTCTAATATTTCGTCACCTATTCTGGAAAAATCGAAACCATAATTTCGATCACGTAAATAATTGTAGTCGTCGTCGAAACTTCTGAACAATACGTGATCGAAACTTCAAATATTAGTTTGTCGGTCGTTCTGCAAAAATCGAAACTATAGTTTCGATCACGTTTAAAATTTTGGTCATGGTCGAAACTTGTGAATACAATGTGATCAAAACTTCAGATATTAGTTTGTCGTCCATTCTGGAGAAATCAAAACTATAGTTTCGATCACGTTCAAAATTTTGGTCATGGTCGAAACTTCTGAATACAACGTGATCGAAACTTCAGATATTAGTTTGTCGTCCGTTCTGGCGAAATCGAAACTATAGTTTCGATCACGTAAGAAATTTTGGCATGGTCGAAACTTCGGAATACAATGTGATCGAAACTTCAAATATTATTTTATCGCGCATTCTGGAAAAATGGAAACTATGCTTTTGATCACGCTAAAAATTGAAAGGTTTTCATTATGAATACAGGTTTACATGTGATCGAAAGTGTAAAAATACTTTGTAATCGATTTCATACACTTGGTCTCACACAGTATTTAGATTGTTTCATTAACATCCCTAATTTTTAGCACGTTCGAAACTGCAATTTTATGTTTATCCCGTTCAATTTTGGAAAAATTGAAAGTTTCTGCAATTTCGATCACAAGGTAAAAAGTAGTTTCGATCACGTGTAGTTTTAGTTCATGATCGAAACTACAGTTTCGAAATCTCGTGAATTTGAAAGAAACTGATGGTATATTAATTAATTTTATTTGTTTTAGTGGGAAAACCTGCATGTGTAAACATCGTACAATAGATACATACAAAATGTGTAAAAGTAATATCAGCAAAACAATAAAAGAATTCAACATAAACAGATAACATTATATTTGTGAGCGTAAATCATAGAATTCAAAAAAAACAACAAATATTTTAAGTAAACAAAGTGGTACAAATAATGCAAACATTTAATGCCTCAGTTTGCATTTCATATTTTGTTGGTTTAGAAGTGCATAACTATAAAAATAAATTAAAAATCCCTTACATATGCTTAAATTGAATACATGTCATTAACCATGGCGGAGGGGAATAGGATTTTTACATGTGGCACGATTATGTCCAACTTGTTGACACCTGGAACAGGTTCGACGAACAACTTCCTCTCCTACAGAAGGAATTCGCTGTTTCTTAGGTCGACCAGAAGGAGGGCGTTGTTTGGGTGGATTGACATTGATTTCTCGTACTTCATTTGGGATCACCCAGTCGACATCATTCCCAACTGGATGAATAGACTCTGCATATGCATTCATCCAAACGTTAGTGGTGTAGTAGTGTGCGCACAACCCATTATAGGAAAAGTGAATATGTCTGCACGCTGCAAGAGCGTGAGCACACGGGAGTTGCTGCAGGTCAAATTGTCGGCAACTACATGTCTTATCTTGTAGGTGTACAACCTCAACAACACCACGAAGTTTAACTTCAAATTCGAAACGTGACACCGGATGCACAGTCATGGAACGGGACTTCTCTAATTCTAAATCAATTACCTTTTGAGCGGCCTCAGTCAAATAGGCATTTCTTGTTAAAGCCTTTTCCCTACGCTCGTAAAACCATCTTTGCACATGTGATCTAATATGCTCAACTAACGCAGTAATGGGTAGCCTCCGAGCGCTTTTCAACAATGCATTCATACTCTCAGCAATATTGGTGGTCACTAGGTCATACCGTCGAGATGGAAAATATGCTCTTGCCCATCTATTAAGTCCAACCTCGTTTTCCAAGTAGTCAGTTGCTGCCGGATGCATCCTCCTCATATTTTGCAAATATTCGTTACACTCAGTTATCCGATAAGCCTTTGCAGCACGAAAGTATGCAGCCAAAAATGTCTCCATTTGTTGCGATCGCATCTTGTACTTTGCCTTCACATTTCCAGATATATGATAAGAACAAAAACCATGGGCTGCCTCTGGGAATACCGTGGCTACAGCCTTCTCAATGCTATTGTGCCGATCTGATATGAATACCAAATTCTCTACTGGCTCAATTGCTTCTTTAAGCTTTAATAAAAACCACTCCCATGACGCATCATTTTCTGAATCGGCAACACCAAAACCAAGAGGATAAATTTTGTCATTTCCATCCAATGCAGTGGCCACGAATAATGTCCCTCTGTACATTCCCTTCAAGAACGTACCATCAATGACGAGAACAGGACGTATTGTGTTGCGAAATCCTCGAATGCATGGCCCTAGTGCCATAAAGAAATATAGGAAATGGTCATCAACATCTTTCTGAATCGCTGTTACTGTACCAGAGTTTTTCTCCCCTAACACATGACAATATAACAGAAGTCCCTTGAACGACTCGGATGGATCGCCACACACTAGCTTTAATGCATGTTCCTTGCTTCGCCATGATGTCATATATCTTAAGCGAACCCCATAATCATTGTGAATATCGTCACGAATATTCTTAGGAGTGTAAATTCTACTAGCATCTGTAAACTTATCCTTGATTAGTTCTCCTATTAACCGAGTCGATGCTTGCCGATGGCCATCTTGCAATTCTTCGTTTTGACATGTATGAACTGAATTCATGCGAGACACTCTCCAATATGCATCATTGTTCTTCTTTGTAGCTCTAACTCGCCATTCACATCCCTCAATAATACACTTGGCCTCAAACCGATCCGTTGATGATTTGTAAACCTTGAACTGAAAGTGGTTCTTTAACGCCATTAAACCTAATTTGTCTCGAAGTTCTTGCTTCGTATTAAAAATCTGTCCCACACAAACATTACCTAACCCCATACTTGAGGATGCTGAAGTTGTTGGCATCATAATACATGGCGTAACAGGAGGCAACCAGCGAATAAATTGATTTGAAATAGATGGAGCTGTTGCTGAGCTATTAATATACCAGGCCTGAAATCACAACCTTCCGTTCCCTCGGTATCTTCGGCTACGACATTTCTTCTTTCTTCACACTGATTGGTAGTATCATTGCCACCAATATCCAGTTGATAACCATGATAATCATTATCATTATCTTCATTATATCGAGGAGGAGAATTGCCTCCATATATGGGGGTCACATCATCAGAAAATAAATTACAATGTTGTGTAGGTCTTTCATGACTTTCACTTGGTTGGGAGTAATTATCTGCTAGGCCTTGACCTGTGTATTGAAATTTTGTGTTGTAGTGAAAATTTGGTGATGTTGCAGGAAGTGTATCATTCACTTGATTACTTCCACTTGAAGACCTAAATTGGGTTGGTATTGTAAGGACTCCACCATGACTAGAAACTTGTGGCCTTATTTGCTCTCCACTACTTGCACGATCTAGCGTGATGTATAATGGACAATAACCTCTTTTACTCGTCATGTACGGGCTATTAGCAGTCATAAACGCTCGAAAGTCAAATTCGCTGGTAATATCTGCGGCCAACCGCCTCCCTTCTGGTTCTGTACACAACGAATATATTGTCCTTATCTTAATGATATATTCGGAAGGAGTAATATCCAATGCCTTATACAACATCTGCATAAATTCATTATAAGTTATATTTTGTTCCACGCACATGCCTCTTTGCCTTCCCCCAACATATTTTTCACCTCCATCCGATGTTTGCTCCCATAAGCCCCCGTCCACGGTAACTATCGTTAATGCCTCAGCCATACCTATACAAAAACTCAACAATATTAACAATATTTTATACACAATTCTAAGTAAAGACAATTTTTCATCATTTAAGAACAATTAGAGTTGCTCAAATTCTGCTTAAAAATGAGGAGGAAACGACAAATTTTATGGTGCTTCTAACAAACTTTCAAGCACGACCATTTACCTTTAGTCAAAGGTAACTTTCGATCACAGGCAATTTTTTCATCATGGTCGAAAGTTAGTTTCGATTATGTAAAAAATTACTCATGATCGAAAGTAACTTTTGATCACAGGTATTTTTTCTCATAATCGAAACTAACTTTCGATCATGAAGAAAAAATTGGCCATGACCGAAACTACGACACAGAATTGTTTGCAACATCTCAATTTTCATTTTCTCCCTCAATCATCTATACCAAACATAATCAAACAATCTACATACACTTCAATAACAATTTCTAACACCATAATCTCAAAACACGCAAAAATAACAACAATTTTTATGTTTGTAACAAATTTTTCTTTTTGTTTTTCAAATTAAAATTACCCACCTCCTTATACAAATGATTGGTTGATTTCCTTCAATTTAAATGATTAATTCGTAGTTTGTAGTAAAAAAAAACTAGAAGAGAAATATATTTGTTGAGAGAATGCGGAAGAAGGAAGAAAGAAAGAAGAAAGAGAGACGAAAGAAAGAAAGAAGAGAAGAAGAATGAAGAATGGCTTTTTATTTTTGGGCTAAGGGTAATTTTGTCTAAAAAAAAATATATGGTCATTTTTTAAAAAGGTTTTGAACAGTGGTCATTTGAGAAAACTGTAGGTGAACAGTAGTCATTTTTGTTAATTTCCCTACTTTAATTCTCACGCTACATTGACCAAGAAAATACCACGTAACACACAGCCAACCAAAATAAAAAAAGTTTACGAGCCCGACGAAATCCATTGGAAAATTATGAAACGGGATACCCTCTGCGTTTAAAAGAGCAAGATAAATGATTTTTAATTTAACGCATCAGCCATGAGTGACCCAAATGTCAAGGCATTTGTGCCAATTTTTTCAAAGGAGTGATTCAATTTCTCACGGTACATTGACTCGATAATGTAACAACCAATCAAAACAAAGTTCTTACATCTTGGATGTTGATGAAAAGGCAGAAAATTTATTACAAGAGACGCATCTCTCTTTGCATCCGAAGGAATCCATGCGCAAGATTCCGACAGGTACACAGATCCATTTATATTTTGAACCTCTTACAGTTACGCAGAAACCGTTCATCCATATAACATTTTTGCTCTTCAAACCACAGGCATTTTTTCTCTTCTCTACGCTTCTTCTTCTTACACAGTTCTAACATAGCATTAGAACACTGTCCGGGGGATATTTGTAAGATTCCTAACGTTCTGGCGGGGAAGAACCAAGGATTCTGACATCAACGTCTGGCCTACTGGGCCTTCCTTCTCCTCTGAATAGTTTGTTTCGCATTTGATTTTTTTAGACTGCCTAGCGAGTGGTGATCTATCCTTCTCTTTACTCTTTTTTTTTTTGCAATTTTTTGTTTGATAATGTACACGAGAGTATCAATCTGTCAATTTCTTTTTACACACGTTACCCTATTGGAATTGGTGCAACAACTGTTTAAGCTTTTCCTTTTTCGGTTTTATTTATTTTTTTGCCCCATTTTTTGGGAAGATGGTGAGTTTGTTCTGCTTCTATGGGTTGACTTTCTGAGATGTTACCCTGGCTTTCTTTTGATTTATTGCTACTGTTTTATGTAGAGTGCCTCTCTCACTTGTAGAATCTATTACAATTTTTATATTTTTCAGGATCTTTTTTCTCTCCAAATCATGGGGATGGTGTATGTGTATACTTTTTGCTCGTCTATATCTCTCTCCGTTCTTCTGCATGCGCAGATTGATGCTTCTGGTTCCCCGCCTCATGTTGTGTGTGACTTGATCTAACCTTAGTTGCTTACAACATACTTAGTTCAAGCCACCTTCTAAAATTTGTAGTTCCTTTTCATGTATGTTTGGGTAAGAACTTAATTTCTAATGGAAGGCCTCATGGAATTGATTGACTCAAAATTACTACTTGATTGCAGGAGTTTTTGGGCATTCCTTCTTTGATTACTCTACCAACAGAGTGGATTACCTCAAGTGGCTTGAAAATGTATATGGTGGAGAGCAAAGGAGGCGCCATAGTGTGCATGCTGTTTTCCCTGTTCTTCTTGGGTACATGGCCCGCTGTTATGACGCTTTTAGAAAGACGAGGCCGCCTTCCTCAGCATACTTACCTCGATTATACAATGACAAATCTCTTGGCTGCAATAATTATAGCCTTAACATTTGGTGAATTAGGCAGTGAAAGGCCAAATTTTATATATCAACTTACTCAATTAAAGGTGAGTTTCCTTTGTATTTGATGGTGGCTACTATATTATCAATTTGTGCTGTTTCTTAGAGAAGATAATTGGCACTTCTATGTATATCTAAGTGTCTGAGAAAAAAACAAAAATATTCACTAAACATCTATCTGAGGCAATATCGATTCCTTATGAAAGCTAAGGACAAACAAACTGGATGAAATTCAGTTACTACTATGCTGTTGAAATGCTGGCTTATTTTCAATTTTCTTGCATCATTTTCCTGTTAATAGCTCTAGATGATTCAAAAACTCATTACATTTGTAATTAAGAACAAATTACAAATTTGGTACACTTAGAAATGCTTTGATAGGTAGTTGGAAACCTTTAGATATTACAGAGCAAGGGAAACACAGCAGTTGTGTTACTACCATGTAGAAATCTTAGGAGCAGGCGAAGAAATAGTCTAAATATGAGCAGATAGTGAAATGCCTCAGGATGTTTTCTGCAACTGTGATGGATCTCTGAAAAAGGAAGCATTTTGAATCAGTTTTGCATGAATTAAAGGTGTCTTGCCTATGACCATAGATGATTAATTTCTACAAGCTGTCAAATTCAAAGTGCATAATGTAAATGCATAGTCTTACCTGTGTGGCCATGGTCGGGCCGTTGATGGATTTTGTTACTAAGGTTGCACCAAGGATCAGTGTTTTTGATAAGAGAGAGAATCTATGACTGGAAAATAATAGTTGGTATGTGAGTTAAATTGCAGACCAGGGTTCATCCATTGCCAAATACTATACTGCCTCCTTCTGCTGAATGAGAAAGGACCTGGATTTGTACCGCATCCATCTCAATTCAACAATTACTCTTATTGTCTATTGTAACAGATTAACATATTGATGGCTGTAGCTCTTCATATAATAACTAGACACTCTCTTGAAAGGTGCTGATTATAATTGCCTGCCGAGTTGTTACTTATAGCTTACCGTAATTATGTCATCTAATTTACAGTATGTCAGTGGCCTTAGCTGTGTTCAAGCCATTTAGTGTTTTAACCTAATAAAGTTTTAGTGGCATTTTATAGTTTTTATATAAATCTTCATTTTCTATTACTTTACCATTTTGTTCAATTAAGATGATTGTTTCGTTGATATAGCATACTTGGCCAAGCATCTTGTTTGTAATGGCATATCAGTACTTAAAATGGGTTTCTGATATTCTAGGGTAACTGATGCAGGATAATTGGCCCTCTGTTCTTTTTGCAATGGCGGGTGGGATGGTACTTAGCCTTGGAAATCTGGCCACACAGTATGCTTGGGCTTTTGTTGGTTTATCAGTGACAGAAGTGATATCTTCAAGCATTACTGTTGTTATAGGTTAAGTTGTCCAGTTCTTTTTGGAGGAACTTGATTTTTCTATATCTTTACTTGGTGCTGATTTTTCCTTGATTATTGACTCTGTTTTGGTGTAACAGGTACAACCTTGAATTACTTATTAGATGACAAAATCAATAAAGCAGAGATACTTTTCCCGGGCGTTGGTTGCTTCTTGATCGCAGTTTGCCTTGGATCAGCTGTTCACTCATCCAATGCAGCTGATAATAGAGCAAAACTTAGCAGTTTTCAGAGTAAAGCCAAATCTGGAACTGGGTATGCCTTTATCTATGTGGTGTTACGTAACAAGAATGCATGACAGATGTTTATTACTTGATCATTTTTTTCTCCCTAACCAGTAACCAGATCTTCAATGCAACTTGGCTAATCAATTGTTCCCCCTTTGTCATAATTTTCCTTTTGTTAGGTGGAGTTTACATCTCTGTGATTGAAAATTTGGATTGTTTTATTATTGAAGTACTGCAAATAATAAGACTGATGTAAATTCAGTCAAAAACCATGACAAGAACTTGCATCAAATTAATGAAAATGTCTTTGGTTCTTGGCGTTTTATACATACATACATCTACTAATGTTGTTTCTCAACTAAATTTGACCTTTTCACAGGGCTACATACACTTCCACATCCCAAGAAGCATTTCCAGGGAAGGGTAAGAAACTCTAAAATTGGAATATTATAACTTTTTTATTTATGTTAATTAATTGCATGAGAGTTCTGGCCTCATTTTGTATGGACAGCAATAAAGGATCCAGAAATTGGAAATGGTGCAGTGGAGAAGGAAAAAGCTGGGACTGCAGGCTTCCTTATAGAACTTGAGAACAGGAGAGCAATTAAGGTATATTAACTATGGAATCCGAGTATTCTGATAGAGTGCTGATCATTTCTACCTTCTATTTAACTGCAAAATAACCATCTTCATCCTGTGCACAAGTCACTTCGCAGCTTTGATGCAGGATATCTATGTTTATAGCAATTGATATTGGTTTGAGTCTTGCAGGTGTTTGGGAAGAGCATTTTGATTGGACTAGCCATAACTTTCTTTGCTGGTGTTTGCTTCTCTCTCTTTTCACCAGCATTCAATTTGGCAACAAATGATCAGTGGAACACTTTGAAGGAAGGGGTTCCTCATTTGGTTGTCCATACTGCATTCTTTCACTTCTCAGTATCGTGTTTCATAATTGCCATCATTCTAAATATCAGCTTCCTTTACCGTCCAGTAATGGACCTACCTAGATCTTCATTTAAGGCTTATTTAAATGATTGGAACGGTAGAGGCTGGGCGTTTTTGGCTGGCTTCCTTTGTGGATTTGGTAATGGTCTCCAATTTATGGGAGGTCAAGCTGCAGGTTATGCCGCGGCAGATGCTGTTCAGGTTAGTAAATGGAAGCACGAAAAGTACAATTTTGGTAATAAGAAAATGTGTGTGTTATAAAATGAATTTTTTATACTTATAGTAGATTTTTTGGTTTGTGACAACAGGCACTTCCTCTCGTGAGCACATTCTGGGGTATAATTCTGTTTGGGGAGTACAGGAGATCATCTAGAAGAACATATATACTGCTAGTTAGTATGTTATCCATGTTTATCCTGGCTGTTGGTGTCCTCATGGCATCAGCGGGGCATAGGAAATGAGTATGCAGCTACTAAGTTCAAATCTGGAAATTGTGTGCAGCATAAATTACTAAAATCAGTTGAGAATGTACTTATGATCCTGAGTAGCAGGCTCCAGTTCACAGTGTAAATATAATGTCTCTCTTTCAGATTTTGGTTGGCTTGACGACATCTCAATGGTGTATAATCACTTTCAGCCTGGTTACCCAAGTTTTCAAAGTGAAATATTTAACTGTAATTTGTAATTCACATTAAAGCAGCCAAAAAAAGGAGATAAAACATCACCAATTAGAAGAAAATAAATGCTCAGCCGGGGAATCGAAAACCTGTCAGCAGCACGGGAAGGTACTATGATACCAGTGCACCAGATGTTCTCTGGAATCTTATGAAGTATGTGCAATTTATAGAAAATGTCCACCATGACAGCAAGAATCGTGAAAGCACCAATGGTTGCTTTCTCTGTTCTCATTTTTGGTAATAATAATTTTGTTTGTTTGAAAGGTTTGTTCAACTTAATAATAATACTTCTCTGCTGGCTGCTGACTTATTAATTTTCTCTTTTGGGTGCATTATTTTCACAATTTCCAATTCCAAAGAGATTTCCCCACAAATTGAAACTTTAACAAGCACAAATTAAGAAACAACTATATAAAATTGTCCCAATGATTGAAAGTACAAATAAGAGATGCAATCTATGGCGCCTTTAGTCTCTTGGAAAGTTGGCAAGTACATGTCTTTGCCAAAGTTGCATTAGAATCATTCATGTCACCAATAGAATACCTGTAGTTCACCATCTAGTACTTTTCTCTCTTTGATGATTCACCAAGACCCTAAATAATTTCCTCAACAATTCTGACAATTCCATAAATATCATCTGTTCTATCTAGTCAATCTTTTTATCTGATGGCTCAGTGATCCAATTTGCTCTCCAAATGACAGAGGGAGCAAGGAGCCGTTCGGTTTTCCAACCGGACAATGTTAGCTGCACAATAATTAAAATTTTAGGTTTGTCACTTAAAACTGGAAAAGTGTAAACCAAATGACTGCTTCCCAACCAACAGAAACTTTCAGCAAATTTCATACCTTATGAAGGAAAACATCATACTGTTTATCCATCCATGATTGGCTTTCTGAATGCACAGATTTGTTTCCATCCGTAAGGTTGGCCATAACAAGGGCATGAATATAGGATCGAAAGACATCTGTGGCAGTGGAATCTTTATGTACAATCACACCAATGATGCCCTTCCTCTCCACTAGCAAGTAGCTTGCTGAAAAAAGCAAGGAAAATGACTAGAAAATATAGCACAGTTTTGGTTGAAAGAATTCATGAATTGATGTGATCTGAATAGAGCTGAACCTTTCTCATAAAGAGCAGCGGTGGCATGCAACAAGTCCCTCCTGTTTGACAATATTAATGAAATCATCAGTTGCATATAACTAAGAGGAGTAGTTTTGCAATAGCCAGCTCAGAGCTGTCTATAGTTTACATGAATGTAAGAAGATAGCCATTATCTTGACTCATAAATATGCCTGAGATATATAAAGCCATAATTTGATGGTTCATGTAGCCCCCCTCACCAGTATTAGTTGGATAAGCACTATTTGAACATCATCACTCTTTAGACAAAATAGTAAGATGATGACAGAACAACTCTTTACTCGAAAAGTCTGTAAGCTCAAATTAATGACGAAAGACAAATAAGAACCCTTTACTCAAAACGTTAATAAGCTCAAATTAATGAAGAAACTCACTTACATTTCTAGGTGACTAAGTGAAGAAACCCTTAAGCCTAAATCTACGTGCATGTGCAGTAACTTATTCTTTGAGCTCCATGAAGTGGTCCACATAGGAAAAACATGCTCCATGGTTGACACCTGCTCCGGAGAGAGAACTGGCAACATATTCAGGTGTAGGCACTAATATCCACTAAAAATAATATAAATAAATTGAAAGTAACGGTTTAGAGGAAGTGGCATGGTTCAGACCTGCTCCAGGGATAAGAACTGGCAACACTTGCAGGTGTAGGCACTTACATCCACTTAAAATAACATAAATAAATTGAAAATAATGCTTTAGAGGAAGTGGGATAACTGTAATTAGAGGTCCTATGTATATTACCTTTGTCAGTCTCCATGAAATGCTGAATAAGAATTGAGCTCCTCTCGAAATTTAATGAAGTCAATGCAAGACAACGAACAGCCCTGTAGTTTGCTGCAGACCAAAAACAGTATGCATCATACAGCTGGGTTTACAATAAAATAAAAAGATTTCAGGATGATAAATGTAGAAGATTATAGGGTATAATGTAGAAATCTTGGATAAATCTGCCTCAAATTAAATTATGGAGAAGTCTTCTTTTCCAATTTGAGTATAAATATTCTTAATTTCCTACAAACTCCTTTTAACTAAAATAGAAAAGCTGCGGTTAAGAAGAGGAACTAGCACAGATTTTGTTTTGCGTTCATGCTCATGCACAGTTCTCCTTCCTTTCCCTATACCATTGATTTTTCCCTTTTTTCAATGATGCGAGAGCAGGCATCATCAATATTCTTATGTACCCTACCTAGAGATTCTCTTCAAAAAGATGAGAAGCTTAATATTTTTCCAAATTGTCTCAAAATGAGCAATCAGCTTTCTATCTTGTGCACATTCAAGTGGAAGTTTCATGCCAGATTTTGTGCTACCATAAAAAAAGTTTCACATTCGAGTGAAAGTTTGCATGTAAACCATAGCAATAGAACTTACCATAAATATGAAGCATTGTGAGACAGAGAAAAGAAAACCAAATAGCTAAGGGGTTTCCAGTTGTAATTCGGGCAAGAAGCATCCCCAGTGCCATGCCAATCATTGTTGCCATTGTCTCTTGGCTTCCTTCCTATTAGTATTTAGAAGCACATAAATCGTCAATGTACACAAGATTTTGTGGTTCTTTGCCAGTATTTAGAATTGGTACCTTGGCAGATATATCAGCAGCGTTATTCTGGAGGGCAAAATGTTGTGTCAAAGCAGCTCTAGTAGCTCCACTTGCAACACCAGCTAATTGGAAACACAAGGTAGAAAGAGATTCAATTAAGAAAATTCAAGGCTCCAATTCTGTTTTTATCAGTAAGAAGGTAAAAGTATGTACATAGGAACATACTTTCATATGTATAAAAGTAAATCAATGGTCCACAATATAAAGCTCTATTACAGCTTTGATAACATAACCAATATTTATATTGCAACCAACGTCCATAGTTTAATGCAATTGTATTTCTGAACATAGAAATACCATGAACAGATGTATCTATTTAAAACTGAATGTTGGTCAAACAAATTTTGATAACCTATAAGCAGGTGTTAGCAGTCCACAGTAAGTTTTCACAGAAACTCACTGAATGATCTTGATAAGCTCCCTAAGCAGACAACAAAGACAAAAGCTGAAGGAAACAAAGGGGAAAGAAGGTCCATCAACATCCCTGCAGTCAATACAACATCACTTGTGTCATTAAAAGTCCTCAAAAATTAAATTAAATACAACAAAACATAATCAATGGTGTGCCAATCAACTATAGCTCCCTTTTCTGCTTTTATGGTTTTAAATAAAATATTACTAGCACTACAGGCCAAAAATAATTATTCACATTTGAGTATGAAACTGAATATAATTCAGCATATAATCTATATAGCACCATTGCAACAAAATCTTCTCCTCCTTTTTTTTTCCTTCTGCTTAGCAAAGATTTCAACCTTAGACTGACACCAACTCTACCCCTCGTAACACCAAAGCTAAAACCTAAATACACTTGTGGCTTTACATTACAAAATTTTACATAAAACTAATATACAAATATGATCACTTAGACATGAAAAGCCATAAGCTCAATATCCAAAAACACTGAAACATGATAAAATCGGTAAATTCAACCCAATCTAAAAAAATGGTAAGTTCTATGTAGAGGACATAGAAACTACTAAACAATGTCAAAGAACATTAAGGTGCTTTATTGCTTTTACATGAAACACAACTATCAACAGGAGATGTCTTCTTCTTTCTCTTATTCTTCTCCTTCAATAATATGTTATTTTTATGAAGCAATAAAACAATTCACAAACATTCCCTATTTTTCATGTTAGTTGAAAATTTCCAGCATTTCATATCTAAAAGCAAAATCTGAGACTAGGAAAGAACTGTGTCCTGGATTCCGAACGTGCTTGTGCTCGCATTCATTTGCATTTAAGCCTGCATGGTGGTGCTACGTATGTATGTATGTTTGCCTCTAGAAAGAGATTAAAAATCACTGTTCTAGAGCCAAGCTATTACTAATAATACAGAGAGACAGTTCCAGAGCCAAACTATTACTAATAATACAGAGAGCAACATACCAAGATCGTTCATAAGATCTGCAACCAGACGCCACATTTTGGCATTGCTATCCAAATTTGAGCCCTAAAGATCAGAAAAGGCATATATTATAAGGAGTCAATATCATAGCTTACAGACAAAATGGACAGAAAATTTATCATTGCTGCACATATGAGAATGTGATGCTCCATGACAGGGCTTAAACAAATATTTTAAAATCATTATCAGCTGCCGACTGCTACTTGACATTTGGATTAAGCAGCTAGAAAATGAGTAGACAATATGCATAAGAGAATTACATAAATAAATTACATCTCACCTGATGAAATGTGAATAAGACACTTCCAAGCATTCCAGTAAGGTCCCTCAAAAACCACTGCAAACATTTCAATATGGAAAGGCTATTGTTAACATATTATGAATACCATACAACCATAGCTAACAACTTGAAATTGAAATCAAGTCTAGCAAAAAAAAAAAAAAAAAAAATTCGATAGAAACTAATATGTTCCGGGGCATATAAATCTTACTTGAAATGTTGCACCGATAACAGTAGCTGATTTCTCACCAACACCAATGGCACTCAGGAGAGCCTAATCACACAATATACGCCCACCACAATGGAGCGATTATCAAAAGAATTTTATGTATTTCAGAAAAGAAAGCTAGAATATCAATTAAATTTGATCTTACTTGTGTAGAAAGCATGGTCCTAATGTATGTTGAAAGTCCCTATAAAAGCACACAAATGATAGTAACATAAGGAATTCCAGTATAATCACAAAAATTTTATCTGCATAAGGTATAATGTGCCCACCTGCAAAGAATCCCAAACTTGAAACGGGACATAATCTGGAGTCACACTGCTAGGAAACCCCTGCAATTTATACAAAAGCTTTGTTTTACGGTATTTTAACTCATATAATAAAGCGAAATTTATTTTAATAACAAAATAAACAAAATTTGATTGGATTGAACTTGCCTCGGGTACAAAAGCTTGGAGAACTCGCCTCCAAACATGGTTGAAACGACTATGGGATCTGCGTATCACCCAAAAAAATAAAAATGAAAGAACTCTACAATGAAAAGAAAAGACAGAACAAAAGCAGAAGAAGAAGAGAATGGTTTTGTGGACCTGTAGACGTAAAGAGAAGGAGACGCAGAGATAGTAGCCGTTTTAAAGAGCTTGGTTGAAGAAGACCCATTCCATTCTTCGATTATCAGCGGCTGATGCTGTGATTTTGTTACGTCACTCATTACTTCCATAAATTCGCGAAGAATTGAGATTTAGATAGATTGAGATACAGAGACCGTTGCAGTGGAACTCGAGTTTTTGGGTCGTTTTGATTTGACTTCCTCGGATCGTGTCGTTGCAAGTTGTAACTGTTTGTCTGTCTTCGTAAGTAACTGGTTACCTTTTGTCTTTTATCTTAATGCTTGTACTCGAAGCCAGAAATTTTCAATTGATAATATTAAGTATTTAGTAAAAATTAAATAAAATTAACTAATATTCCAATAAAATTAAAAAAAAAATTATTGAGTTTTTTTCACTCAAGATATTATCGTCAATTTTTATTTCTGTCTAATTAATATGGTTTGATTTTTATTCCCAAGAAAAATTAAATTGTCTTTTATTTTTCTCGTTTAATTGTTATATTTTTGATTGAAGACTAATATCATTTTTAAATACTATATAATTTAGTCCCAATATTTTATCAATAATTAGAAACAGTCATAAAAGCTTTATATAAATTAAAAATATAGGTTCGAGATAGTAACTTCAAATTTTTTTTATTTAAATTGAGAAACAAATATTAAATATTAGATATACACCGAAAATTAAATATCAAACCAAACAGATTTGATAGTGTTACAATACAATACAAGCTCTCTTCACAAAATTAGTGACATCACAGCTATCATCAGGAAAGCAAAAGTTAAGCTCTGATCCTTAACAAAATGGCAGAAAATATATTTAGTCGGATGATTAACACAAAACCAATAATCAAGAAAATTTTTGCGGGAATTTCCCCTCTCAAAATTTCTTTTTTAAGTCCAGGAAGATGGCAGTGGTAGCTACTGCTTTTGCGATAAAGCCAAGGCAGGTCCTCTTGAAACTCCTCCAATGCAACAAGTTCCTTCTTCAAAAGTTTGAGGACATTGTCTTGGCTTCAAATAAAGAGCATCGTCCAAAGAAGCAGAAAACCTATAACCCGAAAAGGGAAAACACAAAAACAAATTGAGACGAGAGAAGCTCGCTTTGAATTTGATGGGTGTGGTTTCTGCTATTTAGAATCAGTGCTTCATGCACAATTTTATTATGTGCCTAAGGAAATTTAAGGTTAACAACATTACAACATCCTGTCAAATGAGATATAATTTGGTGACAAATATGCCAACGATGCATCAATAAATTATTTAAGAACTCCAGGAAGTTAACATGCATGTGATGGAGCGACATTTTCTCTTCAATTTGCAATACTCCCAAGTCAAATATTGAGGCCTAGGGACTATTGGAGCCACAGTTAACAAATATTGAAATAGTTTGCTCCTCTCTCTATGTACGTAGTAAAATTGGCTTCAGTTCTAAATTGTAATGTCATTTAAGAAGTAACTTTGATTGCAAAACAATGCAATTCCATGATATAACTGAAGGCAAATGAAAAGAGAAACTGCAACTATGTAAGCCAAGACTTTTGAGGGGGAACATAACGTACATAAAGTCAACAAAAATAAAAGCATTCCCATTTGTGTACCTCCAGTGTTCAACATGGTTTGAACCTTTGTGTCACGGCACAAGAAATCGCATGTTGGCTGGGTGTGCTGGGGTGTGACAACTCAAGCACATTGATGTTTCATGGTGCAAAGTCGGCTTCAGTCTCAAGGGCTATCATGTAGAGGGGACTTAGACCACCCCTGCCCGAACTGGTCGGGGACTGAAGCCGTCCTCCTGATGAGGCCAAGGTAGGCCGAAACCAGTTAAATATGCGACGGGATAACAAGGCTTACCCTCGACATGGGGGTCTACGAGGGTGCCGCACGTGCCTTTCCGCTGGGCGCGTGACAGATGGTATCAGAGCAGGAACGAGAATTTCTGCAAAATCTCGCTACGTTCCTGACTCCTGTGGGAATCCACCGAGATGGCCGAGGATATTAGCCCGTAAGATTGGGCGAGGGAAAACGAGGTGTCTATTGTGTGACCCTTTGCCACGCAGCCTCGAATGTGGGCGTGCTCGCACAATGATGTGTCCTGCGGTATGGGGATCTTCCTGGGGGGGAAGATGAGCATTGTGGTTTGAAAGGCAACCGCATAGCGCCTCATCTACGCCAAGCACTGCTACCACTGTACGTCGAGGATGGCGTGCCCGCACGACGTGGTGTTATCGTGTTCTCTTTATGGGAGTCTCCTTAGCCCGGAGGAGATGGGCGTTATGGAGTGGAGCAGCATGCAGGGTAGGACCTCGATGGTCTACCAATTGAGCTGGCGAAAAATTTGAAGATGGCCGCGTGCACGAGGACGTGCACGATTTTCGGTGGTGGAGAATGTCACGGCACAAGAAATCGCATGTTGGCTGGGTGTGCTGGGGTGTGACAACTCAAGCACATTGATGTTTCATGGTGCAAAGTCGGCTTCAGTCTCAAGGGCTATCATGTAGAGGGGACTTAGACCACCCCTGCCCGAACTGGTCGGGGACTGAAGCCGTCCTCCTGATGAGGCCAAGGTAGGCCGAAACCAGTTAAATATGCGACGGGATAACAAGGCTTACCCTCGACATGGGGGTCTACGAGGGTGCCGCACGTGCCTTTCCGCTGGGCGCGTGACAGATGAAGCAACCAAGTAACAAAGCAATCAAGCAATAAACTTGAGTTGTGTAAATCACTCTTCACTCAAACTCTTATTGCTCTCTCTTCTATTCATAAGCTTCCGATTTAGCGCATTGCGGGTGTTGAAGGCTTGCTTAGTGAGCGGAGTTGCTAAGCGCCGCACGGTCGAAGCGAGTGAAGAGAGTGAGGCCGTGACATTTGGCTCCCATGTAGCGCTCCAAGCATACGCTAAAGTGTAATGATAGAAAGACATTTATCAGCTAAACAAGTTAAAATAAAGATAAGAAAATTAAAAGTGAGCAAAATTCATGGTTGAAGAAACAAGTAACGGTTTGAGATGTGAACTAACCTTGCCCAAAGCAATTAGTGGTGCTGTTCAGACCATTGCGACAAATGCAAGCAAAAGACTCACCCAAACCATTAAAACCACACAAGCCCCCACTATTTTCACAATCCTTGCAGGCATCAGTACTATAAGAATCATTGTATTGCAAAGAAATCCCAAATTTCCATTTCATTGGATCCCCCTCACTGCCACCAAATCCATATATTGAAGTATATGATGAGCACTGCAGCTTGGGAAGATCCAATGCATCACCTGATCCAAGATCAGTTGGTGACTCGTAAGCACAACAAGTGGAGGCAGGTGCATTCTGTTGCAACCCAATGCCTGTAATCCCTTTGCAAGAATACAGCCCTCTACAAACACGAGAACCAGAACCAGTGTCGCACATATCTTCATATGGATCAAAAACAGGAGATGTACTGGAGCAACCAAGCAAAACAAATATATTGTCTTTTGTAATTTTGAATGGACTGGCTCTATCCAAGCCTAGCTAAAGCTTCCAGAATTCTGCATGGAAGAACAAGTTGACATGAAGGGGTCTGTGACAATTATAGTGTTGCTTGGGTAATCAATAGAGGAAATACTGTAAATACCAGTAGCAGTGGAGAATTCCAGAGTTCCAGAGCTACATTTTAGGTATCTAGCAAAGTCAGGGTGCCCGCATCCAGGACCAGTGCCAAAGGGGAATTTTACAGATATTGTGCCACACATGTCATGACATGTGCCATTAACAGGGATTGCAGAGACAGCAGAGTATACAATTTGAAGGAAGAAGAGAGAGAGCAAAATGTTGTTGAGGAGCAATGGACTTGGAGTAGGTGACATCGGTGAAGGTTTTGGAAGAGCTGGAGATTTGAGAATATGAAATATTGAGCAAACTAAGGAATATTACTTCACAGTCGATAATTGAAAAGGAAACAGGTTATTTCGGTGGGGTAATTGTAGTCAACATTTTTTTTCTCTTTTCCTTCCTAAAAAGCAGTGCCAATCCATTGTGGCCTAAATATGTGGGATCTAGCTATAAAGTAATTTGCATTTTCATCAAGATTTAGAAAGGTTCAAGTAAATAAGTCGCAGGTGATCTGTGTATTTGCAACACTATGTCCACTGAAAAGAAACTTTTGGCAACCAAATCTGCATACCTGTTCCCTCATTCACACCTAGAACGTGAAAAAAAGAATCATAAAGGTGAAATGGACACAGGAACCTCATGTTTCCATTTCCTGTTGATCTCGTGGCCTAAAACATTTACAGGTTCAAAATTTTCAAACCCTCTAGCATGCAAAGAATGTAACGCAACTAGCTTATGGCAAAAAATAACAATAAACAAAAATGAACAAACTCATTCATCCATATGCACAGCAAATCAAACTAAAATATAGCCTCTTATTGATCTGAAAGCACAAAGACACGTCAAAGAGCAACCATACTGGTCACTCAAACTGCTTACAGTCATGGTAACTTGAACCTTCTGTGCCAAAGAGAAAAAAAAAATTCACATTTGTTCTGAGAAACTACAAGGTGTATTATTGTATGTAAACCATCGTCCACATGGCAGGCGTTTGTTCTAGGTGGACAGCCTTCCTTCTAGCTACAGCAGAATAGCTACCTGCAATATACTAAAATTTGCTCTTTTCTGTTTTCCAGAGAAATTTGGCAGCTGAAAAGAAACCCGGATTGGACCTTTATAACCCAGCTATTTGGCTGATTTCTTCTGTCAGTAATTCGTATAGCTCTTTTATGCAGACAAAACCTGATTGACAGTCCCCTATTAAGTCAAGTCACAATATGAAACTTGAAAAATTCTAGCTTGCAATGATACATACCCTCCTTTGCGACAAGTAAGCAGCCCTTTGAAAGGCTGTAAGGTTAGAGAATCCTAACCTCAATGGACTGTATCATACAATTAGACAATTAGAGCTTTCATTGGTAACACCAGAATTTCGTAAGTTGGGTCATTGGTAACACCAGCAAACGCTAATTTTGGTATCCTGAGAAGAAACCTTCTCCGCAAAAGGCACAACCAGATCATAGGACAATTTGTACATTCTAAGCACACCAAATTTTGAAAGTTTTTTCATTTCCCTCCAGAATATATATCTCCAGTTGTCCAAGGTATCCAATATGCTAGTAGAATAGCAGTGGTGAGTATTAGGCCCAAGAAAACAATGTATCAAGATGCTACTGATGTCCATGCACTCAAACATGCCAAATTTTGAAAAATCTGTGAACAGAAGCTCGAGCAGACAACTAAGCACGTAGTACAGTTGAAGTTCATGCATTAAGACCAGCCCAATTCTTGAAAGCAATAAGTGCTTCCATTTTCTTGAAGTTCTTCTTTCTCAACTTTGCTACTTTAAGCTTTTTATGGTTCTCCATAAAAGCTTGCTTGTACTTCCACTTATCCACAAAGATCTTCATCTCTTGAGATTTCTCCACAACTTGCATCACTGCATCAAAGAAACCACCTTTAACAAGGGCATACATAAAGCATCAGCCAAGTTGTTATCGAATTTAATCCCCTTCTGTCCATCAGTTGAAATCTTATGCTTAACCTCATGCCACAGCATCAAAACACTGAAATATTTCTCCGCAGTCACATAACCATTAATTAGAGACAAATAAGTTTGATTGTTTGGCTCAAACTGCAGGAATAGCATCCTTCTGAGAGTTCTCTTTGCATCTTCTAGCCGCGAAGCTTTACAAAATGCATGAATAATTGAGTTCCAATCATGGGTTTTCACTTCAACTCGAGGGTCTTCAACAACTTCATCTAAAAATGCTGCCATTAGCTCAGGCCGTTGATTCTCCATCAAGCCAGTCATTATTGTCAGGTAACTCCCCCTTAAATCAGATATTCTAGCTTCTCTCATGTCCCGGAACAAAGAAAATGCTGACTGAAAATCTTGACTTGTCATTGAAGCTTCAATTAAATCATCGTAGCTACCTGCATCCAATTGAAGCCCCAAAGCACTAATATCCATAACCAATTGAGTAGCTTCAGCTGTTCGATGCTCTTTGCAATAAGCCTTCAGGATCGGCACATAAACTCCAAGACCAAAAATACAACCCAGAGCATTCATCTCATCAAGAATGCTATGTGCCTTATCTGATAACCCAAGACCAACACAAGCACTAATAATTCCAAATCCAATGGACCTGTTAACCACAATCCCTGTAGATTCCAGCTTTTGAGATTCAATAATCAAATTTGCTAATCCCTTAATATTTCCCTTTTCAACAAATCCTTTAACCATTTCAGAATAAGTTTCTTCAGTCAAATTTGAGCGTTCAGCATTACCTTCACTCAAACTACGCAAAATAGTACTCAAAACAGACTCTAAATTTCCTGACGTAACATACCCACTAATCAAATTACTGTAAAGCACCGTTTTATTTGGAAAACCAAACCCCTCCATCAAATTTTCTAACTCAATGATCTTCTTCTCAAGCCCTTTCAGAGCATATAAGTAAGCAAGAAAGCCAAAACTCGATTCATTTGGCCTAACACCCAAAACGGACATAGTTTCTACAACTCTCTCAGCATCACTAACGGATTGAAGACCTCGACAACATCCCTCTAATGCGGCATTACAAGCAGATAAGTCAGGTTTCATGAAATCCAACTTCTCATCCAAAGCAATCCGACAACTTTCTTCAAAGACCTTACGAAAAGCGACAAAATTACCATTCTTTCTAGAAATGTCAACAAGAAAACTACCCCACAATTCAAAAGGCAAGAAATACCTGTTCTTGAACATGCACTTAACCAAAGCAAAAGCAGGGGCAGGAGTGTTGATAGTTTTCATGGAACCCAAAAGGGTATGCACAGTTTGAAAATCCAACAACTTGGGGTTCTTTTCAATGACATAAACAACAGAGGCAAACGCTCTCTTAAGGTTAAGGTTGTCCTGGAGAGAGGAAAGGTGGGTAATGAGGGAGTTAGTGAGGGCTTTAGCCGGCAATAGAGAGTTAGTAATGAGAGACTTGAAGGACTTCCAGGCGTCATCAGTGTTACGGGTAAGAATGGATTTGTGAAGAGCGGTTTCAAGTGCTGTTATGTTATCTTGCGTTAGGGTTTGTTGCTGCTGTTGTTGGGTTGGGGAATTGGTGGAGTTTCGTGGTGGGGATTTCGGTTCAAGGGCAAAGATGGATGGTTGGAGGAAGGAGTAGAGAGAGGGGATTTCAGGCGTGGAAGATGATGATGAGAATAGTTTTCTTTGTACAACTGAAGCCGAGGGAACTGCTTTTCTCCACA
This sequence comes from Azadirachta indica, assembly GCA_022749755.1. NCBI lineage: Eukaryota > Viridiplantae > Streptophyta > Magnoliopsida > Sapindales > Meliaceae > Azadirachta > Azadirachta indica. Next base: position 11,544,232 of record CM040443.1, on the reverse strand, counting down.
TTCTACTCTACAATTATTCTTCAATCTAGCTTGCTCGCGCTCTCACTCAATCTCTTCTTCTCCATAACCAAACTCTAAAATCTGTGCCTTGGTTATTCTAGCTCTTGCTTATTGCTGTAATCATGATGATATATGTTCACTGAAACGTGCTGGAATAGCTCAGTGGGTTAGAGCGTGTGGCTCTTAAGCACAAGGTCGCGTGTTCAAGCCCTCCTTCTAGCGTATTAATTTTGAATTTTTTAAGTTTAAAAATTATTTTTCAACTCCTCTTATCACGTAATTTGCCCGTCAACAACGTCGATGCAGAATAACAAACAGTTAACTTCCCTTTTTGAAGCAAACATATTGGTCGAATCTACGAACGAACAGCCACACTTCAAATTTCATACTACTTTAAATTTCATAGAAGGAACAAAATTTTCGCTCCATCCAATACTTGCTACCCTCTTCTTCTTTCATTATCACAAACTTCTAAAATCTTCTTCTTTTACCTTTGATTAGCAGGTAAGATTTCACTTTTTCGCTGCTTACTTGGTCAGTACCATTTCCATTTGTTTCATCAGTTTCTTTAGAGTTTAGACCCAGCTGGGCAATTATCTTTCTTCTGCTTGTCATATCATAAGTTCAGTGTGGTGGGAAGTATGTGCAATATTTAGATATTAATACGTTTGGTTGGTGTACAGACAATATTTCGGTCAAGTGTGATGATTGAAGTTTGATTCTGAGTAACGGGTCATGAGTTTGTGTACAAGTGGGCGGAGAATAATTTAGGCTTTTTGCCTTTTTGGAGGTGTATATTGATTTAATATATCATGTTGGCTTAAATTCAACTTTTTCTGGGCATAAGCAATGATAACAGTAAATATATTTTAATATTGTCATGTCACTTGTTCATGTATATTTTCCTGTGATCGTGCTTTGAAGCTGCCATTTGGATTCTGAGTTTTAGTTTTGCGAAGATGGTCTTTCTGATTTATTAGTTTTTGATCAAGTTTAGATACTTGGTGGGTTGAGAGAAATGAGATTGATCTTATTGGGAATTCTATTGGTTCTTGGAACCTTTGAAGTGGCAAGTTCACATGGAGATCAGCCGCTCTCAAGAATTGCCGTTCATAATGCTATATTTGCTCTTAACGATCGGGCCTATATTAAAGCCTCTCCCAGTACTCTTGGATTGAAGGTGAGCTTCAGTAGCAGCACATTCCTTTGTTTCTCTATCATTATTTTGTGAAATTATATTAAAACCAAAATCAATTTGATTATCCACTTGATGGCCACGAAATTGAATATTTTTTACTAGTGAAATGTCATTTTAGCATTTGTTGATACTTCTATTTGGTCAAAGTTTCTTCTTTAGACCCACCAACAAAAAGATTAAATATGCAAAAGCCTGAAACTCTTTAAGTTTATTCTGCGTTTAGTGAAAATACTTTTTTACTGTTTCAGGGGCAAAATTCAGAGTGGGTGACCGTGGAGTATAGTTCTCCAAACCCCTCTGTTGATGATTGGATTGGAGTATTTTCTCCTTCCAATTTCAGGTAAAACATGTCTTTGCGTTTTATAAGTACACAGATACATAAGATATACATTATACTTGTTGATTAAACACAAAACACAATAATATTGATCTAACTGGAAGCATATATATATTTCACAATTTGCAGTGCTTCCACTTGCTCTGCAGAAAACCCGAGAGTTGTTCCTCCACTCTTGTGTTCTGCACCTATTAAGGTTTGCATTGTGCTTCTTTGCCCCCATTCTTTCAGCTCTTTCTTAGCTTGCTTTTACTGAAGTTGAGCTGGGATTCCTATATTAATGTTTAACTACCTCATTTTTCTCAACAGTACCAACATGCGAATTACTCTAGCCCTCAGTACAAACATACAGGGAAAGGTTCATTGAAGCTTCAGTTGATAAACCAGAGATCAGACTTCTCTTTTGCACTATTTTCTGGTGGTTTGTTAAGTGTAAACTCCTAACTGTTTTTTCTTCATAATATGTACAGTTATTTGAATCTTAATTAAAAAATAATCCGAAAGTACCTAAATGTGAAGAACCAATGCTTTAGTTGGTCGCCATGCATAATTTTTTTCTTACCAAAACAAATTTATCTTGAGATGCTTAGCAATTGCCCCATATAAATAAGGTTGATGTAGAATGAGCTAGACTAGTTTAGCATTGCTTTTATTTTTCTTATTTTATTTAGATTAGGCTTTAGTTTCTCATTAGAGTCATGTTTGGGTTACTTATTTTAGTTGGTTTTGGTTTTCATTGTTATGTTTAGCGTAAAAGTTCCATTTTTTGTTGGAAGTAGATTTCTTTCCTTTAGTTTTCATTGTTAATTTTAGAGAAGGAATTCTATTTCTTATTGAAAGTAAATCTTTTTCCTCTTTGTTTAGGTTTATGGCCACCATGTATAGGTCCTTATTTTCACTTTTAGAATTAAACTTCAAAGATAATAAATAAAAGTTATGATATTCTTCTCCTATTTCTTCTAATTTTTTTCTCACACTTTTATTCTCACATCAAAGGTTTCTGGTAACTACTTGATAGTTGTATGGACTCAACTCAACAACACATTAATCTAATTGCTTGGGGTGGGCTATGTGAAGAGGATTTCACGCAGCAATTTCATTTTTTTCCTTTTTAACTTTACTTGATCAGAATCCCTTTTGGCCTGACTCTCATGCTTCTAGAACCTTCATCCTGATCAAAGGACACTATTCCTCATCTTGGTTTCTTAGTCCATAGTTGCTGAAAATTTATAGAAGAATGTCTGTCACTTTTATGTGAATATGTTTCTTTCATTCTCAGCATTGGTGCAGTCTGACTTTCTTCACCTGTTAAAATTTTGTTCTATCATATGACATTATTGATAAATTACTGTAATGATCCTATAATTTCCCCTGGAACATGCAATTTTCTGTGGTGCCTATTTATTAGTGGTCTAGCTAATTTGTGTTTTTCCTTTTGTTGCTATAATAGCCAAAGCTAGTAGCAGTGTCAAATAAAGTAGCTTTCACAGATCCAAATGCACCAGTCTATCCGCGTTTGGCACAAGGAAAAAAGTGGAATGAAGTAAGTTCAATTCTCATTGTAGTTCTCAATCTCCTATAAATTAAATCTGGTAATTACGTTGCCTTTCAACATAGTAAAAATTTTACAACCATATGGATCTAAATTCTACATTGACAAACTTTAATTCACTAGCTTGTGTCCATCAGTCATCCTGGATTAATTGTTACCAATAATGTGCACAGTTATCTTATTTGGAGCTGACCATACTTTTCCACTTCATATTCAGATGACAGTTACATGGACAAGTGGATATGGGATTAATGTGGCAGAACCTTTTGTGGAATGGGGTCCAAAAGAAGGTGATCATACCCGTTCCCCTGCTGGAACACTGACATTTGAACGTGGCAGTATGTGTGGTGCGTGACTCCTCTGGCTTTTAAATTTCTGCCGAGATGACATATCTGGAAGTTAATTGACATTGCACTGACTTAGAGTGACAAACCATTATTATCTGAATTGTGAATCCTAATGCAATTCATAGTAATAAATTGTAGATAGAAGTAATGGCATTCCAATGCTGTTGCATCTTACCCTAAAGATAGAAAGAAAAAAGAGTACTACTTTAAATTCATTTGAATAGATTAGTTCTAGCATTCATAATGGATTGCCTATGTAGTTATGCATTCAAAATATAGTAGATTTTAATAATTTGATCGTTCTCTAAATCGTATATTTAGCTGCATAAGTGCTATTGATCTGTTACCTTCTTTTCTATTTTACTTCTTCAGGCTTCTTGCAGTTACAAAAGTAATTGAGTGAGATACATTTGGTGATTGGCAGAATCACCCAAAACTTTTACCCTGGATGTTTTTGCAGGTGCACCAGCAAGGACGGTTGGATGGCGTGATCCTGGATTCATACACACCAGCTTTTTGAAGGAGTTGTGGCCCAACACAATGTATGTTATGTCTTATACTAGTGCATGTGATGTTGATTCTAGGCATGTTAGACCTCCTATTCAGCTTGAAACAGTCTTATGATGATGTATTCTTAATGTATGCTTATCAGTATTTTAGTGAAATATCCAGAATCCTTTAAGGTTTTATTTGAAATTTTATCCACAGAAATTAAACTATGACTGAAGTAACCCTCGTACATCGTTGAATTGGAATTCAGTTTTGGTGTTAAGCAAATCACAGTTAAGCTGTAGAACAATTTCCCTATTGTGGAACAGTCCAATAATACACAGCTCTCTTAAAAAGGATTAAATTTGAATTCTAAATTTCTGATCTTTTCAAGTGGATGAGTTTTCCTATCAAATAGAATCACTAAATGTTAAATTATCATCATGTTTAGGAAGTTTCTGTCAACGTTTTAGCAGTACATAGAACTCAACATATTATATACTTTTAGTGATTTTTTCTTTTTTCTTATGTAGGTACATCTACAAGCTGGGGCATAGATTGTTCAATGGTACAGTTATTTGGAGTTCAGAGTACCAGTTTAAAGCATCTCCTAATCCTGGTCAAAATTCTCTGCAACGTGTAGTTATTTTTGGCGACATGGGAAAGGTTTGAACTTTCATTTAAAATTTTGAGTCACGTGAATCAGCGGCTCTATGAGATCTAAGGTCTTGACAGCTCTATTTGTTAAATGTATCATTGCATCTGTGTGAATGATTGTGTGCATATCTGTAGATTGGGGATGAACTGTTTTATGTTGGAATATTAAATTTAAAATACCATCTTTATGTTCTATTGTTTCTTGACAGGTCTTTTTCAGTGTTTCAGCATCATGTCATGCCCAATTTATCTAATACTATGTTTAAAAATTATGAGGGACTTTACTCAAACCACCAACTTAGCTGCAGTTCATGAAGTTTCTTTAATTTTTCATTTTGCAGGATGAATCTGATGGTTCTAATGAGTATAATAACTTCCAGCGTGGTTCTCTTAACACTACTAGACAGCTTATTCAAGATTTGAAGAACATTGATATAGTCTTCCACATTGGAGATATTTGTTATGCAAATGGATACCTTTCGCAGTGGGACCAGTTTACAGCACAGATTGAGCCAATTGCATCAACTGTGCCATACATGATTGCAAGGTTTGTCATAATTTACTTATACAGCTTGCCAGCTTGTCAGAGTATAAACTACTCCTGAACTTTTTCTTATGAGGCAACCGGCTTTTTCTCCTTATAGTGGCAACCATGAGCGCGACTGGCCGGGAACAGGATCTTTCTATGAGAACATGGATTCTGGTGGAGAATGTGGTGTGTTGGCTGAGACTATGTTCTACGTCCCTGCTGAGAACAGAGCTAAGTTCTGGTACGGGGATTTCATAAGCAAACTTATCAATTTAGTTAGTTTTACAATGCTATAATATCTGTTTTGAGAATTTCATATTTTATTTTAACCGTTGATGCTGGTTATATTGTTTAAACCAGTTAGACCTTGATACCTTCTAGTACCATCTTTATTTTTTAGTGCAAGGAATTATTTTACTTATGCTAAGGCAAATATAAAATAGACATGAATTGCACAGGGTTCAGTATCTCGGGTTTTTTCCAAAGATTATATAATTTGTGAAAACTTTCAATGTTGATACAAGCTGAAAGAACATAGATAGTTTCCTTTTTCTTTGTTTTCTATCTGTGGTTCACTTTTTTCAGGATGCTGCGGGATCTAACGTTGAATTTATAATTTTACTAGGTACTCCACAGACTATGGCATGTTCCGTTTTTGTGTAGCTGACACAGAACATGATTGGAGAGAAGGAACTGAGCAATACAAGTTCATTGAGCACTGTCTATCATCTGTTGACCGGCAAAAACAACCATGGTTGATTTTTCTTGCACATAGGGTTCTTGGCTATTCTTCTGATTTGTCCTATGCCGTAGAAGGATCATTTGCTGAACCAATGGGGAGGGAGAGTCTTCAGAAGCTATGGCAGAAGTACAAGGTTGACATTGCCATGTATGGCCATGCGCACAATTACGAAAGGATATGTCCCATATACCAGGTACTATCCAAAGTACTTAAGAAGCCAACCTTTATCTTTTTCCTTGCTACATTTTTCCTACTATGGAATTCAGTTTAAACTAATTTGAAGGGTGCATTCATCATTTCCATTGCTTCTTTGCCCTATGGATAACCCGAATTATGAATTGTTAAATTCGACCATGTATAAGTTAGAAGACAGTTTCATTAAATAGTTGCCATTTCACCATTTCACACCACCATCTGTTGCCTTTTACATTTGTCCTAAAATGAAAAATTAATTCTTTTGCCGAAATGCTGTTGCCTTTTGAACATGTAACATAGTATAAATGTAAATTCTGTCCCTTTAGTTCTGTTTATCAATTTCTGAGTAGCATCAGTAGGCTACACAGTGATAGTGGTTACATGATTAAAGATTTGGAAATTACAATTCCTTTAGCTAACAACTGAATTATCAATTCTCTTCTTCTACAGAATATCTGTACCAATCAAGAGAAGCGCTATTATAAGGGCACTTTAAATGGGACAATTCATGTGGTAGCTGGTGGTGGAGGAGCTAGCCTTTCAGAATTTACCACCCTCCAAACTGCATGGAGTTTATACAGAGACTGTGATTACGGATTTGTTGAACTTACAGCATTTGATCATTCAAATCTGTTGTTTGAGTATAAGAAAAGCAGAGATGGAAAGGTATACGACTCTTTTAGAATATCCCGGGATTATAGAGACATTTTAGCCTGCACTGTGGACAGTTGCCCGAGCACAACCCTTGCATCATAATTTATGCATGGGTTAGAGATTTTCATAATAAATATTCATGTTGAATTGGCTTCATATTGTGGCAAGTGCGCTCCCATTCCATAATGTAATTTCCTGCTTGATGTAACTATACAACAGGAATGGTAATTTCATGCAATAAGAAAGGTCCCATTTCTACTTCCTGGGTATTTATATGATGCATTAGTACTACTTTTACCTTTTTATTAAACACTGGTGGCCTTTCCAAATTAAGTGTGCTAATGCATAGTGATTAGAATAGTTTTCAGATTAAAAAAACTGGGAAATTTAACTGTTAACATATATCTTTTGCAAGATTAAATTACTAGCAACACCAAATGGATGCAAAATTCATGTACTAATTTTCGTGCTTTTCTATCAAAGAATAGAGCTAATGTGCTTCCATCAATGAAAATATTTTTAAAAGAAAAACAAAATGAACGTCAATTTCTCTTTAAAAGATATCATTAAAAATTAAAAAAATGCAACTTGTTTTAAACCAAGGGGAATTGACAGATACCTAACTTTGGTCCGAAATTAGATACATAATTAATTTTTATTTAGATACAAATAAATCAAATATTTCTTAACATTTCAGTTGATGTAGTGTACCCGTAGAATAAAGTTTATTTAGAAAATAATGGACCCCATATTAACAAAGTCTTTTCATGGGTCTACATACGTTGTTATTGCTTATGAAGTAGACTTTTAACAGAAATAAAGACGAGGGAACGGAAAAAGGCTCTTGGGGCCTGATTTTGGCGGGCAAAAAGCCAGAACGTTGATATAAACAGCAAACAGATAATATTATACTCCGAACGTCACACTCTGAAATATATAGGAGAGTAGTCCAAATTTCATTATCAGCTGCTGAGCTGCCTTCTTCATTGACATCTTTACAAGCTCTTAGTTTGATCACTTGATCGTGCTTGCTTGGAGGTGCCGTCCGGTCGGATGAGAGAATTGATCATAACATTAATATTGGTTCTTGGAACCTTAGTTGAAGTGGTGGGTTCACACGGAGATCAGCCGCTCTCCAGCATTGACATTCATAAGTCTGTATTTGCTCTCGATTTCCATGCCTACATTGAAGCCTCTCCTGCTATTCTTGGATTGAAGGTTTGCTTCAGTACATACAGTAGCTAATTAAGCCAGCAGCAGTAAGTTTAATCTGGTGTATTCTCTTAATTATTTTGTGAATATATATATATATATATTATATGAATACGTTTGTTGAAACTTCATTTAAAACCAGTCAACGAAAAGATTAAAATATGAAAATATTTTTCAGGGCGGAAATTCAGACTGGGTGATGGTAGAATATGGTACTCCAAACCCTTCTGTTGATGATTGGATTGGAGTATTTTCTCCTTCCAATTTCAGGTAAAGTATGCATAGATACATTGATATATATATATATATATATATATATACACGTATGTGTATTACACTATCTATAATTGATATATCCTTATTAATTGGGAGTTTGTATATTTCACAATTTGCACTTCGCAGTGCTTCCACTTGCTCCTCAGAAAGCCCAAGCATTACTCCTCCCCTCTTGCGTTCTGCGCCTATTAAGGTTTGGGTTTACATTCTGCGTTTTTTCCCACTACTTTTCCACATCATTTCTCGAGTCTTTTTTTTCAATTAATAAGATTTTTTACAACTTTTTAGTTGAATAAAAACAGATTTTTTGCATGATATAAGGAAGTCACAATGATATCATTAAATTTTCTTTTAAAACTTATCCCTACATGAGTACCCACATAAAATATATCACTTCTTATTATTTCCAAAGATATACTTATTTATTTTGTGTACTCTCTTCTACTCTTTAAAATTTGGGAATTTTTACTCACATGCAAAATTTAAAGGTATTGTTCTATTAAGGTATCAATTTGTATAATTGAGCTTTCATTAAGGATTTATATACAATTGTTCTATTAAGGTATCAATTTGTATAATTGAGTTTTTATTAAGGATTTATATACATAGCACTACTTATAGAATTTATATTAACATAGTTTTCATCATTACTCGTTGAATACATATTATTTTCTATGCTAATGTTTAACTTACTAATTTCTGGTGACAGTATCAGTATGCAAACTACTCCAGTCCTCAGTACAAAAATACTGGGAGAGGTGGGTTGAAGCTTCAGTTGATTAAGCAGGGATCAGACTTCGCTTTTGCACAATTTTCTGGTGGTTTATCGAATGTATGCTACCCTCCTATCCAGCCAAAATTGAGAAGAACCAACAATTTAGTTGGTTGGCCTGTCTTATCACTGTTATGATTCTAGAATTTCAGCAGGAAGAAGCAATTTTCTTTGGCGCCTGTTTATCAAAATTCTTTACTAATTCTCCTGCTATAATTTGTGTTTTTCCTTTTTGTTGATATAATAGCCAAAGCTAGTTGCTGTGTCAAATAAAGTAGCTTTCACTAATCCAGATGCACCAGTTTACCCACGTTTGGCCCAAGGAAAATGTGGAATGAAGTTCAATTCTTGCAACAATTTAGCTCCACATTGAAAAGCATTTTCAAAGGTTCACTGGCCTGTCTCCATCAGTCATCCTGGACTTCAATGTTATCAATAATGTGCACAGTTATCTCATTTTGGAGCTGAACAATACTTTTCAACTTTGTATTCAGATGACAGTAACCTGGACAAGCGCATATGGGATTGACGAGGCAGAACCTTTTGTACAATGGGGTCCAAAATGAGGTGATTGTACACAGTGCCCTGCTGGAACACTGACATTTGGACGTGGCAGTTTGTGTGGTGTATAACTCCCGCTCCTTTTAAATTTTCATTTTCATCCAAAATGCATACCTGGGAATTAACTGAAAGGGCACCAAGTTAGACTGACTAGCCATTGTTATCTGAATCATGACTTCTAATGCAATTTATAGCAGTGAATATTAGATAGAAGTAATCTGCTCTCCAAACAATAGAAATTCTGATGCTTTATGCATCTTAGATACATTCTAATAATTTTATTGTTCTGTAAAATGGTTTTTATAGCTGCATAAGTTTTACTAATCCGTTACTTCTTTGCTATTTTGCTTGGTAAGGCTTCTTGTATGACAAAAATATCATAATATGATGGACTTTTGTTGCTGTTTGTTTAACTACATTGGGATGAGTCACCCAAAAGTTTAAACCTGTTAAATTTATGTCTAAGATAGATGATTGGTATCAAATTGTATGCACAGGTGCACCAGCAAGGACAGTGGGGTGGCGTGATCCTGGATACATACACACCAGTTTTATGAAGGAGCTGTGGCCCAATGCAAAGTATGTTACATTTTATAGTAGTGCATGGTGTTGATTCAAGGTGTGTTAAGCTTCTTATTTAATTTTAAAAAACTGTCCTTAAGGATTTACAAAGATCAGTGACACTTTTATACTGTATTCTTAATGCATGTATATCACTATTCCAGCACAATTCCAGTACAACATGCCAAATCCATTTTTAGGTTTTATTTGAAGTTTATTAGCAGAAATTAAACTATGGCTGAAATTAACTTCATGTACTGTTGAATTTAAATTTAGTTTTCGTGTTAGGCAAATTGCTTTTAAGCTCTGGAACTATTTCATCTATTCTGGAAGAATCCAATAATACGTATCTCTCGTAAAAGGATTGAATTTGAAATATTGGATCTTTTTTTATTATCAAATACAATCACTAAATATTAAATTATCACCATGTTTAGAGAGTTTCTGGCAAGTTATTGGCAGTACATGGTAGTCAACATATTATATGCTTTTTATCCATTCTTCTTTTTTCTTATGTAGGTACACCTCCAAGCTGGGGCATAGATTGTTCAATGGTACAACGATTTGGAGTTCAAAATACCAGTTTCAAGCATCTCCTTATCCTGGTCAAAAGTCTTTGCAACATGTTTTCATATTTGGCGACATGGGAAAGGTTTGAACTATGATAGAAAATTTGATGTCATAGTTACAGCATCACCTTATGCCCAATTGGTTTGATAAAATGTCTAAAGATTACAAGGGATTTTAGTCCAAACCATGAACTTAGATGGATTTTGTGAAGGAGTGTGTCTAATCCTTCATTTTGCAGGATGAAGCTGATGGTTCAAATGAGTATAATAACTTCCAGTGCAGTTCTCTTAACACCACTAGACAGCTTATTCAAGATTTGAAGAACATTGATATTGTTTTCCACATTGGAGACATTTGTTATGCAAATGGATACCTTTCACAATGGGACCAGTTTATGGTACAAATTGAGCCAATTGCATCAACCGTGCCATAGATGGTTGCAAGGTCTGTCGTCATTAACTTATGCAGCTCCAGCTTAGGCATAAATTAGTCCTGAACTTCATCTCATGAAGCAATTGGTGTTTTCTCCTTCCAGTGGTAACCATGATCGTGATCAGCCAGGAACATATTCTTTCTATGGAAATATAGATTCTGGTGGAGAATGCAATGTGTTGGCTGAGACTATGATCTATGTCCCTGCTGAGAACAGGGCTAAGTTCTGGTATGGGGATTTGAGGAACAAATTCATGAATTTAATTAGCTTCATTTCATTTTTCATTTCTACTTTTGATTCTGGTTATTTAGTTTTGACCTCTGACCTTGACGCCTTCTACTACCATCTTCTTAATTTTTTTGCTACCAAATTATTCAACTTGCACCAAGCAAATATAAATAAAATTTAATCGCATAGGTTTCAGTGTCTCAGATTCCATCCAAAGATGATAATTTATGACAACTTTCCACGTTGATACAAGTTGAAAGGAACTAGATAGTTTCCTTTATTTTGTCTATTTTTTTGTTTCAATTGTTTCATGATGTTGCGGGATGTAACATTGGAAGTTATAATCTTATTACCAGATATTCAACAGACTATGGCATGTTCCGCTTTTGCATAGCCGACACAGAGCATGATTGGAGAGAGAGAACCGAGCAATACAAGTTCATTGAGCATTGCCTAGCATCTGTTGATGGCAAAAGCAACAATGGTTGATTTTCTGGCGCATAGGGTTCTTGGTTATTCTTCCAGTTTTTGGTATGCTGCAGAAGGATCAGTTGCTGAACCAATTGGGAGGGACAGTCTTCAAAAACTCTGACAGAAATACAAGGTTGACATAGCCATCTACGGTCGTGTGCACAATTATGAAAGGACATGTCCTATATACCAGGTATTATCACAATTTGAAGCACTGAAGAAGCTGCACGTTGTTATTTCTTTGCTACATTTATCTTGCTATCGTTTAGTTGAAATTAAATTGGTGGACGCTGATCTCATTTTCATTACATCTTTCAATTTTGATAAGTATCTGTAGCATCTGCAATCAACATTTGGAAGTTACAATTCTTTTAGCTAGCAACTAAACTGTCAAGTTTCTGCTGCTGCAGAATATTTGTACCAACAAAGAGAAGCACTATTATAAGGGCACCATGAATAGGACAATACATGTGGTTGCCGGCGGTGCTGGTGGAGTCCTTGCAGAATTTACCCCCCTCCAAACTAAATGGAGTTTATATAGAGACTGTGATAATGGATTTGTTAAACTTACAGCATTTGATCATTCAAACCTGCTGTTCGAGTATAAGAAGAGCAGACACGGAAAGGTGTACAACTCTTTTAGAGTATCCTGGGATTATAGAGACATTATAGCTGTGGACAGTTGCCCGAGCACAACCCTTGCGTCATAATTTATGCATGGGGATGAATTTTCTTCATATCGTGGCATGTGGGTTCCCCTTTTATAAATTTTAATTCAGGATTGAGAAATGCAATTATTTTCTTTGCTGTCATATTTACAAGGTTCCAAGGCATATTTTGTGAATGGTTGGGCTGATGGTGGTAGTAGCTGGGATCAGACATGGATGATAATTTCCTGTTTCACATAGTGATATGAATTGAACGGTAATTTCATGCAATGAAGAGTGTGGTTTGCTATAAATAAATAAATAAGGGTGTCCTTATATGATAACAGGTAGAATGTCAAGGCTTGAAGTTTAGTCCTGGTGCGGAGAGGGGATAACAGAGGAATGGACGTTAACCATTGACATTTTCCGATTATTTCTTGTTTGTTTCTCTGTCTGTAATCCTTAATCTTGTGGTCTGAAATATCATAACAAATACATCGTGCCAGACATATGCTTTTCAAAATTATAAGTGTTCAGGTCAAGACAAAAGGTTAATCCTTTCAACTTTTTACTTTATTTTCTCTCTTGAAAATTGCAGCTTTAATGCTGAACAAATTTTATGAAAGAGCTTGGTTTCAACTTCAAGAAGGTTAGAATTCGGAATGGTAAAGATTTTTATGCTTAGCGTTCATGATTTCGTGCATAGAAACTGCTTTAATATGTTTTTGTTTTGTTTGCTTGTTTTTTTTTTTTTTGTGTGGGGGGCCTGGATACTTGGATGTTCGATGCTTCTGGTACTGGGATTTCTTAGTTTAGACTGTGCAATGAAATACAGTTTACATCGTCAGTTAATGAAGTTGACAAACTGGGTTAGAGTTTCTCTACGAAAGAAGGGAAGTTATGGATTTATGGGTTAGAGTTTCTCTACGAAAGAAGGAAAGATATGGATTTATGGGTAGTAGCAGCAGCTGCTGGCGCAGAGTACGTAGCCAAGTACTGGTGGAACTTGACGTCCAATGAAACCGAATCTTCATCAGAATCTTTTTCCCTCTACTCAATTCACGGCCAATCTGATTCCAAGAACTTGCTGCAACACATAAGGGATCAAACCAACCCCTTACGCGGGTTAGCCGGTAAACAAGATAGAGATAACATTTTTCTAGCTGGGGAAGATCTTACAGGAGTTACAGCTACTAGTAACAGTAATAGTCAAAGGCAAGTCGAGAGCTATGAGAACTTTAATTTACTTTCATTGACAAGTTTTCCTCCTGCGTTAGCAGAAAATGAGAATTTTCGAGTACTAGGAAATGGGGAGAGGAAGAGTAACTTTTCTGATGTTTCTGGACATCTTAGGAGTAGGTATTATGCGAATTATCTGGAACCCCTTGATTCAAATGAAAGCAGCCTTGGCCACAGAGCTCAGTTTTGCAGAGGGTATGTTGAAATTAAGGAATATGAGTACAATTCACTTCCTTACACAGCCCACACCAACGATGAGGCCATTGTTGCTAACTGATGGGCGCCGGATAATCAGCAGGTCTAGGCCGGATTTCAGAGCGGAGAATGAAAAGCAGTTGTCAAGAAAACTGCAGACAGACATAAGACGGCGGTTTAGAAGATTCTCCATGACGAGGGAATGCATTCAATCATTCCATTCTCAAGGTTATGCTCTGTTCACGTTTGAAGTTATATTCATTTCGTATTCCTTTTAGTCTACTATTTCTCAAAATTTAATCTCTGTTCTTGTTCAATGCTTTATGGATGAAGAAACTCGATTTAGTTTTTATCTTTACTTGGTTATATGATTTGGCATCTCTTCTCTTTCTGTCTTTATGAAGGCTTTAATAGCTGCACTCTTGCCAGGGTTGACCAATGCAAAGCTTCTTTTCTTCCATGGGATATCTGTTGGTATAACCTCTACCATTCTTGTTAACAAGAAGCAAGTGGAAAATTTAAATGAACTGTTGATAAAGAATAAGAACTTGGTTCAAGACTTGCAAGAAGAGCTTGAGATGAAAGATGTGCTAAATGTGAAGGAGATTGCTAATGAAGATTTGGAATCCGTGGAAAGATTGCTAATGAAGATTTGGAATCCGTGGAAACAAATGAACACCAATTACTCAGTGGGACGCCTTACGCATTATACACTGAACAAAAATTAGATGTACACGCCGAACGCTCTGGAGAAGTGCCAGATGATCAGAAGGCAGAGAAATCTGAGGCAATGAGTAAAATTGAGGCAGAGCTTGTTGCAGAACTGGAGAGGTTAGAGCTAAACAGAGGACATCTCATGTGGAGGTAAGTATGCTGCTGAAATTAGCGTAGACATGTTATGATCAGGTCAATGTTTCTTTTGCTGAAACAATTTAGGAATTTAATAGTTTCTGATTTCTGTTTTGCAGCTGGATCCTGACTTTTTTGCAGATAATATTGTTTGTGGTGACATAAAATTAGACAAGGTCAACGGGGAATGTGGCGGTTCATCTGATCTAGACAGTGATGTAAGCAGGACATCCAGTGATCATCCTCATGAAACAAACTACGCTTTTTCACCGCAGGAGCTAAGCTTACGTCTCCACAAGGTCATTCAATCAAGGCTTGAAGCAAGGATTAAGGAACTGGAGACAGCCCTTGAAAATAGCCAGAAGCGATTGCGTTCCCTGGAGTTGGAAAGCAGGATCCCTTGGAGGGAAAATGGTGAAGTAGAATCCTCTTCCCAGCAAAGCCAAAACTTAATAGATGATGATTATAACAATGACTCTTGGTCATAAATTTTCAGGAGCAGATCTAGACACATACAAGAAGGCTTATGAAGAAATTACTAGAACAACCAACCCAGTTAAAGAGAGACGAAAAGGGAAAGATGCTCAAACAGGATTTCCAAATTAAATGCAGAATGTTTTGCTGATATTCAATAAAATAATTTGAACTATTAAGGTTTACAATGGGAAGACTTTCTTGTGTTTAAAATAGAACAAGAAAGAGAAGTATAAGCAGCAACATGCAAGACCTGTTATCATAAGAACCCAATTGAATGCTGATGGATAATCAAAAATTGATGCTGCAAAGTTCATTCCAAATACTCCCGTCACAACTGCAAATATTGTAGCCACAAAAGTTGCTGCAGTAAGAAGCAACTCGAACTGAATCAATTGATTTTGAACATTGCCCTGTTCATAGAAGAGGAAAAGACCAATATATACAGATCTATTTGATGACTTTTAGAAAATGAAAAAGGCATGGCAAAATGGGTAAACTGGCATCACTTCTTACCAATTTAATGTTGATCAAATCTTCTGTATCATCAATGTATTCTTTGAGCTGCATCACCAACAAAAATCAATATTATCATCATCGACCACATTATGGAGTAACTACTATACCTGCAATCATCCAATTTTATTTCAATAAACAAATTTCTGCTCAAAGACTGAAAACAGGTTGATGCTACACATCTTCACAAGTAAACACAGAGTAAACCATAGAGCCAGACGCTTAAGTACACAAGGATAAATGTGAGCAGCCTTCAGAATAGGAATGATAAAATCAGCAGCATCAATTCACTATACTCAAAATGTTAGAAAAATGTGACATGCCTCGATAGATTATAAGATAATCAAATTGCAAGCGATATCAAATGCGGTAAACTGCAAACCATAAAAATCTGAAAATGTGTCAACACACACTTGAATAGAACAGCAACTTAATTCTTACCGATAACAACTTGCTGAGTGTATTGTCGATAACAACAAAGTATGCTTCCAGTAACATTTCAAGTTGGTCAATATTTTCCCCACTACCAGATGAACTAATTAAGCTTCCATGTTTGCTCAAAGTCACAACAGTACTAAATGTCCTTTGCAATTTCTGAGCTCCATTCATTGACCCAACAGGTGAAACAGGAGCAGATATAGAAACTACTCTGTCCCCACCTGAAATATTACTCTGAGTATATACGTCACTTGAAGAGTAAGCCTCCAACTTTTGTTTCTTCTCAGTAAGGTACATCTCAGCCATGTCACCATCATCATCCATGAGATGTTCTATCTCATCACGGACCTGAAAGCCAATCTAAATGCTAATGTAGAGGACAGATGTGGGAGACACAGAAATTCCCTAAGAGGACTAGATGTAATTAGTTTTACCTTTTGAACACGCTGAGTCAATGCAAGGAGGTGGCCTTTCAATCTACGGACACGTTCCAGATTAAGAGTGCTAATAGATGATGCAAGTTCATCCACCACTGGACATATCTCCATGTCAAGTTCTTTTACCTGTCAAATAAAAAGTTCATGAAGTATAAGTGATTTAATCATGGCAACAAATCATTTCCAAACTGGCTGGTTGTCCTTTTTATCTTTTTCAGCATAAATTTTAGATATCATACACATTTCTTGAAGAATAAAATATCAAGTTTCTTCCCAGAATGCACATTTCACCGAGTCCATAGTTTCTCCCTGTCACAACCATGCATGTTGCATTTAAAGTATGCGATGCTGGGAGCTATTTATTTCTATAAACTCCAAATTCTATGGTTACTTTTGTTTTCAATATAAAAAGTCTGGTCGAAATTGAATAACAGATAACATGGATCTATACAGATGAATGCCAAAAAGGAATTTAAATAGCAAACCTAAAACAGATGTACATGAAAGCTGTGTTAAGACAAGTTGGGTGTGCAAAGATGTTTAAGGAGAGGATAGCCGCTGACTCAGACAATGCTATATTAAGGAGATAATAGGAGCTATTTACCTGTGAAATCTTGCAGTTAGCTAGTAATGTAGACTTTAGCATACCTGAGCATCAAGGGACATGCAAGTTAACTCCAAAGCTAGCTCCAGTGCCCTAAATTCAAATGGCAGGTCATCTGAATCAAATTGGCAAATGTTGTAAGCAATTCAAGAGGTCCAAACTGATTAGTAGGCTCAGTAAGAAAGTGAGACAAATAAACAGCTACTAAGAGCAAAGAATAGAAAAGGGAGACTGACAATTTAAGGATTCAGTCAAGTATATGCAAGAATTTTGCTTTATATGTGTGCCTAAAACAAAATATTATGTCTGCAGATATTATTGCAGTAGTCATTGGAAGTAATTTCATTGAAATGATATGTGGTAGATATTCATGAGATGCATCAAGCAGAAACAAAATCCAAGAGACTATTTTTGTTCAGCAGAATTTTAAATATGGCCTCCCCATAGGGGTGGGGTGGTTGATGCAGCATCGGAGACAGCTGACATTGGTTATACCAAAATTTTGAGGTCCGGGTGGTAGAGAATAAGAAGTTCTCTGAAAGGCACATTAGAATTTTTCCTTTTTCTTTCCCAGAAACTCATAGTAAGCAGTTCAACCCAACAATTTAAGATTTCAAAGCTTCAATTCATCAATCAATCTGCTATAAAAATTAATCAGAAGCTTTGGGGTCACCAAAACTAGTATCATCTAGAGGCAGCATTTTACCTGTTTGATCCTTATTTGTCTGAAGGCGTTTGCACAATTCCAAATTGTACTGAACAATGCATCCATCCAAGGAATTCATTAGAATAACCTCATCAGCTGTGATTATACACCTGATCTGTTCAAGACTGACCACAATAGCCTTCTCCCTTCCCAGTATGGTTGATGGATAGATGAACAAAGGGTCCAAAAGCCGTAAATCCCTGGCTGGCAGTGAACAACGTCTCATTATGGTAGCCTTATCAAGCTCAACAACCTCTGAGTTCCCATCCTGATCAATCTTTATCCAAGAACGACTTCCGTGACCTCTCTTCTTCGAGCTCTGTAAACTAGATCCACGATTTCCTTTGGCATCTATGTTAAGCCTTCCAGTGTCATTATAGGATGTCGATCCATGAAAAACAGAAGGAAGAAAAGGACTCCTTGATTCACCCATCAAATTTTAATACATTCTTCTTTGAGCGCCAAGCCAGAATTTTGCAAAGAATTGACACGTATGTGAACATTAAAGGATTGCATGAAGACATTCTTCAACAACTCTAACATTGTTAGCATGAGTTGGAACACATTTAGAGCCACATCTATTGATGCTAATATTATTCATGGTCTCTGTGCATTTCTGAAGTGAAACCTGAAAATTGTATATGACATATGAGAAACCTCAATCAGTGATCACACTGCTCAATAGAAAGCAATCAGCTTAAAATGCAGATCAGATCTCTCATAAAGAGCAATGAATGTACATATGATTAATGAATATATCTGACAAAACTTTGCTCTTTTAAATACAATTTTAAGAGAATGACACCTTGAATATCATGGTTTGATACTTAAGCAACATGGTCTGCTTGTATTTTGACTATACCTCGAAGAAAGTCAACGAAATTATCCCAGTTTTCAAAAACCAGTATAACACAAATTCATTAGCTTCAACCACAAGTGTGAGTGATATCATAAAGTAGTTCCCAAAATTAAAAAAAAAATGCAATTGCCAATATGTAATTACAGAAATCAGCACATCCTAGATTGGAAAGTTGTTTCAATAACTCAAACCCATTCAAAGCTAAACATATAGAGGTAGATTTTCACATCTTAAAACTAAAAATTTCAACACTTAAAAATCCTAAAGCTCGAAATTTTTGGGATCAGGACTCAAAATACGGACATACAAACAAGTACAACTGGAGAGTTCATAGTGTAATTTCACTCCACAAAACCAACTGCCTAAGCATAACAATAATGATAATCCATTCCGGAATATCCCAATTGACACTGGCCGAGCAATCAAAGAACAAGAACTGCACTGGTACCTGTTTAAAGCAGCTTCAAACCCTCTCAGACCAAGCAAGAAACACTGTTTCAGCGTCGAAATTAAAGACAGACTCAGACAGCGGTCTGTTTCGTTTTTGTGTTAAAGAAGACAGGTAACCTTAAGATATGCTCGCGTTTCATCTGATACTACACCACGGAACGGAACAGCTTCCCATCATGATTCGCTTAAGATTTTGCTTTACAAGATTAATTAATAAATACGGTAGTCGCGTAGATATTTTAACCCTTTTACGTACAGTTAATTGCATGTGTTTTGTCCGGTGGTGTGAATGAATTTGAATTGCAGAGACGTCATCTCATGCTTTCTGGATAGTCCGCAGATGTAATGAGCTACCGGACAAAACATTATGTGACCCTCAATTATTTTCACTTCTTAGCTTTTTTTATTTCGCCATGGTCCTTTCTTGCCGTTTAACAATTCTTTTTTAGCTTACGTTGTCAATCGTAACACATGTTTTGCATTTTAAATGTATTATTTTTTTTTTTCAACAATATCACGTCATTTAACCAGACAAAAATTTTAATATACAACTAAAGTGTAATATTAAATAATGCTAAAAGTTACACCCTCCTTATAAAATTTGAGTTATAAAATTTATAGTCCAACACTCTTTAGTTAAATGGTTGATACCTTTAGGTCACGCGGAAGCTATTTTTTCTTTAAAAATAAGTAGAAATTAAGTTATTTTATAAGGCTTTCGATTTTTAATAAATTTATAATAAAATATAAGTAATATGGTATAAATAATAACTTTTTCTTACGATAAAATTATTAATTATGTTATTTTATTATTAAAATAGTAATATTTTGATTCATAATTTTGTACATTTTAAAAATTTTTTTTTTCATTTTTGTATTGAATAAATTCTTAGATATTGTTATAATAAGTCATTTGAGTCTTATATTATTAAATTTTATCTACTATAATCAAAAACTCATTACATACAAATTCATAAATTATGTTTTTACTAGTAAAAATTTTTAAAATAGACACCCAAATGTGGTTATTCCTTTTAAAAAAAAAAATTTTTCATTTATATCAAAATAAATTCTTAGATATTGTTAGAATAAGTCATTTGAGTCTTATATTATTAAATTTTATCTATAATCAAAAACTTATTACATACAAATTCATAAATTATGTTTTTACTAGTAAAAATTTTTAAAATAGACAACCAAATGTGATTATTCCTTTTATAATTTTTTTTAATAGAGAGAAATAATACACATTAACAAATATCACTTTATTTTCTTTTAGTAAAAATATAAATTGTGTATCATATGTTTTAGAATAGAATGTTACATTAGGAAAATGAAATTGTCCTCACTATAACAAGTTCCATTTTTTTTTTTTTAGAAAATATAGATATAAAAAAATTTAATTCTTCGAAATTGTTTAAAGTTATCATATAGTTTGGAAGAAGCACCGAACTACATTTCAATTTTAAGGCTATGCAATTGTTCGCATCTGGCCACTCGTAGAATGCCACATCATAAGCAAGCAGTTGCCGATCTTGACGTGTCAGTCAACTATACGTCCATTTTAAAAAGTAAAATACAAACTCGCTGCACGAGACCCCTCCTTCCCTCACGACGAAGTAAGGACAGTTGGAGATGGCGCGAAACGCAGTCCATAGTTAGTTACAAAGGAATCAAAAACGCCGCAAGTGTCGCAATGCCTTTCGTCATAAAATTTTCCACGTACCAAACCCTAATTTCTATTTTGTCATTTCTCATTTTCAATTTGTTTTTTGTTTTGGGTTATGTCCTTAATTTTCTGCCGTAGTTCCACAAATTCAATAATGCAACAAAGCAAAACAAGATATTCACAAAAACAGCAACAATTTCAGCTAGGCCAGTTTATTTCTTAATCTTCTTAAGTTTTTAATTTCAGGTATGATTTCTTCTGGTTCACTTTTCATTCTGCTCTGATGTTTTAACTTCTCTTTTTTCTTTTTGGTTTAATTTGGTTTTAAGTGATTTAAAGGTTCATGAGATAAAGGTGGAGGTACAGATAGCCGGAGCTGCTTTCCGGCGAGTTGATTATAGCGGCGGGTTTTTATATTGTATTTTCTGGAATTACGAGAGGACGTTTGATTGAAAAAGTGAGTCTCTCTTTTCCCTGCTAGTTTTTAATTGTGATTTGAAGATTCAATTAGAATCAGCATTTGATTTGGTATGTTGATTTTAAACAACAAAGGAAAAATAATATATGGGGCATCTATCTCTTTTTGATTTAAAACAAATTTTTATTATTTATTATGAGGAAGTTGTAAATAAATATGGTTAGAGGATGATGCGTTTATGCCAATTTATGGGCTGAGGTATGTAGATCTGGGGTGTCCCTGTCCTTAAGTGAATTATTAGCACATGGAGATTGCAAATTACCCAACTGCAAATGTAGCTTTTAGGAAATAGGAGCTACTTTGTTTTCATAGTGAAACATTTCAGCATGTTCTTTTGAAAAGATTTCAAGTAAAAATCTCCAAGATTTAAAGGAACTGGAATGCAATTGCAAGAGTTTGAAACAGTTTTATCGGGGTACTTCATGACCTATGCATTTATAATGTTATGATATGATCATCAAAGGTGAGACAATCTTAATTTCACAAAGACATTGGAGGATTATTTCCAGAAAGTTGAGCCATTTGCAAAGTGTAGCTCGGACTGTATTAGTCCACCTGTGTTGGTGGCTTAAAATTTCCTGTTATTTTCTGCAGCCAATTTAATTTTATGCCTTTATCTCTCAGTAGTTTCTGCATATAAAGAAATATTTCCTCAATATCTCAAGTAAGCTTTTATAGACAACATGTCATTCCTGCATTTCTCTACATACCTGCATTAGTTCATTTCTATAAATGCCATTACTCTGGATAAGGTAAAATTATACACCTTTTCTAAAACCTGAAATCATTAATACTTTTCAGGCATGGATTCAGAACGTAGGGGTAAGAATTTAATAACATGTTCAGAGTTCACTGATGGAAATGGAAGCAGTCGACATGGTAACCTTTCTGAGGTTACCAATATGACTGGAAGCAGTTATCATTTTGATATAAGACCTGAAGTTATTGAGGGAAAAAGAAGCAAAAATCCTTTTTTGATATGTCCAGAGGTTGTTGGCGGGAATGAAAGCAATAAGCTTTTAGAAACACATCCTGCAGTTTCTGATGGGAGGCATAGCAGTAAGTATACGGTAATGAATCCAGCCACTACTTTCATAAAAGTGATCTAATCTTTCCAATCAGAAGTTTAAATCATCCTCTTTTTGTTCTTCATCAGCATCATCGGTGGAAGATCTCTTCCAAGTGGATACAGGACTTGAAAGCTTCAGATCATTCACTCAACCAGATTCAACAGATTACGAAATTGATGATTCTGCTGACAACTCCTGCAAATCAAAAGCACTAGACAAATGGTCTCCAGGTCCCACTTCAACATCTCAAGTTTCATGTGTTATGCCGCCAACACAATCCCCTCCAATCCAAGTGATGGACCGCTCAGGACGATACGATCCCCTTAGAATTCCATCATCTGTCTTCGAAAGTAGTAAATCCTCAGGGCGACTAGAATGGAGTACTGCTTCCAACGAGTCATTGTTTAGCATTCAAATAGGCAATAATAGTTTTTCCAGAGACCCTGCAGATCTTACCAAGTCAGGTGAGTTTATCATGTTCAACCCAAGCCCTCCTATTCCAGAGGGGGGAGATGATAAAGAGGGTGCTGGATTTGATAGGATGGAAGCATCAGTTGAGCGAGTTAAGGATGTAACAAGAGAAACCACTGTTAACCAGGGTCAGGAAAAGGCAGCAGCTGCAAATGTATTACAGAATCCTTCTCAAAATTCCAACCATTCAAATGACAGCTGTCACTCGTTTTCCTTTCCAGTGTGAGTTAATATCATTCTATCTGCAAATAATTCTATAGTCTGCTTTTACATTCTCGGTTTAATTTTTACAAAATGTTTCTGCAATGCAAATGGCAATGGATGAACTTGTATTATGTATCATCCATACTTACATTTATTCAAGCGATATTTATGTTCATTCTGTAGTGTTTATTTTTCCATGCAAACTTGCTTAATGCATTTTTGTGTTGAAGAAATTTTTGTCCATGTATGAGACTATACGCAAAGCAGATCCCGGCTATGAATTTCACATGCATAATATACTTTTATCTATAAATATATAAGTTCCCGACCTAGTGCTTGCTGGATGAGGAATATGCCTTTGTGTTGCAGAAAAAAGAAGAAGGCGAAATGTGCATGTACACCCTTCTTTTGTTGCAGAAAGAGGTGTGGAAGTAAGATGTGTGCATGGCCATCGTGCTACTGTTCTAATTGTAGCTGCACGTTCTGCTACTGTTCATTGCCAAGCTGCTACTTTAGGTGGCCAAGCTGCTACTGTTCTAATTGTAGCTGGGCGTTCTGCTACTGTTGGAACTGTAGCCTTAAAAGATGGTGCTGTCACCCTTCCACCACGTATGCTTCTCTTTCTCTCTCGCTGTATTAGCCATCTGTCTAGAGTTAGTAATTGAAAACATAGTAATATAGATAAAGTCCCTTTTAAAAATTGTATTTTGCATTCTCATCTTAGATTTTCTTATTTTTCCACTTCATTTACAGTTGTACAATTAAAAATGTTATATACATAACATACATATCACAACACACCTATTAAAGCAGTGCAACCTTTGCGAAGTCCTTGATGCAGTTCACTTTGGATTATTACAGTTTGCCAGACAGAATACAAAGCGTAGCAGTGAAATCAGAGGTTCATGAGAATCAGCCACGAAAGCCGCTGCCAAATGAAGTGATTTCAAAGTCATCGTCTTTCTGCCGTTGGTTTTCTTGCTTCTCTTGTCGGCCTCCTTGTTGTTCTTCCTTCTCTTGTCGCCCTCGTTTTTGCTCTTGTCATTTTTGGCGCTGCTGTTATTCTTGTCATTGCTGGCGTTGTTGTTGTTGTTGTCGTCGTTGTTGTTAATGACTGAAGTCTCTTACCCTCCCTTCTGCCTAAGAGCCTTCTTTCAGGTAACCTGGAACAAAGAATACCAGTGCTGGGGACAAGCAATAATCACAATTACTTGATCGTTTTCCAGTCTAGCTTCAGGAATACCAGAAATGGTTCTTTTTTTGCGCACTTATCGACTTTAATTTAGTTATCAACCCCGTGTAACTACTGTTTCATTCTTGTTAGTTATGTAAACTCTTCTTCAGATTTAGTAAACTTACTTTTCTTCAATTATGTTGATATTGTAGATTAATCAATACTAAGTGTATACGTACATTCATACATATAAATATATATATACACGCTTTAAATAAAAACTACTCTAAAATTGTTTGTATGTCATTGTGATACTTAAAATATTTTGACATTACATTATAACATAAAAAGATTTAAAATATATCAATAAATTATAAATTCTTAACGTTTATCTAAAAAAATTTAATGGTGAGAGAGCAAATTTATATTTTCAATAAAACAAAAAAATAATTTCGTTTGATTATTCAAAAGTTTAAAGATGTAAATTAAAAAATTTAAGGATAGAAACATTATTTTTCCAATTCAACGTAACTTGAGTTTATCTCAAATTCTATCCACTATCTTTACTAAGAAATTAATATTTTATCTACTTTTATTTCTCAGTGCATACAGAAAAAAAGCTTAACTCTCTTTTCCTTCTTTATTCTCCTTCACAAGACAATCTTCCTCATCTCTTCTTTCCTTCCCTTAAATCACAAATCCTTGTACTCCTTCCAAAATTATTACTGAACTTACTACTAACCAACGCTATTCCTTTTACTCTTCTAATAAAATCTTCTTCATTACTTCAAAATCACCAACAATTAGTGATGTTCGAGACTTGGCAAGTAGTTGCTAATGGTGGTGGAATTGTTAAAATTATGAAAGAACTAATCGTTTTTAATTTTTATTTCAAAATTAAAATTTTTGAATCTAATTAGAAGATTAAGTTAGATTTTTTTAATTTATTTCAAAATTTTAATTTCTTTTAGAATAATTTCATATAATTACTCAATTTTTAACGATATAAAATTGTAATACAATAAATATCAGAATACTACTCTACAATACAAATATCTAAATGAAATACATGATAAAATATATTAAAAATATATGTAATAAATAAAAATATATTAGTCATTGCACTAACACCGTTAAAAATTTTGAACAGATATTAAAAATTTGTAACTTATTGATATATTTTGAATCTTTTTATATTATAGTATAACGTTAAAATATTTCTTATATCACAATGAGATATAGCCAATTTTAAAATGAACAGTTAAAAATAACCCTAAATTATATGCTTTAACTATCATGGAATATTGTATATATGTGTTATAATTTATGGATTTGAATCCAATTCTGATCTTTTCTATTTAGAACTTTCAAAAATCTATTAATATATGACATGACTTAAAATAAAATATTGAGATTATATTTTCAAATCTATACCAATTAATTCTAAAATTATTTTCTTACCTCTCAATACAATAAATTATTGTGGTTAATTAATAAAAATTTTTAAAATATAATCTCAGTCTTCTATTTTAAGTTACATCATGTATTAATGGATTCTTAAAAATTTAGGATAGAAAAGATTAGGAAGATCCAAATCTATAATTTGCTCCAATCTAAATATATGCTATTACATTTTCGTACAAAACACCATTCTCTCAATTCTCAAACAGTAAATTACATTACATTAAATTAGTTAACTCGCTGATCTGTTATAATTAATTTCTTTCTTAACTGATAAATTATGTATATCCTCAGCTATACACATTGAATTACATCACTAATCGTCTCTTATTTTGCAAAATGATGATGAAAACTTTAGAAATTTTACTCTCAGAGCCTTATTAATAACTACAAAAAAAATTTCCAACTGATAATTGCCTGCCTTTAATACCCTTTTCCAGTGACGTAAACAAAAGGCAGTTACTTCCGCTCAACTCCAACGCCACTTACATTTATTCTCACCATCGGCATGATACGACGACGTTTCAGCCATGGATAGAATAACTATCACTTTTTTCCCGTTTTTAAATTTTAAAAGCCCTTGGGGCCAGTATCCTACGTGGCAGATACACTAATCTACGTGGCACACTGTTGGGACCCAGTTTTGTTGGTTTACCAGGTAGCTGCCGTGTGTTGACGGCATGATGCATTAATTGACCGGCAGTGGTCCCCACTCTCCCCCCAGTGAAAAGTTTGATGGGCCCCACTCCTTTGGAAAAACAGAATCAAAGACTTGTTTATGTTAGAAGAAAGAGGAGATGAAAGTAGCATCAATTCATCATATCAGCAAGGAAGAAATAGCAATAGCACAAGAACACGTTTTTCTTTGAAATTCACTGTTTTCTCAAAACAAAAAAACACTTTTCCCATTTTTCCGTTAGAAATACAATTTTCTGTCTAAAGAGTGAGGGGTTTAGAGTCTTTAAAAGTTCTGGAATACTGCTGTCTTCATTTCTCATCATTGCTTGAGAAAAATGAAATGCAGCATGTTCGTGAAAGTCCTGATCTTGCTTTTGTTATGTATTTTCTCTTCAGTCTCCGGGAAACTGTTTTCCGAGAAAACAATACTGCTGGAATTCAAGAACTCAGTTTCTGATCCTTCAGGGATTCTCTCGGGTTGGCAGCCCAACACCAGTAGCCACTGCTCATGGTTTGGTATCTCCTGTGACTCAGAATCAAGGGTCGTCTCTGTAAATATCACTGGCAGTGATGTATTTGAAGGTAACTCGCGAACTTTCCCTTCTTGTTCCAAATTGTTGCAATTTCCATCTTACGGTTTTGGAACCAGAAGAAGAGCATGTTTGCATGGTAATGGTACATTAGTTGGCAAACTATCTCCACTATTAGGTAAACTTAGTGAACTTAGAGTTTTATCATTAGCTTTTAATGATTTTAGTGGTGAAATTCCTGTAGAGATTTGGGGTTTGGAGAAACTAGAAGTGCTTGATCTTGAAGGGAATTTGTTGACTGGAAAATTGCCAAGTGAGATTGTGGGGAGAAATTTGCGAGTTTTAAATCTTGGGTTCAACAGGATTGTTGGGGAGATTCCATCTTTACTGAAGAAGTGTGAGCGTTTAGAGGTTTTTAATTTAGCTGGTAATAAGTTGAGGGGGTGTATTCCTAAGTTTGTTTTTCATTTTTTGAAATTAAGGGTGCTTTACTTGTCATATAATGAGCTGAATGGTTCTATTCCAAGGGAATTTGGAAGTAATTGTCCATATCTAGAGCATCTTGATCTTTCAGGCAACTTCCTAGTTGGTAGGATCCCGGGTAGTTTAGGTAAATGTCGGCAGTTAAGGACACTTTTGTTGTTTTCAAATATGTTAAATGACGTCATTCCTCATGAGCTCGGCTGGCTAGGTAAGCTTGAGATTCTAGATGTTTCTCGAAATAGACTCAATGGTTTGATCCCTCCTGAGCTTGGGAATTGTGTGAACTTGTCGGTTCTTGTCCTTTCAAATCTCTTTGATCCTTGGCCACGTGGTAGCAATATAAGAGGAGAGTTGTCATTTGGATTGTCTAGTACTTCTAGTGGTGATAATAATTCTTTTGATGGCTCCATTCCAATGGAAATTACAACCATCTCTAAACTTAGAATACTCTGGGCACCAAAGGTCAATCTTGAGGGAAAACTTCCGAGCAATTGGAGTGCTTGTGAGAGCTTGGAAATGTTGAACTTAGCTCAAAACTTTTTAAGTGGAGAATTGATTGGAGTTTTTGATAGATGCAAGAAACTATATTTTATTGACTTGAGCTCAAATGAACTAAGTGGGGAACTTGATGTGAAACTTCAAGTTCCTTGTATGACCCTATTTGACATTAGTGGGAATCACATGTCTGGATCCATCCCCAGATTTAATTACAATGTTTGCCCTCAGTTACCCTTGCTGAATTCAGATCTTCTCCAACCCTACAATCCATCAGTTACATATATCTGGTACTTTATGAATAAAGCTTACCTTGGAACACCTTTGCTACTTTCTGCTACTCGGTTGGTGGTGATTCACAACTTCAGTGGGAACAACTTCACTGGTTCGATCCATTGGCTTCCAGTGGCACCAGAAAGGTTGGGGCAACAGACTGATTATGCATTTCTTGCAGGTGCAAACAGGCTCACTGGATCATTTCCTGGAAGTTTATTTGGAAAGTGTAATAAGTTACACGGAATGATTGCTAATCTTAGCACTAACAATATAGTTGGCCATATTCCTTTGAATATTGGTGCCATGTGCAAATCTCTTAGAGTTTTGGATGTCTCTCGGAATCAAATTTCAGGGATATTACCCCAAAGTCTTGGGAATCTTAAGTCTCTTGTTTTTCTTGACTTGAGTAAGAACAGACTACAAGGACGAATTCCAGCAAGTCTCCATCGGTTGAAGTATCTTAAACATCTCTCCTTGGCTGGTAACAATTTGAGCGGTGGCATTCTGTCAAGCATTAGTCGGTTAAGATCCCTTGAACTGTTGGAGATTTCTTCAAATTCTCTCTCTGGTGAGGTTCCAGAAGGTGTTGGAGACTTGAGAAACCTAACTGCTTTCCTGCTAAACAATAATAAACTCTCTGGGAAAATCCCCCCAGGTTTGGCTCATTTAACATCACCGTCTACATTTAATGCTTCCTTCCATAACTTTTCTGGTTCATTTACATGGAATGGTACAGTAATGAATTGTAGTGGTGTTGCTGGAAACCCTTTCCTTCATTCATGTCGAACAATCTCCCTAGCTACATCATCTTCAGAACAGACCAACAGCTATGAAAATTCTCAAAATAATATAACTGCACCATCAGGAAGTAGACCTGAAGATCATGGAATTAATTCAATTGAGATTGCATCCATAGTTTCTGCATCAGCCATTCTGTCAGTTCTTCTGGCTCTAGTTATCCTCTTCTTTTACACGAGGAAGTGGATTCCAGATTCCAGGGTACAGGTTTCTGAATCTAGAGAACTTACTGTTTTTGTGGACATTGGGGTTCCATTAACATATGAGAACATTGTTCTAGCAACAGGGAATTTCAACTCCCGCAACTGCATTGGGAGCGGAGGATTTGGTGCCACTTACAAGGCTGAAATCTCTCCACGGATCCTTTTAGCTGTAAAGAGGCTTGCTATTGGAAGATTCCAAGGTGTTCAACAATTCCATGCGGAGATAAAGACCCTCAGAAGTGTGACGCATCCGAATCTTGTAACTTTGATAGGGTACCAGGCAAGTGAAAATGAGATGTTCCTCATATATAATTATTTGCCAGGAGGTAATTTGGAAAATTTTATTAAGGAAAGGTCTGCCAGAGCTGTTGATTGGAGGATTCTTCACAAGATTGCTTTGCATATAGCATCGGCACTAGCATATCTGCATGATCAATGTGCTCCACGAGTTCTACACCGGGATGTCAAGCCAAGTAATATACTGTTGGATGATGAATTCAATGCCTATCTATCTGACTTTGGATTATCCAGACTCTTAGGAACTTCTGAAACCCATGCAACAACTGGAGTTGCTGGAACATTTGGTTATGTAGCACCAGAGTATGCATTGACCTGTCGTGTGTCCGAGAAAGCTGATGTTTACAGCTATGGCGTTGTGCTGCTTGAGTTGATATCGGACAAAAAAGCCTTGGATCCTTCATTTTCTTCACAAGCAAATGGATTTAACATCATTTCTTGGGCTTGGATGCTTTTGCGACAAGGTCAAGCAAAGGATGTCTTCACTGCTGGGTTGTGGGAAACAGGTCCCCAAGATGATCTGGTGGATATGCTGCATTTGGCACTCAGGTGCACTGTCGATACCCTCTCAACCAGGCCTACAATGAAGGAAGTTGTCCAATCTTTGAAGCAAATTCAACCGTCTTCTTCCAGTTAGCAAGATGATGAGGCATCTGCATTTGTACATCTGACCTTAGGAGACATATAGGTATAGAATATGTAATGTGACAATCTGTATATTTCAACCCAGTTCCTGTAAGGGTATACCCCAGGCTTTGTTTTTAGCTTGTAGTTTCCCTTGACTTTCTCTGCAATCATGTTTCCTCTTGCCAGAGGACAACGCTTGGCTTTTGAGCTGAAAATCTCTGGTACTTACCTTTGATACATATGTTCTCCCATAGAGATGTTTAACCATTTCTTCATTTCAATTTTGGGTACAACTTGCAGGATTAGCATTTGGTCTGAATTTGCTATTTGGCAAGTCTAACTGAATGGGCGTGGTTCTGAAGATCTATATTTTGCACGGCTCTACACCAACTCATTTGCTACAGATCAATCCAGGTTACCTTCATTGTGCACTGCTACTATAAACTTGTTGCTCAAGTGCAAGTGTGTGGAATTCAACTTGCGCACATGGGTTGAACCCATTACTGCAAGGGTTTGATTTAGATTTTTGTCTATAGAACATTCAGTAAGATTAATCAATAGATCTTTGATAAATGCAGAAAATACCTGCAACTAGCTAAGTTTACCCTCACAGCATAGATTACTTCACTCAAACTCCTACCATTTATGAGCATATACATCCAATGTACCCTCTTGTTTCGTGCATCAATAAGAACCACAATTTATACCATCTGAGGTCATTCATCAGCTCCCGTGCACCCTTCAAACTGCCTTGTCAACTTGCCCTTATTTTCCCAATATGAATATAAAAACCTCGAGTACGGTAATGGAGGATATGGTACTAATCCCATGATTTATCAATGGGGGAGCTTACAGGTTGGCGACAGATGTTACATTAGTAGTTGGTGGCCTATTCATACTGTTTCCTAGATAATTCTGCAAAAAGGGAAAAAAAATTGCGTCGTGATTTCAACTCCATGTCAAGACCTATGAAATGCTTTGTGAACTTTCTGAAAGGAATAAAGTATTCTCAAAGGTGAAGATAAGATTTCTTCCGAAGCAAATTAATAATTGCTGCAATCTTCTATGCCAGCAGTTGATGATAGACCAAGATTTTGCAGTAAAACCATTTTTGAAGATCAGGATCGGTAAAAGTGGCCGTGCTTTCATATTCTCATAATGCCCATGTGAAATAAATCCTCTCGCTTAGACCAAAAACAACTTTAACATTGACTATTTGGCTGGCTTCAATATACAACTTTCACATTCTCTTTCTCATAATGAGCTCTGGAGATGACACCTTGGGGATTGGCCTTTATGTTTCTACCTACTCAAATTTAGTTCCATCCCATAAAGGTTGAAAACTACTTAGCCCCAAATAGTGCCAGCGGTACCTTCTTTTTATGATCTAAAAGTAGCCGAAGTACAATCTTAAGCATTGATATGTATACATGAAATTTGCTTTCCCAAATAATACCAATGGACCAGACAATCTTTGAGACAGAAAATGAGAAGTTAAAAGACACCCAGATTAGCCGCCTGCCACAAAACAAATGCATTTAGAAAAAAAAAACCATCGAAGCATGAGAAACTGTTATCATATATTAAGTTCCTTTTCAAGAACTTAGAAAAATTAAATTTAAAATGACTACTTTCTAAGACTCCTCTCTTTGTTTTCCTACTTCACAAGCCCCTTTTCTTTGAAGGGGCAATACAATCACGAGAGAGGAGCAGAGGATGGGTTTACAACAATATGCCTAAGCGGGTGCTCAACATCACCACCACCTGCATGCTTGACAAACTCTGCAGGAGAGAGAAAACTGCCATGGCACACACACATTATCCTGACTTCCTCGCCTTTCCCATATCTATATAGAATACCTTCTATTCTTCTTCCGTTAGGGCCATCTCCTTTTGTGAAAACACAAGGCATATCTTCATATGCATTCATCGCAATTTCCCTGCCCATACTACTTGCTGACTCAAGTTTCTTGGAAGGATTTTCCATCTCTGGCCCAGAAGTTCTGCATGAATTTTCATTTATATTTTTCCCTGATGAACCGACTATCTCTTGATTGCTTCTATCTTGCAAAGCCTGAGCACTAATAGGGCTTCTTGCTTCTCCACCACTACTTGTTCCTGAGACATAAAAGAAAGATTATAATAAAAATCACTAATAGTCAGCTTGATTATGAAATCAGACATTTTTCCGCTTGTCCCTGATTAGAATCTATCTGATAACTGAACGTATAGTTGGACATGCTACATAACATCCATCTTGATTGAAGCTTGGTTTAACAAACAAGTAGATTACAGCCCATTAGTTTTAAGCATATTTAAGTAGAGTGGGAAAAGCCTATACAGGATTCAACCCAGATAAAGAGAAGAAAAAGGAAAAAAAAAGAGAAGAAAGAAATTTAAAACTGCAAAGGAAGCTAAAAGAGTTCAACCTACTTCAGAGAATTAGGTTGTAATTGCAAGCAATTAGAGGAATGATTATAAGAATCCTATCATGATTTTTGGATAATCTCTGTTGACCGTTGCCGACATCCTCTCTGTTTCAAGAAGAATTCAATCTCTTGAAATCCCACTGAATGTCACTCATAGCTTGTCCATAGCAAAAATTAGATTTCACACCGAATGCAAAAATATTCCAGGCAAGGAACAATTAGATTATGAAGGCAGAAAAAGCAAGACATAATGCAAACCTTGCCACCAAAAAAGACAAAAACATAAGCAATGAAAAAATCACAAACAATACTCGAGCAAATTTTATCTCATGCACGCTAAAAGAAATATAAGGGAAAAGGAACACTAGATCCAGAAATAACCATATATCTTTTAGAAGAAACCAAAATCCAATTTCTACAGAAAGAAAAATAATCAGCATTGCTAGGACCCCAAAACCAGATATTTAACACTACCTAAACAGCCATCCAGTCTAAGCCAAGACACAAGTTAGGTGCTAGTAAGTGTGCAGGTATAAAACTTAAATGACCTCTGAATCCAGACTAGGGATGTTGCTAAATTGTTTATCTGTCCTGTCACTTGCTCTCAATCCTAGTATGGAACATAATTATATAAAAGGGTAGCTTATCCGCAAAGATACTTCACCTGAGTAGCAATCTGACTGCAAAAGGACCCGCCATATAAATAATTTACAGCATTGTACCATACAAATGTCGCTCCCTATCCTCTTCTTGTCAAATGTCCTTGGTGAATTAAGATGTCAACTTGCACTTGATGCATGTCCCAAAACAATACCTAGTTTAGCTTTCATGTAAGCCTCGATTACTTTAGATATAACCCATTGGACCAAGCTCTAAACAAGGAATTTGAGCTAGCAAACACTTAAAAAGTGGTTAATATTAATAAACATCTAGGTTAAGAGTTAATTTAAAATAGGGAGAACATCTAGTTGTATGACTGCAAAGAATAATTCATCAAACCATCTACTTATGTTGTATCAGGAATCCTTTTGGATTCAGAGTCAATAACAGTAAACACTCAAAAGTCGGCACTCTTCTGGATGTTAAACAAGTAATTTTGCTCAATTTGATTTTATCCCCTCTCTCAGGACTCACTTTAGTGGATTCAATATGCAACATCATTACCTCTTTAAGTTACACCCTGCAGTAAATTCAGGTTTAAAAGTCTAAATCAGTCATTACCGTATCTAGAAATTCAAGGAAATGTAAGGTATGTAATTGGATTAGTTTGTTAGGTGAGTGGTTTATTTGACAATGTATGACATATTTTCTATCAAATTCCTCATCAAAAGATTATTAGATGTGCATCGACTCCATAGCCATCCCAGGACATACCAAATTAGAACTCCCACCAAGGAAAAAGGGGGAAAAAAAAAATTCACTGGTAATAGTACGAAGTCTTAGTCGTAGCTAGCACTATTTTTTCCTAATATAACAGATAAAACTGAATTCCAAAGCCAAACTAAATAACAACTAGTACCACAGAAAATCAAACTTCCTTCAAAAATAAATTGACAGAAACGTCAATGATAAGCTCAAAGACACACGAAATCAAAGAACAAAAAGAAAAAGATGAGTACTTTGAAGAGGTTTGCTGTCGAATTCAGACATCGCAGATGAACTCCCACCTTGAGATTCAACAGAGCCTTGTGAACAAGGTTGCACCAAACCCTTAAAAAACCCACCACCACTCTTCACTCCACCTCCACCTCCACCGCCAAGCAACGCCTGCCTAGCCGCCGCAGCCCAGCTTTGCATCCCAAAAGGTGGCCCCGTCCCCCTATTCCCTGCCAAACTTTGCTTCTCATCGTCCAAATTTAAATCCATTTTATCCACTTTTGGATTAATACTAGCACTAGAACACGAGTTTCTTTGCTTTTCGCTTCTTCTTCTCTTTGCTTCCATTCTTCTTAAAGTCTGCAACTCCTTTCTCTTCCTCCATTCCTCTTCTGTCTCTGTAGGCAACGAAGATGTTCTTATAAGAGTAGGATACGTTACAGCCAGCGTTGTAGTAGCATTTGTTGTTGGTGTTGCTGCTAAATCAATCTCTCTAAATATTGGTATTGAGCCTGCTATAGATGAAGATCGTAAAAGCTTCTTCTTAGAACTCTTGTCAACCCCAAATCGTCCTCCTAGTGATAAACCAAGATTTAGCTCGATTTCTTCTGCTTTTTCATCACTATGACTCGTTGGTGTGAGCTCCTGTGATTGTTGCGAGTCACTTGTTGACATGAATCTCTGCAACAGATCTCTTGGGTACTTCTCTATTTGTAATGAAAGGTTGAGCATTTCTCTACTTCTGCTCCTGCTTTCCTTTGCTTCTCCCATTGCGTTCTGAGACAAAAACGCAGAAAACAGAATACTTGTATCCTACTCGTTCAGAAAATAGATGATGCTATGTCTTCGCATAGCCTTTGATCCGATTCAGAGACACCCATGTGTTAACAATATTATTATAATCAATCAAGAGTTTAATCAAACAAATCTATAAGATAAAAATAAAACCCCATAGAATGAAAAGGGAAAAAAAAACATCATAATTAAACCCCAACTTGCAAACAAAAGCAAAACAGAAACAAAAACGTTTCCTTTTATCCTTTATTTCATAAATATGTAGAAGGATAAAATCGTTGCAAGGTAAAGACAAGAAAACATAGCAAGAAGAGAAGAAAAACAGTAAAATTGCTGCAAAGAAGAAGAGAAAACTATGAAAACTGAAAACAGACGAAAAGAGAAGAAAAAAAAAAAAAGAAAACAAAAGCAGGAACAGGGAAAAGAGTTTTTGATTTCTGAGGAGAAAATATTATATATTTATTGTGTGACGAAAATACCCTTAAAAATAGACAAGGCAAGTACCTGGGATGAGCCACGTGGCGCTCATGAAATGCGTCAGAGCGACACGTGGTGATGACTGACATAAAACTTTTTCTCTTTTCACCATTCATGTCCCTTTTTTTGGCGTATTTTAACAAGTTGGGGAGGGTTTGATGCATACACGTGTAGATTTATGATAAACAAAAAAAGGTAGACACGTGTCGGTCGCCTTAGATAGCTAGGAAATTGACACGTGGTTGGGGATATTCTTTTATCTAATGAGATAAGCGGCGTCGGTTTTGGTGGTGTGTCTCGGTTGGTGTCTATCTTTCTCTCACTTAGTTGTCCTCCAGAGCTGTGTCACTTAACGGGAACTTTTGACTTCCCTAGTGTTTCAATCTCTGCAATTTCTTCGGTTCAGTTTCTGAAACTGAGATTCTATACCTTACTACCAAAAATATCATTTACTTTGTGTTGAAATTGAACTAAAATACTAAGAGTGTACTAGTGCTCTCTCTAACTCTATTTTCTAAATATTTATAGGATTAAATCACTCACCCTTTTTTTATAATTATAGGATTAAATTAAATGCAAAAAATCTCTTAATTTAAATCCAAAAAATTGAACAATGGGTTAATAATTAAAAAAAATACTACCTTTATTTGTTCAACTCAAAATAATTTGTAAATTTTTTTAAAAAGTATTTAACTAATGTGAAATTAATAATATCTATTTTTATTGTAAAATAGTATTTAATAACTAATTATAAAATTAATAATATTCATTTGTTTTGATTAAACTTCCATTTAAGTCTATAAATATAACAATAATTTTAAGATTCAAATTCATATTAAAATAATATTATTAGATGATTGTTGTGTAATTGTATAGTTAATTATCACATAAGTGTATTAAAACATATATTATTTCAAATTATTTTTTAATTAAATATAATATTAATATTAAATTAAATCATCAGAACTCTGTCAATGAAGTGATATTGACAATTCGAAAAAATTCCATCCTCTAAAGATATTAAATTCAAAAAAGAGTATTTTCAAATCCTTTCTTGGAGTTTATGAAAAACATAAATAGAAAAAAGAATTTATAAAAATTTATAAAGACTTATCCTACTATAATATTTCTATCTAGTTGATCATTAAAAAAGTATTAAATGAATAAAATAATTTCATAAACAAATATTAATAAAACTCTGACCTTATTATTGTTTTCTATGATATATTTTTTTAATTATCAATCTACTCCAAATATAACACTTATAATCTCAAATGCTTCGTTTGAATTAATACGTTAAGAGGAAAAAAAAAAGAGTAAATAGGTATGTTGATACCAAATTTTATACTGCTTAATTTTAACTAGTAAATTTTGTTTGTGAGTAAAAAAAAAAAAAAACCCTTCTATAATTTATTTTGGTGATTTAATATTTTTGTAATGGTCAACTAGATAAAAATATTATAATAATTAGTAAGGAATATTTGTGTGAATTTATACAAAATTTCTCTCACTTTGTGATTACTACAAACCTTAGGCGAGATATGTGAAAATATCTAAAATAAAATGGACTTAGAAAGAGATACTTTAATTCCACCAATCTTTAATTGCTTGAGACAGATGTATGAACATAAGTTTGACACGTAATTGACCATGGAACAGCTGGGATGGTGACAGCCGTTGATCTTAACTGACCATCACGCAGGCACGTTATGATAGCGTATTTTGACCGTAGTTCAACGCAGACACCACAGAAGTCAACGAGGAATTAAGTTGGAATAAATCGGGGCCGAGGACAGTGTGAAACACACGCACACGTGGTCCCAAACAAACAGAGAAGTGAAGATGCATGTCACGAGAGACGACGCGGGGCCCAGTTGGCCAAGTTGCAGTTTCTTAATAAAGAACCAAAGAATAGAGACTAAGGTCCTGGCGTACATGTCCGTGACACGTGTCCAAAAGGCGAGAAAAGAATACGTGGCGAAATGGGTGAGGGCCCCCACTCGGTCAGTACATAATAATCAATCACCATCTTGAAGTCATTACCTGTAACGACGTCAGAAGTTGTAGTCTGTCAGACAGAGAATTGCTAAGATGCCTCGATCATACGTAGCTCTTCTTACTGCATAGTAGCATACTGTGTTACATTTTTTTCCTCTACAATTTTTCTTTTTACGTAAATTACAAATTATTATGTATATGCTTAAATAACATATAAAACTGTATCAAATATGTGACAAAAACTGAAAGTATAGTAATTATATGTGTCATATGAAACAATAATAGTTTAGTTTTTTTCAAGTAAAAAATTTTAAATAATATACATCCATTTTTTATTTATTGCAGTATGTAATTTAGACTAAAATTTAAATTTTAGCTTAACTCCACACTAATTAACTTCTCGAGCTTTTTCACGGGAGTAAATTTTGTCCAATTTTAAGAATAAACATAACCATTTCTGAACTTTTATTAAAATGAGACTTAATTTTGTAGAGTTTCAGCACGTATCTATCTAATTAATCTGTGTTAGGTTGAGTTAAAACTTAAAGTGGGTAGGTAAAATTTTCTAATATCACAACAATTGATGATTACATGAGAGTCCAGGGGAAAATGGTTTTAATTTTTAGTTTTTTCATTTTCGATCCTTTTTATCTAAATGATAGATTGCAGCATCACTTTCAGAATAGGTAATGACATTTTTGTGAAGAACGGTAGTCGGTTGATACGGAGAAGAAAGGATCAAAAGAAAATCAGAAATATGGATCGCAATGCAATCCATTATAGGCTAGGCTCTTGACACATAGTCAGAGCCGAAGATAGAAATGAATGAGAAAGGGACCACAAAATGGAGCAACGTGTAAGGCTAATGATTCCAGTGAATCTAGGCCATTTTATTTACTACTTTAGGTGGCAAAGGCCTTCGTCGTGTCACGTAAAATTGGTGGTTGTTTGGTCAGAGAAGAAAATAAAAAATCAAAATCAAAAAATTAAACAAAATTTTGTTTTTTTTTTTTTCGGGAGAAATCTTAACAGGATGATGATTTGCTGAGCTGAGACACGCAACTGATTTTTCTGACATGAATTGGAAGATTGAAAGATTCTCTTTCTCCCACGCTTCTCCATGACAC
This sequence comes from Azadirachta indica, assembly GCA_022749755.1. Classification (NCBI taxonomy): domain Eukaryota; kingdom Viridiplantae; phylum Streptophyta; class Magnoliopsida; order Sapindales; family Meliaceae; genus Azadirachta; species Azadirachta indica. Next base: position 11,505,698 of record CM040443.1, on the reverse strand, counting down.
GTATGCTGTTTGGTTAAAAGCAAAACGACATTATGTGCAATGTTGGGTAACCTGTCGATACAGACAAATCAATTGCAGGCTTAGGTGGCATTGCGTTGCATTGCATACCATACCACTGCATTGGCACAGACCTCAAATTCAAAAATCAAAATCAAAATCAAATCACTACTCAAAGACCGCCCGCCCGCCCGCCCGCCCGCCCCCCGCCGGCCGCTCAGCCAGCCACACCTTTATAGAGACCAAAAAGTACATACACTGTTGTAGCATATGTTTCACGCCTCATGCATTGTACATGGTCATATAATCTCAAATTTCTACCGGATCAGAACTATAGCCCATTCTCATTCTTCCCAACCTCACGGAGAAATATTTCAGCCCCAAAACACAGCCATTTTCCATTAGAAAGCTATGGTCCGCAGCAGACACAAGAAATGCACATTATTGTTTTATGATTCGACCAACAGATTTTTTTTTGAGAAAAAAATGCCTAGGCTCGAAGTTGACTAGTAATATTTAGAATTGAAACTGCAGCTATATCTGGCTTGTCTAACAACTTCCCTACATCGATGTAAGAGGTAACCAAAAAAAAAAAAAAAAAAAGGAATGACAAGATTCGGGCGTAAAGACAGGGCAATCTACTTAAATCCCATCTTGACTATGAACCTGACGAGCAACTTTCATTCCATTATCTGACCCTCTATGGTTAACTTCTCCATTGCGCCCACTGTTGACCCGAGTTCGTCCTGAGAATTCACCCCGTTTTTCATAATCATTTCTCCTATAGCCACGACCTTCGTTAAAGTTGCTACGGCCCCTAAAGTTGTCTCGATAACCACCCTGACCCAGTGGAAGCCTACCACCATTGCTATTTCCTGCAACAATAGTCCCAATAAGGATATGGATGAGCTTTAATGGAGAAGAACAGAGTTAACTGGGATAGAAAGAAGGAAAATGTCACGTTTCACTTGCCTCGCTTCATTTCAATAGAAGCTTTTCGGTTGCCAATTGAGATAGGAGAAGCCTGATATAGTAATAGAGCTCAATATTAGATGCAGCACTATATGACAGACATTATCAAATACAGGTTACTAGCCAAAGTTTTGCAATATTACTTCAATAAAAACCAGATTCTTAATGCATAAAAACGAAATTCATAAAAAAGAAATGTTACTTCATAGTACTGATTAACAAGTTTAATGTATCAGCAACATAGCAAATTTTGCAGCTACCCACGGAATAACTTTCAAATTTCGCACAAACAATGTGCAAGAGATTTGTTTGACAAAAAATTGCAAATATCTATGGCATTCATTCCAGTGTTGGCAGGGTGGGGTGTGGAATTTTATAGATGCTTTATGCAAAACATGGTCATAACAATTTTCTGCACTTTTTGAGAATTTTCTAAAGTTCTTATAATTCACACATTTCTTAAATTAAACCTCCTTCCACAATCAAATCAACAATATCGTGAAAGATGCAACTATTGCACAGAAAAAGTATTTAAAAAGGTTTATATCTCACCAATAACGTTATCTCAAAAATAATAAACGCTTTCTTAAAAGAATTTTCAACAGCAGTATGTCTTAAAGTCTTTATTCTGCAACACAAAACATGGAGTTTCCTTGAAGGATCCCAGATTCCAAATTCAAAATGACTTACATAATTTATTATAGAAGTGAGCAAAACCATAAAACAGTAGATAAATTTAATTCCGAGAAAAATCACCTTCAAGCAGCAAAGAAATGTTACAAAGAGGAGAGAGGATACAAGAGAGGTTGTGAGCAACAAAAACAAGGTTTTATTGAAATGAAAGAGCTAGGGAAACACAACTATTGGCAGCATTAATATCAAACAACCAGGACATAAAGTGTTGAAAGACCAAAGCTGTACCTTAAGAACACTTTGAACTGAACTGGCAGATTCAAATTCTACAAAGCCGAAACAGTTTCCTGTTTGCTGCAGAAAGAAGTTCCCTCGATATAAAGGTATTATCCAAAAAATAGAATAGTTCAACAATAAATTAATAACAGACCTTCTGACTTCTAACTTGAATACCATCCTGTTTAATGGGCCCAAATTGCTCAAAGATAACCTTAAGTTGGCCAACTGTTGCAGTATCAGGCAAATTTCCAACAAATATGGAGTAGCCCTTAGCTGCAATGAGTAAAATGAAAAATATCAAGATAATATGCACTGGGATGAAAAGATGTAAAATATAGTTTCCAAACCACACAAGATGTCAATCTATTGATGCTCAAAAAAAGACATTTAAACCTGCATGATCATTGTTCCTGTCTGAGCTACTGTTACCACTAGGATCTGATGCTTTTGGTGCTGCAGTTGCACGAGAAGGTTCCACAGGTTTAACAGGTGGAGTCCTCACAATTACATTAAATGGAGCATTGCTCTTATTCAAATCATGTACCTGAAAGAACCACAATAAAAGAAAAACATTAATAAATGTTCAATAACCATAGTCATTGTAGACTGTACACATGTACGCACTACTGATGCAAAAGATTTCCTGAGGGCTTCCTCTTGGGTTTTAGAAGCAGCTGTCTCTTTAACTGGATGAGCATCATTCTGACTTGAAACAGCTTGATGGTTAGTAATAACCACTTTCTCAGCCACCGAAACCTGTCCATTGTCCAACGGATGACTAGCTTCTTTGCTATTTTTAGCATCCTCAATCACAGGGGTTACATGATTCAGCACAGGATGATTGGAAATCTGGGTTGGCTCTGTAATCACAAAAGAAAGGTAAATATTTTCCAAACACAGAAAAATTTTTAAAAAAATCCAGCCAAGAAACCGAAGAAATGGAGAAAAATCAAGGTATCATACAAAACACACAAATGTACCAGGATCTGGAGTCAAAGGAGATGTTGGACCATTTTGCTCGACATCATTAATTGCCATGCCCACAGGTTCATTTTTCTCATCCATTTCATCCACAAATCTGAAAATATCATTTAAGACAAAATATCCTTTGTCTTGTGGTGCTAAAAAGAATGATTGAGCAAATTTTCTCCTCACATTGTCATTTCCAATCAAACAACCAGTGACCAGAACCATCATCCCGTTACTATAAGAAGCTTGAGCATCAGCAGAAAATATTTGGACCTTAAAATTCCTGTAGTCTTGAGAGAGGAATTTCTCATTAATGCCCTGCTCCATGAGGAAAAAACACCAATTCAGGAAAAACAAAATAACATGCATACTTAAAATGACAAAGTTAGAATTTTGCATTGTACACATGGACTATAAAATAATTACGAGACAATAAAGAAAAAGGAGCAGTATTTTGCTAGTTGAAGTTTCATAAAACAGTTGTACTTTGCCACAAATGACTTACTTGGATGGTAGTCTCTAAGGTCATAGCTCCAGAAGAATCTGGTCGGCTCATCATGCTTGATTCCTGATAAAATTTATGAACCATATCAGGATTTTGATGAAGGATGCAGTAGTACTGCTCCACAAAGGCATTTCCCACAACTTCTGGGCTTAAGGCAGAAGAATCTGCCTGCACTGCCATCTCTGCACATATACAATATGAAGGATAAGAATAAAATCAACTAAAAAATCCAAAAAGAAATCATTGTTGCATTTCCAAACAGAGAAAAAGAACATAAAACTAAGCTACAATAAGAACTAGACTTAAAACAGTTTTACAAACTAACAAATTATACAAAGAACAATAGTGTAATAAACTCAATAGACATTCACAAATTAAACATAGAAAGTAAAAATAGGCATTTTAATGAGTCAAAGAAAAAACCTGAGTCACATGATTAAGCTTGACAATAAGTTCTAACATAACAAACTCACTGACCAGATACATAATCTAAACACTGAAGCCCAAATTTAAAATACTCTTTTCAATAAAAGTTAACTTATCTTTTACAAGTTTCTTAAATAGGTGGTGTTGGATAAAGTACCCCTGCCATTAAGATTCAGATAAAAAGTAAAACGCTTTTTTTCAGATGGCGGATTCAATCGTGTTTCATTAATTTCTTACAGTAGTTCGTTAACATGTGCGCTTAATAATATCCTTGTAACAGACACGTTAATACTCAAAAACCCACTTTGATTTATCGTCAAAACTAAGTAATCGAAAACCCACTGCATCCAAAAATTATCGAAGCACCGCAAAAGGTCCAGATTGTTTCATTTCCCAAGGGAAGACAATCTAAAGAAAATATTTTTCATTAGCTTGATTAGTGTAGCCAAAAAAGATAATTACACCAACAATCTCAATTTTGAAAACATGAATTCCGATCTTTCACACAATTCACAAGAAAAAGATAGAACTTTTCATTTTATGTTACCAAATTGGAAACAAAATAGAAAATAAATAAAACCAACACAAATACATTACCAATAAAATTTTAGATTAACTCCACAAAGGAGCGAAGCAGAACATTAGATCTATATAGAACCAGACTCAAATCATTAAAAAATTCATATCATAAATCGATGAACAGCAAACACCGCTGAATAGTCCGCTAAGAAAATAAAAGGCAGAATGCAGGCCAATCCGATAACATACAATCAAACTTACACCTAAACCTACCGGGGATCCAAAAACAAGTACCTCGTATGAAGAAGAAGAAGAAACCGCGATCTCTGCTAGTGAAACAGCTGTTTGTATTACAGGGAGAGAGCGAATGATTCTAAGATGGTCCAAAGATGGAGATTTTATAGAGGATTTTTTTGAGGGTTTCTCAATTCTAACTCGGTTAGTGGTCGACCCATTTATGTTGGAGGGAATTCTCGCACTCCGACTCCGTTCTGTGCTACGTTCAAACTTACTAATTGTTCAAAAGTGGGCCCCGTATTCCATAACCCGAAATGTTTTGTGGGTCCTTCGTATAACGGCCATGATTGATTCTGATAGATTGTGAGTGTGATTTAAGACTCGATTATTTACGGACGGTTTGTAATTGTTGACATTGAGGGAAGTTTATGCGGCGTATGGCGTTGGATAGTTAAGTTGGTGAGAGCTTGCTGAGCCGGGGTCAAGCGCGTGGTTGGCACGCGTTGCGGTTAGAATGGTGATTGATGTGTTTAACTTTTACATGGTAAGGGAGTTAATTTTGGAATGATTAGTCAAACCGGAGTAGTGACAGCACCATGGATACTTAGGCTTTGAACGGACCAACCACATATTGCCAAGTCAGCAAAATTTGCTCATACGGATGCGTTTGTCAGGGTCATTCGGGTGACAAAATCAATGGTATAGATTCTCTAGAAAATAGAAATTTTTAACTGCAGTTGACTTGTTTTAGGGAGTAAAAAAAAAAAAACACAGAGACAATTTAATGTGTGCTGATGAGGAAAAAATAATAATGCAAATAAAATTTGAGAGGTGAATTTTTTTTTAAATATTAAATATTATATGTACAACTTATTAAAAATTATCGAGAATTCATTCAGGTAATATCTACTCTAATTGAAGAGAAATATGTATCTCCATAAAAAAAAAAAAGTTAACTCACACTCTAATAAGATAGGTTTATTTATAATAAGTAATATATCTCACTTATTGTGAGAATTTCTTTTAAAATGAGAATAAACGACAAGGATTGAAGCTGGCATGTTTCTTCCCACTCAAACTAAAATATAGTGGTAATTTGAGAGATGATAATTGAGGATGAAAAAGTGTGAAACAATAACAAATTTATTATAAAAAATAATTAAGTATGATTGAGTATTTAATAATTTTATTGTAAAAATATCAATTGACTTACTAGATAGTTATTCCTATTAAGTTATTATTTAGGTAAATTAATAAAAACATAAATAAGAAAGCTCCTCGTTATGAGGGCTGAGCATAGTTCACGTATTAATTGAGTTAGATTTGTTTAAAAAGTGAATAATTAAAACTAAAATTTAGAAAGTCAATTAATTAACGCTTAAAAAGCACAAATAACACGTTAATTAATGTGTTTAACAATTTATTTCATAAATATATTTAAATTAAATTAATACTTGAAGTTATTTTAAATTAAAACTTATCATATTAGCACATAAAACGTATTACAAGTGATATTGGACATTTGTAATTAATTATTTTCATAAATAAAGCAAAAGTTCTCAACACGTTGTGCTTGGAATTAAGCACCATAATTTCTTTTAATTTTTTCCATAAAGTCTCTTTTAAAACAACTTAATATTCATCAATAAATATGCAATCTATAAATTATTGACATCATATCTATAGCCATGAGATGTAATGTCGCGATTTTAATTCATAATATAACAATTTATGACAAGAATAACCAAATCCTATAAACCTTAGTTACCTCCCCTTCTAATTTTGATTGGTTCCTAAGAATCTGCCGTTAAAGAAAGAAATTTGGCAAATACATATACAAATTTGATTTTAGATTACGCGAATAAATTGATTAAATGTTTGAGATTATTAACGTTTATACGATTTTTATTCATACATAACCAAATTTTATAACATTTTTTTTAAATATGATCTTTTATTACAAAATTAAGAAATTTAATATTGAGACTATTAAACGAAAAATGGTACAAGGAGACAGAAAACGAAAATTCCGCAAGCTCCCGGCGATCATCGAACTCGCGACGTTCCGCTTACGAAGCGAACGCACTACCACTATGCTACGGAATCGAATGACGGCAACGTCAAAAGCACCCTTAATCATTAACTGCCGGTCAGAGTCTTCCCTCGTCCAAACTAAACCCTCGGAATTGTATGCAAACACACGGTAAAGAGTTGCAAGGTTTTGAGTGAGTTGAGGGCGAAAGAAATGTGTGGAATTTCGTTAATAATCTATGGCATTCGCATTGATTTTTCATCGTCTATCCTTGTTGATGTCATTTCTCCGCCTGCGAAGTCTCACAAAGTTTATTTTCTCTTTCAGCAGCTTCTCAGCTTCAGCTACAACTCATTTTTTTTTTATTTTGAACTGTAATTTTCGTTCTATTTGTTTGTTTAAACTAATATGACTGCACTTGTTGTAACAGCAGCTGGAGTTTTCTGTGGATGATCTTAAAGCAACGTTGAGAAGGAGAGGTCCTGATAGCGTAGGTTGCAAGAAGGTTTTTCTGAATTCGAAGACTTCAACTTCTGTCGAGGATCGAGAAATTTTATCTGTTATTGAGGACTGTGGTTTTTCTGTGAATGGTGGAGCTGAACTGCTTTTTATTGGCGCCATGTTACAACTTAGAGGAGTCAATCCTATTATTCAGCCTTTGCTAAATTCGTCTCGGAATGTTCTTGTGTACAATGGTGAGAATATTTGGTCAACTCAAGTTGTGTACTCTGTTACAGTTATATTATAGGCAGTCTTGTACATTTTGCAGGTGAGATATTTGGAGGGATTCATGTCGAGAGCGATAGCAATGATGCTGAAGTCCTTATGCAAACTTTGGCTCAGAGCTGTGCTTGCGACTCATATAAGAATGCAACAACATGCTGTTGTGAAGGGAATGGACAGAGCTCTGTTGTAGACGTTCTTTCAACAATTAAAGGTCCATGGGCTCTAATCTACTGGCAGGTAATTTGAGCGGTAAGTTTCTGTTGTTATGTAAATTATGTAGAAAGTGTAACTTTAGGCATCTTGTTTCTGAGATTTTTCTGATTTATCATGTAAAGGATAGTTCAAAAACTCTGTGGTTTGGTCGAGATGCATTTGGTAGGAGGAGCCTTCTTGTTCACTGGCCAACTGTGGAAGATGCTCGGTTTCTGTTATCTTCTGTGTCACCTCCCTCTCCTGTTGAACAAATTTTGGGTATATGATGCTTGGTAGAGCATTGCTCATCTTGTTTTCTAATTATTTTTATTTACTTCATTAGTAGATAGAATTACTATATTGTAAACGTAAGCAGACTGCACTTCTTGAGAATGAGTCTTGAAAAAAGTTCTGTTGCATTGACCATATTGGCGATTAAGAAACTTTCTCACGGAAGTTTTAATTCTACTATTATTGCTGTTACTATAATCTACTTTCTCCATTACTTTGTCTTACAAATCCCATATCTACTGTAGATCCTGAAGCTGACAATGGAATTAGCAAGCTCAACTTCTGGGAAGAGCTTCCATGTGGGATATACAGTTTGTCCATCGCTGTCTCAAAACTGGATGGAAGTTTTGTTGGTACAGTCAAAAAGCATGAGTGGACCAATCCTATGCTGAAGGAGCTGATTAAATGGGAAAGAGACTTGGTTGAACCTAAACCTGAATTTCTTTCCCATCATGAGACACATAGTGGGCAACATAACACACATTCAGGTTGCACAGGTATAATATCTGAATCAGGTTTATAATCATATCATGGTGCATAGTAGCACATGGAAGTAGTGAATTAAATTGTGTTATTATTTGGCCTAATTCTTTAAAATAAAGTGACAGTTGAAATTATGTGCTTCTTTGTCATGATGATCTCTAACTCTGGTTTTTGTTTCGGTGATTAGGGCCTATTCCTGCTTCAGTATCAGCTTCAGCGTCAGTGCAGAAAGTGCTGAATGCTTTGAGAAAATCTGTCATGCGACGCGCTTCTTTGCATACAGTATTTCAGGTCTGTTGTCAAAAGATTTATTTCGGTAAAAATTAATTTCGTGGAACTATTGAGAAAACATTCTTTCTCACTTTGGATGAACAAACTCTTTGAAGGAGTTATTTCACGACATGATTTTATGTTCGATTAAAGATTTTGGAATCGACTTTTTTCTACTGTGATGTTTCACAACTTTACTGCTTTAAATATTTCCTATACAAAATATTTGACTTTCTAATTGTAATGAACATGATTATTTATATGAAACATCGCAGAAAGATTGAGTCATAGTGAGGCATACTACATACATTTTCTTTCTGTGATTGAAAATTGGTTAGAAATGTCGGGAATGCCTTTTTTCAGCCTTGACGTCTTTTCCTATTCCAACTTTGTTGTAATTATGATTCATTCCCAAAACCTCTGGTATCAATCCCATAGGCCTTACTAATAAATGAACTAGTATCTATAAATTATAATCTAAATTACTAGTCTATTGAACTCAAACATGTGTCGTCTAGGTTTTTAACTTGAATGAGCTTCACTAGGTAATATTTATTTTTATTTTGTTAACTTGGATTTGAATGAATAGGCAGTTACAGGTGGTAAGAGACAAGAGGAACCTGCCCCAGTGGCTGTGCTCTTCTCTGGGGGATTGGACTCTATGATTCTTGCTGCTTTACTAAATGAGTGCCTAGATCCCAGCTGTAAGTGTTGCTGCATAATTTTGTTTTCATTTGTCTGTCTTGTTTCTTTCCTCTTAGTGTTCTGTGTATGGTTTAATGAAGTATCTGAATAAACTCTACTTTGTTTATTACAATGCTTAGCATATGGAAATTCTAATAGAATTAACTATGGAAACTCAGTGCCCATGTATCAATCGCTAATTCAGGGTTCATAGAAATTCTTTTTTTCTGGAGTTTTAATTTTCCTGACATGGAACCCGTGTATATTCTGATTTCTATTTGGGTTATAGTGGTTAAATATGGAAGCTCAATGCCCATGAGTCCTGTCAATCACTAATTTAGGGTTCTTAGAAATTCTTTTTCTCTGGAGTTTTAATTTTCCTGACATGGAACCCATGTATGTTCTGATTTCTATTTGGGTTATAGTGGTTACTGTTTGGTGTAATGGATTCCTTCTGGGGATTCTTTGGCCGAGGATTTCTCTTATCGAATTTTTTTTGGCAGTTGAGATTGATCTCCTTAATGTGAGCTTTGATGGTCAGTTTGCTCCTGATAGAATCTCTGCCAAGGCAGGGGTAAAGGAACTTGAAAGAATTGCACCTTTCAGAAGGTACAGAATCAACTTTCTTCTTTAGGTCTACTGCTGTGTCTATGTTGTTGTAATATCACCAAAAATGTTGATTTAAGCAAGTAGAATATCAAAAATTATAAATTGGAACATTTCTAATTAGAAATGAAGTTAACAATGTTTACAATTGGAGAATCTAAACTGCGGGTGTGCTAGTATCAGAGACTGTTAGTTGCTCATCTCCATCAGGGAGAGAAACCTGTCAGCATGCTTTTCACAAACAAGTTTATCATTCGTGCAATGACTTTCCTTTGGCTTTGAATTCAAGTTTTTTGTGATTTAAACTATGTTTCTTCATACTCCTGTCTCCCTCTTTCTCTTAGAGGTAATGTTTGAATCAAGACCTATCCCAGAGCCGCCTCATCCTGCCCCTATAATATTATGACTGGAAGCCCAAACAGCATTTTGGATTACTTACTTAAAAAGCTATCTTACTTGCAGTATTTCTGAAAATTGATTATAAATGGACTTATGAATGCAGATGGAAGCTAGTGGAGATTGATGCTGATTTGTCCAATTTGACTTCAGAAACCAAGCATGTAATGGCACTCATAAATCCTGCTAATACCTACATGGTACTGAGTTTTATTCCATAAAGAAGTTAGTTTAACAAATGTCAGTTATAAGGTTCCCAGCCAGCTTCCATTGAAGCATTTAGCTACTGTCTTCTTACCTGTGTAAATGGCTAAATTTGAAAAGGCATGCATATGTACCGTACATATGGAGTGCTTTGTTATTTTTATTTTCATGAAAATTTTGATTATGTGCACTTGTATCACTCTTCAGATTTCATGAGTTATTTTATGATTTATAAACTTGTTTTATGGCATGTTATATGATAATCAACTTAGTGGCTTGCAAGATATAAAACATGTCTGCTTACATCCTTCCAAATGGTTGGAAATTGACAAATTAAACTAATGTTTCAGGACTTAAATATAGGAATAGCGTTGTGGCTGGCTGCTGGCAGTGATGGTTGGGTGTATGAAGGAGTCACCGGTAACAATGATGTGGGTCAGCAGCGTGTCAATTACATTTCTAAATCCAGGATCATCCTAGTTGGTTCTGGAGCTGATGAACAATGTGCAGGCTATGGTAGGCATAGAACGAAATATAGACATGGAAGGTATGCTTATATTGTGGATGGACAAAATAACATTGTCATCAAACTGAAATTGCAAGTGCATGTCATGTGCTACTTCTATTCTTGTTATTGTGTGTATCTTCTTGCCTTACATGTCATAAATTTGCAAATATACACTTGCTTCTACCAGTGCATGTGCTCACTGCTTCTCGCCTTTCATAGACATGCTGCATATGCATATAGAATTGATGGGTTTATCCTGAACAAAAAAGATATTCAAACACTAATACATACATGAAGAAGATAGGAGCTAGAATTGAATTTCAATAACGTATGGGTGAATGTTGTCACCTTAAATTTAAAACTATGAATGAATAGGATTAACTAGTATGAAGCACAAGATGTAACCAAAACAGCACCACAATTAAGTGGGGAGAAAGCCTAAAATTGGCTCTTCAATTCATTCGATTGACTCTGATGAATAAGGATTTGAGCCTTGGAGCAAGTAGTGTTGTCGTATAATTTTCTGTTGCATCTTATCTGCATCAAGCTGATGTAATAATATTAATCCAGAATGTGGGGGAGAAAAGGTATTTATTGTGCAAGTGATGGACATTGGGTGCCAGGTGATTCTGTCCTTGAGAACTGAACATTTATTTTGGGCATGAAGCCTGCATGAAGTAGGGCAAGCTATGGTTGCAGCATTAGTAAACCATCAAGTCAGCATGTACTGGTTAGATGGCTTGTTCGTGTTTTGTGTGTGTTAACTATGCTGTTTATTTTAGGACTGGGTATAGTGCTCTTCCCAAATATGTGTGTTAAAACTATCCATATGTGTTTGATAAATTTTTGATCATTATGATATGTTGCTCTTGCCAAATTGAGACTGATGTGATACCAATGGTTCTTTTGTTTGCTTTTAAAGAATCAATATGTTGAGAGCAAAAATTATACCCCATTAATAGCCATAGTAATTTTTTCAAATTAAATTTTGGATATCTTTGACATAATTCTTAATAAATTATTAGTGTGTTTTAGAGAGGCATTTCTTTTTTTTTTTTTTTTGTTCATGTTGATGATTTGATATTTTGTCATCAGTTGGCTTGCACTACATGAAGAAATGAAATTGGACATGCAGAGAATTTGGAAAAGGAATCTAGGGAGAGATGATAGATGCTTAGCAGATAATGGCAAGGAGGTATAACTAACTATTTAAACAAACCTTACTCCTTTATCCTTTGTATTGCTTGTCAACCATCAAATTTTGTTTTCACCAGGCCAGATTTCCTTTCTTGGATGAAGATGTTATAAGGACTTTGCTTGATATTCCTTTGTGGGAGATCACTAACCTAGATCAACCCAGTGGCATAGGTGATAAGAAGATTCTCAGGGAGGTAAGAGCTGTTTCGCCAACTGTTTCTTCAAGACTCTTATATCATGTGCTTTATGTTTACCAAAACCTTCAAATGTTTTTGTTTCATATCTTCAAGGTAGCAAAAGCGCTTGGTTTACATGAAGCTGCAGTTTTGCCGAAAAGAGCAATACAGGTAGCTCTCATTGCTATTAAATTTGTCAGATTAGCAAAGATTTTCCAGAATTTTGCATACTATGCATAGCAGTGAAATTTATAATTATTCAGAACTTCAAGCACAAACCTCCATTTGGGTTTTATGGTTGCTTTCCTAAAGGATCCCACTGTCCACATCTTGTTGTTTTAAACAATAGTGGAAGCCCTACCCGCGGACAAAGCTTATGAAAGTAGACTTGATTTAATAAATGATCTAACGATTTCTGCTTTACTGTTACAGTTTGGTTCAAGAATTGCGAGGGAATCAAATCGAAAGAATTTTGGAAGTAATCGTGCGGCAAACCAGGCATCTGCCGGGAGTGTAGTAATTGACAAGCAAAATTTTTCCTGATACCTACTTAATTCTCTCAAGGAAGAATGAGTCTCCCACAGTTTGCTTGTTTTTGATTCTTGGATTCTTTTCTCAAATCCAGCAATGTTTCTGCATGTCTGCTTTCAACTCTTCTGGTGGTGTCAAGGTCCTTATATTTATTTCCACTGGATGTTTTGAATTGTTGTGGAATAGAAAGCTTGTGAAAATTTTGATCCAATGTAAAATGGTTGTGGAGCTGTTCTACATAGTTTAAGGGGATAATATTAGCCAACCCAGATTTACATTCTTTCACTTTGAAATACTGAAATGAAATAATGAATTGATAATTAAAAAAAAAGAAAAGAAAACTTAGATGGCATATGACTATTATAAATTCCAATAACAAAATGAAAACTTCAAGAAAATTTCTGACAGAGGAATTAGAGAATTTATATTTCTAATTTTGAACTCAGAAGTTGAATGTCTTTCAATTAAATTTTATTCCTCAATGTGAAGATGGCGGGAATAGTGAATTGATGTGGTTCAACATAATTTTATTTAGTTTTAAAATTAATACAGTGATAGAATCAATTAGCCTGCGTCGTTCATGCAATTTTTGATTAGCTAAAAGATTAAAGAAAACTATTCATTTAATTATTTGATTTGGTAAAAGATTAAAAGAACCAAAATGGTGCATAATATTTGCTTATACGATCTTTTATTAAATGTAAAACTTCTAGTTAATGTAAGTTGTTTTACTTTTAGAAATTATTTTTTAAAAAACATGTAGAATTTTGGATACAATAATTTGATTTATTTTTTTTTTGCCTTTATTATAAATTTGTTTCGGTTCCCAACAATAATTTTGGGGGTTTGGGTTTTAACACATACGTCCCTTCAGGTTTGGGATTTTAATATTTAGGTGAAAAGTATCAAGAATGAAACACTTACCTCCCCTCTTACTATTCAACTCCGTTGGTCAAAATTAAAATTAAGGACCAACTGGTAAAAGTACTTGACAACTTTCGTTTGGATCACAGTCTCTCCGTTTCTATCTTCATTGCATTCCCTCTACTTCCCATCTGTCCATCGCCGCTCCTCTACCACCTCTCTTTGCCTCCTTTGCTCCTCTTCTCCCGCCGCTCCCTCCTCCTCCTCCTCTCTCTAGCCCTTAACCCTCACCACCTCTTGACACCGCCATCATCGATTGTGTATTCATAGACTTCTCCCTCTGCCCCGCCTTCTTAGGTGATGTTGTTGCTTGGCCCACTAACCTTGGCTGGATGATTGGTCCATGATTTATGCGTCATTATTAATTGGAGCTACCATGGTTTTGTATAATGGATCTCCCCTTCGTCTGGCTTTGCCAAGTTTGTACAGATAAAATTCTGGAAAATCTTGCCCGTGTTGTTAGCATGTTATTTATTGATTTTTTAGGATAGTTGATTTAGAAATTCTTTATTTTAATTTTTAATTCTTTTTAGTAGTTGAGATTTTGAGAAGGTTTTTAGGTAGGAAATAAGGGGTCAAGCTTCTTTATGATGGTGAAAGAAGAAGTCTTTTTGTTTGGTGAGAAAGTGCGGGAAAAATGAAATAAAAAAAAAAACAACAATGGCCGCGAGTAAGAATGAAAGTGAGGGTACTATAGTCATTTAATGTTTGAGTAACTGAGCTGGGTGCTCAGAGGGGTGGTAAGTGTTCCATTCTTAATATTTTCCATCTTAAATGTTAAAGTCTTAAACTTGAGGCGAGGTATATGTCAAAACCCCTAATTTTGTGGGAACGCAGAGATTTCTTTTGTTTAAAATCGAGATTTAACAAAAACATACCCGAGCTGAAGGACTTTTAACGGCCGACTCTGCTCTTCTTCAAGTAGCTCCTTCCGTCTAATGTTACCTCATCACCCAATTGATCTCTTCTTCGTGATTTTGCCTTAACTTCATTCATTTTTAATTTCAGTTAAATAGATTATAAACTCCTGGCTTTAATTTGGAGTAGGTTGACACCGCGTTTTTCTCGGCTCTTACCTCTCGCTTTTATGAAAAGTTTTCTTCACATAGGTAAGTTAGTCTTCTGTTCTCTTCTACTGGCGGTTTAATTCTAGGTTAAATAGTTTTGTGTCGTCTGGAAACATGTTACATGCAAACCTGTTTTTGTTTGCTTCTATTAGACTTCATATTCTTATATTTGATATGGAAGAAGACGTGATTATTTGTGGTTTTCTTTGCTTGATTGACAGGAAATAGTTTTTGAAATTGTAGTTTACTATTATCTGTGTTTTTTTTTTTTAAAATTAATGCATAAGGGTGACACTGAATGGATTGCGTTAATTGTGCAATTCTCAGCCTAAGAGTGCATGTATATTGCTTGATGGTTTGCCTCACCAGTGGATTAGTTGATGAGATAGTGCAGTTCTTTGTTTGATGAAATTTAGAGAAACTTTAATGGACTAATATATGATTGAATTAAAGGTGATGAGAATAAACCAAATTTGGTAATGTGCGTATTTTTAGTAGCATAGAAGTTGCATTTTTTATGTTCATAATACAAGAATGTACCAAAGGTACGCGCTGAGGGATTTGCAGTAATCCGCCAAAATATGGAAGAGAGAAATGAAATAGATAATAAAAGGTTATACTTTTTTAAAAGTTTGGTGTTTTTCTTCCCTCTTTGAGTATTTCAAATTTTAGTGGAAATTGAAATTTTAAGGGAAATGAAGTTGTTTCTCTCAATGTATTTCTCTCATTAACCAAATGAAGAAGTTGCTTACTCTGTATTTGAGGATGGTGGATTGAAGACTGGGAGCTGTTCTACAGAACTTTGACATTTTGAGTTAGGCTAGCTTGAGAACATTGTGGGAGTTATTATTTGGGTCACGTTTCTATATCTTCATTCCAGGGGCTATTTAATAAAAAGTACCAGAAATGGAAAGCCAAGGAAGCATAATGAGCAACAAAGACAAATGGAAAGCTGAAGAAGCAATTGGTGGCAACAAAGCAGCAGTTGAAGCTCTCAGGGAGCTCATCACTTTTCCTCTTCTCTACTCTTCAGAAGCCCAAAAGCTTGGTCTCAAGGTAAGCTCCAATATTATTGTTGTTATTTATTTGCTTTTAATATTAATTAAAGGTTGCTTTGTTTTCAGTGGCCTAAAGGTCTGCTCTTATATGGTCCACCAGGCACTGGAAAGGTATCATTTGTCATTGTTATCAAACTGACAATTTTTTTGCATTTCTTTAATATTGAATTGAATTTCGAAGAAGTTAGAGTGAAGAAAAAAAAAAAAGAAAAAGAAGAAAAGACTGATTTCTGTCTTTACTTTAGTAATTTACTTTTCTTGCAAAGCCAGACAAGCTTGGTACGTGCAGTTGTTCAGGAATGCAATGTCCATTTAACCGTTATCAGGTTCTGTGTTCTTTCTAGTTTGTAGTCTTTTCTTTGATTCTTGTATTTATTTGAGGTCACCTTTACCAGGATATGATGACAATGAAATGTGAAAATTGCATTACTATTGATTTGTGTTATAAAAATGTTATAGATTTAGCAGTTTAGACTTTATATCTATTTTATTTGATTTGTCTATATGTGCTGGTTTTGGCTTACGCTTGTTTTTTGCAGTCCACATTCTGTTCACAAAGCTCATGTTGGAGAAAGTGAGAAAGTTCTGCGTGAGGCTTTTTTACAGGCATCATCACAGGCTTTGTCGGGCAAGCCTTCAGTTGTCTTTATTGATGAAATTGATGCACTCTGTCCTCGCCGTGACCACAGGTATCTCTATGATAATTTTTTAACCTTCCTTTCCCTTTGGAATCCAGTAAAGTTTGGAAGTGTGATTTTATCGGAATCAAGATATGACCAGTTTTTTTAAATAAATTTGCTAAGTTTGTTTGCTTTCTCTATTTGCTTTTACATTGATTAGGAAAAGGGGAAATGAAGATATACTCATCTTTTCTATTGCCTATGTTGTTTTAAGAGTACTGCACATTGTGCCTTTTCTTTTGCCTGGGTTGTTTTCTGAGTTCTGCACATCGCACTCTTGATATGTTACACATTTAAGTTATCCTTCGAATGCAGACGGGAACAAGATGTTCGCATAGCTTCTCAGCTCCTTACACTGATGGACTCTAATAACCCGTCATTGACATCTGTTCCACATGTTGTTGTGGTTGCATCAACAAACAGGTTATTGTATACATCTGGTGGTTTAATGTCGATAGATTTTTATAGCTTTATTTCATGGTAATATTTCCTACTCAATCTTTGAATATACTTAAGCTTGTAAAAATATAAGACAACATTACATTTCATATTTCGGATTGTTTTCTTCTGTCTTTATTGTTCATAGATGTGTTGTTGTCCGAATTCACTAATGAAGATCTTTAAATTTGACAACATGAAATTGTCTTCAAATGTATTAGCTGATGGCTTGTTAAGGCCTGTTAGCCATGATTATAAGCCTATTCAATAACTTTTGCATATAGGTTCAAATACATTGGAACTTATTTTGTCATATCTTTTAGATATTTAAATTAATGTTCCTCTTTCCAAATGTTGTGTATACAGGGTGGATGCGATTGACCCTGCACTTAGAAGGTCAGGGCGCTTTGATGCTGAAATTGAAGTTACTATACCTACTGAAGCGGAACGATTTGAAATACTCAAGGTTAGAATCTGTTAAAATTTTATCAACCTCTATGGTGTTTTCAATATCATCCACAAGACCACTAAATTGCTGTTGGTTATAATTATTTGAATGATTAGTCAGATTGTTTGGTAGAATGATAATTTGGCGAATGGTATGTGTGCAAAAAGCCATGATGTTATTATGCTAATTTCTTCAGCTGTACACGAAGAAGGTTCCTTTGGATGTCAATGTTGACTTACAAGCGATAGCCTCATCTTGCAACGGATATGTTGGGGCTGATTTAGAAGCTTTATGTCGTGAGGCTACCATTTCTGCAGTTAAAAGGTCTTCAGATGCAAATGAATGTGCTGGTGTGCTTACTGTAACAATTGAAGACTGGAAGCATGCAAGAACTGTGGTTGGTCCAAGTATTACAAGAGGTGTTACAGTAGAAATTCCCAAGGTGTCTTGGGAAGATATTGGCGGTCTAAAAGATTTGAAGGTCTGTTTGTTGACGTATTCATTTCATGCTAAATTCTGACCGAACTTAATAAGCTCATTTAAATTATTTACAGAAAAAGCTCCAACAAGTTGTTGAGTGGCCTATTAAACATTCTACATCATTTTCGAGGTTGGGAATTTCACCCGTACGTGGAGTTCTTCTGCATGGACCTCCAGGGTGCTCAAAAACCACCCTTGCTAAAGCTGCTGCACATGCTGCCCAAGCTTCATTCTTTTCCTTGAGGTTTGATCATTGTTAATATCTTTCAGAAAGAGATGCATTACACTACTAAATCTGGTATTGTAAGTTTTAATGTGAAATTTAACTGTTAAGGAAGAAAAATAGAAAATAGAGAGCTTTCTGAAAACTGTACTTTCTTGGTTGCTGCTGTATGCTAGGTGTTGTAACCTCCCTTCACTGATTTCCCTCCCGTCAAAGTGTTTTGGGCCCAAGGCTTTGGTGTTAAATTTGTCAGAGTGGTTAGGCTAGAATAATGACTGCTTCCCCTCTCTTCTCTTTATCTCTTGACAAGCGTCAGGTAAATTAAAAGCATGAGTAATATCATAACACCCACTGAAGAAATTAACTGTATTGCACAAACAATATCTACCCTACGATACCAAACAAGCACAAAAAATTTGTTTAAGCAGATTCTTAATTCCTGTAAGCAAGAGTACTGGAATGAGCTACTGTGGGAGTTCACAAATAGAATAAGAAAACTACAGATCAAATATCAAATATTTTCATAATTAAACTTGAATAGTTCCTTCAACTTGAACCATCTTTTTGGAGTCCTTCTTTCAACCGTATTCATCATTTTTTGTTGTCTTCACTCATCAAAAGACCCATTCAATTGTCTGATGCCTGCCATGATTGTAAAATTATCTCTTTGCTCTACCTATATGGCCACCTTCTGTTGTTGAAGGTGAAGAAAGTGTCAACTAATTGTCCAAGTTATGTTTTCATGCTTCAGTTTGTTTATTTATCCCCTGCTTACAAGATGCTGCTTACAATTTGTAAATGTTCTACCATTTATCCTCTAAATTTCATGAACAATGAATCAGTGGTGCAGAATTATATTCAATGTATGTTGGGGAGAGTGAAGCTTTGCTGAGAAATACATTTCAAAGAGCCCGCCTTGCAGCTCCCAGCATAATATTCTTCGACGAGGCTGATGTTGTAGCCGCAAAAAGGTCAGTGTGTTCCCTTTAATGTAAGATTCTTGCACTTTCAATCAGGGATTAAAGATGACTATCTCTATGATTTCTTTCCTAGGATTTTGATAATGTGAATATTTTTATTTTATGTGAGAATAATTTTCAATTTTCATGTTGAGTAATTTAATAATCAACATTTCCTTAAGAAATTTTTTTTTCTCATATCTTCTGACAGATGTTTATGATATATGTTACCATAGAAAGTTATGAGGAGTAAAACGTTTTCTTATAAATAATCATTGGAATGTGCATGCACATTTTCAAAATTGAGGTGTCTAATATTTTTCTTTTCCATCAATGATAGAGGTGGAAGTTCAGACACTAACATTACAGTTGGAGAGAGGCTTCTTTCTACTCTGCTTACAGAAATGGATGGACTTGAACAGGCTAAAGTAACCATTTGTCCCACAAGTTTTATTTCTAGTTGTCATGAAACAATGTGTGACAAATCTGTGATGATTTTGATCTTATGCTCACTTTTTGCCTCATACAAAATTTTATTTTCAGGGAATTCTTGTTTTGGCAGCAACAAATCGTCCTCAAGCAATCGATGCAGCTCTTATGAGGCCTGGACGCTTTGATCTGGTAAGGTGTCTTCTCTTGCATACTGAGTGTTTTGCCATATCCTGTAGTCTTAGTTTCAACAAATAATATTCTAGCCAGGCCTGGAAATAGTATAAAGGTTTTTAATGTCATATGGTCTGTAAAATTGACTTCTGGCTGTTCAATTCTGGAGATTCTGAACTTTTCTCCAAATATAATTTGGTAGTTCTAGATGGCCTTATAGTCTCGCATTAAATGGCTGAATTGCTTTGTTGCCTGTTAAGTTAATCAACTTCTATGGAACCATAGGTACTTTATGTGCCACCACCTGATTTAGAAGCACGATATGAGATACTTCGTGTGCATACACATAACATGAAAGTTGCGGATGATGTGGACCTTAGAAGAATAGCAGAAGATACCGAGCTTTTCACAGGGGCTGAACTGGAGGGTCTGTGTCGGGAATCTGGAATTGTAGCTCTGAGAGAAGACATATCTGCAACTGTTGTGTGTAATCATCATTTCCAGACAGTGAAGGAATCACTAAAACCGGCATTAACAAAAGAGGAAATTGATTCGTACTCCTCATTCATGAAGACCCAATCTCCAAAATCTTGTACCCGGTTAGAATCCAGTACCAGTTGTGACAGCAAGCGTAAAAAGAATTCATTGGGTCCGGTCCTCTCAGTTACAACTTGTGTAGTGAGCATTGCAGTACTTGCTGCTGCTGCAAGATATCTTCTCATCCGTACAAATCAAACTCGAAATGAGCTAGTTGTTACCTAAAAGACTGCAGAAACGATATTGATGATAATATATCAAGCTGTGTTCTATTTCTTATCAAGAGTTAGGCTGTTTGTTTTAGACTTTGCCGTTTGTGGTAAATCTATATGATGTTTTTTGGTCTACCCCCTGCTGTTGTAAACCAATCCATTTTGGCTTCTATAATTTATTTTGGTTTGCATAAAACCAGGGAATGCTGAAGAAACAAATCCTCTTATCATTTTATTTCGGTACAAATTACCTTAATATTGCATTTACAAAAAGTTTTATTACATGTATCTTTATAAGATTTTATATATATATACATGTTCCTATTCTTACAAATATCTTAAAATATATCATTGTTTTAATAAAAATAAGAATAAAAATAAAAGCAATAGAATTTAAAAAAAAAATTAAAACAATGGTTACTTTTTCTTACAAATATTTCACGAATTAATACACCATATTAATTAATTAATTTTATATTAATATGGTAAAGATGTATATAATTTTGGCTAACAATATAAAATTTTTTATTTAATAATTATAATAATTTATAAAATTTATAAAAACTCAATTACAGTCATAAATTTATAACAAACCCCGTAATCAAATTAATACTACAATTAAAAATAAAGAATTTAAAGAGTAAAGATGACGCCAATGTAATACTTTAATTTTTTTACAACTCAAAATAACAAACTAAGTACCCAAAATTCATACAGAAAAATCATTCATAGCAACTAACAATCTACGTTAATAATTTCACAATATGCTATGCATTTAAATTTTTTTAAAAAAAGACGAATATATACTAGATATTTTAGAATATCTGTATTTTATATCATAGGTGGCTATTATATCATATTCTTACCATATCTTTTTTTTTAATATTTATTATATTCTTATAGTGAGTATAAAATATATTCCTATTTATGGATAAAATTACCATCACCACTCAATATATCTTTTTTTTTTATCATGTATCTTAATTTTTTTTTAAAATCAATAAAAAGAAGTACGTGATTTAAATTTTATGATTTATTGACTGAGTTTTAATTATCAGAATATTAATTAAAAACTATTGTTTTCTAAAATTTTATAATATAAAACATTAAATTAAAAACTTTGTTAGCAAAATTAAAGAATCAGCTATCATATCTAAAAAAAAATTTAGAAACAAACAGGTTGTTGAATTTTTTATTTAGAGCAGCCAAAATTCAGCCCAAAATTTTAAAAAATAAAAAATGCTACAAAATTATTTTCTGTCATTTTATAAAATAAAAAGTTACAAAAAATTCATTAAACAGCTTTTTTAACTTTTTAATTTATACTACAATAATAATTTCATTTGTAGATATAAATACTCACATAAATTTGACTCTCATTGTCAAAAGAATAGTATATATAAAAATAAATACGGAAATATATTTTAATATTTGTAATGTTAACTTCAATTCTAATATGCATAAATAATTTCTTATTTATCAGCAATTTTTTTAAATTTATGATATTAATTTTGATTTAAATTATATTATAAAGCATCTAGAAGAAAAAAATTATTTAAAAATAAAAATCGAACTGATGAATCTCATAATTATACTCGGATTTTTTAAATTTTAAATTAGAAACAAAAAATTTTCGGTTCATACTGGTTGTGAAGAAAACCAACATGCTTTCATTTATTGCAGTATATAATAAGAATGGGTTTTGCTTCAACTAGTACGAGGGTATCCTAGTAATTTCAGGCGGCTCAGGGTCCAAACTTGAGGGCGGGTATGTGGAGACTCTCAAAACGGGCACTGGTCTTCCGTCCTTCGCAATCTCTCTAAGAAGTTATACTGGTTGCTGTATCTCTCAGTGAAGTGAAGGAGATGCCTTCAATGGCTCAAGGCGGAGTCAGTAACTCCACTGAAGTCCACAAACTTAACTCTAAGCCCTTCTGCAATGACTCTTCTACCAGGTCATTCTCTTCCCAATACCAAAAGAAAAAAATTTTCAATTTCTAATCTGACCGCTTAATTCAATTACGTTTTTGCAATTCTTCTTTTTTGTTTGTTTTCTCTTAGTTTAGTGGATGCTATTGTAAAAATGAAAAACGCGGAATACAAATTTTCGCTTTGTAAATTAATGTGTGATTATTAAATCCAATGCAGGAGACAAAAAATTATGCAACAGAGAAAGTCTCTACCAATTGCTTCTGGTATTGCTTCTTATGATTAACTCTTTGTTTTCTTTTTTACCTTAGTTTGTTGTGTTTATAAAGTAGTATGCTTATGAGCTGTTTCTTTCTTTAAATAAATTCTTAGTTGAGAAAAGACTTGTGGAGGAGGTTCAGAAAAATGATATTTTGATTATAGTTGGTGAAACTGGAAGTGGAAAAACAACTCGTAAGTTCTAGAATACGCTTTTCTATTCATGATTATGAATTTGTGTTCATTCAAATCAAATAAGCACTGAACACGTAGCATGGGGCTTTATGTTTTGATGTAGAATTACCTCAGTTTTTGTTTCATGCTGGATATGCTTGCGATGGTAAAGTTGTTGGAGTAACACAACCTAGACGTGTTGCGGCTGTAACTGTTGCAAAACGAGTATCTGAGGAATGCAGTGTTGAGTTGGGCCAACGAGTTGGGTATTCCATTAGATTTGATGACAGGACTTCTGCTACTACAAGGATCAAGTACATGACTGATGGATTGCTGCTAAGGTAAAAAAGAATTAAATAATTACAAAGTATGTGCATTTGCTATGTCTTCTTAATGTTGTTAATCGGAGTAAAAGTGCTGAAAAAATCTTATGTTGGGAGATCATATGTTTTAACATTTCTAGATGGACATGGTTGCTTGTTTTTGTATGTGCAATAAATAGATTCATTCTTGGTATAGGACTAATAGCAAAATTTTTTTTTCATATTCTAACTTGAATACAGCAAGAGACTTGAATAAGATGAGTTTATTATTGATGAGAATTGGAGACTTCTTAAGACAAATAAGAGGCTTACATATAATATGAATTTCTTTTTGTTAAGGGGAAAGGGCAAATGAAGATGAGCAAGTGATGGTTAAAATTTTTTTAACCTGTTTGTTGT
The DNA here is from genome assembly GCA_022749755.1 of Azadirachta indica. Lineage (NCBI taxonomy): Eukaryota > Viridiplantae > Streptophyta > Magnoliopsida > Sapindales > Meliaceae > Azadirachta > Azadirachta indica. The sequence continues at coordinate 11,482,153 of CM040443.1, read as the reverse complement.
TGTGTGATTATAGCATGTATTTTTAGTTCCTCTTCTTTTTCTTCCTTTTTCCCCCCAGTGAGTGAAAGTTTAGCCTATCAAAACCTTACCACATACTCTTTTATCAGTTGTGATCTAATAGATGTCTTTTATGCCTTACAGGGAAGCATTACTTGATCCATATCTCTCTCGGTATTCAGTCATCATTGTTGATGAAGCTCATGAGAGAACTGTCCATACTGATGTCTTGTTGGGCTTGCTGAAAAAGGTACAAAATGCAAGGTCAAAATCTGTAAATGACCGGTCTAATTGCAATAGTAAGGCAAACAAGAACATGCTGCTGGAGAGAGAAAATGACACACATGGCATTGGTGTTTTCAAGCAATGCCAAGGAAGAAACTTTGCTCCTTTGAAGTTAATCATCATGTCTGCAAGCTTGGATGCTCGTGGATTCTCTGAGTACTTTGGTGGTGCAAAGGCTGTTCACATCCAAGGGCGACAGTTTCCTGTCGATATACTTTACACTCTCTATCCTGAGCCTGATTATTTGGATGCAGCCTTAATTACTATCTTCCAGGTTATTATGTGCTGCTTTGTTCCATCTCTATTAGTCTGCCCTCAGTTTTTAAGTTGTTATATTGGTACAATTTAAGTTGGTTTATTTGATTATATTCCATTCACTGTGAGCTTTTGGGTTTGAGACACTTGCTAAATGTCAATGTGTATTCTCTAAACTTTTATATCTTCTACAATTCTCATTACGTTTGTGTCCTTTGTGCATTGTGTGTCAATCAATGAAATTATTCAATTCTATTTCCAATAAGTTTTTGTGGCATTTGTGAAATCTTTCCCTCAGTTTGACCTGAATTATGTTGACTTTAAACGAGTCACTTTAATTGGCCTTCGTTCGTTGTGTGATAGATTCTGTTGGTAATACATTGCATTCTAATATGTTTGATATTTTATTTTCTCAGGTTCATTTAGAGGAGGGCCCTGGTGATATACTTGTCTTTTTGACGGGACAAGAAGAGATTGAATCTGTGGAAAGACTTGTACATGAGCGGCTTCAACAGATACCTGAAGCAAGTCAAAAGCTGATAACTGTTCCTATATTTTCTTCTCTGCCATCAGAGCAGCAAATGCGAGTTTTTGCACCTGCTGCAGCTGGTTTCCGTAAGGTAATGGATTAGACACCTGCTTAGTTCTGTGCATATTTGAACTCCTGGAATTTAGAAGCATTTAATTGTTGATGTGATCAATTTTCATTTCTTTGCTAAAATTAGGAGGGAATATGGAAAGGATGCTTATCTTTATATGGTATGAGGGAAATTTTGGACACTCTTTATTTAGATGCTGACGGTGGCAGGTCTGATCTCCCTGGTAGGCTTCAGTTTTTCCAGTCATATTAACATAGCTTCACCATTGTGTAGTCAATGCAAGCAGGCTGGAAGGCCCAACAGGTTTCTAATACATGAATGGAATTGTAGTGTTGGAAAAGTGTCTGGCTAACATTTTTGCATACTAGAAGTATCATAGGTTGATAACAATTATTCAATTTGATTCTCTCCTCTTAGGTGTGTAGAATTTCAAATGAAAAAGATTAAGACATGGAATATACCCCGCTATGCACTATTCTTATCACTGCTGTGATAATTGCAACAACCTAATAATTGGCCGCTCTAACTAACATTTTTTTGCCACGACCACCATTTTCAACATTGTTCGCTTTGCTGCTCTCAGCAACCAATATTTATGGAAGCAATATTCATCACTAGAACTTCCACTTTGACCATTACTGCTACCACCATCGGATTGTTGCCACAGTCAATGCCATGGTGATGGTTGTTGTGATATCTATGCCTTCTGCTATATTATTTTCAGTCACTGCAATGATTTCACCATCTCTGCTTCTGCTTAAGCTTCTATCCATTTTTAACTGCAAGTAAGTGCAGTTCACCACTAGGTTGCTGTTATACATATGAAGATACTCTAGTGTTTTATATTACTTCATGAGAAGTGCCCCCTGGGCATAGCTCAAGTGGTCAGGGGCACGCTTGATGCTCCTAGGCCATCTCGAGTTCGAGTAACAGTGAGGGATAAGGGTTTAGTGTTTTGTGGATGAGGTTTCTCACTCCTATACAAAACCTTTTAAAAAAAAAAAAGAAAAAAATATTACTTCATGAGAAGTGGTATGTATGTGTAAGTATTGAGACAATTTTCTGCCCTTGTGCACTTGTGCTCTCTTGCCTCTTCTTATGGAATCGTTTAACAGTCTTTTCTTCTGGATAATGTTTCATGTAATAGCCATACTTCCCTTTTGGCTCATTTACTGATTCTGTTAAAACACTTTCCTATCTAGGTGATATTGGCAACAAATATTGCTGAAACATCAGTGACCATACCTGGAATCAAGTATGTTATAGATCCTGGATTTGTAAAAGCACGTTCATACGATCCAGTCAAAGGGATGGAATCATTGGTTGTTGTTCCAGTCTCAAAAGCTCAGGCTCTTCAAAGAAGGTAAGTGTACTTGATGGATTAACGTTATCAAATGTTTTTCAAGAAGATCTGGGTAAGTTTTTAAAGTGATAGTAGATTAGGGCCAATCTATGCCCCTGACTCTTTGCCACTAATTAGAATCAGCTTTGTGAACCCATGGATATTTAAGACCATATCAGTGGATGATAATCCAAGATGATTATTGATCTCTTACTGCAGTGGCCGTGCAGGCCGTGAGGGACCGGGGAAGTGCTTCCGTCTCTACCCTGAAAGTGAATTTGATAAACTTGAGGATTCAACAAAACCAGAGATCAAGCGTTGCAACCTGGCAAATGTCATTTTGCAGCTCAAAGCCCTTGGAGTTGATGATATCATTGGGTTTGACTTCATGGAGAAACCATCAAGGTGAACAAACTAGAAGGTTTTCCCTGGTTAGCATTGTGTTCTACTTCTTGCATTCTTGCTTTCTCCTTGTTAATGTATGATTTGATTTCTGCTTGTCTTGTAGTACCTCCAGGTGTCCCTAATTTCAATCCTACCTGTCTGCCGTATGCAAAATGTGAAGATACCCTAAATGAGATTTGAAGTTGTCATAATCAAAATTTAATGTGTTTGAGCTTGGCATGAGGTATATGAAGAGCATGGACTTTGATCAAGGTTGGCTTCCCTAAACAATGGGGTTAAACTCATGATCAAGCTTATTCACAGGCTCAAATTATTTTGTTTCTACAAGCATACACAGGCTTGTTTGTAAGCATAAATTAGTCATTGATGTGTCTGGTTTGGGAGTTAAGTTGAAGAGCCTTAAAAGAAATGATCTTAAGACCTGGCTTGTTCTTTGCTTATTAAATAAAAGAACAAATGACGCATTTGCTGGCCCAAGTTTCTAACTTCATTTTTAGCCTACTAGGAGTACATCTAAAATATCAAGATGTGAAAAATGAATTTAATATGTCAATTACTTGATTGGTTCTTCAACCTGTTTACTGTTGGACTGAATTTGTGCTGGCATGAGATTAGATTGTAAAAATAAAAATATTGAATGTTGTTTTTATTTCTGGTTCTGCAATAATTGGCTACATATATATTAATAACTTGGCGTGGGGTAATTGACTTGATAATGTTCGTCGTCTTTAATTTATATTGTTTTAGAGAAAGCAATTTTTTTGTCTTAGGACAGAATAATTGGTTTAATTCTTGTCTGCCTTTTATGTATTATCAGATTAATAGCAAGCAATGTGTCTTTACCTTGAGTTATTACATATTTGACCAGGGCATCCATCATCAAATCTTTGGAGCAGTTGTTCTTGCTAGGTGCTTTGACGGATGACTGTAAGCTGTCCAATCCAGTTGGGCATCAAATGGCTCGGCTCCCCTTAGACCCCATTTACTCCAAAGCTCTCATTGTAGCTAGTCAGTTCAACTGCTTGGGAGAGATGCTGATAACTGTTGCAATGCTCTCAGTGGAATCTATTTTTTATGCCCCACGGGAGAAGTTAGAAGAGGTATGTGCATATGCATTACTAATTCTAACGGTTCATATTTTGTTTCTATAGACAGTCACTAAAATTACAGTACTCACCTAGTTCATTACCAAGCATTGTGTATGATGATTAGTTATGTAACAAAAGGTATGTTTGTGCCTTTCGTCTGATTTGTCTTGGCCAAGCTATAAGATTAGAGGGGTGTAAGTGTATTTAGCAAAACGTAAAGTAACATCCTGTTAATGGTAATGAATTGAAGATCAGCACCGATATTAGTCATGAAAATATGAGCTTAGGTAATTTATTAGGAGGACAAAATTTGGACTATTTGATGGGGCTGTCTTTGCGATTTGATTAATATAGGAAATCTTTGTTATTGCTATGCTATCATGCATTTGCTTCTTATTTTCTGCTGGTCACAACTTATTATAGAGATTGATTTTTTTTTTAATGTGATGTATATGGGCAGGCTGCTCTTTTCTTTTCTTTTTTCTGTTGGGAGTGATAGTACTGTGCCCCTTTCTTGTTAATACTTGGTGAAAATGCCACAATTTTATCATGTTTTGGCCAGGCAAGAAATGCAATGAAATGCTTTGCAAGTCCAGATGGAGACCACCTTACTTTGATTAATGTATTTCGAGCATCCAATGAGTTCTTGAAGAAGAGAAAGTTGGAAATTAGTAAAGAAAAAGGAGAAAAAATTATGAGAAAATGGTGCAAGGAGAATTTTATTAATAGCCGTTCTCTGAGGCATGCTCGTGATATTCACAGGTTAAACCTGTTTCTTTTTCTCGCTGCTGAATTTTGAACTTAAGATATATATAAATGTAATAGCTGTATCCTCAAGTTTGCTGGGTGTTTGGATGCAGTCAAATTCGAGGACATGTTGAACAAATGGGTCTTAGTATTTCTTCTTGTGGGGAAGACTTGCTTCAGTTCCGCAGATGTCTTGCTGCTTCCTTTTTCCTCAATGCAGCTTTGAAGCAGCCTGAGGGAACGTACAGGTACTGATTTCATCTCCATATGCAATTTAAATTCATTTGGGAGATACTTTGAGGTTCTTCCTTTGTACTCATTCTGAATGACAACCTTTATGAATAATAAGGATGTTCCAATGTACTTTAGGTTGATGCATTAGTTAGTTTTCTTATTCAATCCTCTTACATTTGTAAATATTGTTAACTATTTCAATTTCCTTCAGTTACCGTACAATAAATACACTCTCTCATTTATGCAACCGACTGGCAGGGCTTTGGCAAGTGGTCAGGTGGTGCAGATTCATCCTTCTTCTGTCTTATTTCGGGCAAAACCAGAGTGCATTGTCTTCAATGAACTCATCCAAACTAATCAGAAGTATATCCGTAACATAGCTAGAATTGACTACTTATGGTTGACTGAGTTGGCTCCTCATTATTATACCATGCAGAATTAAATATTCTGTTCCGAACACTAACAGGTGATACATTTTACTGATTACTTAATGTACACTTGATTATTCTGTGATGAATGGTCTTAATTGATTAAAAAACGAGTATCATTATCTCCCCTTTTTGGTTTCTTTGGTAATGCTGTGGATGCTCTTTTCAGACATAATAAGACAAGTATGATTTTTCTCTCTTTTAGAGTGGTTTATACAGAGAATAAAATGCACAGGTTGTGATCCTGTGCAATCTGAGCTAAGTTTGGGCCCAAATGCAATAGGTAGAACCTGGACCCAATGTGCTATTGTGAATATACACATAGGCATGGCTAAAAGTAGTTTCGGTTGTTTCATCCAGAGATTTATATAAAGACTTGCTTGGACTATTATATTCTACTGGTTGCACCAAGTGTAATCATATTTTGAATCAGGCTTGCCAATTTTTGTTGTTACTCTGTCTCCTTGGTTGAAACCTTCATTTGGATTGTTAATAATGTTTCTATCACAAACTGTAATTCTTGACATTTGAACTGTGATGCTGCAGCTTGATGTCTCTGCTTCTATCTTGCAACATCAAATTGGGAGCAAGAGGATTGGCTTTCTTTGGCAGATTTACTATGCTTATAGTTGAGAAGTAAATGTCTCTGCAGAAACATATTCAGAAGGCAGAACTTGATATTAAGATACTTTTCGTGGCCCTACTGTGTTGCCAATGCTGCAGAAAAGGTGGCTGCAAAAGCTTGAAGAGCCTCTGTATATCCTTCCACCCACTGGTTCTGGCCGGGGTGCATAGCTATTCTATAAAGGAGCATTGTGGGAGCCTCCTATATATTCTCAAGACTTGGTGGCTGCAACATAGGACCACTTTGTTTCAGTTTTTGCCTTCAGATAAGAGTTATTAATTTCAGTTGTTCAAACAAGCCTGGTTGTCACATGGACTAGGTTAAAATTGCGGCCTTTATATCTGCGTGTTTGTGCTGAGAACGCAGGATCTATCTACAAGGGGTTGAGGGAGCTGTGACTGGACTGAGCAATGATATAGTGGCACCCATTTGGAAGGGATGTAACTTAGAGTAAGTATCAGTTATCATTTTAGGAGCGAAACTCTTTTCCCTTTTTCTTTAGGAGCAAAATTCAATTATTTAAATGATGATCATGTTTTGTGAATGTGCTGACTGCTGAGCGATATAAAGCTGCGCGTTCTGGGAGTTGCAGCTTATGAACTTCTAACTTGATAAATGAATGCCTGTGGATTTGCCTAAAATTTTAATTCATGTAGGCCACGAAATACTTAGACAAATCCCATCTAGTTTGAATGATTGATTATATTCGTTGTCTGTCGCATAAATATCGTTGACCTCAACTTTTTCCAATCAATGCAAATCTGAAGTCCAAAATTTCTCCAGGCAAACATTTAACTTATCTGCCCAACTAAAGTCAATTACATGACATTTAATATGTTTTAATGGAGAATTTACCCACATAACCACCAACACGTAATGAACTATGGCTTGGGGAACAATGAAATGAATGCTGAGGGTCCGCAGCCATTTCTCGACCGGTAATAGAAATTATTAAACAGCAGCAGCGACCGAGAAAAAAAAAAAAAAAGATTACCGAACAACAAAATCCAGAATAGAATAATATCAATATACCGTATACATTTCTGCAAGGCATAGACAGATTTTCGTTGTCTCTCTTATATACTTTATTTTCCAAATCTTTCTCGTTTATTATCTAGTCACCACAGTTGGTAAAACTTTTGGTTCTTTTCTTTGTTCAACATGATTTTAGTGGACGTTTAAAAAGTTTGGGGTCTATATACAAAACAGAGATAGATTTGCTACCTAAAGTAGACATCTCCTAATATTTATTTCAAAAGAATCAGTACAACTGTCCGGCTGATTCTCGTCTCACATGTAAGTTTAACTACAAACCCAGTTGATGAAACAACAAACCCAGTTAATTTCATTTTCATCTTGTCTCCCGTTCCCTTTATTATGTTCCCACAAAAACTCATGCACGCATGTATTGTATATTCTGCTTGTATTTATCTGTGTAAATTTCTAATGCAGCTGATCAAATGGGAAATGCTCTAGGATGTTTCTCTTCCAATGAGGGGGCGGAAAAGAAAGCGTCAAAGTTTACCTTGTACTCTTTACCTCTGTTCACTTCTTTCAATGGAAGAACTAGTTTACTATCTTCTAATTCAAGGAACAAGAACAAGAGAAGAGAGAGGTTTGACGTTGATGATCATTCTACGATATCCGAACAAGCTGTAGCCGCAGATCTTCGCTTTCACAGTCACCAGAGAAATGCCCCTATTCCTGTTCCATTTAGCAGATCAACTTCTGTTACATATACATCTTCCGGTTCAAAGAAGCAGAGTTTCAAAAGGAGTTCAAGTGCTAGGCAAAGGTCTAACAATGATCCATTCCTTATACCTCATCAGCTTGTTAATCAGGTTTGATTAATTCATCCCACTTCATCATTAATTTTAAACAGCATGAAATCGAATTTAATTCCTAGAGAAGTTAATATATATACATATAAAAGACATTCTTGCTTAATAAGAGTCTGATGCAGCAATCCGTTGTTATGTGCAACTAAAATTTTGGTTTGGTTTATTTCACCTAAAGTATTATGTTCTTGAGCTGTCCTCTACTGCAAACTCTCATATTTTGTTAAATTCAGACCGCTGATTCTGTATAAGAGAATTGCTTAAAGCAAAAATTTGCTCAATCTTCCTACGATAGTTGCATAATTAGAATATTGGAGTTGATTTTTTATTTTTTAACAACTCTTGTGTACAGTGTGGTTGATTTAAATTTTAAAGAAATTCCAGCGCTTGCTCTTAAAAATTGTTCAATTGTATTTGTTTTATTGCTTGGATAGAGGGATGATGGTGTTTGCTTCTTTGTCCAGCCAATGAGGAGAAAAAGGCTGTTTATGGTTTATCTTCTTCTTTCTCCTTTTGTTCAATATCTCTATTTGACTGCATTAGTCATATTTTTTTTATTTCCCTTATAAGAACTGTTCTGGTAATAACCTGGTGGCCTTTCGTAAGCATTGGAAAGGTTTTACTTGGAGACGATTGATTATATTTTATAAAGGTTTGCTGTTATTTGTTATTAGATCATCATATTCAAAACTTTCAAGCATGTCTCTTCTGTCTTATTCCAGTTTTGTTTTTTAAAAAATTTTGAGTTTTGGCCTGGTCAGATAGTTGAAACATTCAACAAATGAATTAGTGGATCCAACTGCATGTAAATTAATGCAATTATTCATCAAGGAGAACTAGAGAGTTTTTCATACATCAAGCCTTTCTACACTCATTCAATTGAATTAACTCATATATATAAAATGTGCACATATCGTAATTCTACTAAGGGGGTGTATATACACCCAGTGCAGAGCAGATTTTTTTTCAGCACTGGAAATGATTTTGGTGTTATAAACTAAGTCTACATTTATTTCGTAAGATACCCGGTTGAACACCAGTAGAAGCATCATTATACTTGTAGATCAGAGACAGGCAATATTTATAAACGAACTTGGCTACGGATATTCATGGGATACTTTTTCCAGACATATTGAAACACTTTATAATGTTTGATTCATCACATCGATGTTATCAACTGTTGATATTACTGATTGTAAGTACATACTTTCACTTATTTCTCTGATCACCTTCTCATGCTTGAACTTTACCCAATTGTATATTTTTTTCTTCCTTAGGAACTGAAGGTCGAATGCCTGGAAACCAGCCACTTTGTCTTGGTGCATGGAGGTGGTTTTGGTGCCTGGTGCTGGTACAAGACAATGACACTTTTAGAAGACTGTGGATTTAAAGTTAATGCAGTTGATTTAACAGGTTCTGGAGTAAGTTCATTTGATACAGGCAGCATTACAAGTCTGGCACAATATGTCGAGCCTCTAATTAATATTTTAAACAAACTAGGAAATGAAGAGAAGGTCTACTCTCTCTCATGTTCTTTCTTTCTCCTCAAAGTCAAGTCGCGAGGTTAAGACTTTCTAATGAACTTGTAGACCAAAATATGCAGGTGATTTTGGTGGTGCTTGCATCTCATATGTGATGGAGTTATTTCCATCTCAAATTGCAAAAGCTGTTTTTATTGCTGCAGCCATGTTGACCAGTGGCCAGAATGCTGTTGATATCTTCTCCCAACAGGTAAATTTGTGCTCTTGAAATGAAAAGAAGATGTTGAATCGATACCTTTAGTTGATTTTTGCAATGGTGAGAAATATAACCCCTGCCTTATGAATCAATATATCTTTGCAGTCGTCACCTAGTAAACAAATTGGGGTAATTAACAAACCATATTACGCCTAATGCAACGAACTAATGATAAAATTTAAGTATCTGAATTGTGTTTTTCTTGCGTCTTAGCTTGATATAGCATTGGACTTTGGTTGATTTTGACCAATGCTTTATCTCAGATGGACTCGAATGATTTAATGCAACAAGCTCAGATATTTTTGTATGCCAAAGGGAAGGATAATCCTCCAACTTCTATTGATCTAGACAGAACATTATTGAGAGATTTGTTATTCCAACGAAGTTCAGCTAAGGTATAGGTATATATGTTCCCAGTAGTTCATAATGTGCTTCAAGAAGATATTCCTTGCTTCAAGTGTAAGCATTACTTGCTGGTCTTTCTTTTTCCAGGATGTTGCATTGGCGTCTGTATCAATGAGACCAATCCCATTTGCACCGGTTTTAGAGAAACTCTCTCTTTCTGACAAGAACTATGGCTCCATTCGCAGGTTTTATATAAAAACTCCTCAAGATTTTGCTGTTCCTGTCACTTCACAAGAGGCGATGATAAACTCAAATCCACCAGAGCAGGTTTTCCAGATTAAAGGCTCTGATCATGCACCTTTTTTCTCAAAACCAAAAGCCCTACACAGGATATTAGTAGAGATATCTCAGATTCCACCGAAGCAACAAGCTTAAATCCTCAATACAAGAGGGCCTGCTGGCCTGGAATCTACAAAAAATTTTCACAAATCAACAGGGTGGGACATATAAGCATTATCATCATCCATGTGTTTGGATTATATATAGTCAAAATTAAACCAACTACTATGATTCAAGCTAGAAGCTGGATCATGTGCAAGCATATGTAGTTGCATCTTTCTGTCGCCAGGAATGTAATATATGTACATCTATATAGCAGTAATGTGCTAAGACAACATTCGCTAGTGTGTATCTTTAATGGGGATAATAACATATGAGTCCCCGAGTTTTAGCAAGAGTATGTCCATGGTACATAGTTTATACATTTTTCACACGAGTCCCAACCGTATCCCCAAAACATTTTTTTAAGAAAAATTTCTAAATGAATGTAAACGACCCCTTCCCAATCCGAAAACCTAGCCTCTTAAACAAAGAAGCTTGAAATGAATAATACTTTATATTAAATATGAACTTAACGAAATTGCGTTATCTTAAATGCTAAGAAATTTTTGACTTGTAGGCAACTTGGCTTACAAGTTACCAAACCAATGCGTAATAAAACAAGTACAAGAGTAAGAGACAATACTACTTGTACTCAATAATACTAATTGTTAATAACTTGCTATAATTTCTAACGTCTAAGTTCACTTGACTAATTCTAAACAATTCTTGTAATAATAAAAACGAAAGTAGTAATAGAAAAGCTACGTATGGTATGAAAAAGAAATGAGATTCGGAGGCATAAATGAAGAAGGTGATCTGAAAAGACTTGGTGCCAAAGTGGGGGCGAATTGACAACACTCTCTTTGTTGTCTTCTCTTCTGCTTTCAGTAAAACCAAGTTGGTACTTACTATTGATCGCTTCATTGGTTCCTTTCAACCCTCTCCACGCCTTCCTTTTCAGATTTAGATTTGATTTTGATATTGCCACCTCAGATTTTACTTATGTGGCCTTCCTTTGTTTTTTACTTTTTTATATTCATTTTATTATCTTTTAAATTTTGTAATGATTTCTTTTGTCTCTATCATACAAAGAATCACATTTAATATATATCCCATATATAATATTTACATCAAACAAGAGTGGTAATGGATGATTTGCTTGTTATTTAAGCTAATTAATTGATTATTTTTATCATTTTTTATTTTATATTGTAAAGAGGTTCTTTAAGAATTCTTTTCCTTTTCAGTCATTATTTCATCAAAAGAATATTATTCCTCGCATTCTAATATTGTCAATGATATAATTTCTCAAATAAATATTATGAGCTCTAGTGAAATCAAATTGACGTGACTAATGATGATTATTTAACAAATATATTTTAATTTAATCTACAAAACATAACATCACTAATACTATTATCCTCGCCATCAATTAAAGAAATAATGTTTATCACTCTTCTATTTTTTGAATTAATGTCCTATTAATTTCTTATATTTTTTTTAATATCTTATCACTTTTTTAAATTTTAATTTATTATTTAATATTTCAAATATTTTTAATTTTAATATTTTATAATTTAATTAAACTAAAAAGTAAAATAAAAAATAATAAAAAATAATAAAATATACACTAAAAAAGCAGGAATAATGCACATTCTCCCTCAAATAAATTGTAATCATACAAAATTGTAACTTTAGAATAAACTTTTTTGTATTACACAATTTTATCTACGACCACACATCAATAATTAATATAGTTTCATTGGAAATTATTATTATTATTATTATTATTATTATAAAAGTGAAATTAATTGTTAAAATTTTTTTATTTAAATGTTATTTAATTAATATAAAAAAGGGTGATTATGACTAATATCTCTTCATGCACGTGAAATGGCAGCCAGCTCTGCTTATCCACCGCTTTACAAGGTAAGCTACAAATTTCCACTCCCATTTTTTCTTTTTCGAAATAACATCCTTTCAATAATTTAGCGAATCACCGCCAAAAACAAATGTCGGAAAATCTGGAAGAATCAAAAGGATTCCTGGACAAATCACATTTATTTAAAATCTGAAAATTGACGCTGGTTAGCGGGCCGGTCACTGTCTCCCTATCTATATAACGCAGCAGATATCGCTTTCCTTCTCCGCACTCCAGATCTGATCCAAACACCAGACTAAGGTGATCTCTTCCTCCTCCTCCTCCTCTTTTTCATTATATGCCCTCATTTTCGTGCTTCGCTGTTGATAGCTAACTGTAATGACTTGCTTGTATGGAAGATCTCTTTTTTTTGTTCACTACTGGGACTCTTTTTCTTCTTTGTTAGAATTGAATGTTTGCTTGGTTTTTGATATTGTTTATTTACTTTAATAGATTTCTATATTTTAATTCGCGTAGTAGAGAGAAATTTTATTATTTTTGCTTGATTTACTATTTTTCAGTAATTTTTTTTTTTTGCTCAGTAAATTATGATCACTGTTTGCAATTCTGTTCAATGGGGATTGTTTGTATATTGGTTGTGTGCTTTATGAGTTTGCTAGATCTTGTTTATAGTTGGCGATCCATTATGGGATAGGAGTTGCAATGAACATGTTGGTAGTGAGCTTGTGATTGAAAGTTCAAAGGTTTTACTTGGGCTTGTTTGTTTTAACTCGAATGTCAGTGTATGATTGATTAATTAGTTTAATAGTGCTTAGTAAATATTGGGCTGTGATGGGAAATGGGAATTGCTTCAATGTTTAGTTTTGTACTGTAAATAACCTAATAGTAAGAAAGGGATAGAGATGCTAAGATGCTAGTTATTTGGGCTACTCACAGTATTGAACGTCATGGATGAATTTGGGAGGCAATGTCTTTCTTTTGAACTTGAGACAGAAACTCGAAAAACAATTCACATATCATATGGACTTTCTTTCTCATGAATTCTGTCTTCCTAATAGATGTCTATGATAATATTTGATCTGACTGTTTGTATGAAGACTTCTTTTGATTTTATTGTTTGCTTTCTTCAATCTTCCTGGAAGACAGGTTGTAGAGTTTCTCTTTTTACAAGATAACATGGGTCGTGGAGTTAGCAGTGGTGGTGGGCAGAGTTCATTGGGCTATCTGTTTGGCAGCGGAGAAGCACCAAAACCAGCTACAACTGAAGGGAAGGCTGTAAATAATGGTACTCCCTCCAAACCCGCCACACCACAACCAGTAGATATTACCAAGCAGATTCCTGCTGGTATCAACAGTATGCGAGCAGATAATCAGAACACTGGCAGCTTTATCACAGTATGATAGCTCTTATAGCAGCCTTGTTGTCTTCCTTTTGCTTATTCTGTGATGTTTGTAACAGTTGTCTATGCCCAGATTTAGGAATCATTTATTCTCCAGAGAGAACAGAAATCATCATTACAAGTAATGCATAAAATTGTAGTCTAAAAGCTTATGATGCTTAGATCTCTGGTGGCTTGGAGGACCTTTGTGTTTCCAAAGTTTTCAGATTTTTAGTGGTTTAAACTGTATCTTTTGCATAGGCTACGGTTTTTGTTTTAAATTCCATATTGAAGTTTGATCTTTGCTTTAAATCTATTTGTTAAGTGAGAATAAAGCTGCAACTATTAATCATTTTAGGAAATCCAATGTCTCCCACCATGGTTCTTGGAAATCCTGTCTGTAGAATTGTATATTAAGGCTGGAAAATGCAATTGCTAAAGGTTGCCATCACTTTATAAAAATTACTGCCTGAGCTGGCAAGCTCTAATATTTAGGGAAATAGTTGATGAAGAGGAGAATGGAATAACTTTGGTTCACAATTGACTCCAGAAATTGTTACATTGGCTCCTATCATTATTTTTTTAAAATGATCTTTCCACTTGCACGTGAGCCACTGGCATTCAGTCCCCGACACCATTGCCCTGTTTATGCTGGGTTGAACCCTGTTTGTCTTGGTACAGGGGTATTGGTGACTTGAAATTAGTTCAAACACTTTTTCATGATACTTGTTTAAGTTTCGATAAGCCTCATATACACAGGAAGGTCATGGGCATCTTAACTATATGAAAAATCAAAATAAAGCTTCCCAAAAGCAATTGTTAAATGGCAAGGAAACCAGATTTGTTTATTTTCCTAATCTCATAAAGCTTTAGAATGTTACATCTTTGATACTCTATTTAGATTGCTTGAACTTGTTTGAATTGTCTACTGGACCTAAGTATATAGCACTATGATAATAAAATGTTTCTTTTTTCAGGATCGGCCTTCAACCAAGGTCCATGCTGCCCCAGGTGGTGGATCTTCCCTTGGTTACCTCTTTGGTGGTGGTGAGAGTAAATGATATATGCCTTCATATCTTTATATGAAGTGTTGTTTGTGATTTTTGTGAAACCTGTAACTTGGATGTGGCAATGCGCTCATCTTTTACAAAAAACAGTTGAGAACTTATCGGATATTGTGATGTAATATATAGTTGGTTTGGTTGTTCTCTGTGTAATTCAATCAAAGAGTACTCTATTTTTTATGCATAAACTTCTGTTACTAGACTCAGTTATAGTGAAAGAATGAAGTTTACATTTGGTGATGCATCAGTCATTGGTCTTTGAGCAATATTTTGTTATGTCTTATCTTCTTCATGCCTCACGTCTTTAAATAACTTCCAGGCATCATCAGTCTTACAAGTCCTTATTTTGAGATTTTCCTCTTTAGCTTTTGGATCCGAAAGCTCTCTATGAATACCCTCGTGAAGGGTCAGTGAAACTTTTAAAAAATAATCAAATATATAAAAATGAGAAGTAACGAGATAAGGAATTTGTCATCCAATCTCAAAATCCAGCTAGTAAGAGGGAACATTGTAAAGTAACACCTGCTTATTGGTTCAATTTCATTAAGGAATTTGTGTTCGGATGTAATATACAAATGTGCTAGTATGAACATTTCCCCAGCTAAAGAAGAGTTTGGAGGAAAAATCTTAGATGTCAAGAGTATCAACCAACCTAAACAGAACCCTGAGCTACAAATCAAGCAAACATTTTATTTAGGAACAGCTGGAGCAGGGACTATCCCCCACTGCCTTCGAACTTCCTCTAAATCCTCGTGAAAGTGCTTTTCATAATGTAGACACATGAGATCTGTACACTGTGAACCAGCCCGGGTGGCCCATGGAAAGTAGTGTTGGAAGAACAGTATCCTTTGTTTCTCGCTAAATCTGGCAGTGCCCCCTACTACTGACAGGAAGCACATTGGAAGGTACATTTGCCGGAATTCTATTACTTTCAGTGCAGACTCACCAATCAAGTTAGTGGGAAGGTCAAAAAGTGTATGCCAGAAATCATGCACCTCACGTGCCCGCATGGCCACGTATGCTAGTTCGTCCGTGTCCATGAACCGCACTGGTGGACGATCATCTGGAGAAAAGTTCCTGGATCCCATAAATCTTGCATACGCAGCCCCAAATGTGTTTGATGGTAGATCCCATGCACGGCCTACTTTTTCAGATATTACTCGTGGCTGCTCCAAGAGCACTTCCTGCAAGAAGAAGAAATCTATTGATGATTTTACAAAGTGCGGCAGTCAAGTCAACGTTGATTGCTATCTTCAACAATATAGCTGAAGATAGTGACAGTGAAGGATCAATATGGCGAAAATGAAAGCATTAGAAAGATGTAGGAGGTAGCATTTTCCTTTGGCCAGGAAAGGAAACTTTTAATGTTCCTCTTTTGTGGATCATTGATATTATACTCTCAAGTCTTAAGGATAACGCCTATAAGCTGCACAAACAGTGTCTCAGAGACCCCTTTAGTTTACAATCAAGCCATATATTGTCCCAAGAACTTATCATGGCACATTACCAACTCCAGACAGAATGCTCAAATAAATTTGATACCTCAAATAAAATTAACTGAAGCAGATGAGTTAGGTGGAGCCAGCACTCCCTTGAACGGATTGCATTTATCAGGAAATGGTATTGCAAAGAACAAGAGTTATTCCAAAGATTAACATATAAAGCTGCTCAACCAGTCCCTTAAAATCATGTACATTACTCAAACAAGTCCACTGACACTCAATAATCTAGACTGCTTAATTGTTATGTCAAAAAAAGAGGAGAAAAAAAAATCTTACAAGGAATAATCTGCTTTGGATATTGTTCTAATTTTTCTTTTCTGACATTGCGATGTTGCTTCTAAAGACCAATAACTTGAATCTCCAAATTTTTTTTTAAACAACACAATAAAAATTTTGTTGCCATGCCGTTATTAGAGAGGCCAGCAAATTAAAATATGTTGTTACAGTTAAAAACTCCATCCATGATGACTGAACAACTGAATAGGCCTAAAAGATAGAGGGATATCATTCAGACGAAGGAATCTTGTTACCAGGGGATTTCTTGCTATAATCTCTAGAATGAAAGACAATCATCCATTTTGAAATGTTATTCAACTAACATATTAACACTCTTCCTCAAAAAACCTTTGAGGTACAAAAAAATTCTCTACATTTACAGTACAAATAAGCTAAAACCAGAACACCATTGCAAACTGGTAAACCAGTGCAAACCCAAGTCTTGGATTTAAAAGATAAACATACTTTACTCCCTATAGAATTTCTCGTCCAAAATTCACAATCTGTGATCCTCAAAATGACTCACCGAATCCATTTTCCTCACAGAATGTACAATTTTCTCATAATGAACACGTTACAAGCATAAACCAAATTAAATTTATACAAAAAAAAATAAAAAATGAATGAGTGAATAGCTGGATTTATGAACAGCATCAACCTATGATTAGGTGTTTCCATGTCGAACGCTTAAGTTAGAAAAAGTAAATGAATTTAAAGTAATAAGCCGACTTACCCTGCCTTCTGGGCTTCTCTTCATTCTTTCAAGAACTCTTTCAAAAGCAGGCTTCCCAGTGGTCTCGCCAAGAGCTGCTATTAGATCCGCTCGTCGTGGGTCTACTAACGCACCAACTGCTGAACCAACCGCAACTGCCGCCTGTTGCCACCCATTCAACCGGATTCGCGCCCCTTCTATCATCTGACTAACTGTTTTTAACCAAAATATAATCTGACCAAAACAAGTCACATATGTATTAGACAAGACAAAAGAATAGAAATGTCATGTTTCTTAACATCACACTATTTTATTTACCAACTAAGTTACGGAATCGTTCGAAATTAAGCTCTTTGAAGCATTTTTACAAGCACGTTCTCAATAAAAGGATTGACTCATAGTTTAACCGTAAAAACAAAACAAAAGACATAAATAACGAGAGCACCATCGGCTGTTTCTTAAGCTTTTGTTCGATACACGTATTTAATTTGCCCCCTCTCCTTCCCCTCTCCCCTTACGGAGCTACAGAACGACAAAATACACAACAAAAAAGGGTAATCGCGGGAGATAGGTTGCTGTTAAAACACAAAAAAGCTGAGACCAGGAAGCAAATTAATTAATGCATTAAACAAAAACTTAAAAGACGATGGCGGTAGGATAACCGGAGCCTGGTGAAAGAGGCAGGACTGGCTTACTTGCAACAATTTTCGGACTCCGCCTAATGAGAGCTGGTAAAGATATGACTTCTTCTTTCTAATAGCCAGGGATTTCCGTCATAGCTCTACTTCCGGTTCGGCGGAGCACGAGAATGTGAGGTAGAAGGAGATGCAAGATGACAGAGACGTCTAGATCTAGCGACGGTAGTTTTCCAAGGTGTCTGGACTCCGGAGGCTTAAGAATGGGAGAAGGCCTTTATAAGAATTACCCAATAAGATCAAATTATATGGCCGGGTAACCCAATGGGCTTAAACAAAATAAATCGGCCCAAGCCTAAACTCTTTTTTTTTTTTTTTTGAATATGAAGCCTAAGTTGTTAGAACTTAAATTCTACCCATTAGATCAGAACTTAAGGGCTGTTTGGTGTGTATCCATCAAAAACTTTACGTATAAATTGCTTAATAAATTAGTTTAATTATGAATTTCTTATTAACACACAAGTAACAAAATAAACCCTAATTCTCAAATGGCAGTTATAATTAGTTAGGAGCAGAGAATAGGAGCAACGAACCTCCAGGCTCCAGCTGTCAAGTGGTGTGCCGTTCTTAACCGCCTGAGAAAGTTTGTTGAAATTGAATAACAGAATGAAGCATGTATTTTACATCACAGGAGGAAAAAGAAAGACTGATTAGATGATCGACGGTGATTTTGCACTACACGTGTCTTCGTACCATGAACCACCGACTTCCAGTTACACTAGCTTATGTGTATATATAGAGGTGCGCTCTCTCCCTCAAGGCAATGGGAAAAAACTGAAATCTGCGCTGACCAATATCGATCAACTTTTCTTTCTTTCCTTCTTTGACTCTCAATTTCCCTCTCGTTTTCCTTCAAACCAAACACTATCTCAAGAGCAACAAGAATGGCAATCTTGCCGACGATTAACCCTGGGCGTTTCCCTCTTTCATATCTTTTGATCCACATCGCAGTTAACTCAACCCTAAGTGGCATATACCTCATCTTCAGTTCATTCTTGGACTATAGGCGAGCCATCTTTTCAACCATTGGCTTCACCAGCTGTTTTCATTGGACTTTTAGTGGCGGCCAACCTTCAGCACTAGCTAACGTCATCCCTGAAGCATTCTTCTTAAAATTTTTCTCTACAATTTACGACCGCATAAGTCCGAAGGCTTGGCTTGAAAGCTTTCTGGCTGGACACTTGCTTTTGGTTTTTCTCATCTGTTATATCCCATTGATGCTCAAGTACTTCTTTAGTGGTGATATCCGCTTTCAAGACTTGTTTGCCGTACATCTTTACTTGATTTGGCAGGTGACTTTCATGAGAATCGTGTGGGTGCACTCATCAGTGGGAGGAAACGGAAATGTGTCTGCACTGTGGGTGGCTATCGTAGGGATTGTTTTGGTGTTGGAGGGCGGGTTGTTTTTCAAGGAGTATGAAACTATGGAGTTGGAGGCGATTCATAGAGGAGTGATGGCTGATGCCAAGGGTTATTTGGACAATTTCTTTTGAAGAAGAAGATGGGGATAATGAATATCAATCTGATGATAATAAAATGAGAAGGCCATACATTTGATAAGTTTGCTTCGTACCAGAGAGAAATAAATAGCTTTCTTGCTTCATTTTCTCTTTTCTTTTCGGACTGATCATTTCGGATCATCTTGTTAATCTGAATCTTTGTTGCTGATCTGCTGTTACTTCTAGTCGTCTAGTTCAGCATGATGTAGTGATCTTTTTCCTTGGCTTACATAATGAATTCAATAAAATTCAGTTCCTGTTAGTTATGTATGATCTCTTAATTTTTCTTTCAAGTTAATTTTCTTTATGCTTTTATTATTCCGGATACATAGTAAAATGATTATTAATTAATTAGGTTAATTAATATGAAAACTTAATTATCTGCATGATTAATGGCTCCATGCATGCTCTTCTTGATCACCACATTCCTTGTCTCCAAATGGGCAACCCTAGAGCTAACTGGCAAAACTCGCTTACTTAATGACAACTTCACCATTTTCTGGTCTCTCAACAACGGCAACGGACCTTGAATTTTCTGTTTTACTCTGCTAGCTAGTTAGGTGGCGTGGGTGCTCTTCTGCCTTTGTTCGTCAAGGTTTCATTCTGTAATGAGTAGTTGTTTTGGGTCAAGAGTGAAAAAAATAGAAGAGCCGGCCAGACTTTAATTTAATTTCCATGCTTTGAAATAGAAAGAACGTACGTGATTGAGGTAACAAAAGGGTTGAAATTAATTAAAATGCCTAGGATCAGAGGATCTGTTTGGTTTTTTCTTTCTTATATATGTATATACATGTTAGGATTTTGATGGTTAACCAACTTGCTACGTACTCATTTGTAATTACGTCATGGATCAGTAATGTTGCCTCGTATTAATTAATTTTAGTTATTTTAGTTAGATTTTGCAGATGGAAGCTTGCTTATCCCTTAGCCTAGTTACTTTAATTCCATTAAAGTTATCACTAAATATATGTTTTCATTTAATTAATATGTAAATTACGCCTTCTGATTTATCTATGGTTATATTAAAAAAAATATTAAATGATAAATAACCGAATATATATATGAGGAAACACACACACATAAAGTCAGGAATATAGTTTGGTCATTATTTGTATTACTTAGTACATGAAATGAAATCAATTATTAGTGCTTCAAAGAGAAGAAAGAGAGAGCAGGGAGCTAGCTAGCAGAACACTCAGCAGATAAACCCTAAATGGCAAAAATGGAACAATAGCTTCCATCTCCATGGCTGGACGTTCAATCGAAGATCATAAAAAACAACAAATAGCTTGGTCGGCTAGATGGGTCCGGCCAAGCTCCTCCAGTCCATCATCCCCTAAGTCTATATATGAATTTGATAAATACATCAATATGTTAATTGTAAGTAGAGTCTTAAATATAACTGGTACATGCAATATAAGTTGCATATTGTTGATGCGGGATTTTGCTCGACTGTACTAGATCTGAATATAGGACTAGGTGTCTTTGACATGGACAGTTGGGCCACATCAGTTCAGTTTGTCTGGAAGATAGGCGATGTGGTCCGAAACTTGACCAAGGGAAACCTAGTTAGGAATCCTCTGAACTGGCAAATAAACTTTCTCCGTTCCTCACACAATCGCTCCGTTTTACCTTGGCGAACTTGAACAGTCTCGAACCCCCGTTTCCAGCAAGCTGCTCTGCGAAACACCCTATAAGACAAAACACGGTCAAACAAAGGTCACCACTCAAACGATCCCTCTCCGATACTTAAGTTAGTTTCAATTGAAGAGTAGATTCGAAGAGCGTGGGTCTTACCCCTCTTTTGTAAATAAGAATGAAATGTTGAGAAAGGAAAATAAGTCTAGTGAGGTTAAATGAGGCCAAGGATCCTCATCCTTTAGAGAAAATAGTCATGGAGAGGTGTTCAATAAGAACTTATGAAACATTAATAGAGGTCAAAATAAGCATAAAGAATGTTCTTAGAGAATGTATGTTGGAGAGAGCTTTATTGGGAGAATGGGTTTCTTCTTTGAATGGTCGAGATGAAGGTGGCCACTTACCTTAAACCTAGGAAACTATATTTTATATATGGTGACAAAACCGGGCAGTGATTGGTTAATTCATGTTGCCTTATCTTGACTTAACTTGGTGCTCATGGAGCTCACATATTCGATCTTGGTGGCACCACGTGGTGAGTTGAGATTAGTGGCTTTTGTATCACTCAACACCTTTGCACCACGTGGTTTGACCTTACTGGGTTAAGAGGTCTGATTGTCCCTTACTTACCAGATGGCAAGGTCTCATTCGACCTTTAGCAGCATTGTGGTCTCCTCTATCTAGCAAATGTTTCCCGCCCTACCACCTAGTATTTGGCCAACCCAAAATACTCCCTGCCCCTTAGTAGGTATTTTACCTTTTTGTGGTCACCCGCTCAATATTTTTGAGTAGGAAAGGAAAACTAAGTCGTGTCGACCTGGTCTCTAACATACCTGGGTACTTGGTCCTTGGTTCCCTGGTTAACAATGGCAAAACTCTTAGCATTAATGTATTTGGGCTAAGCCAACGTGTATCTTAAGGAGTAAATGTAGAATTGATGGCACCTTCCTAACCCTCTTTCATGAGTTATGGCATACAGTCACGTCTATTGCATGCACCACGGTATATGGTCGCATTTTTAACATATGCTATAGTATATGGTCACATGGGCACTTCCACATACACCACGGTATATGGTTACATGAGTATTTTCACATGCACCAGGGTATATAATCGCATGAGCACTTCCACACATGCCACGAAATATGGTCACATGGGCATTATTAACAAATGGCGAATATTCTAGCGATATATAACAAAGAGTATAGTTTAAGGTGGGTCTTACCTAGCCGTTTTTGGCCTGGTTCTCTGTGTGTTCTATGTCGAGATAGTTAGACGAGTCTCACCTGACATTTGTTAGATCTATTGTAAGTCAATGTTTTACCACATGTCCAGCTATTTTTCATTCATAACACATATATTTAATTTTTATGTTGTAAAAGGGTTCAAATATTTTAAGTTAAATCTCTCGCATACTTAAATGTTAAGAAAATTCTATAAGGAATCTAATTTATTTTTTATAAAACCTTTTTAAAAAAGCAACCTAATTTATTAGAAAAATTATTATATTAATTATTTTTTTAATTGATTTATTTTTAGGAACTTTGGTGAACGATTGAACGAGAAAATGAAATTTTGAAGGAAAAAAAGAGACAGAGAGAGAGCCGCTGAAAACGGAGAGGGTAAGGGAGCTATCTGAAACACAGGGATTTATTTAATAGCTTGAAAATTACATAGCATGTGTTGTACCTTTGATTTCATCATCTTGTGAAATAAATCAACGTGTAACAGTTAACTAATTATTCAAATCAACATGTAACAGTCGGACTGAAAAGAAGTACTCTACCAGGTAGGCATTGTCAATTTCTACAAATTTTTTCCCTACCCGTAACTTTTACAAACCACATGAGATTTATGGAAAAATATTTTTAAGAAAAATCATGTAAGGACCTGTATGAAAAGAAAACAAAATATAAGAACTAATATGGAATTTCGTTTCATTTGGGACGAACTCGAGAGAAAATTTTCGGAGTAAATAGATTTGTATTATATAAAAATTTTGGGGAGGTGACAGCAACATCGCTCTAGTAATAACTATTAATAATTAACAAAAGAAATTTTTTCCTTCATTAATCAAGTGTCGTTAATTTTACTAAAATAAAAATATGTTAATTAGTGATATTATATAAAAAATTTATCGAAAATTAAAAATTTTAATCAATGTAATCTAGTTTTATTGAAAATTTATACTGAATTTAAGTGAAAACAATCTCTATAAATTAATGAGAAGAATTTTTACAAATGCCCTTAAAGCAGTAGGCAAGGAAATGAACCATGATTGCTTAAGGTGGTTAAATACTAAGGTTGGTTGGCGCAATAGTTTACTTGTATTATTGAGTGTACAGGTGCTTTAATTGCGAAATATCTTTAATATCTTTGTAATATCTCGTTATGTGATATGACCTAGAAAAATAAATCACCCTAACCTCCAATGAAATAAAAGGTTATAACCTCACAATTAAAAGCCTTTGTCCACAACCAAACAACGCAATCCCATCATCTCTACCAATTTAAGTCGAATTGCATTCAAGTCATAGGATAAATTAACCAATTAACCTCTACAAATCAAGATTGATTCAATGAAGATCAACATCGATGACGATGATCATTAACTTTGGATGTATAGAAGGCAGTATGATGACCAAGAGCATAATTATGAAAACAAAAATAATGTAATTAAGCACAAGTAGAGATGCATGTGTATGTTTAATTCATTTGGAGAAACCATCTGCATAACCTAATCCAGGCAAACGGGGAAAGAAAGAATGTAATGGAATCCTTTCATATTTAGGTTGTGAACTACTCCAAAATTGTTAGCTTAATAATTGGCTGGCTTGGATCGACTATATACGCACGTGTAGAATTAAAAACAAAGAAGGAGTACATCATCAAATCAAATGACAAATATCATTATCAGGATTCATGAGATGAGCATCGTCAATTTGCAAGTTGATGTTGTTTTATCGGGGATCACGTGGGGTGATTTTGTAATCTACTAAATCGCGTGATAACATTTTCACAAATAAGGAAAAAGCTCTCAGCCTGATCGTGTTGCCTTCAGTTTTCCTTAAAAGGAAAAAGCAGCATCTATTTGATCAAAAACATTACCAAAATGATCATCATATACTGATCGAATGTGACGGCCATTATGTTGACAACTGTCCTCCAATCAATTGTTCTTTTAAAATCTGTTTTAACCATCAAATTAATTATCATGGAATTAAGAAGAGTAAAGCAGGTAGCTAGCTAGCATATATATACTCTACACCTTTTTCTCTCTGTTTAATTTCTTGCAATTTAATTTCCTGGAAACCAAACACCCTCCAAAGAAAAATGCAGCTGTGGCCAATTCCCACCCAAGAGCACTTCCCCGTTGAATGTTTGCTAGTGATATCCATGCTATCAAACTTAGGTGGATCGTCCCTAATCTTCAGTCTGCTCCTAAATCATACATGGGCAGTGCTTGTAGCCGCACTCTACACCTACGCAGTTCGCCGAGCTCGAAACATCAGGGTTCCTGTTAACTCCGTTTATTTGGGCTTGTTCGTATCATATTTCTGTGGATTGCTCTACTTCGATACTACGAGCTGGAGTCTTCTTCTCTTTGTGTCTATCCACTTCTGCTGCTCTTTTTTCTTCATTTATATTCCCTTATTATACGATCTTTATGATGGGATAATTGGCTATGGAGATCTGTGTGGTACGTTCTTGTACTTGTTGGTGAAAGCGTTTTCGTTGAAAGTGTTGTGGGCGTCGACCAAACTGATAGTTGATCAGGAAGTAGCTTCCTGGTTGGTGGGGTTCATAGGGTTGGTTCTGCTGCTCGATTCCTTTTTGTTTCGTAAACAATTCTACCTTTTGAAGTTGCAGCGGGTTAGAAGTACTAGAAGATCAAAGTCTGGTTAGATAGATGAGATCCAGGAATTTATGCTGAAATGATAACGATGATGTTTTTCTTTTAAAAAAATTTTAATTAGGTTTCATGTTATGTTGCGTGTAGCTAATAGCTGCTGTTAATTTTAGTTTATATATATATACATATGTATATATATGTGTGTTAATTTTTCTTTTCGAACCTCAATTTCGGTATTGGGTTTACTTAATTTATGCGTT
This sequence comes from Azadirachta indica, assembly GCA_022749755.1. Taxonomy (NCBI): domain Eukaryota; kingdom Viridiplantae; phylum Streptophyta; class Magnoliopsida; order Sapindales; family Meliaceae; genus Azadirachta; species Azadirachta indica. The sequence continues at coordinate 11,457,087 of CM040443.1, read as the reverse complement.
TGTTCGAGTCTTTTGCTTTCTTGAAGTTTTAATTATTGATTTTCTCCTTGCTTAATAATTATTATATTGATGACAGGAGATTTGTATTTTGTGATAAGAACTTCTTTAGAAAGGAAACCCTGAACCCCCTATAGTTTGAGATAATTTCACAATTTCTCCCCATTATTTCAAAAATTCTCTAAACACCCCTATGGTTACCTCTATCTTAGTTAAAAAAGTCAGTGTTGGTGCAAATACTTTAATATCCTTTGATGTTGATATGTAAGCCCGAATATCAGCATGAATGTCAAATGTTGGCAGACTTTTTTAAAATTAAAAAATTGTATTTACATATTATCCCTTTAAAAAATGCAAAAAGACAAAATTGTCATTTTTTCAATCTTATCTTATATGTCCACAAAATTAAACAATGCAACAGTAATATGAATAATAAAAGCAACAAAGTCAAAAGTATCGTAGCACCAACAAAAACTTCCCAGCGGTTTAAAAAAAAATAGCCTATATATATATGAGGACCATGCACTTCTTCCCAACATTAACAATTCATCTCATATTCTCTTCTATCACCATCTGCATCCCATGAAGCCCATCTCGCTACCAACAATTCACATATCTTTTTATTTTCATCATCAACAAGTGTAATAGTATAGTTTGGTTTGTATTGTCTAAAGAACAAAAAAGAAAATGTCAATATCAAGCGAAGACATGCACACAAGAGGCGGATTAGTGATGTTCAGAAATAAATATTGTGAATGTAGGCAAAAGGCTGATGTAGGGATTCCAGAAATTAGAAATAATCCTAATAAACTTTATTATTTCTGAATGCAGGAGCCTAGTTACTGGTTTTTTAAGTTCTGGAAGCCTTCACCAAAGGAGTTCGATCAACAATTTGACAATTGCAATATAAATGAAGGGGTGATCAAGTTTAATAACAGGATATGCAACTGCAGTAAAAGGGCTAGAATAAGAATATCAGAGACCAAATAGGAAATTGTACTTCTTTTGCGAAAAGAATAAATGCAGATACTTCAGATTTTGGAAGGTAAATGAAGAAGAGTTCAACCCTAATGCATGTTTGAGTGAAGCAACAAGCAACGAAGGCAACCAGACTTACAACACAAACTCATGCAAACAGAAGAGGAAATGAAAGTTCAGTAGAGCAGAAAATACTAGAGAGGGTCGAGAGTAAAATAACAACCATCAGTTGAATGCTTTTTATCATTGTAATTTTATTGTGTATGTGTGTATTGCTTATTTTGACCAATTGCCAAGATAAGTATGTGTAATATCATCAATGAAACAGTGAAGAAATAAGAAAATAACATGTATTCATTGAGCAAATATAAAAGCATCTTCCTGATACAGCATTTCTCTTTGTATGCAGTTGGCAACACCAAAAAATACAAAAAGTTACATATATCCTTTACCACCAGTATGCATATGCATTCATTGTCTCTAACACAATACTAACTTTCCCTATATTTTTTAGTTTGGACACAATCTCATGCACACATGACTATCAGCCAAGTTCAAAAAAGAATAAAAAGTAAAAACTAGCAAAAACTTTGACTGTTCTCCTTTGTATATTATGTGCATACTTTAACTATTGCTGAAGATCAAAAACCTTGTTCAATTTTAGTTGCTGTATCAAACATTTTCTACATGCTCACATAAACAAATAATAATGTTAAGGTCAGAAACATCATGTGCTATCCACACCAAACCATCATAATTTATTAAAATTGTAAACCATAATAGATATGACATACCTTTTAATGTTGTCTATGCCTTTTAGGATTAAGGTGAGTGGGACCAGGTATTGTGTTCTGCCTTGTACTAGCTTGAGTTAAACTTGTGGACCCTGATCACTATGAATACAATGTTGTAGTCAGTATAACATTCAAGAGAAATTTAAAAAAGAAGGTTAAAATCAGCCATATTGTACCCAATGCTGAAGTTGCACCTGTAGGTGTGAATGGTGCTATTGTTGACATAGCTGAAGTAGACGGTAAAGCTACACTTGCTAATGAAATTGCTTGAATCTAATGAAATTGAATTATATTAGTTTTGCTTATACTTAGTAGTAAGTGCATGATAAAATTAAAAACTAATTGAAATAATTTTTTTAGCCAGAAAGCTTGCTTTTTTTCTTGCTGGGCAACCTCTTTTATTGTGTCCAAGGAAGTTGCAATGTGCATATCTAACGGTATAATTTCCTTTTCTAAGTAGGACGTTTATTTGCCTCTCAAATTCTGTTGACTTTAGGTCTGACAACCTTGGCTTGCAAAACATGAGGCTTCATTCGAACCATGTCAGTTCTTGGCCAATTAATAGGATCTAGTAATGGATAAATATTGTGGGAATAAGTTAGGAGATAAGAACTTCTCTTCAGAATAGTATCCACAAAGTCTACTGGATCTAGACTATTTTGTGTTATGCAAGGTATACCACTAACTTCCCACCAACCACATTTGTAACTTTTACTCTCTAGATTGACAGTGTAATGTCTCTTATTGTCCAATATATAATCAGTTACCTTAAACTCATTATGGGTTGCTTTGAAAACCACTAGCTTCCTTGAAAACTTGGCAATCTTTGCAAGCTTCTTATGAACCCGTAGGGGCAATTCAGTGTCCCACTACTCAGCCTTCTCCTATCTCCTTATTAGCCTTTTCATCATCTTCAGTTTTATAAACTCCAATAATTCAATAATTGGTTTCCTTTTGTATTTAAACAACACTGCATTCTATGATTCGGCCATGTTATTGGTAACATGATTTGTTTGAAAAAGAATTGGAATGCGTGGCAAGACCACATTTCTGGTTCATTATCTAAAAGCCACTTGTGTGCATCTAGATCTATAGATTTGATGGAGTTTATTGCTATTTCGAAATCTACCTTGTTTGCTGCCCTTGCTACCTTGCAAAACATTAGCCTAAATGTTTCAGCTAAATATAACTTGCAAAAATTGGCAAAAATATGGCATCCATAGTGTCGAATTGATGTCTATGGAACCTGGTCGTTGATAGCTGCAATAATGCCTTTCTGTCAGTTTGACATTACAGTGATTGCCATTCCTTCTTCTATTTTTATATGCTCCTTAAATAGCCGTAAAAACCAACCCCAACTCTTTTTATTCTCTCATTCACATATGCAAAAAGCTTATGGAAAAATACTATTGTTCGCATCCATTCTAACAGCTGTCAAGAGCACTCCACCATAACTTGTCTTCAAATGGCAACCGTCAATCCCAACAAACCTTCTACACCCTCGAATAAAGCTCTTCTGCAAAGCATCATAACTAATAAATATCCTTCGAAATCGATTCTCTCTACCAACAAACTCATACTGAACCTTCACTATCGAACCTCTATTCTTTGTAAGAATAATATTGGTATAATCGTGTAAGCTTGCATATGATTTCTCAAAGTCAGAAGCCAGCATGTGGAGAACTTTTTTCTTTGCCTTATACAACCTTTTTCATGTCATTCCAGTGCCAGATCTTGATTGTAACTCTCCAACAATAAATTGATGCTTATCTCAGGCTTGTTTTTAATGGTATTGAACATTTTTTAGCAACCCACATGCTTATTACTTGAGGATTCTTGAACAGGCCATCATAAGTGTGTGGTTCATTAATGTTTTTTGATCATAAATGAAACTTTATCAACCAGTAGAGAGGCATGAATACGCCAAAGACAGCCAAGTCTTATACCTTGACAGTGAACCTAACACTTTCATTTTTTATTCTTTTTATGGCAAAACCCTCTTGAATGGCATAATCTTGCATTTTACATCGAAACTAATGCACCCTCTTAAAAACTTGGCCAACCTCAATCTGAATGTCACCATACCCAGGCCTTCAAACCAATCTTCCTCTCAAGTCTCATTGCATTATATTAACAACATTTTCTTCTTTTCATCATTTTCCACCTTTTCATCATTTTCCACAAAATCCTCATTATCTTCACTATCATAATTTGATAATCCATTATCTTCATTAGGTATCTCAGCATACCCAACGGCATCAGTTTCATTAAATTCTTCATTTTCAATCTTAGACTCTAGTGGGATTGCATTCTCATCATCAGTCCACTCAATTGTATCCATGTTGTTAGCCTCATCTTCATGTAATGAATTTGCAGATTTATCAATTTCTTGTTGTGGAGAGTGTGTTTCTGCATCTATTTTGATCTCATCATCAACTTCTGGTTCTGTTTCATGTGTCATTGCTGGAGATTTTGCTCACATAAGTCCATCAGTATATGCATCATACATCTTGCTAACAGCAGCCAACTTTTACTCTTCTAATGCAGCCAAGTCTTCTGCAAATTCTTTTGGCCATTCGCACGGTTTTGCTAGCAGAGCAATCTGGGTTACTTGTGAAAATAAATTATCAAATTTTACGGGACTAGTTGGTTCAGGTGAGGTTTGCTGAAGAGAGTGGCCAGTGGAGGTTTGCTGAAGAGAGTGGCCAGTGGAGGTTTGCTGCTGAGATTAATCATCTTTGCTAGCATAGGATGATGCTGGAACATCATGACATTTTAATCTTTAATCTGGTTGCATTTCCAACTTCACATGATCATTGCCTCTTTTAATCATATCATTGACTACATTCAAGTACTCTTGGTCTGTTTGCAAAGGTATTTTCTCACTGGACCAAGGCATAATAGGCTTTACTATAAAATTCTCATCAGCAAGCTTGTTCCTATAATAACTTCTTGCAATATGTCGTTAACCACACTAACTAGGCTAAGCTCATCTACATTATACCAACCAATATCAATTTCTTCCTCACCAAACAATGTTATCACATGGATTCGATTGATTGTCATAGTTGTTCAGCCTATCCACACCAAGAAAAGGAAAGCAAATGTGAACAATTAAATCATAAATGAACACCCATTAACTCAACAAAACAACCCCACAAGGCAACGCAATTTTATTTTCCACAAAACGACAACACAGTGCTTGAAGGATAATAAAAATCTATACAAAAAAGACCGCCTTCAGTACCCATGTGCCAAAAATACCCATTTCGTTCGTTATCAACTTACAGAAAACGTTGGCTTTTTGTAGCAAAAATGAGCCAAAATACACAATCAAACAAACCCATTTCAAAACCAAATAAAAACATCATTTTCAAACAAACACGTTGCCAGCCACAACAAACCCATTTTTCGTCTTTGTTAACACAACACCTTGTCTGTTTTCACAAAAACAAGGATTATTCATTTTCCTACTACCTAACAAAGACTCATTCATTTTTTACTCCAAACAAACAATCCATGCTCATGCTCAGTTTTCACTCCAAACAAACCTATTTCATTTCAAACAAACCCATTTTTCACTTAAAAAAAAACCCACTTTTTACTCTAGGGCCAATTCCAATTCATAGAATCTATATTTTCCTGTATTTGCAACCCATATTACCACTTAACCACACCATTGTCATAGTTAAACACTATCACATCACTTACCATGAAACACGATCGTTCGTTGTCCATGTTTCATCATTTCACATTTGAAGGATCTTCGTCTACACAAACGATCTCTATGGCACACAATGCATGCAATCTATATTAGGGTATTCTATCAACTTAGCAAGTACAATCACTTATTTGAAAGCGGGATTTTTTGGCGCTCAGCGAAGCACACGAGAGTACAACTCCATTCTTTCTTCTTCTTAAAAAAATTATAAAAACCTAAAAAAAATCTTTTCTACAATAACTTTAGGATTAGTTATTGACAAAAGTCACCATCGCATCCATTTTACACTTTCAATATGCAAATACAATTTTATCCCTAACACGGCCTTTTTTAACTGAGACGAAGGTAACGGCAGGGGTGTTTAAAGCATTTTTGAAACAATGGAGGGGAAGTAAATAATTATCTCAAACCTTAAGGGGGTTAAGGGCATTTTCCCTCTTTAGGAAAAAAATCCACAGTTTTGGAAGAATTTGAAAAAAATAAAATTAAGGTTTTGAAGTTTAATCCGAGGGAAATTTGGATTGCTTCCTCAATTTTTCTGATTATTATATTACACTATTATTAGTAATAACTAAGAATCATGTTGACTCAAAATCTATCCGAAAAAGGATTCTTTACGAGACATTTAAACTGATTTAGTGTCAAATGAAAAAATATATATATATATATAATAATATGTATAGATGGTGAAGCGGTGAAGCAGTATATATATATATATATATATATTTATTTTTTATTTTGCAAAAGGAATGAAAAGCAATTAAATAGAATAGAAGCCAAAATTAAATCCGAGGGAAAGAGAAGAAAAAGAAAGAAGAAGAAAAGGAAAGAAAAAAGAGAATTAAAAAAAAATAGGGAGACCCCTTTGTAGGAACTAAAAAAAATAATAGGAAAAGGTATTAGAAAGTTGAATTGATATCCAAAAACTCAATGAATAGTGTATTTATGAAATTAAAATAGTTTTACTGTTGTATTTGTGATACATATCAAGTTTTGAATGAGTTTTAACAGTAAACTGTTAAATCATGTGTTTTTAAGAGCAGTGCAATGATAAGGAATTTAGATGGCTCCGAACTTTATAGAAATTGAGTTATTGAGCTATAAGTACATATATTTTTAAAATACTATCAATTTATAATATGTTTAATTATTAAATATATCATGATTGGCCTATTTATTAATATGTTAAATTATGTCATATGTAAAGTGACATTTACAATTATGTGTGATGTTCAAAGATTGTGTGAAAGTGATTGTTTTTGTCTAAATATTGTTTGTGTTTGTTAAAACACCTCACATGTACTCATCCCCAATATTATATAATAAGGTCCTTGGGACCCATGGAAATATATGTATATAAATGCGAGTTCCCTGGGCGATGATGCAAGGCCGTGGAGTCAAGTATGTTTTTTCTCGCTTGGAAAATAAATCCCGCCGAAGATGTTATCCCCAACATACTAGTTGGGTGCTATATAAGCTATTTGTGATGATATACGTTCTTATTGTCCAAGTGATATTCAATTTATGTATGATTTAAAAATGTTTTACAGTAGTTGTATGAAAACATATTTTATATTAAAATTATATCTATTCACTAAGGTATGAAACTCACCTTTTTCCCTATTTTTTCTATTTCTCTTCAAGTCACGTAGAATTTTGTACAGGGTGCAATTTTGTAAATGAAATTGAGACCACTCTATGCATGTTACATGAAATATTTTGAGAATGTCATGTATGTATGTGATTATTTATATATGTGTAATAAAACATAGAGACTCAATATATGTTAATAATAGAGGCTTGAGGCTATTTTCTTTATCCATGAATTTTAATATATAATGTGTACGAGAAATGACCGATGACATGTATAGGTATTTAACAGGATTTGCTTTGAACTCCTGAGAGGAGTCGAGGCAAGTCTTGTCACTTTACACGTTTAATTTTTATTTTTTAATCATGTTAGCATATGTTTTTATATCCTACAAAAATACAAAAGAAAATAATAGTAATAATAAGTGAATGAATCACAAGCTTAAAATTATATATAACAACCATAATACTTTAAAAAGAAAAAGAAAAAGAAATGAGATTATAACAAATGATTAGCAAGTGATCATATCATTTCATTTGCATTACATATGAAATATTAGGTAAGCCAACTTTGATTTTAATTAAAAAAAAATACATATATCGAGATTTTTGGGTAATGAATATGAATTCATTTGCACCCAGCCATTTAGATCATAGACTAGATCAAGAAGACACCATATATATGAATGGGGCTCAAATCTCAAGTTCAATAACACCATTTAAGCCAGTTTTAGGGAATGGGCTTTTGTCCAGCTACTGCTTGCACACAGACTTGAAGAGAAGCTTTTACTTCAGATGAATGATAAGGAAATATATATACATGTGGGCTTATATTATGATATTCTCAATCTTCTTTATAACTTTCCTTATTCAAAGTTTTATTATTGCAATAAACTTGTAATTTATGATATATAGGTGATGACACTTGCAATAATATTATAGTGTTAAACAGTATTAAATTGTTGCATTATTATTATTATTATTAAGAGACAAAATTAATATTAAAAAAAATCTTAAAAAATAAAGAGACAAAATTTAAAATATTTGGCGTAGTTTGTACGGAAAATCACGTTAAGGTAAAAAAAGGCCCAAAGCCCAAAGTACGAAATTCATTTTTTATTTTTATCCTTCTTGCCTTTCTTTTTGTCCATATAATAAATTTTTTTTTTTTAAATTAAGATTTTCTATAATATTGTCAAATATATATTTCTCCTCTAATCATTTAAAACTTATGCTTTTAACTTTCATTTAACGTTAAAAATAGATTCATAATAGCTCTGTTATTATTTGCAAGCTCTAAATTTTTTGATTTACATATTGATATCATTAATTTAAAGAAATAAGGGGCACAACAGGATCAATAATTATACGACTTATTTAATAACTAGAAATTAAATGAGTGATTTTTAAATTATTATAATTAAAAATCTAAAATATATATTAGTCCATATTTTAGGGATCAATCAGTTCTTTTCCCTGACTTTATTGCATACGGCCAGCTATTAAACTTTAATCTTCATGTGATAAATTTTTCACGTTAGAATTTGGACAAATCAACTAGAATTGTCATAAACTCGAGAGTTGATTTCAGTGGAGGACAAATTTATTAATTTTCAGATTCATTTTCTTTTATTAACTTTTTTTTTTTTTCATTTGAGTTGTATTTAATTTATTAATAAAATTATCCTTTTAATTTTTTCAACCTTTCAATAAAATTTCTCTTTCTAAATATTTGGATTCATAAACTTTAATATTCATGGATTAAATTTAATGTTTATTAAAATGATTCTTGGGTAGTTCTTTATTTTTTTTATTTAATCTAACATCTAATATATTTGTATTTTATTTATAAGGAGCTTATACTAAGAGAGAATTTTAGTATGGCGTAAAAAATTCTATATATTAAAAAAACGAGTTTTATATCAAATTACAAGACAATAAATGTCTTTTGAAATTAATTAAGTTATTATGACTTATGAATCATACCATACATACAAAATCAAGATATAAGATATGCATTAAAATTAATGTGATAAAGAACATCATATATTTTGATTGTATCAATTTAATTATATAATAATAAGTCAATAATTTTCTCACACAATATAATCATATTTGTAGGAGTTAAAGATTTTGTTTTATAATATTATAAAAGACTGCTGTATTATTCTTTATAAATTATTACGGCAGGAGACTAATAGTTGTTAGTTATAAGTAATTTTTTTTTTTTAATACAAGTACATCTATTAGTATTATAATTATATCCTTTCTTAAAATTTAAATGCGAGTTTAAATAAATATTGTTGTGATCCACTATAAAAATTTTTACACATGAAAATATGAGATAAGCCCTATATTTTGTGAGAAGAATTCTATTATAGTGAGAGGAGCTCTATATTTTACAGAGCTGAAATACACACTCTTTCTTTTGTCCAACGACCCAGACTAGCCTGAGTGACTTAGTTATAAGCGAACTTAATTATCAAATAGAACAGTGTATAATAAGTAGAGGCCAAGGCCAAGGCCAAGGCCAACTACCTTTTACTTAAAGAGTACCCTTTTCGTCTAACTAGAGGGCACGAATACAATGCTTGATGGCAGAGGCAGAATTCAAACGCTGACCCCTAACGTTGAGTAAAAATCATTTAAAAATAAGTATATTGTTAGAATAAATATTGTACAATTTGAAGTGAAGTGCACTGTTAATTTTGGACTGTACTGTAACATAACATATGCAAATTTCCAAAAAAATATATATATATATTTTTATTTGTAGTGTTAGCTTTGAAAAAGATATTAATGGAGTGGGGGATATTTTTTATTATTTATTTATTCTAGTGGGAAGGGGATCAATAAATACGAATTGAACTGACATTAGCTAGACTCGGAGAAAAGAGTGGACACGTGGCCCTGTCCATAAAAAACAAAACATTAAATAGCCCAGTCGTATTGTAGCAGAGTATTGGGAAGCGGTAATACTTTTCAGTTTCTCGGTCAAATCAATTATTATTTCCAAACCTAACTATAATTTTAATGTCAAAAGAAAAAAAATAAAAAAAAAAAAAAGAAAACTGGCCTGTGAAAGCTCGAAGTCTGTTCTGTTGATTTTAAAAGAATAGTGTACGGAAAGATTTTTTATGGATCCGGGGAAATCTAAAGATTGGGGGTCCCCCGAATATAAATTCGTGGACGTGGCGAAACAAGAGACGAGGGTTCTGATATGATAGGGACAAATGAATCTCCAGCTGGAAGCAGAGTTTACAAGAGGCCAGAATGAGAGTGGGGTCCACCGAGAAAACCCAGCTCCAGCTGTCAGAAAACCGAGACAAAGACGTGGAGGCTATGGGAAAACAGAACGCTGTAGTGTGTAATGAGTGCAAAACATAGGATGTTAAAATAGGCTGTGTCGTCATTAATAAATTTCCTGACATGTAGAACGGCGCCGTAATGATTGCAATATATAACAAGAGCCGAGGGAGGGAAGAAAGAGAGAGAAAAGAGAGAGAGCGTTTGCTAAATTGGCATTGTTTTACTACGTCGTTTTCAGACTGCTGCTTCTGGCATTTCTTGTGCAGCTTCTGCAGTGACTGGGGCTGGCAAATGGCTAGACGTAGTTGCCTACTACTGGGCAGTGGTAAACACTAGTATCTCCCATGCAGATGCAGGCTTTTGAACGGTGGATTCGATATCGATGATGAACTTTCATCTCATTTCACGCAAGGAATATTTGCCTTTCAATTACCCACTATGCCCCCCCACCCCACCCCCGCCTTTTCTTCTTGCTTCGTTTATCTATTTTCACAATTACACCCTCAACCCCACCCACTAATTCTCTTTCAATAGAGTTCTATTATCTTCTTGGCTCGAAAATGAAATTGCATCACTTCCATACAATGTCTCTCTGAATTAAGGATGGATTTTTTATCTAAACACTGTATAAGTAATATAATTGATTTAGTCAATCACCCTTTGTTAATATGGTTGGTACTCTTACAAACCTAAAATACACTATAATAAAATTAATATAAATTCCTAACAAACATCTAACTATTACTATTAGTTTTCAAAACACATGTATAATTAATTTAGACAAAATGTTTTTTTTATGTCGAAGCTAACACAATATTGTTTAATATAAAACTATAATAAAATTTACTCGTACACGTATTTTATTAATGATGTTAACAGTTTTTAAAAAAACGGGGGTAATTTCTCTTATTTCTCTCAAAAAGGATAGTGTAGTACAATAGTCTCTCTTATTTCACTTTGAAGATGACGTGTTGTACAATAGTATTATGGAGATTAGTTGTATGCTAATTATAATTAATCAGAAATATTTTAATATCATTTTATAAGACTTGTTATACTATGCCATCCACTTAAATAATATTTCATATATATATATATATATATATATATATACACGTTAAATAAGATTTTATAATATGCTAATATTGTCATAAAACAGAGCCAATGTTGTTGCAAATATATAATTAGTTGTATTCTATATATATATATATATATATATATTAACATATTTTGGTTGAAATCAACAATATGCTTTATTAATTAATCACACCATTTTTACTAGGATAGGACGTGCCGGTAACTATTGAAGAAAGTTGTAATCATCGGGCAATTAATTCTAATTCCGTAGGCCGGTAAAAAAAAAAAAAAAGGAAATTTGGAGAATCAAATCGCAGCGAGAAGAATCATTCAGGCTGTTGGAAGGATAGACTCCACGTTAAAGCATAGATAGATTTTTTTTCCAGACATAAAAATAAGATATTATTTAAATTAAATTAAAATATTTTAACAGTATCACATACAATTTCATTAAAATTTTAGAAAGATCTCTAATGTAATTTTTTTAGTATTATAATCTTATTTATTATTTATAAATTTATTTACTTGTAATTTACGAAAAATTTACTTATAAATTTATTATTTACAAATTTATTTATCCATAATTTATAGAAATTTTACTAACTCTACTAATAAATTTATTATTTACAAATTTATCTGCTCATAATTTATAAAAATTTTATTAATAAAACTAAAAAAATATAAATAATTATGACACACTCATCTGTCCGTAATTTACAAAAATTTTACCAATAAAATTGAGAAAATATAAATAATTTTAATACATTCAACGTTCAGATATCTTTAATTGGTGGGAATCGAAGTCACCCACTAAGGGTCGGTTAGATTTTTGTTATCGGGGCTTTGGCCTCATACAATGTAATATTAGTAATATAACATTAGTAATTATATACTTACATGCAATATTAAAAAAGAATCGCAGGGAATAGTACAGTTGAGCACCCGCGTGAACTTTATCTGTTAACTCCATTTTCCTAGCAGTAGTCCAGTACAAACCATATCACCGATTATGGCTACCATCACACGGCTAAGATTATCCCATCATTTTGATTTTGACATCACTGCCATTGCCAATAGAGTGGGTCCCTGTCGTCACAAATAATATAAAACTTTGTTTCATTGTTCCAATGAGCTGGCTGTTGCCGAATCAAAACCAGAGTACGTAAGCACCGCTGGGATTCCGAAATTGATTCTCTCCCGTTCAAAAAAGCTAGTCTTGTTCTTTTCAACTCCCACAAACAAAAACAATTTGCACGCATAAAATTTAAAACCACGGTTAATTTTTTACTATGGTTAAGTTCATTTCAAACCGCCAACCAACTTCTATTTAACAACTCCCATCACTCTTTTTGCGTCTTGCGAGTTCCCAGCCACTATCTCTTTGATGAAAAAAAAAAAAACCACAATAACAATAACCGTCTTTGCACTCTTCGTAAACTGAGAGCTGCTGTTGTTGCCTACCTTTTGTTGCCAGAAGCACGAAAAATGTCACCGGATAATTGTAACCTTTTGTTGTTTCGGTCTTCTCTTGTCACCTTGGAATCTTTCCTATGGATTGTGTTCTTCGTGGCCATTTTTGCAGTCTGGCTTGCTCCTGGTGGACTCGCTTGGGCTCGTTCAAGGGTCAGGACTCCGAAATCTATCCCGGGTCCTTCTGGTTTTCCACTCATTGGGTTGCTCACTGTGTTCATGGGGTCTGCACCTTACCGTGTCCTTGCTATGCTCGCTACAGCCTTCAAGGCAGTGCCTTTAATGGCTTTTTCCGTGGGCTTAACCCGGTTTGTTATTTCCAGTGAGCCTGAGACTGCGAAAGAGATTCTCAATAGTTCTGCTTTTGCTAATAGGCCAGTTAAGGAGTCAGCATATGAACTGTTGTTTCATAGAGCAATGGGTTTTGCTCCTTACGGTGAGTACTGGAGGAATCTAAGGAGAATCTCAGTTACCCATTTGTTCAGTCCCAGAAGAATTGCCTGCTTCGAAAGTTTTAGGCTTGAAATGGGTGCCAAAATGGTGGAGCAGGTGAAATCTTTAATGGCGAAGAATGGTGATGTTAAGGTTAAAAAGTTGCTACATTTTGCTTCTTTAAGCAATGTTATGATGACTGTGTTCGGTAAAAACTATGATTTTGATGATTCTGAAGATGGCTTTATGCTGGAGGAGTTGGTGAGTGAAGGGTACGAGTTGCTTGGAACATTTAACTGGAGTGACCATTTTCCTTTTCTGGGTTTGCTGGATTTGCAGGGTGTGAGGAAGAGGTGCAAGTGTCTGGTCTCAAAAGTCAATGTGTTTGTTGGGAAGATTATAGAAGAGCATAGGTCGAAAAGGATTGCTGGTGTTTCGAACGATAAAGATAATGTTGGTTATTTTGTTGATGTCTTGCTTGATTTGGAGAAAGATGACAAGCTAAGTGACTCTGATATGGTTGCTGTTCTTTGGGTATGTTGTATTATGTTCATACTTCATTCGGCATTATTTATACCATTTGTTTGTTCTCTTTTGCCCGTTTTATGTGTATCATAAGCCCTATGTTATATTTATATCAAAATTTGCAGGAAATGATATTTAGAGGCACAGACGTAGTGGCTATACTAATAGAATGGATCCTAGCAAGAATGGTTTTGCACCCTGAAATCCAATCAAGAGCTCAGGCTGAAATTGATTCTGTGGCAGGCAACTCGAGGCCTGTTTTTGATTCTGACATTCCCAACTTGCCTTACCTTCAAGCAATTGTGAAGGAGACTCTCAGGATTCATCCACCAGGTCCTTTACTCTCATGGGCTCGTCTGGCTATCCACGATGTTCATGTTGGCGACAACTTTGTCCCAGCAGGAACAACCGCTATGGTCAACATGTGGGCAATCACTCACGATGAGAAAGTGTGGGCAGAGCCTGAGAAGTTCAAGCCTGAGAGGTTTATGAAAGAAGATATAAACATCATGGGCTCTGACCTGAGGCTTGCTCCTTTCGGTTCTGGCAGGAGGGTTTGCCCTGGAAAAGCAATGGGTTTAGCCACCGTTCATCTCTGGCTGGCTCAGTTGCTGCACAGTTTCAAATGGGTTCCTTCTGATAAAGCTGAAGTCGACCTGACCGAGTGCCTGAAACTTTCTATGGAGATGAAGAACTCTTTGGTTTGTAGGGCCATTCCTAGGCTGGTCTGATCTATATATGCTCATGGGGGGCTGCTTTCACTCTATGTTACGTTTAGTTCCTTAATGGCTAGATATATTTTGTGTTTTATGCAATAGGATTTTGCTCTTGGGTGTGTTTAGCTTTTAGCTGGCTAGTTTTAGTTATGTTATAACTTAATGATATATATATGAAGGAAACTCCTTAGGGCTGGCTGGGTAATTTGCAGACTGCATGCAGAAGAAGAATGCTGAAAGCCTGGTTCTGGTAGTATTAGCTCTTGATTAGGTACTAAAATTTATGTTTAAGAATCTATCTAAACATCTAATGCTTTGTACACAGCTTTGGATATTATCGATCGTCAAAATGAAAGTCTCATGTGTATGTATATATATGTATATATATATATATATTTGAGTTTGCTTGCTTTGCTTTGACATTCTTTTACGTGGTCGATCATTGGCTTAAATTCTTAAGACTTCCAAATTAATTACTAATACACAGAATTAATTAATCCACCGATCACCATTGCGTTGCGTAATAGAGCTGAGTATAACATTATTTTACACGGTCGACCATTGGCTTAAATTCTTAGGACTTCCAAATGAATTACTAACACAGAATTAAATTAATCCCTCGATCTCCATTGCGTTGCGTAATAGAGCTGAGTAACATTGGCTGAAGATAGAAAAAGATAATACGAAGGAGGGGCAGTCAATATGACTCTTATGAATTCGATTGATAATGTTATATATCCTGACCGTTCTGTGTGCCTAACTGCCCGAAGAATTTTTTACTATGCGAATTCTGCAAGCGGACTCCATTTAAATATTATTAAATATAAAACAGGACTGACAATTGCGTTATAATTCCACCGAATCAACAGCAACAACATGTACCCAATCAGATTCGAAACAGTAGCTTCATGGTCGTTCTAATTGCTGCATGGACATGCTGAACGGTATTATCTTTGCTTTCTTTATTTACTGTAGATACTAGTTATTTATAAATGAGTGGATTTTTTAAAAATACAAGTTGCATGCCTGCCAATATAATAATTAAGTATATAAATGTTTAAGTTTGCCTTTCAAATCATTAAACAAAATAATGGGATAAGCATATAAATATTATTACATATTTTTTGACAAAGTTAAAAATATAAGTTTTATGAAGGGAGAGGCAGGACTCCCCCACTTTAAATTTTGCGGCATCCCCATCTCTTGCATAGATAGATTTTCATTCTATTTAAACAGAGATATCTTTCAATTAAAAGTAGATATCGAATACAAATTATGTGAATATATCATAATTGTTACATTTAAATTATTAATAGACACTCCATAAAAGTTATAAAGAAATCAATTTTATCTAATAAGAAGATATGCTGCATAGTAAATCATTTCTACCCTCATTTAATTAGGAAATATTTATTGTGAAGTTAAAAGTTTTAACACAAAAATTAAAATCTTAACTTAAAACTTTGACATAAAAATTAATATTCAAAGTAAAAAATTTTAACACAAACTCTAAATTGAGGTGTACGTATAATTAGTAGTGAATGATCTTTTGATTCTAATTCTACTATATCTTATTCATTGTGGGACGTGGTCATAGTCATGGTCGTGGGCATCTCTATATAGTTGCGTAATGGTGGTACAATCAATACTTTTTTATCATCTTCTTCTTTTTTGTTTCTTATTTGCTTTGCGAATTGATACCTTATATATATATATATATGTATGTATGTATGTATTTTAAATATACATATATCTTTTTGAGAATGTGCTGCATATTTAAAGTGTATTACAATTCTTGTGGTGAAAAAAACAAACGTCCACTTATCATCACATCCACCTTTATTCTTCCATTTTCCCATTTGCCTTTGATCTTAATATATACACACCTCTCTTCTAATTTATTGAGTGACATTAACATTCAATAGTAAATATATTCACTTGGCCATTCATTTTTCTAATGAATATATAACAAGTTAAAAGTATTAATTCCTTCTTTAATTAATTTGCTCGATTGAAACACACAAAGGAACAATGGAAAAGTTGTCGAGAAAAAGATCGAGAATATCCATGCTATAGCTAATTAGTGGTTGTAACATATTATTATTGTTGTTGGCTTAGTGTTGCCTTAAAAAATAGAACTTTACTTTTAAATGTTTTGGATATCACTTTTTAACCCAGCCTCACAAATGATTGAAGAATAAGAACCCATGACTTAAAAGTTGAGATTGATATGGTCTCTGGAAGGAGGAATAATGTATATATCTTGGAGAGAATTAATTGTTCTTGTAAAAAAAAGGTTTCTACCTTTTCTTCCCCTTGTAAATTTTTTAAAAGGAAAAAAAAAAAAGAAAGTAGATGCAATTGGGATTTGGATATCCAAACCAAACTCTTTAATTTTTGATATATGCTATGCCTATCCCCAAAGTGAAAGCAGCAATGCAAGTTGCCTTGTTCTAGTTTTTCTTTTTCTTATTTGATTCTCTCATCTCCACCTATAAATTATATATTCCCTCTTGCTTGTTCGTTTTCATTTTTAAAAAGAGATTGTTAAATTACAATGTTGTCTTTTTTTTTTCCTTTTTCCCTTGCTTTATTCGGAGAGATTTAGATCCATTCTTCATCCAATTTTTTTTTTCTAAAAAAAAAAAAATGATTTTCATCATTTTCAGGTCAAAATTTAACTTAAAAACTTAAAAAAAATTGCAACATGTATAACTAGGGCTGTTTTTACGTACCTCCTCTGAAGTATACAAAAATCATAAGCAGAGATAAATTTTGTGAAAATTTATAAATTTCTTCCCCACTACAATATTTTCATTTAATTGACCATATGTTGATCGTTAGAAAAGCATTAAATGATTAAAATAATTTTATTAATTTTGTTGAAGAATTGAAAGTAATAATTATTATTATATAGAAGTAGTAAGAAAAAAATTTTATTTTTATTTTTTTCTTATTATTATTTTATTTTTTTAAGATTGAATATAAATTTTAAGTACTACAGTTGAAAAAAAGTAAATAGGTAATAGAATATTAAGGTTAGAATTTTATTAATATGTTGATGAGGTTATTTTGGTTAATTAACGCTTTTCTAATAATCAATTTTATGTAAATACTGTAATAAGTGAGGTTTTTATAAATATTTATAAATTTTATTTTTACCTATGATTTCTAAAAACCACAGGGAGGTATATGAAAATATTCTCATGTAACTAATATGTATATTATATTTTAAAGATTTCAGGCACGCAATTTACGCTTTTACGTACATATTTTAGAGCTTCACACAAATCATCATTCAGCCAAAAAGAAAGGTGGATTCAATTCTTGTTAACATTCTCAAACTAATCTTCGTTAATTTTCTACTACTATTACTACTACTACGTACGTTGCAATCTCCTCCTTTACATCTCCTACCTATTTTTGCCGACTTTATCTATTGCAAATCAATAGATTTTGTTGCCACACCAAATTTAATATTCTTTCCGAAATTATCGATCATATATATACATATATACATACTATACACATTTACAAGCCACGTCACTAAAAGAATCATAATAATAATTTAGTGACATGAACCGATGCTTTTATGATAAAGTTTGGATATCTCCTCCATTTTACAACAAATACAGACAAGAAAATGAATAAAAACAAGACATATGTCTGCAGCAAAAATTTTGGTACGGATTCATATGTTTGTGTGCATGGACCCATATGTCGTAATTTCATTTTTTGAAGATATAATATTCATATATACCTGAGAGAGAGAAGTTGAGAAATGGAATATTTGATCATCTTGGGATAGATTATGTATCCACTAAAGACCTAGGAGTTTGCGGTCCAGTAATGAAAAGAAAAAAGATATTGAATTAAGCTTACTTTGATTTTACATAATGAGAATATATTATATTATTAATTATTAATATTTGTTGGATTAGTGATTGAAAGGTAATAAATGGCTAACTCGTTGGCCACTACTCTCACTCAATTGGCTCATCTCCTAGGGCATATTTACCTTTCTTTCTAAACTAATAATTATGGTAGAGGTAGAGAACGTACGCACTAGTGGGTAGTTCAAAAGATAATATGAATTTTATATAAAAATATAAATATAAAATAAACTAAATTCCTTCCAACATTAATATAATTACATGTTTAATATTTTTTAACTCATGAATGATTTTTGATATGAGTAGTGATGTTCAATTTTAATCGATATATCATAAATTTTAAATATAAATATAGAGTCATTTATTGATAGTTTTAAAGTAAAAAGAGGTTAGATTCTTCACAGTTAATTTTGAGTAGTTTTTCTTTTAATAGAGGTAATTTCACCCACTCTTGCAAACGATGGCAAATTAGTATCTTCATTCACAGAGCATAGAAGTATACTCAATTCTACCAAAGATATTATCTTAACTTTTTTAGATCACTCCACAACATTAAAATTAAGTTTCTTTTATTTTATGGTAAGTTAAGTTAGATAGAAAGAGTTTATATAAAATTCTTAATTTTAAATATTCTTTTGTATCAAACTCATATACTTTTACACTGTAAAGTTAAAAAATTAACATTATAAAGATAATTGATGGTTATAATACATGTTCAAATCCAATTATATAATGAACAATGTATCCTTTTAATAAAACATGAAAATTCAAAAGACTTGGATGCTATTACGACTCTATTTTGATATTGGTAGTGAAACTTTGGTAATTAATTTAACAGTTACGTACTTATGTAGTCTGGTTATCTCAATTGCAGAAACTATGTTACCCATTTTCCAGCAGTTCTTGTAGTATTATGGGATTTGGTGCGAAATTCAAGCCCAAGATACCAATTCTGGGATAATAACATTGTATTCCAACTTTCCCCATTCTGTTAAGTGGTGCGTATTTAGAATATCATTTGTTGGGCCAATGTCATTAATCACGACAAGTTCAACCCACTGAAAACTACGTTGAGCCCAATAGCTCCTACAATTGCTCAGGAAAAAAAATCATTTCACTTCCAGTAACGATACTCTGTCTCTCCGTGGGTTGAACAAATGGATCACCCGCCCACAGCCCGGCGGCCCCGCAAACCGCCGTCGAAATCGGAAATATACTCCACGGTCGTAATCCATGACGACGATGAGGAAGAAGAGCAAAAAGGCGGCTCGGAATCTGGAACCGACGTCTACGCTGCGACAGACTATGCTCAAAATGACGCCATTGTCGAAGATGATGATTCACTCCCTCCCCTCCTCAAACGCCTACCTAAAGACTTTGGCGCCTCTCCTCCCGAAGACGAAGACAACGACGAAGATTTTGGCACTATGATCGTCAGAACTAAAACAAAAGCCAAAAACAGTCGCACGATAGTAAACAAACCGTATTTGGATTTTAAGAAAACGGACGGTGACGATGAGTATGGGACCTTTGTGGTTAGATCGAGCGATGGAGAGAGGAGGAGCGGAGGATATGAAGATTCGACGATGGGGAGGGCGGTGGCGAGCATGCGGAGATTTGGGAGTAGCTCGTCGTTGCAAGGAGACGAAGCGCGGCAGCAGAGTAAGATATCATCGAGTTCGATTCCAGAGAGTGTTACCAGAGAAGATCCTGCGACCAAGTATGAATTGCTCAATGAACTTGGTGAGTGTCGTTATCTGCTTCTGTCGTGTTCGCATTCAATGCGAATTTAGTACTGAATTCTTGCTGCATTTTTAGTTTTTGGGAATTAAATGCACGATTAAGTTGAGTTAGTTTTGTTTTTTTGTGGCGATTGCGATTACTAATGCTCTTTCGATGTGTACTGACGGAGAATTACTGTTTCTTTGTAGTTCTGTTCATGTGAAACTGAATGTTCTGTTTTTCTCATCTGACAATGGTGAACTTGGTAGTCTTAGTATTGTGCTTCTTTTGCCAATGCATTTTCAGTCAAAATCTAAATCAATTACAATTCTGGAGTTGTCAGTTGCCTCTTTTGATGTGAATTGAATGATAGTTCAAGCTTACTAGGTTTTTCAGTGAGGTATATATTGTGATTTTTAAATTTGTACTGGTTGAAGTTAAGGCTGATTTGGCTCTTGTTTGCATGTCTGCAGCTGATTTTGCAACATTTTGGTGGTCTTTTGATTCTGCTGATGGTTTTTTTCTTTTTTCTTTTTGTAAATTTATTACGAGGAGACAGGGAAGGGTTCTTATGGGGCTGTTTATAAGGCTAGAGATATCAAAACTTCAGAGCTGGTTGCCATCAAAGTTATATCATTGTCTGAAGGGGTATGTATGCTTTATTGTTTTGCATGGATTTAGCTTGTATGATTGTTTGGTGATTAATGCTATAGATGCAAAATTGGAATACAAAGTTTGTATCTCATTGATGTGGCATTTATTAATAGGTGCTACTTAATTAGACATTAGAATAATATATTCAACAATAGTCTCACACATGGCTGTTATTGGTGGCGCATTGTTTGAGATTCAAAATTTGTATTTGTACGCATAATGTTATTGTTGTTAAGTTGAGGCAATTGCCAAAATTGACTGTTTGCCATTGTTTCTATTCAGGAGGAGGGGTATGAAGAAATTCGTGGTGAAATTGAGATGTTGCAGCAGTGTAGTCATCCAAATGTTGTGCGCTACCTTGGGAGTTACCAAGGGGAAGAGTATCTTTGGGTGGGTGCATAAGCACTTGCTTTGTCCTGCTACTTCCATGGCTCGTTGAATCATTTGGATTTAAGTTTTTTTTTCTTTCAGAAGCATATTTAGTTGATGTTCATTTCTATTCTTGGGTGTTCACAGTTTGGAATAAAAGTTTTTATTATTTTGGCAGATAGTGATGGAGTATTGTGGTGGTGGAAGCATTGCTGATCTGATGAATGTTACTGAGGAGGCTTTGGAAGAGTATCAAATAGCATATATTTGCAGGGAGGCTTTAAAGGTATCCACAGTTGTTTTTAGTTTGAAAATGGAGATTTCAATATTCACAAATGTTGTCTCAAAAAAAACCAAAAAAAAAAAAAAGTAACCAATGTAATATCAAACTTTTCAGAATTTTCTTAAACCATATGTAAGTGAATAGAAAACAGCTGACCTCTTCCACTGAAAGAAAGGCTCCCTTACCTTCTTTTATTGTGTGTAGGGTCTTGCTTACTTGCACAGCATTTTCAAAGTCCACAGAGATATCAAGGGTGGTAATATCTTGTTAACTGATCAAGGAGAGGTCAAGTTGGGTAAGTACCTGTCAACCAGTTATTGTTTATTTATAAAAGGATGGAGAAAAGTGCATGTGGTAGCTTTTACCTCATTGACAGCTTGTGATACTGATTTGTATACACATGAATGCTGATTGCTGACCTCTCTCTCTCTCTCTCCACACCATCTATTTTTCTTTATCATTTTTCATTTGTGGTTTTCGTGCAATGTTAGCATTTTGCTCCTCTATTTTCTTTTGACGTTCACTGATTCAGAACTTCGGTGTCATTTTGTCAGGTGATTTTGGAGTTGCAGCACAGCTTACAAGGACCATGTCAAAGCGTAACACGGTAATCTTTTTATCAACTGATCCCTATTCTAATGCAATTTTGCCTATGGAGCACAAGTAACTAGTATGTTGATCAATGTTTCTGAGTGATTTGGCATCTCTAGATTATAGTATTTGTCGTGGCTTCTATATAAAAAGATCACTTATGTCTGACAATTTTTGAATTCACACTGTACTACGTTTTGTATGGATTGAAGAGGTCAAAGCTTTCAAATGATTGTATATTACGTGGTGAACGCTATGGTACAATGTAATCGAAGTGTGGAATAAGTAGTTTTAGAACTGGGTAGTTACTTTTGCTTAAAACCTCTTAACTAACTGCCTCTATTTTCAGGTATTATGGTTGGAGAGGGTTTTATGTTATCTTGAATTTGCTTCTTGAAACCAGCACCTGGCATTACGTATAACAAGTAACATTTGCTTAAGTGTTTATTAAAAATTTTAAGTTAGTTTGCTCACGCAATCTCCTGGTTGCTTATTTCTTTTGATGTCTCCCTACTATAATCCATATTATGTTCCTGAGAAGGACCTTATATATGTATTCAATAACTGGGAACTTGCTTTATATTCTGTTAACTGATGTGAGTTTAAATTCTGAGTAGTATTTATCATGGATTTTGCTGGTTCAATTTAGCTGGCTGAAAGAGAAAGGAAAAAAGGAATTTTTTTATGCCTTAATGGCTCTTCTGCATGTTTCTATCCTGCTTATCTGAAATTAAATTTAACGTTTCAGCTAAAATTCATTATTACAGGTCGACATTTATTCTACTTTCATGTTTGTTTATTTTTCTCCTTGTAATTCTTTTTTGTTAGTATTTTTAAGTAACTTGGTCCTTCTGTTGGTATTCTCCAACGCTGATCCTGGATTCATGATTTGTGAAAATCTGTATGCATTTGATATCCTATAGTATGGATAATTACCTTTTTACCTTTTTCAGTTCATTGGCACTCCACATTGGATGGCTCCAGAAGTTATTCAGGAAAGTCGCTATGATGGAAAGGTATTGTATTTGTTAATCTATTTGGATTTTATTTTGTTTTGCTTGCTCACCATTTCATCTTGTTGATCAATTGTAGAATAAAAAAGTACTGAATTAGCGTAGATTTGTATGCTAACCTATTTTCATAATATCACAAGAGGCATTAATTATGGGTCCTGGACCCTTAGCTAACTACCACATTTGCTTGAACCATGCCGTTAGATACAGAAGATATCCTTGTATTCATTGGACTAGTCATGTTGAGGTACTACAAAAGAACAAACTGCAAAGTCTGATCCAATTTATCGTAATTGATCAGTTAACATGATAGTTAACCATATTCTAAAATGTGGAAAAAAAATCATTGTCTTATCAAATTATCTATTGAGCCTTGAAAAAGGTTCAACAAAAAGATAGAAAAAATCCACTATTTGTTTTATGTCACGCAATACGTGGAGTAATTCCCGATATGGCAGTAATAGCAAGATGTGTAGGTGGACTGACTCATCAAGTTCTGTTGAAATACAATTCGCACAAGGAAAAGCAACTTGCCATTCGTTGGTTATTAGGGGCATCGCGAAAACGTCCAGGTCAAAATATGACTTTCAAATTAAGTTTCAAATTAGTGGATGCCGCCAAGGGAGTGGTGATGTTGTACGCAAAACTGAAGAGACTCATAGAATGGCAGAGGCAAATAGAGCTTTTGCACATTTATTTTAATCCATAACTAGTTGTGCTGGGATTTTGACCCGCAGCATTCATAAAAACTATGTCAGAAGTTTGTTACGATGCTGCTGCTCACAAATATAATTTTGATGGGTAATATTAAGAGTGAACTGTAGATGCTTCTTGATGAGGAATAAATTTGGTTAGGAATCTATTAAGCCCTCTATATTGTATTTCTAATTCTTTTCTATTCACATTTAATCGAGCTCATGACAGTGTCTTCTATCCATGATTCCAAGTTTTATTTCAAGTTGATTCATCTCCAAAGATGCATGAAAACCATTATGAAATACTAGTAATGAGTTTGGAGTTGCTTGAAAACCCATGGAAACATAAGACTTATGTTCATTCAAAAACAGGTGGAAATCAAATCAAAACTTAAGAAACACTAGCTGAAAGTCTTGTACAGCCATAAAAAGTTTTCTAATGGCAATTGGAAGAATGGAATGTCAATGAAAGCAGTTAGGTTATGAGATTAGGGGTCAAAATCCTTTATAACATGCCATATTATGTTAAAAGACTAACCATGTTACCAGAGATAGAAAGAGCCAAAAAGGCGGAAAGAAAATGCAGATATTGTTATTGCATTGTATTACTAAGAAACTAGTACTAGACATATATAGCACTAAATGGAATGTGAATTAGGAAAGACAACTCAATGACAATATGACTGTAATAAGCAAGAGCAATACGACACCCCATAAATTACTATATTAACTTCAACAAAAATAATGGTGATGATGCTGTTTTGTTTGTTAGAGAGGCAGCAAATGTTTTGTTCTATTTTTTTATGACGAGATTAGGGCAAATATCCTTTGATTAATACTTGGCTATTGTGCTTTGGGAAAGCATCAATTTCTTTACTTATTGGTAATGCTAACTTCTTGGAATTCTTTTCCAAATCTTCTTCCAGGTGGATGTGTGGGCCCTTGGGGTGTCTGCTATTGAAATGGCTGAGGTATGTCTATTCAGTGCATAAGGTTTCAAAATTCTGCCGTAGAGAGAACCTTTTTTCAGTTAACTTTTTTTAGAACTTATTTTTGTTACCTTTCCCTTGAAGCTCAAGTCATTTTGGCTCTAGTGAAAGTTATTCGTGTATAATTATAAGTGTTGGAATTTGTGCAAGTTCTATCTGGTGGAAGCTTGAATATGAGCTCCCTTGAATATAGGAAAGACGGCCCGGTTTAATTTTGATTTTCCATGTTTCAAGATATGTAGAAGTACTGTATTTCTCTACTCATTGAGAATCCATATATACATGAGATTCTATTACTCTTTGGTAATGAATTTTCAGTGCTTGTAATGTGTATTTTTCTTTCTTTTTCTTCTTTTTTTAAATTAATCTTTATCTATTTTCAGGGACTTCCTCCAAGGTCAACGGTCCATCCAATGAGGGTTAGTGCACTTAATATTTTCTAATCTGAAACCTGTGTATTTATTTATGCATTTTAAATTTTATGTTTTAATTGCTTTTAATTATATCTATGTTGTATATTAAAAAAAAATAGTTATATCTATGTTGGCTTCATCACAAACTACTACTGTGGCTATTATTTTTTTTAATGAAGACGTATATATCTTGATTAACAAATTTGTAGGATGACATCAGAATTAATTTCACCTGGGGGATATATCTCCCAAATCATAAGTTTCAAAATCTTAATGTTAGCTGTGAAAAAAGGTACCATTGAATTTGATGTGGTACTAGCATTGGTAATGTGGGCCTAAGTACCTTTGAATAATATGTGTTTGATTCTGCTTTTCTTGTACATAATTATGATCTGGTTATGATATGGCATCAGCTAAACTTCTGGTAGCACTGTACACTATGCCTTGTTAACCTGTTTGCTAATTACATTGTTGAATTTGATCCCTGATGTCCTGTCTACGATGATATGCTTGATTGTTTAGGGTCAAATACTCTAATTTCAATCCTGGATGGATATGATGGATGCCATATAAGCAGATTTATAGATTCTATGGGGCTCTTTGCCATTGTTTTTCAATGCCATTTTGTCTTTTACAAATTAAATTCTGATAAAAAGAGAACACTTTCTGAAGTATATTTAATTACAGGAGTTGGAAAATACAAATTCATTTTCAGAATTAGAGTTAAACTCTTTTTCAACAAACTTCCAAGTGTCGAAAATACCTAAGCTAATTACAGGTTCATTGGTTCTTTTCTCAGAAAACTTTTCCTAAATATGCTACTTGATGCATTCTTAAATCTTGAAATTCAAATTCAAATTCTGTTTTCCATTTAATATAGCAGGTTCCTGCAAGGAATTTTGTTAAGTAATGCTGTATGGGCTTTTTGTTTTGCCTTAACCCCTTCAAGTACTTAACATGGTTCCTTTTGGGTCCTTACATTCAAGGATAATGCTTGTCTGCACACGGACAAATGTTTTCTTTTTATAGTTTTTGCTCCTATTAGGGCTTTAATGCTGGTCCTTATTGTTGTAAAGAGGTCTTTTGGTGCTACATTCTTATCTGCTGATTAAGGTGTTGCTTCGTATGTGTAATGTATGAACTAAAGCTTTTTTGGTCCTTGACATTCCTTTAGTGTTATAAAATGATGCCTATACATCTATATCAGTATGCAACTTCAGACTTTTCGTCCATGCCTAAAGCATAGGGATATTTACTGTAAAAATTGCTGATTGCGTTGGAAATTCAAATATATAACAGTTGTCTGGAAGCTTCCAGGGAATCTTGCTTTCCACATCTATCTTCCATACTTCTATACTTTGTTTATTTTTATCTGCTTTTGTAGAGTTTTATGCAAAAATTTTACTCAATTGTTTCCTTTTATTGTTGTTTCATGTAATTCCTTTTCATTTATCATATTGAATTAGTATTTAGTAAGGATGTGTAACATTTTAATTGTGTGTGATAGGTTTTGTTCATGATATCCATTGAGCCAGCTCCAATGCTTGAGGATAAAGAAAAATGGTTTGTTTTTAAGTTCTTTTGTATCAACAATCTCTTCATACATGTGCTCTAGAACATTATACTGCAAGCAACTTAAATAACATCACACTGAAGATTTTTCTGGCTTTTTTGGAATCATCAACCTGAATCTGCTGCCTATATGAATCAATGTATGTCATGTTGATTCATATAGGCCAGCTTTTCTTTCTACCAAACCATAATACCAGTACTTCTGGGCTTTTCTGTTCTTCTAGTGCTTCTTTCCGAACTATTTCACCTTTCACTGGTGCCGTCCTCAGGTCATCCAGATATAAAAATGTTGAGGAGCCTTTTGTTTCCTTTCCTTCTTACCCCACTACAACACACACAAAAGCTAGCTTTTCCTAATGCATTCTGCAGTTTTGTCCTTTAGTTGCCATTTGCCTTGTATATTCCAACATCCTATACAAATAACAAAAGAAGTGGATGGATTGGGGCAGATGTTTTGCCATGATCATGTTTCTTTTTGGTTATGCTCAACTCCTTGATCCTATGAAAACATGCAATAATATATGTTGTCAAGGACAACGAAGCCTCCTGAAACTTTAATGAGGTTCCCTTAGTGGTCAATTATGATTCTGCAATTGACCTATCGATTTGTATTCAGAATCTAATTGTTTTATGACAGCTTGGGATTTCCTGCTGTTAGATTCATCACTTCAGAGCCTGTGGTAGAAATTGTGCTGAAAGAGGAATGACTGCATAGTTCAACTCTTTTGCAGTGTACCCATTATTCATTATAATGCAGCACATTTGAGGGGATTATTGAACCCATTATTCTCCTTGAATGGCAGATTTTAGATGACTTTAATGAGTTATTGGTGCTTCTTGATGTGGATATTTGCATAAGTTTTCATAAGATCAGAATCAATATTTTGTGGACTTAGTTATCAGGATATATGATAACAACTTCACTAAGCGATGCACGCCTGTGCTATGAAATAATAATCCTTTATGGGTTGACTTCCACCACTAGATGGTGTGGACTCATCTAGGGCAGCCTTTTAAGCTTAGTTTTCCTTATCTTGATACACTAATGGTCTGGCTGAAAATTGGACAAATAACCATTATCATGTTGCTAAATATTGTAACAATAGCTTACATCATGATTAGCAAATTAGGGCAGAGTGTTTAAACCTTTTAGACTGTGTTTTCCTCATCTTGATGCTCTGATGGTCTGCCTAAAAGTTGGAGGATAAATAACCATCTGCCCACTTTTTTGCTAAATATAGTAACTTTTGTTTATGTCATGACTGGAATCATAGGTTGCAGTGTTTAAACCTTCATGATTCTCGTTACAGGTCTCTTGTTTTTCATGACTTTGTTGCAAAGTGTCTGACAAAAGAACCACGACTTCGTCCCACTGCAGCTGAAATGCTTAAGGTATGCTATTGTTTCTTATGTATTTGCTACAAATGAATTACTAAAGAAGGGTTCTCTCGTTGAATAAGGTTTAAAATCTTGTAATGCTTGTTTTCATTGCATTTTTTATGCCCTCAAGTATTTCATCTGTCATTTCTGATAGTTTTATATGCTTCCAAAGTGTATGCTTTCTAGTGTGGGATATATAAGATTGTGAGATGCTTCAATTGTCTGGAGAATTTTCTGAGCTTGATCACAACGTTGCTATTTCTGGGCCATATAAAAGTTTGATCTTCTAATGACTATTAGAAAATACTTTTTGTTGTCACTCTCACCAGGATTTATTCAATATCTACATAGCCATGTGATTTATATTCATGTAGAATTAGGATGTTGATAGTTGAAATCGTTGTGATTGTTTGAAGAGATTGATATTTGAGAGCATGTTGGAGAAAATTTTTAGTTTTTGGCTGTAGTTTATGAGTACATATGGAGGAATTGTCATGCACATGCAAGTCTTTAAACAGACAACTGCACGTCGTGCTTCATGATATGAGTGTGCATATCTGTGTGTACTAATCAATCACTTTTTGTTTACATTGTATCCATCCTTTTGTTCTATTCTCTTGTACTCAAAAAGTTTTTCTCTCTTTATTTAAAACAGCATAAATTCATTGAAAGATGCAAATGTGGAGCTTCTGCCATGTTGCCAAAGATTGAAAAGGCAAGGCAAATCAGGGCCTCAATGGCACAGCAAGTGCAAAATCTTCCTCCAGATGTTTTAGGAGTCACAGTATGCTAGATTTATCCTTTCTTTTGTGTTTTTACTTATGATGACATCTGTCTATCTAATCATTATACATGCACATGCAGACCCCTACACTTTTGAACACAGATATTTTTTATATGTGAGGTATCATTTGATTTTGTTCTAATTGTTACTGGATTTGAAACAGGCAACGATGGGTCCAAAATTGAATGAGGATTATGGAGATACTGTTCCATCAAGGCCTCTCAATGTTGGATTTCAAGATGCAAATCAAGTGCTTCCTACTAGTACTTTGAGGGAGCAACATAAATTGGAGGATATGGAAGAAGGTATTGCCTGCATTGTGTATTTATATTTAGAGTATACTTCGGTAATTCTCATAAATGGATTCTGTTTAGTCCCTAAGTTCCATTATATTTGAGAACTCATTATGCTGCTACTTTGGCAGGGCAAAAGAGGGGAGGGGAGCTGTATGAATGATAAGATCAATGATTAAGCTCATAGTTGTTATTTTTAGTTTTAAAAAGAACAAGTAAACCTTTAAAGATAATTGATCGTTAAAAATAATCTCCAAAGGATAGGAGAAATATTGTAGAAGTTCATTCTATAGTGACACCAATTTGAGATCTTAATCCACATATGGATTGTATACTTCAATTAGCTTGCTGGTAATTTGGGGGAAGCCATATAATGGTGAAGTTAACCAGGTTCCAATGAACAATATTTTTCTTTGGGTAGGGAGAAACTTTGTTTTCAGTTATCGGTTCACTTCTTCCTGATTTGTGTGTAATCTATGTTAAACAGGTGATTTTGGCACTGTTGTAGTTCATGGTGGGGATGAGACTCATAAGACAATCTCTAAGACTCAACATTCCTATGGCAAAGAATCTCCATCTCTGCTTGGACATGCTGAAATCAGTGGTACTGTAGGAAAATCCGCTGACACCAGGTATTTTCTTCATATGCATGTTTAATTGTCAACTTTTGTTTATTTGGTTAATGATTATCTTTGTTGTAGATAATTGTAGCCACTGACAAATTCAGTCTATAATTTATCAATTAATTCTAGTTATATATCTACTTGAAAAAAGTGATACTTTTTGCCTACTCAAGTGTACAATTCATTTGGGTACACTATCAGGGTGGATGATGCAAGAGGTGCTGTGTCAAACAATAAATTGGTTGGAGAATTACATCCTGTTGGATGTACGATACAGGCTTCTTCTCCCGATGAGAACCTCAAGCTAAAGATTTCTCAAGGACAGATTGGAGGTGG